>JAWWNI010000439.1:1117500-2317500 GCA_034642065.1 Darevskia nairensis
GAGAAATGTTGTTTTCTGCTGCTCCAGAGAAGCGGACAACGGAGCAATGGATTCAAACTACAAGAAAGAAGATTCCACCTAAACATTAGGAAAAACTTCCTGACAGTAAGAGCTGTTAGGCAGTGGAATTTGCTGCCAAGGAGTGTGGTGGAGTCTCCTTCTTTGGAGGTCTTTAAGCAGAGGCTTGACAGCCATCTGTCAAGAATGCTTTGATGGTGTTCCTGCTTGGCAGGGGGTTGGACTGGATGGCCCTTGTGGTCTCTTCCAACTCTATGATTCTATGATTCTACAAGCAGCATACAGTCTTGATTCTACAGCAGAATCTGTGGATACTTAGTCAACTCATTCCATATATTTGAATGTATAGTCTTTATTTAGTCCACTGTGTTTGTAAGGCAGAGGCGAGGACTTGCAGAAACTCTCTCCACCCTTTCCCCCCTCTTCAGCATCACCTTAAAAAATTGGAGGGCAGACGCCTGGATTTCGATTACAAGAAGAAAAGGCAAGGCAAGATCCCAGATGATGAACTCCGTCAGGCTCTGGAGAAGTTTGATGAGTCAAAGGAAGTTGCTGAGTTGAGCATGTTTAATCTGCTAGAAATGGATGTGAGCAAATCTCTTATCTCCTTGGAATGTGTTGTGGTATTGGCATGTTTGTTGGCAGTTTAATGACTTTTTAAATGAGTAGCAAAAACAAAACAAAAGAACCGAGTTTTGTGTTCATGTTTCCTAGACTCTCTTCCATGAATATGCATCATTGTATTTCTTAAAACAACAGAGAAAGTATGCACAATAATAATGTTTTATTTGTGTGCAAGCTAGTCTGTGTATGGACTCTTAACATAAGAAGCACCTTGCTGCCCCAGGCCAACGTCTATCTACACTCGTTCCAGAACCCAGCTGGAATCGAATAATTCTTTCTCAGAAAATGCCCAGTACTGAGGGGCGGGGGTGGCGCTGTGGTCTAAACCACTGAGCCTAGGGCTTGCTGATCAGAAGGTCGGTGGTTCGAATCCCCGCGACGGGGTGAGCTCCCGTTGTTCGGTCCCTGCTCCTGCTCACCTAGCAGTTCAAAAGCACGTCAAAGTGCAAGTAGACAAATAGGTACCGCTCTAGTAGGAAGATAAACTGTGTTTCCATGTGCTGCTCTGGTTCACCAGAAGCAGCTTAGTCATGCTGGCCGCATGACCCGGAAGCTGTCTGTGGACAAACGCCGGCTCCCTCAGCCTATAGAGTGAGATAAGTGCCACAACCCCAAAGTCATCCACGACTGGACCTAACAGTCAGGGGCGCAGGTTAATTCTGTGTCCAGGGCGGCTGTCTACCAGCTCCATCTGGTACGCAGGATGAGACCCTACCTGCCTGCAGACTGTCTTGCCAGAGTGGTGCATGCTCTAGTTATCTCCTGCTTGGACTACTGCAATGCGCTCTACGTGGGGCTACCTTTGAAGGTGACCCGGAAACTGCAATTAATCCAGAACGCGGCAGCTAGACTGGTGACTGGGAGTGGCCGCTGGGACCACATAACACTGGTCCTGAGAGATCTACATTGGCTCCCAGTACGTTTCCGAGCACAATTCAAAGCGTTGGTGCTGACCTTTAAAGCCCTAAACGGCCTCGGTCCTGTATACCTGAAGGAGCGTCTCCACCCCCACCGTTCAGCCCGGACACTGAGGTCCAGCGCCGAGGGCCTTCTGGCAGTTCCCTCACTGCGAGAAGCAAAGCTACAGGGAACCAGGCAGAGGGCCTTCTCGGTAGTGGCGCCCACCCTGTGGAACGCCCTCCCATCAGAGGTCAAAGCGATTAACAACTATATAACATTTAGGAAATACCTGAAGGCAGCCCTGTTTAGGGAAGTTTTTAATCTGTTTCATGTTAATGTTTAGTTTTTTAATATTTGCTGGAAGCCGCCCAGAGTGGCTGGGGAGACCCAGCCAGTTGGGCAGATACAAATAATAAATTATTATTATTATTATTATACCTTGACCCTTTACCTTTACTGATAGACCAGTCTGCCACTGGTATACCAATGGGTCTGCCCATTTCCTGCTGAAGTGAGCTCCTAACACAAGTCTACATACATTTATGTTCACTTTGGCTCTCCAGTCCAATACAGATAGTACTTTATTCACTGTTTCTTGCATGTTGGAGTGTTAGTGCCTTTACGAAAGCTCTTTGAATAAACGGCACAGCAATAACGAACACACGTTTTCCATATCTCCCTTTTCAGATTGAGCAAGTGAGCCAGCTATCTGCCCTTGTACAAGCCCAGCTGGAGTACCACAGGCAAGCCACACAGATCCTCCAGCAAGTTAGTTCCAAGTTGGAAGAGAGGTAGCTAAATATTTTTGATGTTCTTTAAAAAAGGGGAGGGGAATCTGAGGTTTAATATATGTTTCAATTTGTGTATATTGTCTGTGCAAACTTGTTAGTAGTGCTGAACCGGAAAAAACAGGCATGGAATTGTATTGTTGATCTGTTCAGTCTTTTAACACATAACTTAAATACCACTGGTTGCAGACACCAGGAAGTAAGATACATAAGTGTAACTTAGGGCTGGAGCATGTTATATTTTGCAGCAGGCGCTCAACCAAAAACATCCTCATTGTGATGAGGTCTCTACCACCACCTCCCCTAGCCTTACTAGTATTCGCACAGTTGCTCCCATGCCAGTAAAAGAACAGATACAGATGGATTGACATGTTACTTCTAAAGACTGGTGGTGGGGTTAGTTCCCTTTTTTCATTCTGAAGTCATGTGTACCTATTTCAGGTGTTGCAAAACTTGGAGCTGCCTTCTTTGCTTGTTTTAAATTCTGTAAGTTGTTGACAGGGAGATTTTGGAGCTACCTAATACAGTATGCCTTTACACTTTTACTCAGCTATATATAGACTTTTTGCTGTTGACTTTAAGCACCTTGGACAAGTCCAGTCTGTTGCATTCTATCAACGGAGAGTTCAATACATTCAGTGAGCCGGGGAACCTGCATAGCTTCAGTTCCACTACAAATGTGACCTCAAACTGCAGAACATGACAGCTTTGCAGAAACACAGCTTTCCTGAGGTCTTTTGCCATCAGACCTTCCAGGAAAAAGTACAAAAGGATCTACTATGATGAAGGATTATAATCAGTGCTATTTTTCTAGAAAAAGAGGTACCAGAGCTCACCATGAACTTCTCCCTTGTTCTCTTAGAATGGCAGTGGTGCTTACCTGAGAGGTGCTGGAGCTGACCTCCTGTGAGCTCTGGCTGGAAAAAAAAGCCCTGGTTATAAATATACCAAAATGAAACAAAGTATCTAAGAGACTCCTGTTTATTCAGAGTGCAAGGAAAACTTTTTGTCTTTCATTAGTCTTGGTGCTTAAGATTTGCTGAGGAATTGCTTGCTCAGGATTTGCTTATCTTCTGGCAGGATAAAAGATGCCTCAGTTCAGCCCAGAAGAGAGTATCAGCCAAAGCCCCGCATGAGTTTGGACCTCTCTGAAAATAATCAGCACAATGGAGGGCTCTCTAATGCCAGCACCCCTAAGCCCTCAGGTAAGAGAAGGTGGAAAGGAGGGGTGGAGAACACATGATAGGAAAGTCTCTCTGAGAGTTGCTCCGGAAATTACACTAAACAAGGACAAACGCTGGCATGAGCGACTCCTGCAATAGCATTTTTTATTTCTGGCTAGGAAATGCCCAAAGGATGAATTCTGTAGAAAGATGCTTGGGCAATATCAGATGTGGGAACACCTCACATAATTCACCATGGAAGACATGTACAGACTTTCCCCCTTGGAAATGAGACAAGGAGCATTGAAAAGCAGGGGCATCTGCCAGCGTAACTCATTGGTTGATCTCTCATACATTTGTATTTTCCCTACTGTTCCTCCAAAAAGACAAAGCTACCACACATGACCTTATCTCCTTTTATTCTCACAGTACGAATGAATGAATGAATGAATGAATGAATTTTTATTTGCGTCAGCCATTGGCCATAGCAATAAAACAACAATACGATATACAAAGAATTAAAAAAAAAAGTCAATTTTATAAAATACATTTTGGGGTTTTGAATCAATAGTCAAATCGTGGACCTTATTCTGATCGCCCCAGCTAAAAACCTTGCCACCTTTGCTGTCACCTGCTCATCTTGATCTGCCAAGGGAAAGTACAGTGTGGCAGTGGTTGGGCGACTTGGAATGGACAATAAAAGAGGGGTGATGACCTCATTCCTCAAGTCTTTATAAAGAGTACAAGCCAGAAGGGCATGCGCCACTGATTCGGGACTGCCATCTCCACAGGGACATAGGAGTTTTTCGTGTGGAATCTGTTGGAATCGTCCCTCAAGTCCAGCTGAGGGCAAGACATTCAATCTTGTGAGAATAAAAGGGCGTCTATATTTTAGAATTGCTAGGTTATGCAGATAGAGTGCTAGAGAGTAGAAATGGGAAGGTGGAAAATAGTCATACCATGGGCAAAATTTCCTTATGGTGGCCAAGTTGTTCTGACACTCAATATCATTTAGGCGCTGACAAGTTGTGAGGTTGCAATGCCTAAAGTATTCTTCCATGTGTTGCCAATCCAATGCCATTCGTAGATTTACCAACCCAATTGGCAGCAAAGACAGAAAAGGGTGGTGGCTCCCGAAAGAGGGGCCCATGCTCACCTTCATAATCTGTGTTGACCAAAGACCTCCTGACTCCACCCCAGCTCATTCAGTATAAAATGTGGTCCTGGTACTGGGTGCAAACCATTGAATATGTCTAGGCTGAAGTATGCAATTCTTGGTCTGAGGACATGATCTAGACCACAAGCCAGCTTCTCTCAAGATGCCCACCATGCTCCTTTAAAAAAATATATATATCAAAAAAATCAAGTGTTCCTATGAAGCAAAAATTAAAAACACAGTTGACACAGTGCTGGGGTGCATATTTGTGCATGCTTCCTGTGAGGTGTGGGTCTCTGTGTGGGTTGCCCCACTTGATTTTGGCCACACCCACTTCTGGTATGGGACCCCCAGAGGGCCACCAAATAAAGTTAGCTACTCCTGGCACAAATGCTTCCACACACTGGAAAACATACGCTCTCAGGTTTCCTGGTCGTGCTTAGAGAACCTACACGTGTCCACCCCACTGAATGTAGGGGAGTCAAGTGTGTTGCCAGCAGCCATGATGTTCCTTGCCATGTATTCCGTCAACGTGGGTTTTGAAGGTGAGCAGAAGTCTCTGATGGCATTGTGGACGCCTGTCCTTTTACTGAGGTTTGTTGAACCCTCTGTGGACTTCTGAGCTTCGTTCAGCTTAGTGAGTCGAACGTTGCGCAGGGTCCACACTAAATGTTTAGGGAGGCTTTTAATATTTTATAGATTATTGTATTTTAATGTTCTGTTGAAAGCCGCCCAGAGTGGCTGGGGGAACCCAGCCAGATGAGCGGGGTATAAATAATAAATTACTATTATTATTATTATTATTATTATTATTATAAATAATAGGAAAAAAAAGTTGTGTAAAGTGTGTGTGTGTGTGTGTGTGTGTGTGTGTGTGTGTGTGTGTGTAAATAGCAACTAATTTGGGATGGAGATGGAGGTTAATATGTCCTCCCATGTCCCAAACCTGTGCTATAACCAGACATTTATCAGCTAATAAGACTATTCTCCTCAGCTCTGGTCCAGCATATTTTTTTTATGCTGGACGAGATTAATATTTATTTATTTATTTATTTATTTATTTATTTTTGCCCTATGTAGGATACCTGGTTCCCTCCAGTTGTTGCTGCCTACAGTGCCCACCACCCCTTGCCATGCTGGCTGGGGCTGATGAGGGCTGGAGGGCACCACCTCGCCTACCCCTGACTTATGCCAGTATTGATTTCTCTCTCTCTCTCTGTTTCTGTTCCCCTCTCTTCCCTCCGCTTCCTCTGCAGGTGTTCCCATGGACCAGCCGTGCTGTCGAGCTCTTTATGACTTTGATCCAGAAAACGAAGGGGAGCTGGGCTTTAAAGAAGGCGATATCATTACCCTCACTAACCAGATCGACGAAAACTGGTATGAAGGAATGCTTCATGGCCAGTCGGGCTTTTTCCCTATTAATTACGTGGATATTCTCGTTGCTTTGCCTCATTAGGAGGGCCGAGTCACCGTGTCTTAATCTCCCCCCTCCCTCGAGAAATAAATAAAACAGGTCATGTGTCGACACCACTGCTTTTAAAAACAAAGCAAGGAATAAATAATATGGCTGCTTACTCCACATCACAAATACAAGCCGCAGTGGTGTTTTTTTCTTAAAACAAAAACAAAAAACCAGTCATCGGGCCCCCACAGACAATCCTTGGTTTTCGTGTTGTCATGCTACATCGTGGTGATGCGTGTTAACTTCTCCAGGCTGTGTGTCCAAGCACGTGGGATTTTCACGTTCACACGCGCATGGTTGCCACAGAGCAATGTTTGCAGAATGATGGGGGAGAGAAAGTGGCGGTAGGTGATTTGAGTCGGTCAAAGTGTTGGGAATGGGGAATGCAGTTGAGTTAGCTGGGAAGAAAAGCCTGTCGCCAGTCTACTGCCATTTTAGTTCTCCCATCGAAGACGGGGAGCTGGGTAGCGCCCCCGGTTGTTCCATCTTTCCCTTCCCAAACGTTGCGGTTTATGCAGGCCTAATATTGCTAACCAGCTTCTCATGTCGTTCTTCTCTTAAAAAGAAAAAAATTAAGGGGGAGGGGAAAGACAGAGTCCTGTCCTGGGAGAAACAGCATAGCGTATATTTCAGTTTCTCCGCAGATGAATCGCCACTATTCTATACCCGCTGTTGGCGTAGAACCAGCTTTTATATACGCAATAGTTAAATAGAGGCCTGTGCATTATCCAGGTTACCTTTTGATAACATCCAAAGGCCAGGCCAGGAAAGTAAAGCACCACAAGCCAGTGTGGCTTTCCTCAGAAATGTTGGACATACAACAACAACAACAACAACAACAACAACAACAACAACAACAACCTAATGCCAGCAGCAAATAGATGATGCTAGAAGAAAAACCTAAAGAAATAAACAAACACAACTGTTTTCACTTTGTGTAAAGTCTAGGCACAAAAAAAAAAAACAACCCCAATGTTATTCTACATCTTCACTAAAAATAATAATAATGAGAAGCAACTCACGTTATGTAATTTTTATTTTCATCTACCTTGTGTTCTTCGAACATCATTTGTGTATATTCTGCCCTCAGTGAGGACTAAAAAAAAAAAACGAAACAGAAGAATCTTTGTGCTGAGCAATTAAAGCGACATGTGGCTATATATGCAAAAACATTCCAGTTGATTTTTCCTCTCCAGAGTCATATATATATATATATATATATATATATATATATATATATATATATCCCGTTCCGCGTCCTACATTTTGTGTGCGCATAGTGATGTCTCTAGCTGATTCACTGTTCCTATTTTTGGTAACTGCTGTAAGAGTTTGTTTTAATTTGAGTTGCCCAGAGTTCTATTTATCTATCTACGTACATATATATTTCTATATGTACAGACTCTTCCTGCACTGCTTTGGATGTGCCGCTTCAGTATTGGACCACGTGAAACGGCGGCAATCCTCTCGCTTTTAATGTATAAACTTACACCATGGAGAGCATTGTTATTTCAAATAAAAATGCAGATTGACTAGTGAGTGAGTGTGTGTGCTTTCCCCCACGTATCATTGATTTGCCGTCTCTCTTGTTGTGCCAGCACAATCGCATTCTGTAGGTCGGGGGGGGGCTTGGAGAGGGGGCTTGGGAGAACTCCTAGTAAAAATCTGGGGGATTTGCATGAGATAAGATAAGATTTCTTTATTGTCATTGTACAAGTACAAGTACAACGTTGTACAAGTACCACGAAATTGAATGCCATCTCATAAAAACAAAACAAAAAACAGCACACACACACACACACACACACACACACACACACACACACACACACACACAAATTTTCAGCCACACATGCACATACGTACACACCCATCACAACTCTCCAAGGTCATATTATCTAGTTACAGCATTTAAGATGGTTATAGCTCTTGGGTAGAAAGTATTCTTCAATCTATTTGTTCTTGATCTAATTGTTCTATATCTCTTGCCCGAAGGCAGTGGTGCGAAAAGACTATATCCCGGATGAGATGGATCCTGTAAAACACCTGTTTCTGACTTCCAATTGTCTAGCTGTGTATGTATTTTAATGTTTGCTGGAAGCCGCCTAGAATGGCTGGGGAGACCCAGCCAGATGGACGGGGTATAAATAATAAATTATTATTATATTATTATTATAGCTATAGCAACAACTAACAACCCGCCCACCCCAGTTTCCTTACCCTCCCAGTATCTTTATTTTATTCGTTTGTTCGAAATACTTATACACCACCCTTTGCCAACATTGGCTCCGATGTAGTTTTCGTCGCCAAAAATGCCACGGCAATAAGAACACAGAACAAAACAACCGCTACATAAAACAGAACCATTGGCAAATGCCTAACATGTAACAGCCTGGGATAATACAAAATGGTTTTGCCTGGTGCCTGAACAAAACAAAACAAAACAAAACAAAACAAAACAGTGCTGGTCACCTGAGGCTCCCTAGGAAGAGCTTTCTATAAATGGGGTGCCACCACCAAAAAGCCCTGTCTCTGATTGTCTCCTGCTTCACCTTTGACAAGGAAGTAACAGAGGAAAAGGCCTTTGGCTAATCCAAGATGGAAGCATCTTCACAAGTCAATATCAGCAGCTTCATCCAATTCTATTTTATTAAGTTTCAATATTTTTAGCATATACTGTAAAAACACAATTTCATCTTTTCTCTTATTTTTGTTGACTTCCCCTTTTCCATGGAGTTGTTGCTTCTCCCCTTCTGATGCAAACTATCTTCTATCTTTCAAATCATAACCATAATACAGTGGTACCTCTAGTTATGAACTTAATTCATTCCGGAGGTCCGTTCTTAATCTGAAACTGTTCTTAACTAGAGGCGTGCTTTCGCTAATTGGGCCTCTTGCTGCCGCTGCGCCGCCAGCACACGATTTCCGTTCTCATCCTGGGGCAAAGTTCTCAATTCGAGGTAATTCTTCCAGGTTAGCCGAGTTTGTAACCTGAAGCGTTTGTAACTTGAGGTACCACTGTAGTACAGTCTAATTACTCCTGTTGCTCGTAGCTCAAATCCTGCTTGCAAGTTCATCATACTATGATATTTCTTTAAATAGTCTGAAAAGGGCATGCTTTCTTCCATAAAACACTCATCATTAGATTCTCTTAATTTTGCCAGTTCTGCAGAGTCCATTATCTTACTTATCCATTCTTCTTTGGTTGGAGCTTCTTCCTTCTATTTCTGTGTATATAGAATCCTAGCTGCTGCTGTTACATACATAAACAACTTTGACATTTTAGAGGGAGGGATTTCTACCCCTATAATCCCTAACACACACACACACACACACACACACACACACACACACACACACACACACACACACAAAGTCATACCTTGGTTTTCGAACAGCTTAGTTCTCAAACATTTTGGCTCCTGAACGCTGCAAACCCGGAACTGACTGCTCCAGTTTGCGAACTATTGGGCCGATTGTATGGGTCTCTCGCACCTCATCGTTAAAATCTGTCTCATTAGGGCGATGTTCATGTGGGAAAGAGATGCGATGTAATTTTCATATATACACTGTAGTGATGTGAGGTGGAAGCATGGAGAAATGTGTAAGTGTGTGAAGGGCACTAATTGTGTGCTTAAAACAGGGGTGCATATAATCCTGTGGTTGCAGGAATGACCAAGGAAGTATCTTGCAATTCCTTCCCTTGCAATTAGTTTGTTAGCTTGTGTGTTTTGAATACATTCCACATAGTGATGATTAAAACAAGACAGAAATCTTTACATGAAATTTCACAACTGAACTGCGTTCCAGGCACATGCACACATACACAAAATGTGCCCCAGTTTTAGGTTATAATAATAGTAATTTGTTATTTATATGCCTCCCATCTGACTGGGTTACCCGAACCCCTCTGGGCGGCTTCTAACAAATTCGGTTGCTAGCAGTATCAAATCCCAGGCACATTGAAACTGCTGTGCCTGTGGAACTGCAGCATTGTTAGCTAAGCAAGCCATATATTATCATTTCTGAAGGGAGGCGATGTTGTGCTGTCATCGACAGGTTATGCTGACTTCAATCATTTTCGACTCCTCTCAGTTTTTATGCAGCCTTCCAGAACATTTCTAAAAATGCAGTACTGGTGCTTAGCTGCTATATACCAATCAGAAGTGGTTTGATTTATGAATGTTCTCAATCAAGGTAAACGGGGTGGGGGATGGGAAATCCTAATACTGAAATGTCGACTGGAAACAGATTGCAAACAATTTAATGCTGTTTTCTAACCAAGAGGTACATCTGCGCAAAGTGACTTGGTAATCTCTAAGTGATGCTATTTGGGGCTGCCTTTGCATTCTGTATGGAGAATCTTGGAGCAAGCTATGAAAATGTTTAGAAAAGTGTTTGTGTAGGGCCTTGGTAGAGCACACGCTTCGTGAGAATAAGGTACCACAAAGGATCTCAGGTAGTTGGACTGGGAAAAGATCTGAGCAAATTGCTGTCAGCTGCAGACAATACTGGGAAACGTAACGAATGGTTTGATACAATTGAAGACAGCTTCATACAGGTTCCCTCACTGCGAGAAGCGAAGTTACAGGGAACCAGGCAGAGGGCCTTCTCCGTGGTGGCGCCCACCCTGTGGAATGCCCTCCCAGCAGAGGTCAAAGAAATAAACAACTATCTGACTTTTAGAAGAACATCTGAAGGCAGCCCTGTTTAGGGAAACTTTTAATATTTGATGAATTATTGTATTTTAATATTTTGCTGGAAGCTGCCCAGAGTGGCTGGGTAAACTCAGCCAGATGGGCGGGGAATAAATTCTTCCTCTTCTTCTTCTTCTTCTTCTTCTTCTTCTTCTTCTTCTTCTTCTTCTTCTTCTTCTTCTTCTTCTTCATATGTGACCCTTTAAAATCCTCATAAGCCTGATGTGGCCTGTTGATTAATGCAAAGCCTTCCAAGTGTGTTTTGTTGCAATTCTTATTTCTAAGAGTTCTCTGCGTAATTTATATTGGGATAAAACAAAACACTTTAACAATCTTACATTTTTAAAGGGGGAGGAATAGCTGCTAGTAGCTGTATTATTTTTCCCCTGGCAGTCCACAGGATGGGGGGCCCTTGTCATTTGATCACTGACTTCGTTTTCCTTCTAACTCCACATCTGAGTCTCCTCTGATGGTGACAGGCAGTATTTCAAGAGGTGCTTCGCATCTGGGTTCACTGTGGCATCTTTGATAAAAAGGTCCAACTAAATACATTTTGAATTAGTGCAAATCAAGATCGCCTTGATATTTTACATTGCATAATTTTCGTTGCAAATCTGCTGGGGGGGGGGAGAGAATTTTGTTCGATTATTCCTTTTCCACTTTGCCTGCAAGGAGGGAATTTCTCCATAAACTCAATACTTAAATTATATGTTCAGACAGACAGAATGGCTGCTGAACTAGGGCCATAGGTTTCTGTAGTTTCATATACCACTCCGGTAACCTGTAGAGGGAAGCACTGAGGAGGAATGAATGCTGTGTTTTTTTGCCGAAGTGAATATTGACTATTTCTTCCAACCCCAGGAGAGTCAACTCTGCACGGGAAAGAAGCTCATCCTTTGCCTCCACCCAGTATGGTATTCCAGGGCCCCCTCAATACATTTTGACACAAAATGGCGCCCGCCTCCTGCCAGGGGAAAAGGAATGAGTGGAGGTCTAAATCAGCAACAAGGGGGGGGGGGTAAAGGTCTCCACTGGGAACAAAGGTGGGAGGAGACCCACAATGACTCCTATTCACCAAGAGGCTGCTATAGAGGCAGCATTATGGGATGGGCTGTGAAGAAGGAAGCAGATCCAGCCTCCGAGGAGTGTGGAACAGCTGTCATTGCCACTGCGGCAGCAGCACTGGGCCACACATTCCTCAGAGGCTGGCTATGCTGCCTCTGTAGAGATGCTACCACCTGAGGCGGTCCTCTCACTTTGCCTCATGGGTGGACCAGTCCCATGTTATCCATTTGGAAGGTGCAAGAGATGTTTAGGAAGAAAAACCAAAGGAGGCAGCCCCTGCGGTGGTGTGTCTTCAAATAACAGAACCTCTGCAGTTTTGTTACGGTGGCAATGAATGGATTGTAGGATTCAGCATCTTCCTTGCATGTCCCAGGTTCAATCCCCAGTGTCTCCCTGCAAAACGTTCCTGCTGCCAGCCAGAGTGAACAGCACAGAGCTGGATGATCACTGCCTATGGCAAACAGCATGGCAAGCTAGCTGTCCGATGCAAGTAAGTAAGTTTTATTTACGGCCATTGGCCCAACACATAAAAACACAATTCCAAAACAACATATAATATTTACAACTTTCGACAGAGGCTGGAACCCTCTGCTCGTTACTGGATAAAAAGCACAGACTGTCCGTCTTTCTATTTTCGCATTGTGGCTCCTGGATTAGCGGGGTTCTCCGGACCATACCAAAGCCCTATTTTTTCTTCTTTAGAGCTAAGACGCTGTTCAGGTATCTGGCAACAGTGCGTGATCTAGATGGATCTTCGTCATTCAATAGAAATCTCAGTTTGGTTTCATTGGCATCATCCTCGCTTCCCACTAAATATGGAGCAAGAAACTTACTCCTGAGCGAGGAATAAAGAGGACAGCTAAGGAGTATGTGGTGCAGCGATTCGGGTAATCCGCAGTTACAGTCACATAAAAGAGATATCTGTCCATTTGAGAGTCTATTTTCCATTACATTGGAAGGGAAGGCGTTGAATCTTGCCTTTATAAAGGCATATCTGTGGGCTGATACAGAAAGAGAATCCAGATAATGAGGGAGTTTTTGCAGGGGTAATAAGCCAAGGTTTAAGGGAGAGCAAGTGCCATTACCCAGTGCCATCTTCTGCAGCAAATCTATCTCTTCTAATTTACAAATTACTGTTCTTTTGGCTGAAGCTAAATCCTGCTCCAGTAAATTAGATGGGGAGAGTCCCATAGCCATAATTCTCTGTTGTAATGTCTTTACCCATGGGCTTTGGAAATCATCCCTCCACATACACTGTATCAAATACAGATTTGAGAGATTGTGCCAGAGCGATACCCAGTGGCAAAGTATGTTTCCAAAGGGCATTTTCAAGGGATGTAGTATTAAGTTCCATTCTTATCGCTGTGTTGCTTACACAGTTGGGTAATTTCAGTAATCTCCTTAGAAATAGATTTTGTATTACTTCTAATTCGGGTAATTTAACAAAAGTCCCCCAGACTGAAATCGCGTAAGCAATTGTCGCAACCACCTTGGCCTTGAACACTTTCAGTGCTGATGGAATATGAAGGGCCCCCTCGGAGAAAAAGTACCGCAGGATCGAAAATGAGATGGCTTTAGCTCTGTTTGTAACATAGGCTAAATGAGCCTTCCAGCCAAGGTTGTATTGCGGCTGAACCCCCAAGTAGTGGAATCTATAAACTTGCTCGATAGACCTCCCATCAATTCTCCATTCTGTCCGATGCAAACTACAAGGGACTTATCCTTCTGCCTATCGAGTTCGTGAATGGCTGTGGCTTGTAAGATCCTTTCTTTGCACGCCCAGCTGTTCCTTGTTTGCAGAGGTGGGCAAGCCAGCTGCGCTCTGGTCCAGCGCCTGACTGACAGGAGTCTGGCAGTGCATGTGCCTATGCAAGGGAAAGTCCGGGAGATTATTTCAGTGTTATTGTCTGGCATTTGCAGAAATGTCTCAAAATCTCCACGCGTTAATAATAAAGCAGCATTTAGGTGGCTTGTTGGTTTGCTGCCTGGGTTTCCTTTGGCTCTGCCATGCGCTTAAAAAATTATGGTTTGCCCAGTTTCATTTTTTAGCTTCCTGGGTTTTGTGTTGCTGTGGGAAGCATGTTCGTTCCATTGAGGAAATTAAAATAAGGGAGAGGCTTTTGAAGGGGAAAAAAAGGATGCTTATAACCTGAGGCTTCAAGAACTAAAATTTCATTCTGGCCACAACTCCAAAAAGTCAGTGGGAGCTGAAGGATCAGTTACAAGATGATGCTTTTATTTTTATTATTTTATTTTATTTATGTATATGGAGAGCTTTCTATTCTGTTTTTCTGGTGCATGCACACTGCTTGTGGTTTCTTTTTGTTGTTGTTACTTATTTATTCATTAAAACATTTCCATTCCACTCTTTTGGTGCAAAGGAGCTGCCCGGGGCAGCTATCGTTTGAAAACTATAATGGCATAAAAGCAATAAATACCAAGCAATGAACCCATGAGGCAGGATCAGCAATTAAATACACTCATAAGAACATTACCTGCTGCATATAACGAAAGTCTTGCAGAATGAAAAGGTCTTTAGCAACCAGCAAGGGATGGATTTACATACATCATGGAACAGCCTAGATGCAGCCAGTGAGAAATTTGCTGAATTTTCTTCAAAGTTCATTGCATTTTTAGCAAAGGACTTGCATGCAATTGTCTGGTTCACACAACCATGTGACGGTACGGGCATACAGTTCTTTCATGCCATTTTCATGAGAGAACTATGGGGGAACAGAAGCATGATGCCATGTCCAAACGTGTCCACTGATGTTTAAAAAAAAAAAAAAGGTAAAGGTAAAGGACCCCTGGGCGGTTAAGTCCAGTCAAAGGCGACTATGGGGTTGCGGCGCTCATCTCACTTTCAGGTTAAGGGAGCCGCCGTTTGTCCACAGACAGCTTTTCCAGGTCATGTGGCCAGCAGGACTACACCGCTTCTGGTGCAACGGGACACCGTGATGGAAACCAGAGCGCACGGAAACACCGTTTACCTTCCCTCTGCAGCAGTACCTCTTTATTTACTTGCACTGGCATGCTTTCGAACTGTTACGTTGGCAGGAGCTGGGACAGAGGAGTGGGAGCTCACCCCATCGTGGGGATTTAAACCACCGACCTTTCGACTGGCAAGCCCAAGAGCTTCAGTGGTTTAGACCACAGTGCCACCTGCATCCCTTTACCACTGTAGTGTCACATCACAGCTACCAGTGTGGTTGAAATATAGCACAACACAGTGGTATATCCATCAAAAAGCCGCAGCACCATTGCACAGCAGCTAATGCAATGTGAAAGGAGGATGAGGAACGAGGCCACCAGACGCTAGCATTATAACCAGGAAAGCTAATACAATAAACCCCATGTCTGAAGGCATCCTGAGCATTACATGTCAATGGGGCCAATGTGTAAGCATAAATGCTCCTCTTTAATTAAACTCAACCCCTCGCCACCACAATCCCCCTTCTTTCTATTCTTAATCAAAACAATCTTTAACAACAACAACAACAACAACAACAATAAATCTGTATGTGGATGGTGAACCAAGGAATCAATTTTTATGTAACTCATGATAGTGAAGCAAATGTTTCTTTAATGTTTGATCTAATAAGTCAGCTTTGCATCTGTTAGCAGCTGTGGGAATAGTAACATGAAAAAAAGTTGCAAAATTTATCTATTTAGAAGAATGTATTAAAAACTCTGAGCGGTGTGTATAAAATAATTATCAATAATATGCAAACAAAACCAGCATTTTTGTGTTTTTTAAAAAAACAGTATACACATCTCGATAGTGGGGGGGGGGTCTTTCTTTCTCCGATTTCGCAGTGTTTAAAGCACACTGCCTTTTAAGATCAGCTGTAGTTGGAGTCCATCAATATTCCCATTAAAGAAAACCAGGGCACCTGTGAATGGGGGGTGTATCTGTGCAGGAAGCCTGTGAGATATTATGCTGTATTAGCATTTTGCCAAAGGGGCTTTGTTTCTCTAACGGCTCCAGGATGACAGGGGTAAAACCCAAGAAAGGATTCATTCGCCTGCATGGAGAGAGTGAGAGCTTTCGCATCTTGAATTTCTGTCCGCTGCATAAAAGCACTTCTAAGAGACAAAGGTGGTAGTCATTCTGTGGCAGGGACGGGGCTGTGCTCACTGCACTCTTAGGCCATTAAAAATAAATAAATTCTGACAGTGTTCCTTAACATTTCCAAGCGAAACTAATGATAGCAGATGAGGTTGCACATGTGCGCATCCTTACCTGGAAATGGATTTAAATTCACCCAGTGCCTACATTCCAATGGCTCAGGGAAATCCTATTTTACGGAGGAAAATAAGTTGCCCTCTAGTGGTAAAAAACTTTTTTCCCCTCTGAAAACCATACACAGAGATAATTTATGAGATTGTCTAGTTTCCTGACCAAACCCATTTGCAGGCTGTTTTGAGTGTCACGGAAATCTGTGCCAAGCAAAACCGTGTTCAGAGCATAGATTTGAAATCTTGGAGGAAGCTTACCTGAAAAAACAACAACACCTGTCTTATCCATGTAATTTCAAGCACTCCTATACCACGTTGAACAGTCATGGTTGTTGAAGGTGCTGAGATTTATTAGGAGACGTCTCAGAGAGCTCCAATTCTCAGCACCCTTGCCAAACTACATTTCCCAGGATTCCTTGGGATAAGTCAGGCTTCCTCAGCCTCGGCCCTCCAGATGTTTTGAGACTACAATTCCCATCATCCCTGACCACTGGTCCTGCTAGCTAGGGATCATGGGAGTTGTAGGCCAAAAACATCTGGAGGGCCAAGGTTGAGGAAGCCTGAATCATAGAATCCTAGAGTTGGAAGAGACCCCAAGGGCCATCCAGTCCAACCCCCTGCCAAGCAGGAAACACCATCAAAGCATTCCTGACAGGTGGCTGTCAAGCCTCTGCTTAAAGACCTCCAAAGAAGGAGACTCCACCACACTCCTTGGCAGCAAATTCCACTGTCGAACAGCTCTTACTGTCAGGAAGTTCTTCCTAATGTTTAGGTGGAATCTTCTTTCTTGTAGTTTGAATCCATTGCTCCGTGTCCGCTTCTCTGGAGCAGCAGAAAACAACCTTTCTCCCTCCTCTATATGACATCCTTTTATATATTGGAACATGGCTATCATATCACCCCTTAACCTTCTCTTCTCCAGGCTAAACATACCCAGCTCCCTAAGCCGTTCCTCATAAGGCATCGTTTCCAGGCCTTTGACCATTTTGGTTGCCCTCCTCTGGACACGTTCCAGCTTGTCAGTATCCTTCTTGAACTGTGGTGCCCAGAACTGGACACAGTATTCCAGGTGAGGTCTGACCTGGAATAAGTCATAACTGGGATAAGTCATAACTGTTGAGATGGTAAAAGAGTGCTTTAAAGAGCGTTTGAAAGGTTATCTATACTATTGATATACAGAACAAATGTCAGAATCCAGCACAGTGCAGAAAGGTGTGTGTTGTCCAGGTGAGCTTGACAGCTATCAATCTGAAAACAGGCTTCAGGTTGGTTTATATGCGACTTCACTTCTGTTTCCGAGACTGCCGGCCATTTAGCCAGCTGCTCTTTGCTGAAGAGGCTTACAGACAAGTCTAAACTAAATTGTCTCCTCTTAGGCAAATATCACAAGGTGACCTGGCTGGTAGCCAGAATCTGTGCCCAGATTTGTAGGCACAGACCATCCTCTAGAATAAAATAGCTTACTAGGGAAAAGCTGAAGTCCCTTTTTGGGACGCCTTAGGATCAATTTTTATGGTAGCCCAAATCTCAGTCGTACAGATGTATGTATATATTTCAATTTTAACTCATGAGCTATTGCTGCAATCTATTCTAATTGTGTATTTTATCTTTATGAATGCTGTCACCATTGTGTTATGCGAGCTGGTCTTTGACCGTAATAAATTATTATTATTAACAGGCTTCAGGTGGTGTTGATAACTGTCAATCTGAACACACCTATCTTTTTAAAAAACTGAAGTGGCCTGTCCTTCTGTGCAGCAGGCAAGATTTTAATTTTGCCCTGCAGTGGGTATCTTGGACGGAGAAGCCAGCCTTGGAGGAAGCAGCTGAGCAGCTGCAGCCTATCTGAATAGATGATAATTTTCAGGGAGATAGGCACCACCTGAGGTTAGCAGCAGGCAGCCACGCTTTCTTCCAAGCTCTGAAGCCCACCAAGCCACAGTACAGAGAAGAGAAGGCCTTCTTTCAAGGATGGCCAGGTAAGGAGTTGTTCGGGGTCTTGCTTCAATATTTATGTTCATGGCCCGGTTGCGATATTTGGGGACAAAAAACAAGTCTTTCTTTAATGGTAGCTTGTGGCAAATACTGTGCATATCCTTGAAACATAAGGGAATAGTGCATTGTGCCACGGAAAAGGATGGGAACAAGGGCAAGAAAGTCCAGCAGACTGACAGGTATTTTATTTATTTATCATGCCCCCACTTGGGAGGAAAAGTGGGATCGCTGTGAAAGAAGCAATGGCTGCTACTTCTTGTGGGAAATTAGCATGAGTTGTTTGGTCAGTGCTGATCCCAATTTATAAATTGGATTGGGATTAATGACAAGATGTCATAGATATTGGTACAAGATAGTGATGATGATCATAATAAATAACATTCTTACATGAAATTGGCTCTTTAATTAGCGGCCAGAACACAACACAAAGTTAACTGTGTTGAAGAAATCAAGGTCATTATTTCCAAGTCAACGTAAAATGGTCGGCATGTTTTTCCCCACTCGTTAGCTGTCATTTAAAAATGTCTGTAGTCATCAAAGTTTTAAAAATAAAAGTTGAAAATAATCCTGCATAGATGCTTGCTTTCAGCTTCTTACATCTATAAGGGTGGGGCACCAGTGTGTGCCTGTGTTTAACTACATCCATTGTGCAATATAATATTTAAATCTGATATAAAACTTTTAAGTAAAGCAGAGCTGTGACCTAGTAGTGTTTGATATTTGGGTTCCTTTGCAGATTCTTTAATGTAAACAATATTGTGGGGTGTTGTTGTTGTTGTTGTTGTTCAGTCGTTTAGTCGTGTCCGACTCTTCGTGACCCCATGGACCAGAGCATGCCAGGCACTCCTGTCTTCCATTGCCTCTCGCAGTTTGGCCAAACTCATGTTTGTGGGGTGAGCGGATGCTAATAGCCAGTAGAGGGCACTCAGGCATTTTAAGATAGCTAACAGCCTACAAAGAGGAAGCAATTTCATTTTGGCAAGTTTACCCAATAGATTGCTGACAAAAAGAACAGGTTTGTGCTGGCATCCGTGCTCCAGTTTGCAGTACAGTACCAAATGCGGGCTAACTGAATTTGTCTGTTGCATTTTGTCATCTGGAAATTAAGAACCTAAGTCACAGGGGAGACTGGAAAATGCTAAATACGCAATGCGATGTTGCTCATTAGAGTTGCGGTGCATAAACTGCCTCGGACTCGATGTTTATGGATGTAAATGCCTTATGCAAGTAAATGTCAGCATGTAAAAATGTTAACAGACCCATAACAGGGTGCCCACTAGTACTGGTGTGAATGAAGCAGACGTTTCAAAAGTTGTTGGGGTGTATTTGCAATGGCATGGCTCCTAGGCTTGAATGCTGTATTTAAAAAAGTGAAAATCCGGACAGAAAAGTTGAGCCTGGGGGTGGGGAAAAGTTGTTGAGCTTTTTTTCTGGGTGGGGGCCAAAGTTGTTGAACTTTTTTTGGTTTTGCCCAAAGTTGATGAGCTTCCCCCCCCCCAAAAAAAAAAATCTCAAAAAAATATTGAAGTTTTTGGCTCGCCATACATCTGAATTTTCCAGGACAGTTCAGTGATTGCAGCCCGGACACTGTTTCCGACGGTCAATTCCCGGCTATATCTGGGAAATTCCAGATAAGTGAGTTTGCATAAGGAAAGTCTCCTGTCTTCTCCTTCCCTTGCTTAGGACAGCCAGATGCAGAACAGGACAGGCCTCTTGCACCTTTAGCTGTTGGGTAAAAGATGGATTTTCAGCAGGTGTAGCTTCGTGGGTGGCGCTGTGGTCTAAACCACAGAGCCTAGGGCTTGCCGATCAGAAGGTCGGCGGTTTGAATCCCAACGATGGGGTGAGCTCCCATCGCTCGGTCCCTGCTCCTGCCAACCTAGCAGTTCGAAAGCATGTCAAAGTGCAAGTACCAGTAGATAAATAGGTACTGCTCCGGCGGGAAGGTAAACGGCGTTTCTGTGTGCTGCTCTGGTTCGCCAGAAGCGGTTTGTCATGCTGGCCACATGACCCGGAAGCTGTCTGTGGACAAACACCAGCTCCCTCGGCCTATAGAGCGAGATGAGCATGCAACCTCAGAGTCGTCCGCGACTGGACCCAACGGTCAGGGGTACTTTTACCTTTACCTATGGTCTAGGGGCGTGGGTGGCACTGTGGGTACAACTGCAGAGCCTAGGGCTTGCCGATCAGAAGGTCGGTGGTTCAAATCCGTGCGACGGGGTGATCTCCCGTTGCTCAGTCCCTGCTCCTGCCAACCTAGCAGTTCGAAAGCACACTAGTGCAAGTAGATAAATAGGTACTGCTCCGGCGGGAAGGTAAACGGTGTTTCCATGCGCTGCTATGGTTTGCCAGAAGCGGCTTAGTCATGCTGGCCATATGACCCAGAAGCTGTCTGCAGACAAACGCCAGCTCCTTCGGCTTATAGAGTGAGATGAGCGCCACAACCCCAGAGTCGTCCGCGACTGGACCTAATGGTCAGGGGTACCTTTACCTTTTAGCTTCTCCTGCAATCTACAAATGCTGAAAATCCTTCAGGTTGGCCCCACAGGACATAGATGAAAGTCAAGAATTGCTGGCAGAATAGTGCAGCTTTGAAGTGTTGGCTGTAGTGAAGGAGTGGAGAAGCTGTAGCCTTCCAGGTATAGCTAGACTACAGCTCTCAAAGAATGTGTTCTACCACTGAGTGAGAGCTGCGGCTCAATACAAACTTTGTTCAAAATAACCCTGCAGCAAAGGCACCTGCTTGGATCAGGCCTTCTTTCTTGTTTTATAGCAGTTTTAGCATAGTAGTTAATCCAGAAAGTTGATAATGTTCAGTGTGGCTTTACGATTACACGCAGGAATGCTGCACACATTTAGACTTCTTCCCCCCCTTCTTGCAATCATTGATGTGCAGATGCTCATCTCTTTTTTTAAAAAAAGGAATGTCTTCTGAAACTGTTCAATGAAGCTCAAACAATTAATCATTTTTTAAAAAACAAACAAACCTGTTTCCCCAAGCCATAAGGAGACTTGTGGGCCCCCCCCTTCCCTATAAAAACCTGCAGATAAAGTGGTCTAACAATACTTGGCATACTTACAGCTTGCTTTTCATCACAGGTCAACCCAATTTTACATACCTTTAATATGAGGGCCTTCCAAGATTAACAAACATTAGCGCTAGCTCTTGGAGGTAACTGTCTTTATTCTGTGTGCATGGTTAAGTGAGTCACAGGAAGGCGAAGATTTAAGCAGACTGTAAGCCTTTTGAAAGCAATTGAGAAGGTTGTGTGTGTGTGTTTTAAGTTGATTTCCAAAATATGGGTTTCTTTCCAGCCTTTCTGAAGTGAGTGAGTGAGTGAGTGAGTGAGCGAGCCAGTGCTCTGCAGATTTGCAGTTTTGGTAGTTCTCGCCAACTTTCTCATTTGTGACAATGTTCATTCAGAAAAGGACTGCAGAATGTCAGGCTAACGGACTCCTAAGGCAGCTTCACTCCATATAGTTAATGCACTGTGATACAACGGCTTCCTCTGAAGAATTTTGGGAACTGTAGTTCATTAAGGGTGCTGTGGCTTGCTAGAATACTCCTGTTCCCCTCGCAGAACTACAGTTCCCAGAGCGGTTTAGCAATCGATCCCTCATCACAGTAAACTCTGGGAACCATAGCTCTGGGAGCGGAATAGGAGTTTCCTAACAATTCTCAGCACCTTCACAAACTATAGCTCCCGGGCTCCTTTGGGAAAAGCCATTACAGTTTAAAGCGGTATGATACGGATTTAACATGTTTAGTGCAAACAGAGCCTTTGCGTTCCAACAGTGCAGTCCTACACATGTTTACTCATAAGTAAGCCCCACTGTATGAAATATGTCCTACACCCAAGTAAGTGCCATGAGTTGAGAGCAATGGCATTATATTTCCTTATTTCCATCAATCTGCTGCCAGCAAGGAAGCTGCTTTCTCGCAAGAACACCGTTGCAAAACCCCAACACAAAAGCTGCTGTAATAAACAGCTTCCTGCTTTTCCTATGAGCTCTCTCCCAAATTGTTCGGCGGAAACTTGATGTGCTTGATTTTCATTAACCGGAGCGCGATGATCTCAGATGCCCTCTGGGGAACATTTTTGTAATTTTGAAGAGCACAAGGAAGGAATTGAACCTTCCTTCAGTCAAGCTCAAAGGTGGGAAAGAATGTCCCAAGAGCACTGCAGAGCCTGTTAGTGATAGCTGAATGGCAAACGTTTTCCATTCAGAACCCTGCTAATTCTTTGCTAGCATTGCTCATATGTCATAGGCCATATTCACACCACCCATTTAAAGCACTGTGATACCACTTTAAACAGGCACGCCTCCCCCCCAAGGTGTTGTATTTTGTTAAGGGTGGTGGGAGTTGTTAGGAGACCCCTATTCCCCTCACATAGCTACAATTCACAGTGTGGTTTAACAACCAATCCCTCTCCGCAGGGGATCTCCGCAAATCGTAGTTCTGGCAGGGGAATAGGGGTCTCCTAACGATTTTCAGCACCCTTAGCAAACTACAGTTCCCATAATTCTTTGGGGGAAACCATGGCTGTTTGTGGTGGCATAGCACTTTAAGTGTATTGTGTGAATGTGACCACAATCTCAAAACCTTCCGGGTTTGGCTCTGCATAGCTCCAGAATGGCCACAGCACTTTTCTTTGGGCACTGATATGGAAACCAGGAGGCAGGAGCGCCATATTAGATCTCCACGAGGAAAGCCATTCCATGTGCAGAACACATTTATAGGCTAGAGATGTGGGAGCTCCAGAGTGAGATGAATGGTATGTGAGGATGAAGAGAATGAGGGAAAGTGGTGAGAGAAGGGACGGAACCATAGGAGCTGCTACCAACCTTACTGTACGCTTGTGAAACATGGACCACTTACAAACACCGTCTCCAACTCCTTGAAAGATTCCATCAACGGTGTCTCCGAAAAATTTTACACATCACTTGGGAAGACAGGCGAACTAATACTAGTGTACTGGAAGAAGCAAAGATCACCAGTGTCAAAACAATGATTCTTCAACATCAACTTCATTGGACTGGTCATGTGCAGATGCCTGATGATCGTCTTCCAAAGCAACTACTCTATTCCGAACTTAAAAATGGAAAGTGTAATGCTGGTGGTCAACAAAAGAGGTTTAAAGACTCTCTCAAGGCAAATCTAAAATAAAAATAAAAATGTATAAACATCAACAACTGGGAAACACTTGCCTGCTAGCGCTCCAATTGGAGTATAGTCTTTACCAAAGGTGTCATGGGCTTTGAAGACGCTCAAACTCAGGACGAAAGGGAGAAATGTGCCAAGAGGAAGGCACCCTCACCGTGACCATCTCCCACCTGGAAACCAATGTCCCCACTGTGGAAGGATGTGTGGATCCAGAATCGGCCTCTACAGTCACTTACGGTTAAAACCATGTTCATGGAAGACAATCTTATGAGTGATTGCCAAAGAAGAAGAAGAAGACGATGACGATGTGAGGTTTAAGAGAAAGAGGGAAAGTAGTGAGAGCAGGGAGAGGACCATAGGAGCCTGGGTCCCCCCCCCCCAATATTTTATTCAAGTTGGCAGCCCTGGAGGGGACTGTTGGCTCATGAGAGATAAGTTGTTCATGAGAGATTTGCATTGTGTTGTACAGTGTCTTCGGATATTTGGGTCCACTGTGAAACCATATTTTATTAGTAGCAGTAGCACCTTCACCATCATAAACTAAGTAAGGTTCTGGGGTTGGATGTATACATACCAATATAACAATTAAAACAAATAAATTAAATATAAATTAAAACAATTTTAAAAAACAGTTAAGGGGGTGAGAATCCTTCTAATTCCTGGATCCAACAAGGATTCAAATGCTGGAATAGCCAGGCATGTTTCTTGGTAATGGCCTAAGTATGGGTTGTTAAGGTAACAAAGGAAGTGTCTCTGTGTCAGAGGACAAATGGGCGGGTCCCACTCCCTCAACTTACTGTTTGTTGGAAAGACAAAAGACAAAGTTGTGTGTAGGAGCTAGAAGGAGGCTGGGCAGCTGAGTGACAGAGCCATGCCTGATCTCTGCTGGGAGCCAGGGGTGTGGCTATGGGAGAAGCAAGAGCTTAATGGGGTGTTAATGCTATAAGCCCCTCCCTCATAGGTTCAGGTGGTTGTTGTTTAGTCGTTTAGTCGTGTCCGACTCTTCGTGACCCCATGGACCAGAGCACGCCAGGCACCCTTGTCTTCCACTGCCTCCCGCAGTTTGGTCAGACTCATGTTGGTAGCTTCGAGAACACTGTCCAACCATCTTGTCCTCTGTCGTCCCCTTCTCCTTGTGCCCTCCATCTTCCCCAACATCAGGGTCTTTTCCAGGGAGTCTTCTCTTCTCATGAGGTGGCCAAAGTCTTGGAGCCTCAGCTTCAGGATCTGTCCTTCTAATGAGCACTCAGGGCTGTTTCCTTCAGAATGGATAGGTTTGATCTTCTTGCAGTCCATGGGACTCTCAAGAGTTCCTCCAGCACCATAATTCAAAAGCATCCATTCTTCGGTGATCAGCCTTCTTGATGGTCCAGCTCTCACTTCCATACATCACTACTGGGAAAACCATAGCTTTAACTATGCGGACCTTTGTCGGCAAGGTGATGTCTCTGCTTTTTAAGATGCAGGTTGTACAGGTATATATATGTAAATAAACCATATATCCTTAAGACGTCGCTGTCCTTCATTCTGAGGAAACTGAACCCTGGGTAAGCATCTGAAATCCCTGGAATCCTGCAACACTCAGAGATTGGGGTGACACACACACACCAAAACAACAACACACAAACACAAACACACCATCTTAAATTCCCTTAGCAGATATAGTGCACCCTACTTATTTTGAAATTAAAATAGCTCGTGCTGTGTTTCGTGAGGTGCATTTCAATGATTTTCTTTTATGCTTTAAATCAAGTAGTAGACTGGTTTAAGAAATATTCCTTTCTGGAAAACCTTTTTCTTCCAGAAATGTCAAGGCTTAGAAAAGGGAAAAGAGTCTGTATGTTTGGGGTGGGGGAGGGGGGACAACTCTGAATTAAAAGGCACTGACACGGTTAATAATGTTGGCTGGCTGATATGTCCTGGCACGAAAACAGACAACTCCCCAAAGGTGTGGTTCATTCATAGGGGATGGACCTGAAAGCTCAGGAAGTGACTCTGGCAGGAAGTTAGGGTGTGTCTTCCTGCCTCGGGGAGAAAAGAAAGCTTTTCTGCGATGTTTGCCAGCATCAGCCTGGGAGTTGTCTCTATGCAGGCTGTTCTTTGACAAATTTTTAACTCCCAATTCCCAAAATGTCACAGTACACCTGAGCCTTAAAGGCAGCATGCAACTGCTTGCACACACACAGAAAAAATATTCTGTATTCTTTGAGCAAGTTGTTCTTCTTTTACATTCCTTTTGAAGTTTCTAATCTACAAATGTAAATCTCTCTCTCTCTCTCTCTCTCTCTCTCTCTCTCTCTCTCTCTCTCTCCCTCCCTCCCTCCCTCCCTCCCTGTCTCCCCCTGTTTTAAACCATGGGTAGGCAACCTAAGGCCCGGGGGCCAGATCCGGCCCAATCACCTTCTAAATCCGGCCCACGGATGGTCCAGGAATCAGCATGTTTTTACATGAGTAGAATATGTCATTTTATTTAAAATGCATCTCTGGGTTATTTGTGGGGCATAGGAATTCGTTCATTTTTCCCCTTTCAAAATATAGTCCGGCCCCCCACAAGGTCTGAGGGACAGTGGACCGGCCCCCTGCTGAAAAAAATTGTTGACCCCTGTTTTAAATGGAATGACTCTGTTATAGAGGTTACTTAGCTTTTGGCTAAGCCTCACCCCATAACCCACTAAAGGCATAGAAACTTCCCCACAGTGTAATGGCGAAGTTTTCTGCCCCAAGATAGGAAGATGGCCATCAGATTAGATTGTATATGCTGTAAACTCCCCTTAGTTTTCAGGTGTAAATGCTCCAATAAAACAACAAGTACGATCCAATACAATAAAAGCAAAACTTTAAAGGGGGCTGTGAGGCGGATGCGTGTCCTCCTCAAGAGTAAGGTCGCCTGAGACGGGTTTACTAAACTAACAGTTTATTTACAAGTTCATTCCACAGGTGTTACAGTTCATCATCCGACTCCGTTGTGTCAGATCCCCCGAGTAAAGGCTTTCGATTTTGTCCCCAACATAAAAGCTTGGCAAAACCCCAGCGCCGCCTCTCGCTCCTCCTTTTCCGCTTTTTAACCCTATCCGCTGCGACGCTGGCCCCTTCCCTCTCACTTTCGTCTTCCCTGGAAGTTGCTGTCGAGACACTAGCAGGATCCTCAAGCCCCTGCTCCCCTTCCATCTCCATTTCCTCCTCTGCCCTCATTGGCTCCCTGAGAGCCTCCGTTTCAGGTGACAGCGCAGGCGGCGACAGCCCCTCGCTCTCACTTCTCCACACCTCCTTCCCTATCTCCGGTGACAGCTTTGGAGCCGTCTCCTCCTCTTCCCACTCTAGCAACACCTCCTCCGGTGTCCAGTGGTGGATGCTTGGCTCCTCTGCCCCTTCCGCCACCCCTCCTGGCTCAGGACAGTCCCTGACAGGGGATTAGACAAATTTATGGAGGATAAAGCTACCTGGGGACACTAGTCCAGCATCAGAGGCAGAAAAATCAGTTGCTGGAGAAGAGGAGTGGGAGATGCCTACAGGCTTCTTCTTGGACACTGGGTGAGAAAGAAAACAGAAGAACAGTCACATGTGTCCTTCTGTTCTTACCTAGGCAAGAGTCTTTCAATTTGTGCCTTTCTGCAGCCCCATGTGACCACCTTTCTGACTCTGATTGCTGCTGGTGTTGGAGCCTTGGCAGAATCTGGTCCAGGCCAGCTATGATGTTTGTTTTGCATAATATGCCACAATAAGAGTTCAGAAGTCTGTATCGGAGCCAGGCTAAAGGGAAAGCTGATGACGCTGTAGCAGGCTCGGGCCGACCAACATTAAATCCCGATGCTCTGCATCCAGAAATACACTTGGGGCTTAGGTTTTGGGTGAAAGCTTGGAAGGATTAGGACATAAACAGGATGCAAGGTCATGTAGTAGGAAGCAGGTTCAGAGAGAGAGATGGAGATCTCACCAGACAAGGGACAATGGGCTTCACCAGCTCAATGGAAGTGCCTTACAAGCCTGCCTAATGGCAAAAATGTAAGATTTAGACAAGTGGTGAAGGCAGCAAG
Source organism: Darevskia nairensis (assembly GCA_034642065.1). Taxonomy (NCBI): domain Eukaryota; kingdom Metazoa; phylum Chordata; class Lepidosauria; order Squamata; family Lacertidae; genus Darevskia; species Darevskia nairensis. Next base: position 1,144,809 of record JAWWNI010000439.1, read on the forward strand.
AAGGCGCCGTTTCATCCTAGCCAAGGCAGTGACTTAACAGCTCTGCTGAAATGAATTTATAGACCCCACCCCAAAAGGAACAACACTGTTGTTCTCACCTTTCACATTTCATGTGAGTTTCTGTGCATGCACTCAGCCTAATTTTCTTGTACAGAAAGCATTTGTAGCTCAAGGAGCAAAAGCAAACTTTCCAAATTCTTCACATACTTTTCTTTCTTTTTTTTCAAAAGAAGCTCCTTTGTCCTGGCTTTACTGTTGTGGCGAGGGTGGGGAGCACCTCTCTCATATCGACCGAGAGAGAAAGAGAAGAGGAAGTAGAGGCTTAAGGAACACCTTGCATTTTCAAGGTGTCTGTAAGCAGGGTAATAATAATAATAATAATAATAATAATAATAATAATAATAATAATTACACATATGTCCGGTAATGTCTGCTCAGATCAAAAATAAGAAAAAGCAATCTAAGGACAAGGAACAGTGAATAGGTGGGTTCTTGAGGGGAGGGGTTTAGCCTATTAGTATATTAAACTAGATTTCTTGACAGCTGTGATATCCTGGCGCCAGATCGGGGGGATTGTGGCAGGAGGGGGGGAGAAAGCAGGTACTTGCAGATGCCATTTGGACAGACTGTCTCTGAAGAATCTCAGTTATTAAATGGGAAGCCTGGAAAAGCTAGAGAAGCATTGTTACCTTTCCCCCCTACCTTTGTTGCCTGGGCACACCTTTTGCAATTGATGCAACCAAGGCCTTAAAAAAAATAAACATTTAGAGCTTTGCAGAGAACGCTGCTCTTGTTCTGAGTGGCACCTCCCACATTTACCGGGCCCCCGATTACTTTAGCTGTACAGACATAATAAATAACACTTGCCTGTTCAAAGCATCTTGTTTGTGCCTGGCAATGTCATAGAATCATAAACGCTTCTTCAGATCTTGCGATCCTGGAGCTGCGTCCGTGATTACTTAAAAACAGTCAACGTGTGGGAATGCCAATTATGTAGCGGTTGGGTGGCTGAAACTGCTTTTGGAATGAGCAGGCGGGTATTTGAAGGTAATGGTGCATCTTCTAAGATGGTTCTCATGCTTAACCTAAACACATTGTAATGGGGATGAAGCGGTCTGTACCACTTCAGGCTCGAAGTTGGTGATGTCAGGTTTTAGAGCTCTGCTGTGTCAAAAGCAAAAACAAAACAAACTTTCCTGCAAACGATCTAAGACCACATCTGCCCCCAAATTTAATCACGTTAGCAGTCATGGCTTCCCCCCAAAGAATCCCAGGTTCTCCTTAAGGGTGCTGAGAGATGTTAGGAAAACCCCTATCCCTCTCACAATTCCCAGAGTTCCATTGGAAGAGGGACTTGACTGTTTAACACAGGGGTAGTCAACCTTTTTATACCCACCGCCCACTAATGCATCTTTCTTGATGGTAAAATTTCCTTACCGCCCACCAGTGCTCGATGGAAGGAGGATTCAGCTTGTGCCGTAGAACCCCCTACCGCCCACCTAGAATCCTAGGGACCAGGTTGACAACCCCTGGTTTAACCACTCTGAGAACTGTAGCTCCATTTAGCAAATAGGGGTCTCCTAACAACTCTGGGTGACAAACCTAAACAGCATCTTAAAAAGCAGAGACATCACCTTGCCAACAAAGGTCCGTATAGTTAAAGCTATGGTTTTCCCAGTAGTAATGTACGGAAGTGAGAGCTGGACCATAAAGAAGGCTGATCGCCGAAGAATTGATGCTTTTGAATTATGGTGCTGGAGGAGACTCTTGAGAGTCCCCTGGACTGCAAGAAGATCAAACATATCCATTCTGAAAGAAATCAGCCCTGAGTGCTCACTGGAAGAACAGATCCTGAAGTTGAGGCTCCAAGACTTTGGCCACCTCATGAGAAGAGAAGACTCCCTGGAAAAGACCCTGATGTTGGGAAAGATGGAGGGCACAAGGAGAAGGGGATGACAGAGGACGAGATGGTTGGACAGTGTTCTCGAAGCTACCAACACGAGTCTGACCAAACTGCGGGAGGCAGTGGAAGACAGGAGTGCCTGGCGTGCTGTGGTCCATGGGGTCACAAAGAGTCGGACGTGACTAAACGACTAAACAACAACAACAACAACTCTGGGCACTCTGCTTACTGCCAGAATAAATTGTACCAGTGGCAGAAGAGACTGAAATGCATGTGGAGGACCTGCAGAGGGTTCTACAGAGGAAATAGGATTCTGAACTATACGACTTCAGACTGCATTGCCATTTCCTTTCTGCACATGCTCCAGGTGAATGAAAAAGAAGGTGGTGATTGCGATATTGGTATATGCCCAGCCACAATGCTATTGGTTAGGTGTGGATATACTTGCCCATTTTTGGGAGCACCTACATCAGTTTATGGTGCTGGAGGAGACTCTTGAGAGTCCCATGGACTGCAAGAAGATCAAACCTATCCATTCTTAAAGAAATCAGCCCTGAATGCTCACTAGAAGGACAGATCCTGAAGTTGAGGCTCCAGTACTTTGGCCACCTCATGAGAAGAGAAGACTCCCTAGAAAAGACCCTGATGTTGGGAAAGATGGAGGGCACAAGGAGAAGGGGACGACAGAGGATGAGATGGTTGGACAGTGTTCTCGAAGCTACTAACATGAGTTTGGCCAAACTGCGAGAGGCAGTGAAGGATAGGCGTGCCTGGCGTGCTCTGGTCCATGGGGTCACGAAGAGTCGGACACGACTGAACGACTGAACAACAACAACACATCAGTTTTCATCTGTTTTCAAATAGGCACACTGCGGTGTAATGTAGACTCAATCTGCAATGAAATGTAGATTGAAACCAGTTCCTAAAGAAGCATTTTTCAAGGACAAATGCTGAAGGCAGCCTTGTTTAGGGAAGTTTTTAATGACTGATGTTTTAATGTATTTTTAATCTTTTGCTGGAAGCTGCCCAGAGTGGCTTGGGAAACCCAGCCAGATGGGCGGGGTATAAATATTTTTATTATTATTATGATTATTATTATTACAAAAATATGCAACAAACCTTGATTGTGTATGAACTATGGGGGTGGGGGGGGTGGGGAAACCAAGTACTCCTTCTCCATTGATTCTAGCATAAAATATTGTATGTGCACAGCCTAAGTAAACACTAAACCCTTTTGCATTTAGTGCAAATTTCACATCCTGTGTAAGTTCAAGTCAGGAGATAAGAGGTGAATACCTCTTTGTCTCATTGTTTCTCTTGAACAAAGAGAGACAGCTAGCCAGGAAAATGGGGGAAAGGGGCTTCGGAATAGAATTACTGTAATTATTTTAGTTAATGTATTGTAATTATTGATCCTAATACATTATTGACTGGGGGCTTTGCCATGATTCTGCTACCGTTTGAGAGGTTATCCTTGCATTATGCTGATAAATACTTCCTGCCTGCAAAGATCTTGTGAGACTTTTTTCTAAAACGCACTTGCAAGCAGCGTACAATAAGGGCATGCACCAGCAGTGCTAAATCATCATGGGGAAATCAGGTCTTAATTCGATAAACTTTTAATCAATTGTGCTTTATAGCAATGTTAAAGTCTTCCCAGAGCCTTTGTGATAGCATCAGGGCCGGATTGAGGTTTGATGAGGCCCTAAGCTACTGAAGGTAATGGGGCCCTTTATATGTCCAGCTGTCCTTTGTCCACAACAAATTGTCGCTGTTTTTTGGGTTGAATATATGCTATATGGTCATTTATGGACCTAATAGGTATCTAAAGCCATTTGCACATGCAGAATGTAGGCACCCTATATATAGAAATGAGCAAACCAGTGATATTTTAGGGAGCAGGCTAGCAGGCTTCCATCATAGGAGCCGACACAACACAAAACACTGTTGCTGCATGTAGGTTTTATTTTGTTTGTTTTCTATCTTATATTTTGGAAATGTACATCCAGGTTTTTTCCCCTTTAATTTTTTTTGGGGCCCCCAAGAGAGTGGGGCCCTAAACTATAGCTTGTTTAGCTTATACGTAAATCCGACACTGGATAGGCTATATCACAACTTATAACTGCATTGGAACATTCAGGGTGTGTGGAAGTGGGTGGAGAACTAAGTTGCAATTATTTCGTTCGTATTGATATTAACAAAGATCAAATTTCTAAGCTGTCCCTAAGAAGGATCTCTACAAGTATGCCCACCTTTCAACAAATGGATATCAGGCAATCACACCCACTCTTTGTAGACAGAAGGATGTAGAATCCATCAATACTGAAAGCAACATGTTGAGAATCCTTCTGCTTCTGCAGCTGAAGTGAAATGAGAAGGTTCTGGCGTGTGCCCCCCCCTTGTCACCCCCTCTGAAGCCTCGCTCACATGGATCGTGCGGCTGTGGCTTCCAGGTTCTGGTGAGATCTCACGAGAGCCTTGTGAGAGCATGTGAGAGTTCTGCAAGAGCACATGGAGGCCTCCAGAACTCTTGCATGGCCCTCCCAAGACCCCGGTAAGCAAGGCGCTCCCACAAGATTTTGTGGGGATCTTGGGAAATCTCACTGGAATACGGCCACTGATCCTTGCGTCTCTGGTGGTGGTATGTCTGTGGAGCCCCCTCTTGGATTTCACTGTCTCATGGAAGCACTGGTCCTGTCAGACTGAGCACCAATGATTGAGAAAAACAACGTTTTTGCACTACAAATGCATTAGTTAAACTAGCCTCTGGGTGCTAGTATGATTGAACCGTAAACTAACTTTTATCTTGGCTTTCCCCACACTTATTTAAATATGATTTTTATTACTGCAGAATAGGGGGAAAATATGTGACACATTTGTAATGTTTAAGGAGCAATACAGGTGTTGTTTTCAAAATTATAATTTGAGCAACAGAGCTTTAAGTCCTCTGGCTGAAAACAAAAGACACCTTTCTCCCAGAGGACTTTATCCTGCGCTTGCAGAAGGAGATGATGGCACCTGGAAGTTCAACAGAGCTTTTCCTTGTTTTAAAACCATTACCCATCATCAAAATACTTTCCCGGCGCACCCAGCGTTGTATGTGGGAAAGTCTGAAGCCTGTTTCAATCGGCTTATAGCTGTTCTTACTGACTGCATATGACCGCAATGCACGAAGCAACATGTAGCTATCATGAAACCTCCCCTTTTAGCAGAATGGTGAGCATTTTACATGCTCTCATTAATGTAGTGGGCATGAGAAAAAAATAGTTGGGTGTAACTTTGAGTCAGTCGGAGAGCCCTTTGTTCAGCAGCCTCTTTTTCGAACTTCCTGTCTTGTCCATATAATTCACTCCTAAATTCCAGATGTGGTGCATCTAAAAGAGATTTCAGGGCAGAAAATGTATGTGAAAGAGGCAAAGCTGTTACTGTTTATATTTGCACGTGCCCACCACGTACCTCAAAAGGACTCTAAAGAAGGATATAGACAAACTGGAATGAGTCTACAGGAGAGCAATAATGATGGTCTGCTGTTTTGGAAAATGAAGAAAGGTTGACGGGAGTGAGCATGCTTTATGTGGAGAAGAGAAGACTTCAAAGGGCCAGGATAACACTCTTCAAATACCTTAAGGGCTGTCTTAAAGAAGTGTGGGGAGGGCGAGGATGAAGACATGTTCTCGGCTGCAGTGAAGACATGTTCATTAGGTCTAGTTCTGTTCTCTGGAACAGAACTAGACCTAATGGGCTTAAGTTACAGGAGTGTGGAATTTGGTTGAATGCACTGTGATGGTCCCACAACCCCTGCCCTGGAAAAGACCAGACGATCTTTTCCAAGATGAGGGGAGTGAGGAAAAACTGGTCCCCACTAATGGCAGCAAGACCAATTTCTTTTTCTTTTCTTATTGTGTGGGAGAACATTCATACACCTGCATTCTGAAGGCATTCAGTCCCAGCAGAGCTATGCTTTGACCTCCACTGCTGGAGGCCCTATGCCTCTCGATGCCACCTGCTAGGAATCACCATTGGGCCGAGAGCTGTTGCATACCCTCCAACATTTCTCCAATGAAAATAGGGACATCCTATTCAAGAAGAAGAAGAAGACAACAAGAAGACAACAACAACAACAACAGTGTTATTTATACCCTGCCCATATGACTGGGTTGCCCACCCTGGGTGGCTTCCAACATATATAAAAACACAACACAACATCAAACCTTTACTATGCAGGACTGCCTTCAGATATGATCTTCTAAAGGTTGTATAGTTACTTATCTCCTTGGCTTGGGGCTTGGGGGGTCCATACCCTCCAACATTTCTCCCATGAAAATAGAGATGTCCTAAGGAAAAGCCGGACATTCTGCGATCAAATCAGAAACTGGGACAGCTTCTGTATATTCGGGACTGTCCCTGGGGGAAAGGGATACTTGGAGGGTCTGCTGCTGCCCTCGGGTCCTGTTTTTCTGCTTCCCATAAGCATCTGATTGGCTACTGTGAGAACAGCTGGGCTCTTCCTATGTTCTGTTCTTTTTAAGAAACTATGAAGTGCAAAGACTGATGTAACATCACCCTTAGTTGGCTTGTATTATGTACACACTTCTGAATATATTGTATGACCATCGTTATTCCATGCGTGCTTACAGCAAACAAGACTCTCACTTGCTGTTTTTTACTTTTTTATTTAAATATTGCCTTGAATCGATAGCTGAAAATGCATTACGTTTCTGTGTATAGCGACACAAATGAACTTTTTGACAGCTACAAGGAACGGAGTTGTGGGGGTGTATCAGATAAAATCTGCACTACACGCTAGGTCAATCTTTCTTTCGTCTTCCGGTTCTTCAGAACTTTCCAAAGCAGGCTTGAAGTATGAATTCAGAATTCATAACATAAAAATCAGCAGCTGGTGGCCCCAGGGCAAAAACTGGTCTTCTGGGGATGTAAACAAAAGCATTCTATTTAGTATTTCAGCCAAAAAAAAACCCCTACTGAAAGAGCCTGACCTGTCCTTTCTTTCTACAGTATTTAGTGTTCTCGCTAACTGCTGGTGATATTTGAGTTTTCAATGCCCCCCCGCCCCCCGCCCCTGCCGCTTTTGAGCCCATGGCTTCTTCCAACCACAGTCAAGTTGCAATAATGCTGGTTTTTCTGATACTATGTTCATTTCTATGGCAACAAAACGGACTGTCACAAATACCGGATTATAGCTGTCAGGCAATAAGTTATTATCCAAGCAAAAATATGTCAGATAATAAATAGCAAAGGGAATATAGAATATGATGGGCCAAGTGAAGTGGTTGGGTTGTTGTTGTTTTTTGCATATAAATACAAAGAAACCAGTCTCAAGTGGCCACCCAGGAGACCAGCAAAGAAATGGTGTTGCCTAGCAGTGGATGCCTTCATCCAAGGGTCAAACAGAACAGCGTTTAAAAAGCAGGGCTGTTAAAGCAGTTGGCTCAGAGAAAGGGGTGGCTGTCGCGGAGAGATAGCATCTTCGTTCAGAGTTTTGTTTTCTTCCTTACTTTAGCTACTTAGTAAAAAAGGTACTCCTTGAACGAAAGCTTCCCTTCAAAAGGAAACCACCGGTGAACACCTTTCTTTGGCCAAGAGGCCACTGTTCTGATTGCATGATGGGAGGCCATGGATCAAAAGATCTGGGCTCTGGGTGTGAGGAGAGAGTACTTTCTTCAGGACACACCCAACCACTGATGCATTTTGAAGTACGGATGGACATTTTAACATGCCAGCACACATTACGAGTGATGCAATGAAATGTTCGGCCACATCCAAAAAATGATGTAAGGTATGTTTTAATATTCTAGCTGTTATTTTAGTGAGCTGGTATAGCATACATGTAAGCTTTTGGCAGGGAAGTCACAGGATAAAAATCTTACCTCAGTCATTATTCACTAGCTGGCCTTAGGCAAACTACTGCATGCTATTGATCTCCTACTCATGCATAGGCAAACTCGGCCCTCCAGATGTTTTGGGACTACAACTCCCATCATCCCTAGCTAACAGGACCAATGGTCAGGGATGATGGGAATTGTAGTCCTAAAACATCTGGAGGGCCGAGTTTGCATATGCCTGTCCTAGTCTGTTTGCCTGTTCCCATTTGCAACATGGATAAACCAGCCCTGGCCTACCTTGCACACAGATTATATGCACTGCGCGCAGCTCATAATTTCCCAACTCCCTTCTCTTCTTCCAACATGGCCAGAAGTTGGCCAGAAGCCAATCACAGTTGCTTGTCATGTCCGGAAAGCAGGCAAAGGTTAATGTTAACTGTGGCTTAGGGAGCAAGGCAGGATCATTCATCACAGTTTGAAGCTGGCTTATTTTCCTAGGCGATCATTAACACCACTGTTTGTCTGCGTTCGAACACAGCAAGTAACTGTTAATAGAAAAAGCTTCCAATCTGCTCCTCATGGCCATGCCAGAGGAGGGGAGCAAGTGAGCCCACTGCTCATTTAGACTTGTTTATGTAGTGGTAAAGTACATAAGGGGGGTTCTTGAATTACATCAAGGAGCAACTCCCCTGCTGGATTGCACCTGGGGGATGCTGTGACCCTAGACCCCACCTGGGTCAGAAGCAGCTCATTTTTATTTTCCCTCCCAAAGTGCTGGCTCCATCCCCCTCTTGGTAGCCAATCAGAGAGAGGCTCCAGCCCTCTGGTGGGAGTCCGAGGCACTGCATCACCAGACTCTGGCCGTCACAGAAATTTTTACATAGGATTGGGTGCACAGCAGTATTGTAGTGACAGCTCCTCTGGCAATTCAAGTACTTTACTGTGAACTGATGTGCTGCGCAGAATATCAGAGCGCTCAATCTTTTACCAGCTTCTATCAAGAGCTGTGGGCTGCCTTTTCAGGTGGAAGGTGCAACCTAGTCTGGAATCTTCTATAGAAAACTTCCGTGTGCGTCAATTAGTGTTCGGATTTGCTGCAATAATTTTTATGCCATCAATCCTTTCCACCAGTAGCTGGACTAAGATTCCTTTGTCCGACCCATACCAATGCATCTTATTTTACAACCAGCCTAATGGACTGAAGCGCCAAACTTTTCAGCTTTGCGTTTGCCATTCTGATAAGTAGCGCCTATTAAGCGCTGCAAATTAGGAGGCTATTGACCCGAAAAACCAGGAGATGGTGAAATGGACAGAGAAGGAGGGCAATGTATTCCAAGTGAGTCCAAACTGGATGTAACAAAACACTCATGGTTGGCGGAGGGAGCCCTTTGACAGGGAAACCATTTTGAGTTGGGGAGAAATGGTCCTCTCCTCACTTTCCTTTGCTTAAGCTCACAGTGTCCCAAGGCTGCTGATTATATAGAATCTGTGATGGTGTGTCCAGTTTGGGTCTGAGCCATTTATTTTTGTCTGCAGTTCCCACGTTATTCATAGAGCATCACTGATCTGGAAAAAAAAATACAAATAAACCCGAGGCAATTTAATGTGCAGAACAATAACCCTTGTGTCTTGCTTAGGGCTTTCAGTAGGCACAAGGGAGGGGGCAAGGAAATGCACTGTGGCAGTTTCTGGTGGGAAGAGATGCATCTTATTCTGCTGAATTCATCATAATGACGGACTAAATTTCACTCCTTTTTTGCTGCTTGCTAGGGAAGAATGTCTTGCCTCAACCAAGCTTATACTTTCTTTGCCTGCTCTCATCCAACTCTCCAATACAGTTCTTGCTGTCACTGTTGTAGTGGACAATGTAGGGAGGCCCAGGGTTTTTGTCTTCTTCCTCTCCTTCTCCTTCTCCTTCTCCTTCTCCTTCTCCTTCTCCTTCTCCTTCTCCTTCTCCTCCTTCTTCTATAGCAGCCTTTCTCAACCTTGGGTCCCCAGGTGTTTTTGGCCCACAACTCCCATCGTCCCTGACCACTGGTCCTGCTACCTAGGGATGATGGGAGTTGTAGGCCAAAAAACACCTGGGGACCCAAGGTTGAGAAAGGCTGTTTTAAAGGAAGATCTGGTTTTCTGCTCTTTGCTATACAGTTTGGCTGCTACTTGAAGTCTATTTGTTGTTGTTTCAAACAGCAGACTGCTTGCTGACTGCCCTGAATGCATGTTTCAGGAGACTTTGTGGCCCTGCAGATGTTGTTGGTCTACAACTCCCATCAGCCCCAGCCAGCATGGCCAATGGAGTCCAACAACATCTGCAGGGCCACAAGACAGCTCAGTAGCAACCCTCAAAAGAGAGCCAAGTTTTTAAAGCCCTCAAACTCTTTTCCTCTTGGCAGGAAAATGACAGAGTCAGGGCAGAGCTAATCCCCTTTCCCCAAGCTATAGTGCGGATTTCCTGTGTACATGTTTGTGCATGGTGACATTTTGTAGGGCATCATCTATCACCAAACCCTTAACTTCCATTGGTGAAGCACTCCTCAGTGGGGTGTTTGTGGGGCCAGCCACATCATGCATGGCTTTTATTTATTTTATTTTTTAACCTGCTGTTTTCTGCAAGTCTGGTACAGTGGTACCTCTGGATACGCACACCTCTGGTTGCGTATCTTTCAGGATGCAACCGCAGCAAACCCGGAAGTATTTTTCCGGGTTTTGCTGCGCACGCATGCGCAGAAGCACTCAACACGCGCACATGCATAGCAGCTCTAAATTGCACTGTGCGCATGTGCAGAAGCGGCACCTCCGGTTGCGAATTCCTCGGGATCTGACCATAGCTGCGGAACGGATCCCTTTCGCAATCGGAGATACCACTGTATTTGGAAAACTTGGATCTTAAAAAATAAAAATAAAAATCCACAAACAAAAATCCCTATGCAGATGCCCACTGGTCTCTGGAACTCAAAATACTATTTTGGGGAGTGGGAACAACACCACACAATGCAAATAAGGTAAAGGTAAAGGGATCCCTGACCATTAGGTCCAGTCGTGTCCGACTCTGGGGTTGCGGCGCTCATCTCGCTTTATTGGCCGAGAGCCAGCGTACAGCTTCCAGGTCATGTGGCCAGCATGACAAAGCCGCTTCTGGCGAACCAGAGCAGCACACGGAAACGCCGTTTACCTTCCCGCGGGAGCGGTTCCTATTTATCTACTTGCACTTTGACATGTTTTCGAACTGCTAGGTTGGCAGGAGCAGGGACCGAGCAACAGGAGCTCACCCCGTCGCAGGGATTCGAACCGCCGACCTTCTGATCAGCAAGCCCTAGGCTCAGTGGTTTAACCCACAGCGCCACCTGGTTCCATCACAATGCAAATACATCCCGTCAAACATTGCCCCTTAGTGTGTGTGGGAAGCTGGGAGGCAAAGTTCAGCTGAAAATTCTCATGTATGGACAAGTGTGTTCAAAAGCACAAATGGAAAAAATGGGCCTGAGTGACCCACTTGCGGATTAACAGCCTGGTGTTTACACAGCCATGGTCACGACAACAGGAGAGGTGAATAATTTAGGCACCAATTTATACATACAACAATAGGAAAATAGATTTTGGATCATGCCCGTTGGGAAAAGATTTCAAGTAGTAAAATGTAAGGCAGCTTAGCCAAACATCTGTGTCCCCCAATAATCTACAGTTAGTTTTTATGTGTGATTTCTCTACGGCCAAAACTCAGAAGTTGTCAATTCTTTTTCTCTCTCTCCATCAGTTATTTGATACTCAACAATATTATACGCCCACACTTGGGTGTTGTTGGTGTTTTTTTTTTTAAAAAAACTTGCTTTACTCCCTCAGATTTATTCTAGATGACTGAAGCTGTATGAGAGTAAACAAGGAAATAAATAAGCGTCCCATCATAGAATTATAGCTGGCAGCTTTGTTTAAACCGAAAAGCTTCTTAATGAATACAGTTGAAAAATATTTTGGCAAAAATACCACAGATGTCCTAGATCTCAAGATGACTGGGGGGAAAACATTAAGAATTCTGCCTGGTATGTTTGAAACCGCAAGATAAATAGGTGGTGTTCAATAGGTTCTGCTTTCTGCTGTTGTTTTACTCAGAGTAACAGTGTATGAGAGGAAGAACATTGAATGTATTAGGCCTATTAATTCTCAGAACTGAGCATATGCTCTTAGGCCATGAAATATGGTACTACATTTTTCCAACTCCACCTCTTTGTATATATGTATACGAATCCTATGGGATTCATAGTAGTGCTATTAACTTTAGATAAATAGTGCTTACCTACTGTTCAGTGGTAGGCCTGGGCAATGTATCAATACATTGCCCAGGAATGGTATGAGGGCCAGACTGCAATGGTTGCTTCACCCGGCAGTCTTTCTTCTTCCTTGGCGATTCCTTGTAGCTGAGTAAGATTGTCATCCATAAACATGGTTTTAACAATGAGTCCGTAAGTGACTGTGGAGGTCAATTCTAGATCCACACGTCCTTCCACAGTGGGGACATTGGTTTCCGGGCGGGAGTTGATCATGGTGAAGGTTTGCCAAACATGCCTTCCTCTTAGCACGTTTCTCCCTTGTGTCCTGAGTTCGAGTGTCTTCAAAGCCCATGGCACCTTTGGTAAAGGCTGTTCTCCAACTGGAGCGCTCGCAGGCCAGTGTTTCCCAGTTGTTGGTGTTTATACTACATTTTTTAAAGATTTGCCTTGAGAGAGTCTTTAAACCTCTTTTGTTGACCACCAGCATTACACTTTTCATTTTTAACTTAGGACTAGAGTAGTTGCTTTGGAAGACGATAATCAGGCATCCGCAGAACATGACCAGTCCAACAAAGTTGATGTTGAAGAATCATTGCTTTGACACTGGTGATCTTTGCTTCTTCCAGTACACTGGTATTAGTTTGCCTGTCTTCCCAAGTGATGTGTAAAATTTTTCAGAGACACCGTTGATGGAATCTTTCGAGAAGTGGGTGATGGCATTTATAAGTTCACCTGGTGGTATATCACAGGTTAAACTGCAGCTGTGCAAATGGAACACTTGTGCAGTGGCCTTAGTCCCCCCCCCACCTTCTCATGGCAGGTCACCGCTCCCCCTCCCCCGGGAGAAAGAGGTAGCCCACCCATGCGAAGGCGGAGGCAGCCCTGTGTACAGAGCCTGACACAAAACAAAGGCTGCAAAAGTGTGATATTGTGTGTGGGCCATTAGAATGGGGACCTTTAAGTTGTCCAGTGAATAGCTCATAATCCTTGTTCCAGATTTCCAACAGTGGAATCCTGCACTCTGTATTCAGTGGAAGATAAAGCATTTTACCATCCTGGTTATTGGTGTAGCAGGGTGGGGAAGGCCATTGAGAAATTTACTCAGTGATCTTGAATACGCACTGAAGATGCGATGAAGAAGCTAAACGGCATCCTAGCTGTGAAAGGGAATTCGGCCTCCCCTGTTCTCCAAAATACCCTCTAAAACTGTCTCACTCCCAGTGCCAGCAGCTGCTTTTGGCACACCCCTCCATTTTAAAAAAGGGCACATCCTGCTAGCTAAGAAGTTTGGGCTCGCATTCAAATCTGAATGGCTACGTCGTGACATTATGAAGCCAAATCAGGATTGTGGCAATATTTTCACCCCCTTGTTTTCACACCCCTCCCCCCCCCCGTAATCACTAAGACATGAAGGAATGTTTCACAGGGGGTGATCTGTGTGTGCGTGAGACAGCGAGCGAGTCTGTGAGAGTGAAATCTGCTCCCCATTTAAGCTCAGCTACATGTTCGCACAATGAATCAGATGCTTTTACAATCTTCACACATAGTGATCTGCATGCAATTTTCATGCCTCTTTCTGGATGGACGTGCTTTTTGGATAGGGAGAGATAAATGTTTCTGTCTACTTTGGGGGTACATGAGAGCTGTTAAACTCCCATCCAACATCTTAAATACTTGCAATAATAACTGCAGCTTCACTGGTTGCATTTGATTAACAGATATCTGCAACTAATATGTTTTGTCAATATAAGTTATGTCGGGGTGGGAAGTTAGGGAAAAGACATCCCCTCTAAAGAAACATTTGGGGTTCTTTTTTGTTTTTAAATAAAAACTAAACCCCCCAAAGAACAGCCTGGAAGCCAAAAGCGATGGGTGTGTGTTTCTGTGTCAACATATTGCATTTAAACAATAAATACAGTTGTGTTACAATAGCTAATAAATGTGTAAGTAATTGTTCTGGAGTTAGGAAGCAGTGCAGTGTGGCATTCCTTCCTTCCAGGACAAGAGCGATTGCGAGTTGGAAAAACTGCTCCTTTTGTGGGAGAAGCTGCTGCTGCTCTCTGACCTCTCAGCCATGTTCCTTTCCAGCAGAATACAGAACAGGTGGCTGGCAGTAATTGAGAGCCAAAAGTGAGACTCAAGTACAAACTGCTCCAAGTAGATCCTCCGTTCTCCCTCTTTAGAAAGGCAGCTACCATCAACAAACGGCCGTTTTTGCTGTGTGTGCATGGGTGGGTGAGCCATTCTGCATTTGTTCTCATGGACGCGGCTTCTTTAACATGTGGCACTTGCCAATGTGAAGATGGACCTGGGAGGACCTGGAGGAGGAGCTTCAGCATCCTAGAGAAGGGATGTTGACAAAGCAGCGCTCTGTCCGCACACTGTCTCTGTGCAGCTTAATGCTTGGCACCAGAATCACACTCCGGCTCCAGCTGCAGAACTGCTGAAATCTGGTGGGGCTCTTTAGCCAAACCACAGCATTCTGACTTCTCCCTTTTTATAGGGAGCTTAGGCTGATCTACTTCTGAGCATTAATAATAACTGCTTTCATTTTGCCTCTGCTTAACCAAAGGCATCGATCTCCTGAGAACAAATATTTATGAAAGGAATGTAAGAAACACCATGTTGAAACTCCTGGTTGTTTCAGGGCTAGTTTTCAAAAACTGTGCTAGGAGTCCAACTTTTGTAAATGATAGGTTAGTGCAGGGTTTCCTAAACTTGGGTCTCCAGCTGTTTTTGGACTACAACTCCTATCATCCCTAGCTAGCAGGACCACTGGTCAGGGATGATTGGAATTGCAGACCAAAAACAGCTTTAGACTCAAGTTTGGGATATCCTGGGTTGGTGAGTTCAGAACACTGATCAGGGTATTTGCACCACTGTGTGATCAGAGTAGAGCCATCAAGGTGGTGCAGAATAACTGCTTACCATGAAACCAGTGGTGCAGTTACATAATTTTAGACTCTGGTCAATATAGTTACAAGGTAGGGGGTGCTCCTCTTTAGATGGCAAACCATTTTACTTTGTTTACTTCAAAGTATCGAAAGCCAACCTCACTGAAACTGGGGGTACTCCCGTCCATTCTGTAGAGTGGTGCCCTGAACCTTTACCCCAGAGTCCTTCCATGATGGTACTACTGCATGAAGTTGACTTGGTGATCTTGGACCAGACATCATCGTCTTGTGGGATAACCAGCCTCAAATAACCAACATGCTTAAATCTAATTAATGCATGTAGGGTTAATACCACAGAGTAAGCTGTCCTGCTAGGCTTAGCTAGGTCACTCCCTCTTATAATGGGACAAAGGGCTACAAAGAAGCCTTTGTTCTTCCATTTTCCACCAAGTGAACCCTACCAGTAAGAAGGTCTAAGGTGAACCCTACCAGTAAGAAGGTTCCAAGCTCAGACCACTTGGCTTAAGCAAGCCGTCTTTGGGTTTCTATACAAATAATTTTAAAACATTCACCACTTTGGAACCTACATTTTACTGCTTATGTTTTCTAACTGCTGTATGGTAACAATGTACCTAATGCAAAAATCTGTAACACTTTCCTGGAAGAATAAGATATGTATATGAGAAATACAAAGATAAATCTTAACGAACTAAAGAGGAAATTGGAAGGTCTTCCTGATATACTATGTTGTTTATTAATTTAACAAGTTATAAGCCACCTTGTTTTTTCTCCATGGATCCCGAAAGCACCTTACAACATGCAACTGCAATGATTAAAAGCATAATGTGCAATAATAAATCAAAACCAACTTCATGAAAAATGATGTAGGGAACATCTAAAGCAGGGGTCAGTAACCTTTTTCAGCCATGGGCCGGTCCACTGTCCCTCATATCATGTAGTGGGCCGGACTATATTTTGAAGAGGGGAAAAAAATTATTATGCCCCACAAATAACCCAGAGATGCATTTTAAATAAAAGCACACATTCTGCTCATGTAAAAACACCAGACAGGCCCCACAAATAACCCAGAGATGCATTTTCAATAAAAGGACACATTCTACTCATGTAAAAACACGCTGATTCCAGGACCGTCCGCAGGCCGGATTGAGAACGCATCTGACCCATGGGCCTTAGGTTGCCTACCCCTAGTCTAAAGCATACTAAGTGATTGCCATACAGTGGTCTGCTGACGTGTATGATGTGAATGTATAATTATGGACGTAAGCTATGCTTACTTTGTTTATTGAAAAATAAAATGTAATATATATATATTTGAAAAGGATACCAGTACAGCTACTGCAAATGCCTTCTGAAAACAGAGATACTTGGATGGCCAGAGGCAGAGACCTGTATGGTCTGGGTGGGAAAATAACACCCCACCATGTTCCATGAACATCTTTGTGGTATTTGGTGAATGAAAACCACCATGTTCCATATCTTGCCGTTTACTAAAATAACCATTTCCCCCCTGCAATTTACGAATTTTCTTTCTGCCTGAAATGCACAATGCAATAAAGAGCCTAACAGCAGAATCCTATACATGCTTTGGGGGAAGTATGGTTCACTGAGTTTCAAAGGGGCTTACTCCCTAGTTCATTTGCTTTAGGATTACAGCAGGAGATTGTTTTGCTAGGTCTTTAGTACAGTTTAATGTTGACTGCAGTTGGAACTGATACTTCCGGCTTCATCTTGTACTGTGGCTCCATGCGGCTTCCACTCTGCTCAGGGTCAACTCAGAACCATTCCAGTTGTGCCTATCAGAAGAGACAACTTTCTCGGTCTTCCCTTTGCCCAAACCAACCTCATTGTCGCTTCACAGTGGGGACAGGGAATCTGTGGTGCTCCAGACAGGGATGCCAAACTATTGGTCCAGTATACCTGAAGGAGCGTCTCCACCCCCATCGTTCAGCCCGGACACTGAGGTCCAATGCTGAGGGCCTTCTGGCGGTTCCCTCACTACGAGAAGCCAAGTTACAGGGAACCAGGCAGAGGGCCTTCTCGGTGATGGCACCCGCCCTGTGGAACGCCCTCCCTTCAGATGTCAAGGAGAACAACAACTACCAGACCTTTAGAAGACATCTGAAGGCAGCCCTGTTTAGGGAGGCTTTTAATGTTTAATAGATTATTGCATTTTAATGTTTTGTTGGAAGCCGCCCAGAGTGGCTGGGGAAACCCAGCCAGATGGGCGGGGTATAAATAATAAATTATTATTATTATATAATTATTATTAGTATGAACTGCTGCTAGTGGACCTACAGTATATTAACTCAGCCTAGCCTACCTCACAGATCTGTTACAAAGATTTAAAAGGGAAGGGAGGGTAATGTGCACAGCCATCAACTCCTGAGAGGAAAAGCAAGATGCAAATATATAATGGCATTCATGTAAAAATAACAATAATAAATAAACATGCACAATGCTCAGTCTTGAGCTCTGTGGGAGGAAAAGCAGAATACTAATAGTAATTCCAGGTTTCTCCGTTCAACTAATTTTGGATTACTTATTTTTAAGACCCTTGTACACAAACAATCATGGGGTTTGGGGGCAGCCTCATGCCTCTAGAAAAGGTGTGAAAAGGTTTGTGCATGGGTGAGTAATCACCAAATCCTTTCGTTAAACAGGGGAAGGGGAGACCCAGATTCATCGCCAATATCAGGGGTTATGATTGTTCTGAAGGAGGAATAAACCATGTGAGCCCTGCCTGTGTTGGTTCAGCTCTAAAGCCAGTTTACCATTCTTGTGAGACCTGTACTGGCAAGGCTTGTGCCAAGTCACTATCGCCCTGATCTGCTTCACAGGGTTGTTCCATGGATGAAACAGGATGATGCCATTATACTGCGCTGAGCTCCTTTGAGGGAACAGAAAGTTGCAAATGTGACAAATGAATAATGATGTGGGATATCATTATCGTATGATGTAACCTGCTTACATCACTTGACGGTGGGGCCGTGGTGTATTGCTTATGCTGAGTGTACGTTCAGATTTTCCAGTTCAAAATAAGGGACACAAGAGTTTTGGAAAACAGGAGTTTAGTATGAATAAAAGGATTTTCAGCATGTGTTTAAAACGTATTCCAGACAGCATAAATTATGCTATCTCAGTTGTGCATTTCTTGGAATCCAGTACCAACGCTGTAGTAGAATTTGCCAGATACACATGTAGAACTAACAGGGGATGACATACCTGACCCAAATAAGCAAAACTTCTTTCCTTTCAGTTCTGAAAAACTGGGTGCATAACTTGAAACCGCCCCCAGGCAGCTTGAACTTGAAGAATTGGCACTTAACATAACTGATCATAGTAGGACTTACTAAACTTGGCAGCAAGAGAGCGGTCATATTTTTCACATGGATGAACTGTTCTTGAACAATTTCTCCAATGTATTAAGCACAAACAGGCTTTTCTTCCACAGCAGAGGTGCAGGTCTTTCCTCTCTGCCTTCTCCACAACAACAGACAGATATAGTTATGCTGGTGCCTGGGGCAGAGTGGATTCTGTTTTACCCCAGTCCCTGTGCAGATTGATTCTTACTGAGAATAAGGGATTGAAAAATGATATCATAACTCTGGGTTGCACTCTGGCTGTGCCTTGTGCAATGGTGAAAAAATGGGGAATAAATAAAAGAACGGAAAGATGGGGTTGGAGAGTTGGAGTGAGCAATATAGATTGATGGGGGTGTTACGGGGGACCCCCATCCACCTGCCTCATCTCTCTCTCTCTCTCTCTCTCTCTCTCTCTCTCTCTCAGTGAAGTTGCACACATGATTGTGTGTTGAGCAGATCTCTTAAGATGAGGACAGATGAGGTTTTCCCAATGCACTGGCTTCATTAAAAGTGTCTGCATGTACTTTTCACAAGCTGTGGGACTATTATTATTATTGCCTTGCACGGCTTCCTTCATACCCAGAATGCAACAGGAAACAATGGTTCCAGGCTCTGAGTCATTTTAGAGACACTTACATAAACAGATTGATTATAGCCTTGTGAGACAAGTTGTGCTGAGAGGTAGAACTTGGGTTTTGTGGGGTAGTATGAAATTCTGGGGACAACGGGTGGCGCTGTGGGTTAAACCACTGAGCCTAGAGCTTGCCAATCAGAAGGTCGGAGGTTCGAATCCCTGCGACGGGGTGAGCTCCCGTTGCTCGGTCCCAGCTCCTGCCAACCTAGCATTCGAAAGCATGTCAAAGTGCAAGTAGATAAATAGGTACTGCTGCAGCGGGAAGGTAAATGGCGTTTCCGTGCGCTGCTCTGGTTCGCCAGAAGCGGCTTTGTCATGCTGGCCACATGACCTGGAAGCTGTACGCCGGCTCCCTCGGCCAATAATGCGAGATGAGCGCCACAACCCCAGAGTCGGTCATGACTGGACCTAATGGTCAGGGGTCCCTTTACCTTTACCGTATGAAATTCTGAGGCAGTCTTCATGACAACCTCAATAACCACACCCTTTCTAAGACTATGTGACAAAAATGAATTTTCAGCTAATGTAGACATGGTAGCATTGCCCTTACCGCCATTGCCTGGTAAGAGTAGGAAGATCAACAAATGGAACACAATTAGTTTTCCCATGGCCTGATAACCACCAGCTTGTGGTAACGCAGGGGGGCTTTTCCACCAGGGGCACTAGCGCATATCCATCAACTGTCCTGTTTTAAGTGAGACATCTTAGAGTCATAGAAACATTCCTGGATTCTGCTTGGATCCGGAAATGTCCTGTTCTCACCCTCTAGCACTGCTTCCAACAAGCTTGGAGATAAATTAGGCTGAGGTTGTGGAATGATTTCCCTGCTGAAATATGAGAGGCCCCATTGATATTGGCATTCCACTGGCTCTTGAAAACGTACCTGTTTGGACAAACACACACCTGATCTTCAGCTTTGAGCCTCCTGTTTTAATTGCTGTTTTTATGCGGTTTCAATGGGCTTCTTTATTGTACATATTAGTTACGGATGCTTATTTTAATGTTTTGATGAAATTGTTTTATTGTGCATTTCAATGACATGCGGCTGCTATCTTCTTGCAATTTATTTTTATACTTGCAAACCACTTAGAAACCATTTTGACAAGTATATTGGCCTGTAAGGCTATTTCTCAAAACAAAACACCCACCCACCTGCCAATCAGCTAGCATCAAGCACTCAGTTGGAAGGTGACATGAGCTCATCGGGGGGGGGGGCTCCATCCTGCCAAAACAGCAGGATTTGAGTAGGGATTAAATCCTGCTCAGTTTGACTGAGTGTACCACTTCCCCTGCTGGGAACAGAATGGCTGGGGAATCCGAGGCAGATGGGTAGGGTATAAATAATTTAAAAATGTTGTTGCTGTTGTTATACACACAGTCAAAGCAGCTGGGGTCAAATCCAGCTGCTTTTGCAATGCATGTCACTTTCCTTGTTTGGTGTTTCAAAGGGCTGTTTGAAAGCCCCTTTGCAAGCAGCTGTGTGCTTGTCTTTGAACCCTCAGATTTGGGGGCTTTAAAGAGCAGGGCGAGACTGCTTGCCAAGGGGGCTTGCAAATTTCTCATGATGCATTTCGAAACACCCACTTGGAAGCTAAATTAAATAATAAGAAAGAACCTTATGGTTCTTTCTTATTATTTAATTTAGCTTCCAAGTGGGTGTTTCGAAGTGCATCATGAGAAATCCAGACTGCAGTTGGCTATAAATCTTACTGAAACCACTTTTATCTAATTGGATAATAGTTGTTTGGGACCAGAGCATTAATATGAAAAAAATAGAGATTTGGGGCTGATAGTTTAACATACGAGACGGAACTTGCCCCGTCGAAATTGACTTGACACCCGGTCTTTGTGCATACACCCAACCACACCAGCAATATGTGTATGCTACAGGAAGGGAGGAGAAAGTCTTGTGTTGAATTTTCAGCTGCACGTGCGAAATGTAAGATCTAGTTCCGCTCTTACACAGTCGGCTTAATTGATCTTTTTTTATTTTATTATATCTCATCGTGCACCGTGGCCTCCTTTAATCTTTCTCCTGCAGGCACTCACTTGTTGCACAATACTGTCTCGTTTGCCCCTCCCCCATTGTACAAGGTGTTATGCCAAAGTCAGATGGTTCATCTACTGAGCCCGTCCTTGCCTATTCTGGCAGTTGTTGTCCAGAGTCTCAGGCAGAGAGGTCTCTCTGTTCACCTAATGCATGCTCTTTTTAATTGAAGGTGAAAAGGACTGAACCTTTGATATTCTGGATGTGCTCTGCCACTGAGCTATGATCCTCTACACCGTTGTGAGTGGGAGATGGAAAGGAAGAGGCGGAATGTAACTTAAGTGTATGAAATGTATTCAGTTTTTATCTTCCACAGCCTGGATTAATTTCAGCTGATTCCTAGTGTAACAGGGATATCTACTTCCGGGTGTAATTAAATTAACCCAATGTTGTGCTCTTTCAGATCTTACGTTAGCAGCAAGTAAGCTGTATTTCCTTGCCTTAAGGTCTGGTCTACAGCTGCTTCATTTGGTATCCCTGAGAAGGCAGAGCTGCTCAAGTCCTCTTGTGTATTGCTTCTATTGGACAGAGAATCTCCATTGGTTCATGTTCAGCTTGAGTACCAAGTGACTAGAGTAAGCAGACAGTATTTCATATCTGATATTTTTTGTAGTTCCTTGGTTCATACATCAAGGGTGTTCTACACATGTGCACTGATTTTAACTGCTTCGCCACAATGTTTAGTAATGCAGTCATTCGAGATGCGTTCCAAAATATATGCAATGGGTGTGAATTTTGGGCTGCATTGCTTCCCTTGAAAAGAAATTTACAGGAAAGAAGCCAGATAGTTCTCACAGGCAAGATAATTTTTTGCTGCAGACAGGTTGTACAATAACATCTGCTGTTGCAAGATTTGTGTATGACAATGAGGGACAGCAGAAAACTATAAAGTATTGGACTTAAATAAATGAAGATAATATATTGGGTAAAGGCCTTCCCTCCCTATATCTGTTCCAGTGTCAAGCTTAATGGGGAAAACACCATGATGTTTAAGCACCTGTTGAAGACATTTTTATTCAATAAGGCTTTCCCTAAGGGGTGACCCAATCACTTATAGAATATTAATTCCATATTTGCAAATATGGCTTTATTGTATTTCTAGATTTTGTAAAGTAATGGCTTTATTGCTTCTAGAGTTTGAGGAAATCATTTTATTACTTTTATCCTGTTTTTATCTTGTATACATGCCATGTGTGACTTTCTGCATTCTTTTTGACAGGAATTAGGATTGCCTGCTATCCTTGCAGGTCATCGTTTTGAATATTAACATATGCATTTTGTGTTATTTTCAGAAATTTGTGCATTTTTATGCACGCTATACCCTAGAATATACATTTTAATACACATTAACGTGGTTGGAGAAATGTATTGCAAAATTCGGAGAAGAACAAATTTAGAAAGACGGCTTGCACACCGTTTTGGAGAGTGCAAATTAGATAAGTTTGCCTTTAAATGCAAACTGAAACAAATTTATCTCACTTCCCTGTTGACTAATCTGCTCTGATCTTTACAACATTGCCTATACCGCCTCAATCTGCTAGTGGTGCAATACAATTTTTGCGTAAAGCAGCAACTATTTCTCGGTGGGCTAGTGGTTTTGACTTTCAGATGTGCAGAACAATCCCAATTTCCACTGTAATCAGTGAGAGAAAATGCCTTTGATCCTTTCAACACCTTCCTATGAAATGGACTGTAGAGTATCCGGTGAGCTGCTTGTGTCTACCCACGAATCAAATGCAAGGCAAAAGCTCCCTAAGAAATAATAGTTTCTCTTAAATAAAGCTGTTCCTTGCTAAACAGCACAGGCTATTCCCTTTGGTGCATTCTAGCTAGATGATGTAAAGTTCTTCGGGTGTGGGAGGCCATACCATGAAGCACAGGAAATAGCTTAAATCTTCTCAAATGTTTATAAAGTTAAGTAAATGGGAAACGGCTACAGCTGACATGGCCAACCACTTCATAGCTGTTTTAGTGAGAAATATTATTATTACTATTTTTATTATTATCATAATCACTATGTGTCTGTAGTTGATGTTGAATTCAATGGTAGAGGGGAGTAAGGCTAATCAATAATAATAATAATAATAATAATAATAATAGCAGCCCTAGAGACTCTAGGTGGCTCCCAACAAAACATTAAAAATGGGGTTGCCTTTCATAGGAGCCAGCTGCTAGGGGCTGAGGTCCGTTCACCCCCCCCATAAAATATTTGAGGTGGCTGCCCCTCCCCCAAGTTGAGAGGAATTTCCATTGAAATGGTTGTGTGTACCAAGTCACGTGCCAATATTTTATTCATGTTGGCACCCCTGCTGCCTTCAGATGTCTTCTAAAAGTCAAATGGTTGTTTATCTGTTTGACATCTGACAGGAGGGCGTTCCACAAGGCGGGCACCACTACTGAGAAGGCCCTCTGCCTGGTTCCCTGTAATCTCACTTCTTGTGGTGAGGGAACCACCAGAAGGCCTTCAGCGCTAGACCTCAGTGTCCGGGCAGAACGATGCGGGTAGAGACGCTCCTTCAGGTATATTGGAATATTGTGAAGCTCCTTGACATCTGACGGGAGGCGGGTGCCACCACCATGACCTCTGCCTGGTTCCTTGTAACTTCACTTCTCGCAGTGAGGGAAGTGCCAGAAGGCCCTCGAAGCTGGACCTCAGTGTCTGGGCTGGACAATAGAGGTGGAGGCGCTCCTTCAGGTATAAAGCACATATAGTAAGGACCCAACACTCTTTGGGCACATTAAAAAGACCTTTGTTATAATTCAGAGTAATTAAAAGTTGTTAACATCCCTGGTTCCGTACTTGAAACTCACAAACATACTCTGAAGAAGCAGAATGGCTATCTGCCATGGATGCTGCAGTTGAGATCCCTGCATCGCAGGGGGGTTAGACTTGGATGACCCTCGGGTTCCCTTCCAACTCCCCCACAATCCTATGATTCGATGGCTAGCCCGCCGGGCTACACTTCTAAAGCCCACTCGTGCGGGAGGGAGCAAAATGCAATCGGGCTTACTGGCAGTTCTGCACGTAGGTGCTTTAAGACAGCGGAATGGAACATTCATGTTTCCGCTGCAGCCCGCGAGCGGCAAACCAGCTACTCACGCATGCGCAGCTCTACTCGGTGCATGCACTGCCCCTACGAACTCTGTGCCTGCCATAGGTTTGCCACCACTGGCCTAGGTGGTAAATGGCCTCGGTCCAGTATACCTGAAGGAGCGTCTCCACCCCCATCGTTCTGCCCAGACACTGAGGTCCAGCTCCGAGAGCCTTCTGGCGTTTCCCTCGCTACGAGAAGCCAAGTTATAGGGAACCAGGCAGAGGGCCTTCATGGTGGTGGCACCCGCCCTGTGGAACACCCTCCCACCAGATGTCAAGGAGGAAAACAACTACCAGACTTTTAGAAGACATCTGATGGCAGCCCTGTTTAGGGAAGCTTTTAATGTTTAATAGACTATTGTATTTTAATATTCTGTTGGAAGCCGCCCAGAGTGGCTGGGGAAACCCAGCCAGATGGGCGGGGTATAAATAATAAATTATTTTTATTAAATTATTATGGATGCTGCGAGCTGCAGTTCAGTTTGCCACATAGGGTGGCTGCATATGGATTCGCGTTCGAATCCCACACTGTGCTACTGTGTGTCTGCTTCAGGTGTGAGGGGAGCATCCAGCCCCTCCCAATACAATAAAACGAGAACCCCGCCCTGAAAGGAGGCTGACTCTGTAGCATCAAAGCTCTCAGTCCTAAACCTACACCCATTTAAGAGACTGCGTGGAAATGGAAAGAAATGAGAATGACTTCCCAGCAGATCTAATTTAAATGGTCTGTAGGGTCTTCTGCATGAAGTCAGTTTCTGGGTGCGGGAGAAACGGCAAGAAAGAGAAAGCAAAAACTAGGTGCTTTTAATTGTGCTGTAAAAGGCAGAGTATCAAATCAATAATGCCGAAGTTCTGCCACAAGAAGAGCTAAGCATGAAAATATTTATTGTTTACTGAAAAACACCTTTTATTCCTTGCAGAGACAATATAGTTCATGGGAGATTTATTACCCCATCGCATAAAATGTCATTTATAAAACACCATGGGTTTGTCACAGTGCTCCAAAATGGCTATAAATTTGTCAGTAATGCACATCAGTTCATTACGGAGCTCGCTTGATCTTAGATTTCTGCCTCCACTCAGCTCCAGTCTCAGCGGATTGCCTGATATGCTTGCATTTTATATCTCACATAAAAGTTTTCTCTCGTATAAAGTTATCAACACCACATATTGCCAAGATCCATCTGGCATTCCCCGAACGCGCATTTCCATTTCAGCTTCCCTCGCTCTTTTAATGAGATGCCAGGCGTGTCAGAAAAATGTGTCCATGTGGTGCGCCACACAGCCAGAATCTCATTTAGGCTGGGTTGCCTTGCCTACGTGTGCAGCGCTCACACGCCAGGGGTCTACGGAAGAGGCACGCACCACACTGGCATGCTAACAAAACATGGGGAGCAGCCGAGAGCCAAGTTTAAACACGGGGAATGCTGCCTGGACAACTTTTTCTGATACACCCAGCATCTCATTAGAACCGGGTCTTTTGTTGTTGTTGTTTAGTCGTTTAGTCGTGTCTGACTCTTCGTGACCCCATGGACCAGAGCATGCCAGGCACTCCTGTCTTCCACTGCCTCCCACAGTTTGGTCAGACTCATGTTGGTAGCTTCGAGAACACTGTCCCACCATCTCATCCTCTGTCATCCCCTTCTCCTTGTGCCCTCAATCTTTCCCAACATCAGGGTCTTTTCCAGGGAGTCTTCTCTTCTCATGAGGTGGCCAAAGTCTTGGAGCCTCAACTTCAGGATCTGTCCTTCCAGTGAGCACTCAGGGCTGATTTCTTTAAGAATGGATAGGTTTGATCTTCTTGCATTCCATGGGACTCTCAAGAGTCTCCTCCAGCACCATAATTCAAAAGCATCAATTTTTCGGCGATCAGCCTTCTTGATGGTCCAGCTCTCACTTCCATACATCACTACTGGGAAAACCATAGCTTTAACTACACGGACCTTTGTCGGCAAGGTGATGTCTCTGCTTTAGATCAGTATAATCAAAGGCTGAATTTGGGCTAGAGCTAATGAAGGCATTTGGGTGGCTGAAGAGATCCAGAATATTTGTAAACAGGGAACTAGTGTAGTATATGGTGTCTCTTTGCGCCAGAAGTGGTTAAGTCATGCTGGCCACATGATTCGGAAAGCTGTCTGTGGACAAACGCCGGCTCCCTCGGCCTGAAAGCTAGATGAGCGCCGCAACCCCAGAGTCGCCTTTGACTGGACTTAACCTATCCAAATCCATAATGGTTATTATGCCAAAATCAGAGATACAGTACTAATTCAAAATCTGGAATCTGAATCATTCCCCTACCTCCTAGCAATCTACTTTCAACTTCCAAGACAATGGTTTACCATGACTGCAATATGCTGGAGACAATGATTTTGAAGAGAGTAGAAGTAATATACATGTTTCCTCTGGTGCCTGATCATCGAAAATATATGAGTGGGATGAGTATGCACACCGTAGGCAGAAATGCTCTGGTCTGGATGATACTACAGAGGTTCAATATGACCCTCCATGTGCAGCCAGCAAGCTTGTCCCTACCTTCATCTCACGGGTGTGGAAGGCCTGACAGAATGGCTCCAGTCTTGTGTAACAGGCCAAGATCACACAATCAATTTCCCTGATAAAATCTGGGAACTGGCCGCATGGATTTGGCCTACGTAAAAAAGGAATGCATATCTGCAAGTTCCATTTGAATGGGGATCCCTCAAGAATGGCAAAGCTGGGATGGAGTTTCAGTTGCAGAGTCAGATTGGAGTATCATATCCCATTAGGATTGAAAGCAGTTACCTCAAGGTTATTGCACTGTAAGATGTTGTTGATAGCAGCTCTTGAATAGGCGGAGCGGGGAATCTTTCTAGGTCCCCCCCCCACAAAACTTCTTAAATTGGCCTTTTATAAGTTAGATGGTAAGAACCACTTAATTTTGATAAAGGAGCATGCAGACAGAAGAATGTTTAAAGCAACAACCAGTATACCTGCAAGTATTCTTGTATTTGAAACCATTGAAGGTTTGTTGGGTGGAAAGTCTTTTTTGCCATTGGCCTAACTATGTAATTGTTTCTGGCATGCACAGAATTATACTGTATGTGGTTAATGCTTTAAAGAAAGGGACAATGGGGCCTTATTCAAGTTGCCTTTGTTGAGACTCATGGGCTGCAGTCATTTTAATATATTTTGAAATTAATATTGCTTGGCATTATAATTAAATGTGTCTTTCGCTATTCATTCAGTCTTGAATACAGATTTGGACTTAGCCCTCGAGGGGTTGCTTCAGAAAGGCACTCTGCTGTACCTTTCCCATCGCTTGTAGTAGGCTTTATACGCAGGGAGTGGGGTGCTGCACAAATAAGCACAAATACCTTCTTTCTACCTACGTTAACTAGACTTGTGTACAACAGACAGAGAGAAACACTTAAAAGGACTGGTAGTACCATTTGTGGTGAAGTTTGTGATAAGCATATTATTAAAGCTTTAGAAACCAATCCAAGAGTGATCTCATTAAGAAACCCAGCAAAGGTGGGGGGATCACTTCACAGAAATCACCAGCTCTGCCATTCTCTCCCCCAAGGCTTCACAGGACCCCCAGTCCAGATATTTACTGGGCAGCTTCAAATCGTGGATGATCACCAAGTCAGCAGCAGCCCTCCACCTGGCTGCTTGCTCAATATCTGATGTAGGTGTCCTTTGCAAAGACCATTATACATGATTGTCTGATTATTTCCCCTTTCTCAGCCTTTTGGCTAAGATCAAGTGTAGTATCTGTTCTTATCAGTTTAATATCTAATCAGAGAGCCAGTGTGGTGTAGTGGTTAAGAGCGGTAGGCTCGTAATCTGGTGAACCGGGTTCACGTCTCCGCTCCTCCACATGCAGCTGCTGCAGGAGCGGTGCTAGGGGTTTTTGCGGCCTAGGCAAGGGGGCGAGGCACGTGACGTCATTGCGCATGACGTACGGTGCCCCGCCCCCTTCCCGCCGTGCGCCCCGCGCCGCTGCAATTTTCACCGCTGGTTGGGGCTGCACCGGGCGGTGGCGGGGGGCGAGGGTCAGGCTGGCCAGCGCCCCCTCCATTTTGGTGCTCCCGTTGCCGCGGTTTTCGCCCCAACCTGCTCGCTCCACCGCTGGTTGGGGCGGCGGCGGGCGGCGGGCAGGCTGGCCAGCACCCCCTCCATTTTGGCGCCCTAGGCAGTTGCCTAGTTCGCCTAAATGGAAGCACCGGCCCTGAGCTGCTGGGTGACCTTAGGCTAGTCACACTTCTTTGAAGTATCTCAGCCCCACTCACCTCACAGAGTGTTTGTTGTGGGGGAGGAAGGGAAAGGAGAATGTAAGCCGCTTTGAGACTCCTTAGGGTAGTGATTAAGCGGGATATCAAATCCAAACTCCTCCTCCTCCTCCTCCTCCTCCTCCTCCTCTTCTTCTTCTTCTTCTTCTTCTTCTTCTTTAAAAGAGGGGCGGAGTTCATTGTGAAATGGGTGGCCATCTCTATTTAGGGAAGTTTTTAACTTGTGATATTTTAATGTATTTTAGTGTCTGTTGGAGGCCGCCCAGAGTGGCTGGGGGGACCCGGCCAGATGGGCGGGGTACAAATAAAAATTATTATTATTATTATTATTATTATTATTATTATTATTATTATTATGGCATTTTATAAATAGCACCAAAATTGTACATT
Source organism: Darevskia nairensis (assembly GCA_034642065.1). Lineage (NCBI taxonomy): Eukaryota > Metazoa > Chordata > Lepidosauria > Squamata > Lacertidae > Darevskia > Darevskia nairensis. The sequence continues at coordinate 1,173,533 of JAWWNI010000439.1, forward strand.
ATTTTAGGTCTGTGGTAGAAGAGAGGTGCAACTATTCTCCTTTTCCACCTTGTGAAGTCTGTTGCTAGCTAGCAACATGGGGGACCTGATAGCAGATACAATGCAGGAGGCCCGTGATTAGATCTCTCAACATTTTTTTTCCAGCTGTGCAGTGCTCTGTTTTCGATAAGGATAGCAGAACTGGAAGACAGGTTGTTTATTTCCTTCCCTATGCTGTTTTCTCAATTAAAATCTTTGTTGTGGATCTGATTCTGATTTAATGAATTGGCCTGCTAACAAACTGTGGTTTGCACAAACCACCATTTTCCCATATTGACCTTTAAAGCCCTAAACAACTTTGGTCCTGTCTACTTGAAGGAGCGTCTCCACCCCCATCGTTCATCCAGGACACTGAGGTTGGGCTCTGAGGGTTTTCTGGTGGTTCCCTCATTGTGAATTTAGCACTAGATGCTTCATATAAATGCATTTAGTACATGGTGCCAATTACATATAAGTCACAGCGATAGAAAATGGACTGTTTTTTCTTTTTATTTAAACCTGCAATTATAATGTAATTTTTAGTCTTATTTAACTGAGCACCTTGAAGAAAATACTGAGCCAATTATAAAATTGAGGTGGGAATGTGGTTTTCCTTAGCTATCAAACAATTAAAGTGCTATATATATATTTAAAAAAATAATAGATAATGGTTTTGCATATGCAGAAAAACCTATGGAGGTTTGCCTAGCATGGGCAAGGGGGTCCATAGCTGGAGAGAATAATGATCTCATGGCAAGGCTCGCTGCTTCTAAACAGTTGCTGTCTTTTTCATTTTCTCCACTTTCCCCAGCCTGCTTTCAAAACTCTTATCATTATTTATTTTTTGTCATTCTCTCCTCTAGTTCTCTTTTCACACAGTTGGTTTGGATTTAAAATGGGAGATAGTATTCCTGTATCTTGAAGCCTAGCAAGCGCTGAGTGAAAGATGTGTTACTGTGTCTGTTGACTTTCATATGATGTTTGGGTCAGTAATACATTGTAAAAATCATTCGTGTTGTTGTTAAGTTCAGAGGGCCAGTCTGGGTGTCATCTGAGGGTTCCCTTTCAGCCCCATGATTCTTGGTTGCAAGACTGAGAGGGAGCCAGAGAGTTTCCTGGAGGTTATCTTGATAGCTCTTGCAGAGATGCAGAAGGAGGTGACTCTCAATGGATGGGTTTTTCTGGAAGGAGAAACATGACGGCTTAGCTTTCCTCTCCCTCCCTGTGGGATGTGGTGTCATCAAGGTGATGTGTAAATAAGAGAACCATAGACCGGCAGTCCTGAAACTGAGACTGCATGCACACTGTATCCACAGAGACAGAGAGGTCTGGGTTTTGCTCGGTGAGAATCTAAACTTAGCACACTTGGAATTCTATTAGAAATCTGATGGGGAGCAGTATCTGTTGGAGTCAATGCAGTGAATTCCCCTCTTGTGCTCAGCCTGCATTTGTAGAGATGGAACCTTATTTCAGGGGAACACCATAAATCTCTGATGACCTCATTCAAAGGAAACCGACCTGGGGCACGCACTGGACCAGGGGCGTAGGAAGTGGGGGGCGGGAGGGGGCGGGCTGCCCCAGGTTCTACCATGGAGGGTGTGACAAATTATCAAGGAACAATTACTGCCCTACTAGGGTGGTTCATAAAAAACTTTTTCTTTTTTGAAAATGCCTGTTCCAAAGGTCTTATCTTACTACACTAAGGAGTATATCGCTATATATGAAATTTCATGCATATCAGTTAATATCTTGACCCTCCTCCACGAAAATAGCTGTTTACTTGGCCATTTTCCTATGTCATGAAGGCTGAAATTTCAATTCAGTGGAGCACTTACTGTTCCCAACCCTAACCCTGCGGAAAGCCATCTAATTAGACTTTAATTTGATTTTGACATGTTTTTAGGAGGTAATTTAATTATTGTTTGATTTTATATCAATGTTATGTATCTGATGTTAGCCGCCCTGAGCCCGACTTCGGCCGGGGAGGGCGGGATATAAATAACAGTTTATTATTACTTATTATTATTCCTTTGTAAGAAAATAGGAAATAACGTAAAACCATTTTTGCAGGCAAAAAAGAAAAATCAATGTGGGGGGGGGCAATAAATTTTCCGCACCGGGTACCACCTGACCTTCCTACGCCTCTGCACTGGACTGTCTTCAGTGGCAGACTTTGGACTCTAAAATTCAGTGCCACCCGCCTCTCGTTCCCCGTTCTACAGCATTGTTTTGATGCCCCCTGCAGCATGGCGCCAGTACGATCGCAGCGGCCGTGGTACCCTAAAGCCACCTCTGCTGCCCTGAAACTTCTCATGGTATGAAAATTGGGATGTGTGCATAGCAAAAGCGACAGTAAATTCAGCCAGTGAGGACTGGCAGGATTGTAACCAGGGCAGAGCTGCTAAGAAACAAGAAGGGGTCATTATCATTGTTGGTCTGCAGAAATTCAACAAATATTTTTTGGGGGTGTGGGGAAACAAACTCACAAACCACCCAATGATAACTGAGCATAGGGAGTGGCCACATAATTCTGAGCATCTGGGGGTGAGAGGGAATGGCGTGTCCTGAAAGAAGAAATAGTTGGCTTGAAGTAGTTACTCCACATGGTAATATAATGTTGCATGTCCCACTTGTATTAATACCAAGTGAATTCTGGGGAAGTAATTATGAAATACCAATCTCTCTATATTTTCATAACCATAAATAAGTGGGTGCATGTACATTCTTTTTTTTCTGTACCAGATGCTAATTTTCTTTCATTGGAATCATCTGAAGATAAGACAGCAAAACTGTTGACTCCTACTTCATCTATGTATGCTGCAAGTGAACCAGAATTACCAACCACGGGATATGAGGCATCACCTGGTTAATTGATTTAATAACATTAAAACATTGCTTACTATACATGCTGTGAGGAGGTCAAGGGTCCTCCTCAGGAGTAAGCGACTCGGCAGTCCGTTTGATTTATTTACAAGTTTATTTCACCAGACAAGTTCACAGTTCCTCATCCTCCTCCGATGACTCAGATTCTCCAAGTAAGGGCTTCCGCTTTTCCCCCCAGCATAAAAGCCTTTTGAAACTCCAACGTCTCCTTTCGCTCCTCCTTTTCCGCTTTTTGACCCTGCTGGCCCCTGCATTCCCCTCATCCCTTTCACTTTCATCCTCCCTAGAGGTTGTTGCAGAGGCTCCCCCAACGTCCTCAAGCCCTCGTTCTCCCCCCGTCTCCATGTTCTCCTCTGCTTCCATAGGCTCCCTCACCACCCGCTCTTCCGTCAGCACAGGCGGAGACAGCCCTTCACTCCCACTTCTCCACACCTCCTTCCCTGCCTCTGGAGACAGCCTGGGCGCTGCCCCTTCCCGATCCCATGCGCGCAAAACCTCCTCCGGCGTCCATGGGTAGCCTCCTGATGCCCCTGGCCCTTCCACCGCCCCTCCTGGCTCGGGCCAGTCCCTGACATCCATCCCCCCTTCCAAGCCCCCCTTCCCCTCCTGAGGTGGCTCGGTGGGTGAGACTCTGGGGTATCCAAGATCCCCTGCTGGATCCCATTCCCCTCCTTCACTCTCTCCCGCCGTCCCTGGCGACGAAGGGAAACCCAAAAAGACTGTTGTGTCTGCACTGGACGATGACGATGAGGATTGGAACATCTCCTCCCAATCCTGTCGACACCAGGGAGGAGTGGGGTACCCCAGCCACGGTGCATCTTCCCCCTCCGTGATGCTCCCTTCCTCCTCCCTTTCCCTCCTTGCTGACTGGGGACTTTCTAGCCTTTCGTCGTCCCCACCAGTGCCCATTTCACCAGACGGCGAAAAAACCCAGAACTCCCCTTCTTCTGAGTCTGTGGGTTGAAACCCTTCTCTCCCTGGCCATCCGTATGGCTTCGGCTTGTTGGGGTACAGCTCATGGAATTCCCATATCAGATGCTCCCTGGTGACGTTCTCCGCCGGGATCCAAGCGTTCTCCGACGCTGGCTCCCCTTCCCATGCCACCAGATACTGCAACTCCTCCCCTCTCCACCTGGAGTCCAAGATTGCCGTGGCTTCATTGAACTGCTCCATATCTACCAACGGCACTTCTTGCGACTCCTGCTGGTACCCTTGCTGATACCTGTGTGGCTCTCTAAACTTGGAGAGGAGCGACCTATGGAAGACTGGGTGGATTCTCATGGATTCTGGCAATTGCAATTTGAATGCCACTGGGTTAATCTGCTCCACCACTTCGAAAGGCCCAATCCTGCACTGCCGCAACTTCTTCCCCCTGCCCTGCATGGGCAATCCTTGCGTGGACAACCACACTTTGTCTCCCACTTGGATGTGTTCTCCCTCCCTGCGGTGTTGGTCTGCTGCCCTCTTGTATGCACTCTTTGCCTTTTCTAGATTGTCTCTGAGCAACTGGTGCAGGGCCTGCATCTCTTCTGCAAAATGCTCCGCAGCTGGCACGTCTCCCGCCTCCCCCTCGCCTCCCCCCGCCGGAAAGGCTCTTGGGTGATTACCATAGTTTGCCTGAAATGGAGACATACCAGCCGACACCTGCTGAGCATTATTGTACGCAAACTCTGCAAGGGACAGTTTGTCACTCCAATCGCTGTGTCGCTGAGATGCGTAACAACGCAAGTACTGCTGCAGAATCGAGTTAACGCGCTCTGCTTGCCCGTTGGTTTGAGGATGCCGAGCGGAAGATAAATTTACCTGCACCTGCAAAATTTGCATGAGCTTGCGCCAGAAGCGTGAGGTAAATTGAACTCCACGATCTGAAATTAACCTTTCTGGCAGGCCGTGGTGCTTGAAAACATGCTGTACAAACAGCTTGGCCGTCTCCTCTGCCGATACCACCTTGGGGCAGGCAATGAAGTGAGCCATTTTGGTCAAAAGGTCAACTACGACCAGCACTGCGGTTTTACCTTTGGATGGGGGGAGGTCGGTTATGAAATCCAGAGAAACCGCCTCCCAGGGCTTGCTGGGGGTGGGAAGGGGTTCCAGCAACCCCGCAGGTCTCTCCCTTCCCTCTTTGGCCCTTTGGCAGATTTCGCACCCCCTGACGTACTCCTTGACCTCCTGTCTAACTCTGGGCCACCAAAACTCTCTCGTGACCAATATCATGGTTTTGAATTGCCCAAAGTGCCCTGCTGTGGGATTGTCATGCAACTGTTTGAGGATTCTGGCCCGCATTTCCTCCCCTGGAACATACAGTGCCCCTTTAAACAACAACAACCCCTCTTTTTCCTCAAAACCTTTGGCCTTGGGATCCCCCTCCCTGAGTTCCCTTAGTTTGCTCAGGGCAAAAGTATCAGCTTGCGTGAGGCGCACCAGCTCTTCCCGTCCCCCCAGTGTTGCCCCACACCGCCATTGTTCAGGTTTGAAGACCGCCCTCGCCACCGGCGGCCCTTCTTCTTCCATGTACTCCGGCTTCCTGGACAGGGCATCAGCTCTGACGTTTTGGTCACCTGGAACATAATGGATGTGAAAATTGAAGTCCGCAAAAAACTCTGCCCAGCGCATTTGTCTCTGGTTGAGGATCCTGGCCGTGCGCCAGTACTCCAGGTTCTTGTGGTCCGTGTGCACCTGAATCTGATGCCGTGCGCCAACCAGGAAATGACGCCAATGCTTGAATGCCGCTACCACCGCCAACAGCTCTTTGTCCCAAATCGCGTAGTGAGATTCCGACTTGCTGAGCTTCCTGGAATAGAATGCGCAGGGCCTCCATTCGCCTGCAGGGTCCTGCTGCAGCAAAACCGCTGCGATGGCCCGGTCTGAGGCATCCGTCTCTATCCTGATGGGTTTGGCCGTGTTCACATGCAATAGCTGCCCCTCTGATGCAAAGGCTCCTTTGAGCGTCTCAAAGGCACGCTGAGCCTCCTCTGTCCACTGGAACTTCTTCTTCCCCTTCAAACAGTCCGTTATTGGGGCCGTCATGTGAGCAAAAGCCGGTAGGAACTTGCGATAGAAATTTGCGAAACCTACGAAACGCTGAACGTCCTTCTTGGTCTTGGGGCTCCTCCACTGTAGGACTGCCTCTACCTTGTCAGTGTCCATGGCTATGCCCTTATCCGAAAGGCGGTAGCCCAAAAAGTCCACCTCCTTGGCATGAAACTGGCACTTCTCCAGCTTGACACACAGCTGGTTGTCCTGGAGCCTTTGGAGCACCTCCTTGACATGTGTCACGTGTTCCTCCGGGTTTTGGGAGTACACTAAGATGTCATCAAGATACACCACCACGTGTTTGAACAGCAGGGGTCCCAGCACGTGGTGCATAAATGCCTGAAAACATTGGCTGCCAGCCTGAAGTCCAAAAGGCATAACGAGGTACTCGTAAGCTCCCAGGGGTGTATACATGGTGGTTTTCCACTCATCACCTTCTCTGATCCTGATGAGGTTGTACGCCCCCCTTAGGTCCAACTTCGTAAAAATCCTGCCCTTCCGCACAGCCGCTAGTAGATCATCTATTCTCGGCATGGGGTAAGAAATAGGCACCGTCAGCTGGTTCAGGATCCGAAAGTCGCAGATGAGGCGTTTCTCATGCGTATTCTTTTTGTCCACCCAGAACACGGGGCTGCCCCCTACTGCTTTACTTTCCCGGATGAAACCCCTCGCCAGATTTTTGTCAATGAAGTCCTGCAAAAGCGCTATCTCCTGCTCCGACATTGTGTAGAGCTTGCCAGGTGGCAACCGCGCTCCTGGCAGCAGGTCGATTTGGCAGTCGTAGGGGCGGTGGGGTGGGAGCTTGTCAGCCTCTCTTTTGCTGAACACCTGCTGGAACTCTGCGTACTGCTCAGGCAGTGACACCTCCCCCGCCTGTAGTACCGCAGCTGCTTGGTGTTGGGGTTGGAGTTGCTGCAAACAGTGTTCCATGCAATGAGCCGATCCAAACGTTAGAGAGCGCTGGCTCCAGCTTATGACGGGATCGTGCTGCGTGAGCCATCCCATGCCTAGGATGATGGGCGGACCTGCCAAAGAGGTGACATGAAAAGCCAGCACCTCTGAATGCCTGCCAATCTGCATTTTCATGGGGGGTGTGCTGTGAGTGACTGCCCCTCCCTTTAATTCTCTTCCATCTATGGTGGTGACCTGGAGCGGAAAATCCACCTCCAAAAGATGGATCTGATGCTGCATGGCAAAGTCCCGATCAAAAAAATCTGTCGACGCCCCACTGTCGACCAGGGCTGGGATCTGCAAGGTGCAGCCATTTGGCAGCTGCAGCGATATCTCCAGCACTATCCCGGGCTTCGGTGCGTTGGGGGGTGGGTGGGAGGGTTGGGCGGGCGGGGCCTTTGGGGGCGTGCTGCTTGGGGGACTCTTTATTGTGGGTGTGCCTGGCTGCTTGTCCCCTCGCTTTGCCGCCAGGCATTTCCGTTTCCCGAGACCGCAGCCTCTTCTGCCCCCCCTTCCTTGAGGACCGCCCCTGCCATCCCCTGCCAGACTCTCTTTTGCCCACAGTGTTTTGCCAGATGGTCGCTCCTTTGACATATATAACAGCGTTTCACGACCTTCCCGCCCTGCGTCTCACTGCTCCTAGCAACCGTTGGGTTTGAAAAAGGGCGCGCGCGGGCTCCCCCCAGCTCCCTGGGCGTTTCCTGCTGAATCGGCGTTTGAGCGCTTGCGCTCCTTTCCGCTGGGGGCGGGACCCGGAGGCTGAACCACCTCCCTTGCTTCCCTTCCTTCTTTGCTCTCTCTCTGCACTCCATGCGCACCCCAATTGCCATGGCAGCTTGCGTTAGACTGTCCAAGTCCTCCAGAGGTCCTGATTTCGCTAGCGCATCCTGGACCTCATCCGCCAGTCCCATTTTGAACATGGCCATCATTGGGGGTGACTTCAAATCCCAGTTCAAACGATGTGCAAGCAGCGAAAATTTAGCGTGGTACTCTCTGACCGACATATTCCCTTGCCTTAGCGATAAAAGTTCCCTAGCCTCCATGTCCTGGGCACTGCGATTCGTATAAACGATGTCCATGTCCTCAAAGAAGGCTTTTACATTTTGCAAGGCAGGGTTCTTGGCCAAAATCAAAGGACGCACCCAATCCCTGGCAGCGCCCTCAAAATGCCCAATCACAAAACCAATCTGTTCCGCTTCGCTTTTAAACTCTTCCTTATATAAGTCCAGGGTATACAGCATGTCTGTCTTGAAACCCAAGTATTCCTCTGGTCTGCCATAAAATTTACTGCCGTGGGAGGGCATCCTCCTTCCTCCCATCGTCCCTCTCCCTGCGCCGACGTGCAGCCTCGCCTCCTCCAGATGAGCTTGAGCCACTTCATACCTGATTGATAGGTCTCTCGCCCTCTCTTCCCAATCGACGTACTGCGGCTGCCCGGCTGCACTTTCCTTGCCAGTCGTCATCCCGGCAACCTTTCACTCCTTGAGGAGGTTACGTTGACTTGGAGAATGCTGTGAGGAGGTCAAGGGTCCTCCTCAGGAGTAAGCGACTCGGCAGTCCGTTTGATTTATTTACAAGTTTATTTCACCAGACAAGTTCACAGTTCCTCATCCTCCTCCGATGACTCAGATTCTCCAAGTAAGGGCTTCCGCTTTTCCCCCCAGCATAAAAGCCTTTTGAAACTCCAACGTCTCCTTTCGCTCCTCCTTTTCCGCTTTTTGACCCTGCTGGCCCCTGCATTCCCCTCATCCCTTTCACTTTCATCCTCCCTAGAGGTTGTTGCAGAGGCTCCCCCAACGTCCTCAAGCCCTCGTTCTCCCCCCGTCTCCATGTTCTCCTCTGCTTCCATAGGCTCCCTCACCACCCGCTCTTCCGTCAGCACAGGCGGAGACAGCCCTTCACTCCCACTTCTCCACACCTCCTTCCCTGCCTCTGGAGACAGCCTGGGCGCTGCCCCTTCCCGATCCCATGCGCGCAAAACCTCCTCCGGCGTCCATGGGTAGCCTCCTGATGCCCCTGGCCCTTCCACCGCCCCTCCTGGCTCGGGCCAGTCCCTGACACATACATACATACATACCGGTATATATTTCTGGGACTGCAAGGCCGCAATCCTGAGCATACCTGGTTGAAAGCAAGCATCAATGAAATCCATGAAACTTGCTTGTGAATAAATGTGGTTATGATTTGTTATCCAGGTAGCATCTCTGTAGTAAACAGTGTGAGGGCTGTTGGAAGGGGAGGGAGCACAGAAACTAATACGCACTAGAGAACACATGTGTGCAGGTATGGACATTTGCAGAGTGACGTCTACAAAAACACTCTTAGAAGAACCCCAAACTGCAGAGCCTCCAAGGCTGAAATGTATGTACACAGCCATTGCCTTGTGGAAAATTGTCCTGTAAAGAAATTTCAGCAAAAGAAGAATCTTATCGATCACAGAATCAACAGTCAGTTCAATTCCTACAGTGTTAACACGCCTCATATAATTTGTCAGTGTGCTGCTGCTGCTGCTGCTGCTGCTGTTTTAATGTGTTGCTGGTTCTGATCAATCTGCATTTGTTGGCTTGCAATCAGTCTTAAGTTGATTACATGCCACAGGCAACGGAATATTATTTTGGGAAAAGCTAAAGCAGCAAGTTGTGGTTCTTTTTTTTTGGTACAGCAAGAGGAAGCTACATTGATAATCTATTTAAAAGGAAGGAAACTGATTATGCTTTCAGTGCTAAGTAGGAATGACAAATGAAAAGAAAAATATTAAATACAGAGACAGGACCAGGAGAAATGAGTACTAGATATTGTTTTTAAAGATGTTGGCATACTGTGGGGCCATGCGGGTGCCCATTGCTGTGCCAGTGATCTGAAGGAACAGGTCATCTCCAAATTTGAAGTGGTTGTGGGTGAGGACAAAATGGCAGAGTTTGGCAGCAAATGCCAACATCTTCATGGCAGATTTGGAACAACGCTTCCTAAACTCCTACCCACTCAAACCTCTCTTGCACCTGCGATACATTGGCGATATTTTTTATTATCTGGACACATGGTCAACAGACCCTGGACACCTTTCACCAGACATTCAATGACTTTCACCCCACCATCAACCTAACAATGAACTCAGTCTATGCAAGAAATACATTTTCTGGACACTACTATAAAAATACAGGATGGGTGCATAGACACCACCTTATACCGAAAACCAACTGACCGACAAACATATCTACATGCTTTCAGCTACCATCCCAAACATCCCAAACAATCAATTGTATATAGCCAGGCTCTACATTACAGCCGCATTTGTTCCAACTCTACAGACAGGGATTCTCACCTAAGGGACCTACAACAAACCTTTTTGGAACTAAAATATCCGCCTGATGAAGTTAAACAACAGATGAACAAAGCCGGACTGATACCCAGGGAGAACTTGCTGCAAGACAGACCCCAAAGAGAAAATAACAGAACACCACTACCGTAGTAATCACATACAGCTCCCAAGTTAAAACAATTCAGTGCATCATCAGAGATTTACAACCTCTCCTAGACAATGACAGTTCTCTTTCTCAAGCTCTGGGAGGAAGACCTTTCATCGCCTACAGACAGCCACACAATCTTAAACAACTCCTCACCCACAATAATACTACAACCAGACTTAACATGGACACTGGCACCAGAGCCTGCAATAAACCCAGATGCCAACACTATCACTGGACCCAACAACATCAAAGATACCATCTCAGGCTTATTTAATTGCTCATCTTCTAACATTGTGTATGCCATCAAATGCCAGCAGTGCCCTTCAGCTCTCTATATTGGACAAATGGGCCAAACCCTACGCCAAAGGAATCACAAGAGAGAGAAGCCAGTAGGAGAACACTTCGATCTCCCAGGACATTCAATACAGGATCTCAAAGCAGCTATCTTATTACAAAAGAATTTCAGAAATAGACTGGAAAGAGAAGTTGCTGAATTACAACTTATTACTAAACTGAAAACTATGGAGAGACCTGGTATGAATAGAGATATTGGATTCTTGTCTCATTACATATGCTAAAGCAGGGGTAGGCAACCTAAGGCCCGTGGACCAGATGTGGCCCAATTGCCTTCTCAATCCAGCCCGTGGATGGTCCAGGAATCAATGTGTTTTTACATGAGTAGAATGTGTCCTTTTATTTAAAATGCATCTCTGGGTTATTTATGGGGCATAGGAATTCGTTCATTCCCCCCCTCCAAAAAAAAAAAAAAAATCATCCGGCCCACCACATGCTCTGATGGACTGTGGACCGGCCCAGAGCTGAAAAAGGTTGCTGACGCCTGTGCTAAAGCTATTTTTGGGTCATCTGCATACTATCCCTTGCTTTTTCCTGTAGGATTACTAGCAGTAGTTAACAGTCGTCAATAGGTTTACCACACCCATTGAGTCAATCACCCATCTCCTACTGAGAAAAATCCCACCCCACCCTCCCACTATATATAAGGGTCTGGTGACTTCTTTTTCAGTGTATCTGAATAAGTGTGCATGCACACAAAAGCTCATACCCAGAACAAACTTAGTTGGTCTCTAAGGTGCTACTGGACAATTTTTTTAATTTTTATTTATTTATTTTGACTGTGTAGTATATATGCATTGAAACAGGAATCCTATTTTTTCAGTGCAGATTCTGATAAAGAGCTCTCAACAATATGCACTTGCAGTACTAATATAAACTGTTGTGCCTCTATCTCTGCAAAATGTTGAGTCTTATACTGAGCCTTATACCGAGTCACCCACGCCATTGGTATATCCAGCTCGGCAGCCCTCCAATATTTTAGGCAGGAGAAATTCCTAGCCCTTTCCGGAGACACCAGGGACTGAACACAGACCTTCTGCATGCAAAGCAGATGTTCTACCACTGATCTATGGCACTCCCCTTAATGCCTTGTTGCTTTCATGTTCCTCTAAGACAAGAATATCCAAATGGACTCAGAGGACTCTGACAGTTTCATTACATTGTGTGTGGGTAGCTGAATCTCTCTCATAAAGCCTCACCCTAAAGCAGTTTATAGAAGTTGTTACGGTACTTTGGGGGTGCTAAGTATTTTAGATCTAGTCTTATGGCTTGGTTTTCTATAAAATGCAAAATATGGATTCCTTTTTTTAAAAAAAAACCAAATTCCTTGGGACTTCTTAGGGCTTCGATCCTATGCACACATTCCTGGAACTAAGCCCCATGGAATTCAATGGGGGTTCTGAGCAGACGTTCACCAGCCAGCACCATAAGAAAGTGTGAACTTATTTCTTGTGAAGTCATTTTAATGTGTTATTAAAAACAGTTTTGTCACATTTTCAATTTTACATTTGACAGGCTGTTGTTGTTGTTTTTTTAAACAAACAAACCCAAAACCTTTAAAGTGTGTAAATCTATATACAATTAGACATTTTGTCTAACTTGTAATGGAGGCTAGTAATTCGTTTCTATCTTGTTTCTATCGTCTTGTGTCTCTATAAAAAAGCGACACAATAGGCTTCTTCGATAAACATCAAGTTTATAAATATAACACTTTAAACATAAGTTACATTCGGCAGGTTGGTTTTGTTTTTCTTTGTAGAAAGAGAAATCTATGTTACGTTCAATCAAAATAGAAATTTCCAGCTGCTATTTTCATCTACTTTTGTGCCATTTCAGTTACAAATCCTGCACATTTCATTACTCACAAGAGAACTGATCCAACGCCCACTGAAGCAAATGGAAAGACTCCAATTTCATTTCAACTGGTGTTTGGTGGCCATAAGGGGAGGGGAAAACACTAGCAAATGAACATTTGAAAATGCATGCATATCCAAATAGTCCCAGGGGATGCGAGTGCAGCCAATAAATAGTTGGTTGGGTGAAGATGTAAACATCCTGCTTTGTTTCTTCAAATTTACTGGCTCATAATTCTAAAGATTGTAACTCCTGCAGCATTGGAATAGACGTGGCCAGGAAAGTCCCAGATCTTGAAAAGTCAAGAATGGGAATCGGGCAGCAAAGCACACATCACCCCATGCAAGCCTTACACCAAAATCCTGAACATGTTCCGTTTATTCGGACTGCAATTCCATGCCCACTGACTTGATAGTAAGTGCCCCTGAACCCAGTGCTGGAGGAACTTACTTCTGAGTAAACAGGCATGTGATTTTGTTGTAAGTAACCATGCTTAGTTGCATAACCTTGAGTTTGTTGTCTTGCTGATGGTGCATGATAGAAGAAGAGGAGGAGTTTGGGTTTGATATCCCGCTTTATCACTACCCAAAGGAGTCTCAAAGCAGCTAACATTCTCCTTTCCCTTCCTCTGTGAGGTGAGTGGGGCTGAGAGACTTCAAAGAAGTGTGACTAGCCCAAGGTCACCCAGCAGCTGCATGTGGAGGAGCGGAGACACGAACCTAGTTCACCAGATTACAAGTCCACCGCTCTTAACCACTACACCACACCAGCTCTCTTAATAAAGGCAAGATCAATCAAATAGAAGGTCAAATTAGCAAATGATAAATATTCAGACTTACAATATTCAGTCCTACAAAATAATAACTTTTAATCTATTTTTTTTTGGGGGGAGACATTGGGTCAGGATTATCAGGTGTTGCTTGGTAAATTATTTTTTTCTTATTCATCTAAAGTAGGGATGGGGAAACTGTGGCTCTTTAGAAGTTGTTTGACCTACAGCCAGAATGATCAATCACCAGGGATAATGGGAAATGTAGTTCAATATCTAGAGTGCTATAGATTTACCCATCCCTGCATAAGACATTTCGATGTGTTATTTAACTCAAATCCTAAGGTCTGCCTCCCCCCAAAAAAGTCCCCCAATTAAGCTATCAGGGTGGACCATATCAGGATGGACCATTGAGATGGCAGAAAGGGAGATAGTCTGATTCACACATGGAAAAAAAAACAGGAGCAAGGAGGGGGTTGAGCAACCCTAAATCCTCTGCAGTTAGTCATCTCGCCTCTCCACCATGACCTCCTTGTGCCTCTCTCTGGTAGAGTTCATCTTGAGTCTCTTCCAAGGCAGGAGCCACAGGAACACCACTGACAAAGACTGTGCCAAGGGGCTCACTTAGCAAAGAGCCCTTCCTTCTTTCTGCCATTGCTTCTTTGCCCTTTGCTGCTTGCTCACTTGCAGCCAGGAGCAGCAGCAGCAGCAGCAGCAGCAGCAGCAGCCTCCTCTCTGCTTCTCATGGAAATTGGCCTCAACAGAAAAGAACAAATGAATGGGTGGTAACAGTGGTAATAAAGAAGTGGGCCCACTGAGGGCATCCTGACCAAGAGGTCCCTATAAAAAGCTTAGAGTCAACATTGCTCAGGGCTGCAAATCTGCCTTGTGCATCTGGTCATCAGATGACAACATTGGATCCTGTCTTTAGGTGAGACGAAACTCTTTGTTTCTGAAATCATGGGGCAAAAAGTTCCTCTTTGGGTTGTGCTATTTCAGTGGCATCCCAAAACACATCATTCTACGGCTATAGAGTTTTTCAGCTGCATAATTATATATATATATATATAGAGAGAGAGAGAGAGAGAGAGAGAGAGAGAGAGAGAGAGAGAGAGAGCAAAGAAACTGTAAGGCAGAATGTTTATATCTCAGCCAGCCCAAGTTTGTTTGCTTTTGTGTGTGTGCAGAGGGGGCGTGTAGCAATTTCTTTATTCGATGAACACATATCTGGAGGGTGTATTTTACTTAGTCAGATTTCATCATATGCACAACAGAAGGTGAATACTTATTGGATTAAATGTGGTATAAATCCCATCCACTCCTTATCCCTGAATCACTCCTAGAAGTTAATGTTAAGCATTAAAAAACCACCTCACCTTCTCTGCAGGGGGGAGGGAGAATGCCCCTGCAGTGGTTGACATAATGCAGAAAAGATGAAGAGAACAATGATGACCGTCTTCGGCCTGCATACATGCTGCTTAATCACCATATAGTTTTATTTAGGATTCCCATATGATGTATTTGGCTCCTCAGCGAGGTGTGCATTTTCCACGGATAATCCAAGTATGTAAATACTATATGCCCAGATGCTAAGGGAGTGTGCACATATACTCATGATGGGAGCTGAGAAATGTGTGTAATAATAATAATAATAATAATACATTTTCTTGCGGTTTTGCAAGAGGCTTTGGGGATCCAAGCCGAATCTTTCACAGGCTGCCAACACAAACGTGTCCAGGTTGATGTTCCTATTTGATTGTTAGAAATGTGTCTTGCAACTTTCTCATTAACAGATGTCTGGCTTTATATGCAAGCCAAAAGCTTTTAAAGCTGTGAATCAAAAGGTTTTTTTGTTTTGTTTTTAAAAGATCTAGCAAGTGCCTAAATAAGCGATCTTCGATCTTCAAGCATCTTCAGTTCTTATAGCTCTGATGAGATCTATGTTCTTCGTAGGGTACTAGACTTTTTAATTCATTTTTCTTCTTTTTTTTTAAAAATCGATCCCGCTTCTGTGCCTTTAGCAGCAGCCTGATACACAGAACTAAGCAGGTGAAACTTTTTGCACCACTCTCTAGCTCCATACCAGGAAAACTAGACTTGCCTTCTTTCTGTGCTAGGCTGCAGTTACTGGATCATGTACAGCTGGCATTCTGTGTGACTATCAGCAACAAGGCAATCCGTTCCAATGTTTGCTTTCTCATCTAAAGCACAATGGCACTTACTCACAGGCAAGCGTTCTTGGGATTGCAGCCTTGATATTAAAATATATAAAGTCTAGTTTTTACTATGCAGTATGGAAAAATACACTATTTTCATACTTAATGTCAGACAAGGTCATGTTTGATGCATTAGTAATGCATTTACCAGCATACCAAAGATAACAACTCACATTGTTCATTCTTTATCTGAAAATCTAACGATCCAAATCTGTAGGATGTCTCTTCCTTAAACACTTCTCTTCCTCTGAAGTCATGGCTGCTGTGAAGTATCAATGCCCCCAAAGAATTTCTGAATAAATGAGGCTGCCCATGCTTGCAAAATGTGATATCATTCTACCGTGAGGATTCTCAATTTCCCTGTGCATACATTGTTATGCTATAACTCAGGGGCAGCCCAAGACGTTTTGGTAAAGGTAAAGGTAAAGGGACCCCTGACCATTAGGTACAGTTGCGGACGACTCTGGGGTTGCGGCGCTCATCTCGCTTTACTGGCTGAGGGAGCCGGCGTACAGCTTCCGCGTCATGTGGCCAGCAGGACTAAGCCACTTCTGGCGAACCAGAGCAGTTCCTGAGGCAAAATATCCGGCTGCCACCCCCGCAATGGGGTGTGAGTCTCTGAAAGGGCAAAAGCCTTTGCTAAGCTTCACTACCAGGCCGGGGTGGGGGGCAGACTCCATAAGGCAGGAGCGTGAAGTTAGTGGACTAGGGGGATTAGGCTAGCTAGTCCTCTAAATGTTCCTGGCAAATTAGAGTATTAAAGTGTCCTTCCGAAAGCCTGGGAAGCTTCTGCCCAGCTTAGGGAGGGAGGTGTGTTGCCTGTGCATGCAACGTCGCCTCCCAATCACCCTCGCAAGCTGGCACTTCTGGCCCTAACTGTTCCCCTATGAAAAATTCCACCGCATGCCACTGCCACCATAGCTGTCAACCCTCCCTTTTTTGGCGGGAAACTCCCTTATTCCAATGCCGTTTCCCGCTGCTATCCCGGATTGTTGATATCCCTTAAATTTCCCGGATTTCAAAGAAAGCAGCTCCTCTCCCTCCCTGCCGACCAGGGAGGCTCCTCAGCTGCGTTGCTCAGCTGCCAATAAGGAGTCTGAGACCGACTGGGGGGGGGAGCTTGCATGCCTTGTGCAGCCAGACCCTCACGCCCAACCAGACAGCCAGCCTGCCTGCCATCTATGCGCTCGCTCTTTCGCTCACCTGTTCGCGCGCAGCCTCTGGAGCGCAGGGTGGCGAGGCTACTTGGTGCCATTGCACGGCCCTCGCGGCATCCCTTATTTTCAAATCCGAAAGTTGACAGCTGTGCACTGCCACAAGGGCATCCATGATGCCCTCCCTCTTGCCAAAACCTGGTGAGAGGGAGAAGTTCTGGAGACCTTTGCCTCTGGTCTTCCCTCACCCCAAGGGCAACGTTGAGTGGCGGGCGGGCCGCTTGGGTGATCTGCAGCTGCCACTGCCTCCCTTGCCTGGGTTACTTCTCTGGTGGCAGTGGAAGTGGTGGGGTGGGAAGGCCCCCCCAAGGGGGTGCCGCCTCTTGCATTTCTGCCACCTGAGGCGGCTGCTTCACGCTGCCTTGTGTGGGCCGACTCTGCTATCACTACCTCTCTCTGTATCATAATGATGGGTGATGTTGGTGTGAGTGTGATCTATACTGTATAGCAGTGTTCCCCAACCTTGGGCCTCCAGCTGTTTTTGGACTACAACTCCCATCATCCCTCGCTTGCAAGACCAGTGGTCAGGGATGATGGGAATTGTAGTCCGAAAACAGCTGGAGGCCCAAGATTGGGGAACACTGCTGTATAGGATTGGGATAAGGTGTGGGGTGTGGGGAATGAATCTACAAAAATTACTTAGTGACAGGCACTACTTAACAAGAGCAATAGGTTTCTGCTGTTGTGCCTTTAAGAGCTATCTGATGCACAGTCTTCTATTGCATCTGAAGTAGTGTGCATGCACACGAAAGCTCATACCAAGAACAAACTTAGTTGGTCTTTAAGGTGCTACTGGAAGGAATTTATTTATTTTTTATTTTGTTTCGACTATGGCAGACCAACACGGCTACCTACCTGTAACTAGTCTTCTATTAGGCGATTCTTTCCTGTCACATAGGGTTGCCATATTTCAAAAAGTATAAACCAGGACACCCCGAAGGTTGTTGAGCTTTTCTAAAGGAATCCACCGAAACTGACTTGCCTAAGATCCAGGACAAAGCGTCACCTTGTGGACCGCCCCCCCCCCCCCCGGACGTCAATTCCGCCTTTGAAATCCCAGTAATGTCCAGGAAAATCCGGACATATGGCTGCCATACTGTCACATCTATCTGTGACTCAGCTACACAGGTCAATTTATAACATTATAAACCCGTTCTAAAAATGTGACCCCCAGATGGTGCTGTAGGACAGAATCCAAAGTCAATGGTAGGTTGCCTTGGAAGCTTTCTTCTTCTTTTTCTCCTATAGTGTTTTTAATAGCGGGTTTTTTGTATCTGTATAGATCCAGCCTAAGTGGTAGCATTGTGGGACTTCTGAGTAGCATTGAATAAAATGGGGGGGGGAGGTAAGCCCACCCTGCATAATCGATCACATGACACGGTGCATGCACACTATTTGAATGGCAATGCACATCAACTTTGGGAGGCTCTGGCCCCCTCAATTTTTTTATGGGGGGGAGAGAAGGTATCTCAGCCCCTAGGAGTTGGCTCCTGTTGATTGCTTTGAAGTCACTTCATCACTAGATGGGGGGGGGGTCGCCTTCCAACCGCCCCTCCCTGTCTTGTATTTTGCCAGAACTAGGGTTGCCATATGTCCTCTTTTTCCAGGACACGTCCTCTTTTTTTCAGGGATAGAGTTGTCATAGCGATCCATAGTCAAAGGTAGAAGTCGACTAACGCGTCCTCTCTTTTTTTGGTTCTTCAAAATATGGCAACCCCGTGTAGCATTTAGTTATTTCAAAGTCAAGGGGCTGACTGCCAGCTAAGGCTAATCTGGCACGCATTCGGGTTGCGCTTGGGTGAAGTAGCCCCCAATGCAGGGGCGTAGCAAGGGGCGGCAATGGGGGCAGGCCGCCCTGGTTTCCACCCCAGAGGGGGGGGTGACACTTTTTTTGTTGAAAAGTTAATTTTTTTTAAAAAAGAGATAATAGACACACACACAACCCCCCACACCTCCCAAAGTGGGACCATCAGAGGGGGGTGACACTTTTTCATTTCATTTTACATTTTTTTAATTTTTTTTTAATTAAATTTTAACTTTATTGAAAAAAGAGAGATAATACACACACACACACACACACACACACAAAAACCCCCACACCTCACAAAGTGGCACCATCAGAGGGGGGTGACACTTTTTAAAAAATTTTTTAATTTTTTTAAATTTTTTTTATTTATTTTTTTAAATTAAATTTTAACTTTATTGAAAAAAAAAGAGATAATAGACACACACAAAAAAAACCCCCACACCTCGCAAAGTGGCACCATCATTTTTTTGGGGGGGTGACTTGCTATGCCACTGGGTGCAGCTCTGCCAGTGCCCTGGCAAAGTTGGGGGGGGTGACAAAAAAAATTCCGCCCCGGGTACCACCTAGGCTTGCTACGCCTCTGCCCCAATGCCCATGCTGTGCACGTGCGTTCTGATCCTGCACCATCCAGGAAAACCCAGCGCAATGCATGGCTCTTTCGGCTCGGATAGACGATGCGCTTAGGGTCGCCGCGTGAGCCTGCGCTTCTTCTGCGCGCGCGTCTAGGCGGTTCAGACTTCGCGAAGTGGGCGCGCGCTCGTGCGGACGCCCCCGGCGGGCTGAGGCCCCCCCCCCCCAGGGGAAGCCGCGGTGTCTCTTTAAGGCGGGGAAGGTAGGGCGAGGCCCTTCTCGCCACTCCGACGCCCGCCCGGCGAAAACTCCTCGCAAATTGAGGAGCCAAGTGCCTCGAGGGGACCCGGCGCCGAGGCGGAGAAGCCGGGCGTCGAAAGCAGCCCCGTCCCCTCAGCCGTCCACCGAGGCAGGGAGGAGGGAGGAGCAGCAGCAGCCGCCGCGGCCCCGCCACCCCCCCGCTCCTGCCCCGCCGAGCTCCTCCGCCTCGCTCGCCCCCTATGTCCCGCGCAAGCAAGCGAGCAAGCGCCCCGTCGCGGAGCTCCCCGGGGACGCCCGGCTGCGAAGCAAGGAGCCGCCGACGGGGCGAGCCTCTTCGGGAGGGATTAAGCCAAGGCAGGCGGGAGGTGGAGCGGACGAGAGGGGGGCGGCGGAGCCGGGCGCGGAGCTTGCGCGCCTCCTCCTCCTCCTCGCGCACTTTGTTTTTCCCGCCCTCGGAGCTGAGGAGGACCAGGGCCATGGCAGCAGCGCCGGCGGGGCAGCAGCAGCTGCAGCGCGCCTGGAGTTTAGTCGCCGCGCCCGTGTTCTCCGTCAGCTTGTGGCTCCTGTGCTCGGCTCCCCAGGTAAGAGAAGCCGCGTCCCGGCTCCCTCTCCTCCTCCTCCTCTCCCTTCTTCCCTCCGTTTCTCCCCTCGACTCGGTGGTTAGCGCGGGGGGAGCCCCCTGTCGGGCGAACGACAGGTGGACACGCACGTGTGTATGCGCGCGGGTGCGGAGCAGGGGTTGCCTGAGGCCAGCAGAGGTTCCTGCGCGCACGGGTGAGCTTTCATCTATGGGAAAGACTGCGTGAGTAAGAAGGGCCGGGATGCGTTTCTTGCCTGTAAGCTGTAACTGCTCTTGCTTGCTTGCTACTGAACTGCTCAGGTGGGTCCGTCTGAAAATGGGTGTGTGTGTGTGTGTGTGTCTGTCAGGCATGGGGTTGGCCACATTTGGGGGGGTGGAGGCTGGGGGGGGCAAACCCGAGTTATCTGGTAAGCAATCGGTTAGTTAAGTTCTTTTATTTACTTGATTTGGGGGGCAGCTGCCCCTCCCCCAGCTATGCCCATGGTGTCAGGAGTTGTTACAATAGACAGGGGTGCCAGCTTGAATAAAATATTGCAGGGTCACGCAAGCTCTCCACACTGCATACCGGTAATTGATCACATAATGCAGCCCCTCAAATATATATATATATATATATATATATATATATATATATATATATATATATATATATTGGGGGGAGTGAAGGCCCCTTGGCCCCTAGGAGTTGGCTCCTATGATACAGAGTGTCTTGAGAACCTGAAGTTTGGGACAGGACAAGATTTGCTGCATCTCTGGTGGCTTCAAAAACTGTGCGCTTTTGCTGCTCAGGATGACTCCAAGCTGAGACTGACAGGTGTCATTTGCTTTTAGGAGATGGTCCTTAAAGTTGTTTTAAAATAGCTGACCTTTTTGTTTCAGGACATGGCAATTCCAGGGAGCTTTGATCTATCAGAACATGACATGTGAACTTCAAGGAAGTGTCCACTTCTTTGGACTTGCGGAGGTTTTGATCTTGCAGTCTTAGGTGGCGGAGTGTGTGTGTGTGTGTGTGTGTGTGTTACACACCACCCCTTTGGTTTCTTGCAGAGATTCTAATAAGGGGTTAATTTCTGCCGTATGCAGTGTCTGTTTCTCTGATGTTTTCAGAGGAGCTTTAGAGACTCTGTCCAGCTCCTGCATCTTGGTTTCTGAGTGCAAATAAGTGATAGCAAAGCTGTTGGTTTTTAATTTTAAAAACTGGCTTTCCGTCTGCATGTGTTTAAAGCCTGAATTCAGGATATGGTTATCATCTTCTGTAAGAAGCAGAAGTCTCAAAACCTGCAGAACCTGGTGTAGCATTTCAGAGAAACTTGCAACTTTTTTTGCTGCAAATGGGTGTTGAGGATAGAGCTTGTCTGCCCATCTCACTTGAGCGAATTCAGCAAAGCAGGTAAATTACCTTCTCATTAGACCCAGCAAGGGCTGAAGTGGCTGGAAAGTGGAAGGGAAGAAACAGGCCTTGTTTTGAGTCTAGCAGCTAACAGCAGAACTTGAAACTGCTGTCAAAAACAGGAGGTTATTGCCAGATTAGCTGGTTTTCTTTGGAAACAATGAAACCTGAAAATTTCAAAAATAAACATTTAAAAAATATAAACACATTTCAATGCCACTTCACTTTCCCCAATGTCATTGAAAATGTTTTATTATTCAATGTGCCAAAAGTACCTATATCTTGGTGGGTTGTGCCAGGCTGGATTATGCCAGCATCCTCTGAATTTTAAAATACAGTCTTTGCAAATGCCACTGTGTAAATGGAGATGGCCTGCTTTCTCTGCCTGTACCACAAGAATCATAAATTTGGCATATCCCAGTCCCCAGGGTGCCAAAATAAAACCCCTAGTGTGAATTCTGCCAGATTCTATTTTTGTCCATTGTTTTAAATATAGGTCAAATTCTCTTCCTAGAAGTACACCAATAGATTGCTGACTCTGTCATCTTAAATACAGTAGGCCTGCAAATTGTGTGGGGGTTACGTTCTGGGGATCATGCGTGAAGCCAAAATTGAGTTAAGTCAAAACCCATCGGGTTCAATGGCGGGTGGGATTGTCACAGTCATTTCCCCCAGAACCCTTTTCCCTTTCTGTCCCCTTTTAATTTTTAAAACTAATTTTTTTGCCACTTGTGTATAGCTGAAAGCACACACAGTTCTCAAACCTTTCTTGGATAGTTTTCCGGTCTGGCTGCAATGATAACAGCTAAAACCTAAAAATTCAGTATACTGAACAATTGCATTTATCAGGGTGCCATGATTGCATTTTGGTGCACAGGTTAATAAATGGAAATTGAATGTTGGAGGAGAGGTTAGTAGAGTTGTTAAGAATGCAGTGTTGCATGGCTAGTGACATGATTGATTTTCTAGCTTTGAGTCTGAATTGTTCCATATTACATGGAAGTAGGTTTCCAAGCTCTTTTACAAGGAATTCTGTCTTAATTTTGGACCCAAGATATGAGCCCCCTGGTACTGCATTGACTCTAGATTTAAAGTCAATTTAGAGTCAGTTTATCCCACTGATGATAAACGTCAGGCAACCATGTGTTGTATCTGCTTCAGTGTTTTC
This sequence comes from Darevskia nairensis, assembly GCA_034642065.1. Lineage (NCBI taxonomy): Eukaryota > Metazoa > Chordata > Lepidosauria > Squamata > Lacertidae > Darevskia > Darevskia nairensis. Next base: position 1,196,068 of record JAWWNI010000439.1, read on the forward strand.
CTGTTTTTGCTTAACAACAAATACAGTTGTCAACAAAACTGGGGGGAAACAAGCGAAAAGGCACAAACATTTGTAAAAACTATGAAAAACTGACTTTGAATAATGAACAGTAAAAGAATGCACAGTAAATGCCTTAGGAACCACTCCAGTTCTGCCACCAGAAAACCTTCCCTGTACAGTAATTTACCAAGGAAGACCAGGTTAAATATATACATTTTAAACTTTAATATATAAGGACACAAACAGATGTCCTGCCCCTCTGGGGCATAGGATACAGCAGATATCCTTCTTTGCTGGTGGAGAGGAGGTTCACCCTCACCTGCCTTCCTGTATCAGCTGTGGAAAGCTGTGCTCCAAGAGGAGAGAGAGAGAGAGAGAGAGAAGGGGACACATTGGGGAAAGGCTTTGCATTTGCTGAATCCAAAGCCCCCTCTTCCTTGGACACAACCCTGGAATAGTGGGAAAGGCCTAGAGCTGGCATATTGAGTTTTCTTTCATGGGGAACCAGCGAAAGGAAAAAAATATTAAAGAAAGAGATGGAGTGGCACAGGATGGTCAAAAGAAGGCAAAGAGCTGTCCCTTTCCCCTTCTACCTTTCTAGCACAAGCTCAGCAGGAGTCAATTGAAATAAACCTACTACTACTACTACTATTATTATTATTATTAAAAAATTAAAATATAGGAGAGGGGACCAAACCCCTCCTCAACATGTGTAAAGTGCTCTGTTCCTGTTGTCTCTAGTTCCTCTGGGGTCATGATGCTTCTGCCATGGAACGTCCCAAACCTACCCCACATCGGGTTGTTCTGTTCAGCTATAAAGTACTGGAGAGCAAGTTCAACAGTTACAAAGCAGGGCCTTCTCTGTATTGGCATCCCATATTGTAGTCATGTGCCTGTGGGGGTACTAAATCATTATACACAGCAGCAGGGTCTCCTGAGAACTCTCTCTCTCTCTTTTTTAATGATCAGCCAAGTAGAGGAAAAGCTCAACTGCATATCAGGTTCGCTGAGGCAAACAGAAAAATCACTGTTCCACAAGTAGGTACCGGTACTGCTGTTGAAAAGATCTAAGTGTGGTGTAGTGGTTAAGAGCGGTAGACTCGTAATCTGGTGAACCGGGTTCGTGTCTCTACTCCTCCACATGCAGCTGCTGGGTGACCTTGGGCCAGTCACACTTCTCTGAAGTCTCTCAGCCCCACTCACCTCACAGAGGGTTTGTTGTGGGGGAGGAAGGGAAAGGAGAATGTGAGCCGCTTTGAGACTCCTTCGGGTAGTGATAAAGCGGGATATCAAATCCAAACTCTTTTCTTCTTATATACAAGAAAGATGCAAGGCTGTTGTCACTCTGTAGTCTGTGCAGCTGCCAAATGATGGCATAGTGGCAGGCAGGTAAGTGGAACAGCAGTGTGGACGGGCAGGCTGCCCATGCAAACTGTTTAATAGAAGTAGCGGACACTTCAGAGCATGGTTTTGCCAAACTGCTCTCTGAAGTACCTCTCCCTCCTTTAAAAGGGGTTGGGGCAAGGGGTGGAAGTGGTTTGGGCAAGCTGCGAGGGGGGCGGGTGAGCTGTAAAGGAACAGGTATGAAGGGAGGAGGTGTTGGCCTAGGGTAGGGGAAGGTGGTGTCAGCAAAGGGAAAGGTCAGCAGGGGTGGCAGTCCCTAGTATTTGTATTAGTTGCATTTGAGCGAAATTTGTAATTGTTGCTGCCACTCTCCAATTACAATACATACAGCCTGGTAAAGATGAAGTACCGTGGTACCTTAGTTTACGAACTTAATCTGTTCCGGAAGTCCGTTCTTAAACCAAAGTGTTCTTAAACCAAGGTGTGCTTTCCCATAGCAGCGAGGGCTCAATTTACAAATGGAACACACTCAACAGGAAGCGGAACATGTTCTTATTGCAAGGCAAGTGTGATGGCCTGGGATTCAGACTCAGACGCTGAACCTGAGGGATCCCAGCCTGCACAGGATTCCCTGCCTCCAGAACCAGCAGAGCCAGGGCTGGGGCCTGAGTCTGAAGGGGCCTCACCTGTGCTGGATCCTCAGGTGCAGGCATCTGCTGAGTCTGCTCTGGCTCCTGATGGGGTGGAGGACCCATTGCCTGCAGGTGCTCCACTCCCAGCCCTGTCAGCGGAAGCTGAGGTTGCCTCTGGGTCCGGTAACCCTCCAGCTTCTCCTGAGCTGCAGAGGCTCAGGGCAGAGAGGCGAAGGGAACTAAGTTCCCGCAGGAGGAGTGCTCGCCTCCAAGCCAGGAGAGGCAAGTCACCTGAGGATCGGAGCCGCCCTATGCCTCAGGGCAGATAAAAGCCGGCCAGCCCCAGGTTGCAGGAGCAACATCGTTGCTGCCCAGTCCCTGCCGGTGTTCCTGTCTGATCCTTGTCCTGCTTACCTGCCTGAGCTCCTGACTCGCCTTGGTTCCCTGCTTGCCCACCCGTTCCTGTCTTCTCCTGATTCCCTGCACTGCATCCTGCTTCAGTGATTTCGGACTGCCTTTACGTGCGCCACTGACCTTGGACTGGACTAGACCTCGCCTATTGGATACCCCTCGGGACCAGCACAGCAAGGTTCCCAAACCAAACCACCTACTTCCAGGTTTGCAGCGTTCTTAATCCAAGTTGTTCATGAACTACCAAGCTGTTCTTAAACCAAGGTACCACTGTAGTGATCAGCGTAACAACTGTGTTTGTCTTGAGGGTTATGGAAATATGAGATCACGCTCATGTCCCATAACAGCAGTTCACCCAGGCCCTGAGATCAACAAAGGGAAACTTCTTCTTGTACTGCCAGCAGGTACAGATTGCTATACAGTGATGTGGAATTTACTCCCCCTGGAGGTACAAATGGCCCCTACACCATTGGCTTCTAGCATTAGGTGAAGATGGTACCTGTTAACCCAGGCCTTTGATAGACCTTAACTTTCAGCCATGCCTTCCTCACAGGGTTGTTGTGTGATAAAACGGAAGGGGGGGGGGACATGTATGCTGCATTGAGTTTCTTGGAGGAAAGACAAGATACAAGTGTTAGCCATATATATAAAAATATATCTGGTGCGGTCATTCTGTCCTGAGCAGGAGAGCCCCAGAATTTTTCTCTTGTTCTGTTTGTGAAGGCTCTGCAGAACCTGGTTTTTAAATTGAAAGGGGAATTGTGATTCCTAAATAGGGGCCATTTGGATGTAAGGTTTACTTTTCCTAATAAAACGCACTGGACATCTAAAGATGAAGTTAGTTTTATAATCCCAGGGAAGTGAAGGTTGCATGGTATTTATTATAAACTGTACAGGCTGCAGTAAATATTATGGACTGAGATTCTTAGTTATCCTCTTGTGAGGAGGAATGTTTTTTTTTTCCAGGGTATCAAATACTCCTGTAGTCTCTCCTGTTTTGTTTTCAAATGAGTTTTTCATTTCTTGAAAGCAGAATGTTGAGCTGGGTTGTGTCATTGTGTTTCCCATGGGTATAATTTACACGTACTTGATGTCATTTTAGTATTCTCTACAAGGTAGTTCCCTCTGCTTAGTCATGGAATCTCCGCTGCCCAGATGTTGCTTCAGGGAAATGGATCATAGCTTAGCTCGGGGGGCGGGGGGCTGCAGAATATCCTGCAGATGCAATGGGGCACAAACAAATCTAATTAACTTTTTCTGTTTTCTTAAAACTGAAAGTGAAGCTAGTGTGAGACCCCACCCCTCCTGGTTACTCTTATTTGTTTTCGAGTCATCTCCAGATTTATTTTATTAAAAAAAACCTAATTAAATCTGATCGCTTTGATATACTTCTTAATGTAAGCTTACACTTCTTGAGAATAGTGTTGGATTGCATGGGCGAAATGCCACATCTTAAGTAATAAGATGTGAAAAGGTAGTAAAACATGACCACTCTGCCTGGTTGCTAACTGCGTCATCAAAATATGTTTAGAATTTTTTTTTTTAAATGTATTACTGTGCTGCTAGGACAGTTGGAAGCTTGTGAGCATGGTAGGCCTTAAAAGAGGGTGGTTTGGAATCTGTGGCTGTCCGGTTTTGCTAGAGTCTAGCTCCTTTAATCCCCGGTGACTGGACGTGCTCATTGGGGCTGCTGGAAACTGAAGTTGGAGAACACCAGGGAGGCTGCAGGTTCTGAACCTTAAAATCTCAAATCGATAGTTGGCTGGTGGGTAAGGTAGAGGCAGTTCTCATTTGTATGGCCAAAAACTTTAATTAGTGCGGCTAAAATGTCACATTTGTTCACTTTTAAAATCTGCTTTTGGTTTTTACATTATCCCTGCAGTGTGCAATTAAAAACACAAATACCTAACTTTCCTTCTGACAACGGGTGGTAGCCTTCCTTTGGGAAAATAGCAAACACTTGGTCCTGCATGGAGTTTGAAAACTTCTGTTGCATTCTTCAGAAAGGAAAGGGTTTGCTCCGAGCTGTCTTAAGTGCTGAAGAAGAAACAGCTGGTGCACAGCTGGGTCATGCTACCTGATCGTCCAGAATACCTCTGTTTCAACCTATGTAAATATGAGACTTTTATTGTTGGAGGTGTGTGTGTGTGTGTGTGTGTGTGTGTGTGTGTGTGTGAGAGAGAGAGAGAGAGAGAGAGAGAGAGATGGTGTATTTTTTTGTCTAGATTCTGATACTTTTTGAGTTAGCACTGTGTTAAAAAGCAGGAAGGGACGCTGGTGGCGCTGTGGGTTAAACCACAGAGCCTAGGGCTTGCTGATCAGAAGGTTGGCGGTTCGAATCCCTGCGACAGGGTGAGCTCCCATTGCTCGGTCCCAGCTCCTGCCAACCTAGCAGTTCGAAAGCACGTCAAAGTGCAAGTAGATAAATAGGAACCGCTCTGGCGGGAAGGTAAACGGCGTTTCCGTGCGCTGCTCTGGTTCGCCAGAAGCGGCTTAGTCATGCTGGCCACATGACCCAGAAGCTGTACACTGGCTCCCTTGGCCAGTAAAGTGAGATGAGTGCTGCAACCCCAGAGTCGGACACGACTGGACCTAATGATCAGGGGTCCCTTTACCTTTACCTTTAAAAAGCAGGAAAGCCATTCTGTGTGCAGGCTTCAACAAATAAGGCTCATCATAACGAGTGTGGCACTGCCACTCTGGTGAGTGTGATGAGTGGGAAGCCCTTCCTCCCAACATTGAAGTGGCAGAGGCAGGTAGAGGTCATTCATGCAGCTTCAATGTTGGGAGGAAAGCTGGGGAAGGTGGTTGCAAGCATGCTCTCCATCTCGATTTTCCACATGCCGCTGAGCCCTAACTCCCTGTAATGACTGACAATATCACCTCCTTTTTTTAATCACAAGAGGAGGAGAAAAAGAGATGAAGAAGGGGTCTCTAAGCCTCTCCTATGAACATGGGCTAAAGCCTGAATGGTCTGCTCCTCCCTTTTCCCCAGGAAATGTTGCCAGAGATTCCTTTGCTGTTGGGTGGAGATTATTGACGTCATACAGCTGGCAGGTGGAATGAGCACAGTTTTTGGCTTGGGTAAGCAGGACCAGCCAAAAACCCCAAGTGCATGTAGGTACATACAATTGAGATTACAAGCATAGAAAACTAAGGAGGTTTTGTTTTTGTTTTTTAGAGTGATTAAGCAGGAACTTCAGGATTGAATAAAGTCAGGTAGAGTGAATGGTCACTGAATGCCTTGTTTCCATGTAGTCTTCTTCAGTGGCTCAGTGCGCATTGAGGACTGTGCTCAATGCTCATCACTGGGGATATTGTCGACAGGATCAGCAGGACTGAGTCACAAAATGCTTGTCATCTTCAAGAACCATCCTCCATCACTACAGAATTTTGAATGTCCGTATTAAAGTTAAAATACCTTTCTGTAACCTTTGATGCCTGGTGCAGCTAATTCAGTTCCAAGGAGTAAGACACACATGTTCAGTGGTTTCATAGGTGTGGTGCCGCTACTAAGGATAGTATTTGTTGCAGCAGTTTCTACAACAGTAAGTAACTTTGTCTTTTAACATATAGCGGCACTAAGATGTAGGAGAGATGGGAAAGTCCACAACTCTCATTGTTTGAATGGTTTTGCTGATTTCCACCCCTTAAGACCCACTGAACTTAGCTTTATTTCATTTCAGATGGGTGAAATGACTACTATGTGGATTTGTTTTTAGTAGTTTTACACTGTGAAGGATATTGTTATTCTGTCTTGCTACCAATTGCTCATGCTCTTTTCTCTCTAAAGAAGACACTATGAAGTAGGAGTGAGCAGCAGCTTCGGACCAATCATGAGCCAAAGCAGCGTGCTTTGGGGGGAGTCTGGGGGTGGTCCAAAGCAAACTGGGATCTGCACAGTGTGCCAGAGTTGAAGCATGGGCTCATCAAATCACCTTGTGCCACCCTAGCAACTTAAACAAAAATGTTGTAAGTGTATTTAACCTTGCAATACAGGGGGAATGCAGGGGTGGGGGTGAGGTGGGGTATAGAAAAAAAATGTCAGGATGGGGAGAAGAAGAGCTTTGCTGCGACTAACAGGTCAAGCTTGTACTTGGAGGAAATGATTTTACTTGGAACTCTCCAATGTCCAATGTGGTGTAGTGGTTAGGAGCGGTAGACTCGTAATCTGGTGAACCGGATTCGCGTCTCCGCTCCTCCACATGCAGCTGCTGGGTGACCTTGGGCTAGTCACACTTCTTTGAAGTCTCTCAGCCCCACTCACCTCACAGAGTGTTTGTTGTGGGGGAGGAAGGGAGAGGAGAATGTTAGCCGCTTTGAGACTTCTTCGGGTAGTGATAAAGCGGGATATCAAATCCAAACTCTTCTTAATAATTAATTAATTAAGTTTGCATATTGCCCTTCATCCAAAGATCCCAAGGTGGTTCACAACAGAAAAATACAAAATGAGAATACAAAATATATAATAAAACAAAAGCAAAATTCACTCCAAAATTAAAAGTGACCAGCAAAAAACCAGCAATTTGGCAGGTTTCCTTACTTGTTATGTATTTTCTAACCAATTGTCCAAATAAAATAAAATACTTGAAGAGATTAAGTGATTCTTTTTTTAAATCCCCCTACTTTTACGCCTCTTGTGGGAAAATCACTCTAACTATCCTTTTGAAATTTTGAAGGACTCATCCTTCCAGAAAATGCAAAACCAACTTGCAAATTTCATCCAATTCTGCCACAAAAAACCCCCAACAAATTATAAAATGTATCTTTAAAAAACAAACAGCAACAAATGCTAAATGCACTGTAGCACAAGGCCCTCTCAACGTCTGCCTGTAACTTGGCAAGATTAAATCCACTATAGAGGATCTCTGACGCCTGCGGATTTCATCCACTTCTGTTTTAAAAAGTGATAGCCTTGTTAGATTTCCCAATAGAGAGAACTCAAGACTTGTTTCCCTTAAAGCAAATTCTGACTTGAACCCTAAGCCGAATTGGGTAGCCTCTGAAGCACTTTGGAAAGCAGCCTCATTTGGTCTAAAGTACCAAATCAAGATCTAAACGTAATCTTGTGGTTAGTGTATAGCCCTACTATGAAGTTTAGAATGCAGGTGAAACTTAAGTGAATACATCAGCCATGTTCTCTCTCTTTGCTGGCTTCACCTCTTTCTCCATTGGTTCATTCATAAAAGTTGTGCTTGTTGCTAGGAATGGGAGGGAACTCTGGGCTTATGAGGGCCCCCTCCATGCATTATATGTGATCAGATGCCTAATGCGTGGTCTCATCTACTACTAGAGACAAAGTTGTGTATAGATCATGTGCCCAGACATTATTTGTACATATGTTGGTATTGCTTTACACAAAATGCTACATTTGTGTTAGCAGTGATGCAACCCCAAGCCTTGTCCCCATGCTTCTCTTTTACAAGGTGTACAAACTGGAGTACAGAGAACACATTCCTGGTGATTTGCGAGAGTCTCTTTCGTAACCAGTCTTTTATTCAGTGAGACATTTTTTAAATCTCTTTTAATTTTTCAAAGGTTTTAATTTTGGATTGTGTGTGATTATATGCAGTGTTCATACTTCGCCTGCTCATTAAGGAAGAAGCTATAGTTGTGGCCAATTGCTTGGATAGGGAAATAATACACAGGCTGTGCAGAATGCTTATTACGTACCTTCATTAATAATGTACTTAACAGGGAATTTAGGGTGTCATATCTCCCATGGGCATAATGGATGCAGTCCTCTTCTGAAGGATATCCCATTTTTGCTGTCTTCCCCTCTTTAGCCAACCTTGACTATTGTGGTAGGTACTTTGGACAAGCTCCTTCTTCACCATTTCATTCAGGGAATTGTGCTGTTTGGCCAAAAGCAGAGCAAAGAGCCTAGTGTGTCAGGATAAATGACAAAGCAAGCAACTATTGAGATAAGCGAAAGGATAGCTACCCAATTATGCACAGTTTATGTAGTAAAAGTTTGTACCAAAAATGGCTCATGTGTTTGGCTCCTAAGAATGAAGTCAACTCTGAGAATGCCTATCACACATGTGGCAGTTGAAAAAGCTCTTATTGATCCTTCAAAGACTTGAAGCAGAGCTTAGTATGACAGATATGATGAATCACAAAGGAACTATTGGCTCAGAAGGAACATATGGAGCTTGTATTTGGACCTTGGAGGCTGAAGTAATGAAGAGCAAGTCACAGATGGAGACTATCTGGACAGCTCCCCAAGGAAAAACATGCAAAGAAGGTTTGGGGGTGATAGAGTACTGTCAATAGCCCCGTAAATGAATATTGATGTACATTCCTTTCCTGTATTTGTTGAGGGTGGAATGGAACTGAACCATGGTGCTGCCTGACGAGAAAAGCCATCAGCCAATCATGGGATGATGGGTAATTTGCTATTTTAACATTTTAAACTTGGAGCAGATGTTGGATTCTTGACAAAGACAAATGGAGCACCTTCAGTTGATGTATCTGCCTTTTTCCTCCCACCGCTGTTCTAATACACGGCAGTCTACAGTTCTTACTCCTAACACGGCATTGCAAAGTTACAGTACAATGAGTTTGCAATGTCAAGTACCAGGTGAGAAAAATCGACCCATTATTTAACTTGTCTGCTTGACAAATGTATCAAGCAAAGACCACACAGATGGAAACATGTGCCATGGTTAAGGAGATAAAAAAAAATAAAGCGTGAACTTGCTAAAGAGTGCTGTTGTAGCAAAACAGCTATGGTGTGATCTCCAAAGCCCCCAGTTCAAATCTTGCTTTGGGCAAGTAGTGAGTCATTTGTGCTCAGTTCCCTGAGTGTAATACAGAAAATATAAAACTGGTCTTGCAGTTGTTGTGAGGAATAGTCAGGTAAAGATAAAACATACACAGATTACTTGAAATTTGAAAAAGAAGTAGACCTGACAAGGAAAAGAACTGTCAGAATAGTCTAGGCTTGATTTTTCTTAATATTATTAAGGATTTCTGGAAGTGTTGCTTTGAATCCCCTTCTTTGGAGGAATAGATAACTGAATGAATGCAGCTACAGATACTGATAAAAATGTAGTTTGTGCAGGATGTCTTTTTATAATTTTTGATTTGATTAATAACTTAGCATAAATTTGCATATGAATAACATAATGGTACCACAGGATAAATCATTCTTATTTATTGGATTATGTCTTGAGACGCACCATCCTTAGAGAGAAGGGCGATGGAATGTGACCTGCAACCCACATATTAAAATAATTAACAGTTCCATAAAACTCTGCAGCCTGGTTCACCAAGGACATCTTTTTATGAAAAGGCTTTAACTGATTTATAGTTAGGCTAACTAGTGTCACAGCCATAACTTTTCCCGTTATAACTGAGACTTCCATGTAACCCTCATGCTTTGATGCTCCTTAACATCTTGAAAATCAAGAGAGGCGTGAATACATAGTTCACATGTTTAGCAAGGAATCATTGCTTTGAATTGGAGCGATGGCAGCCGCAACTTATAGAATCTTAAGTTGAAAAGGGACCATGTGAGGGCCTCTAGCCCATCCCAAATGAGTGCAATGCAAGATGAAACTACAGCTCCCAGACCTACGATATCCAGGAAAGAGCTCAATCACTACGTATTTCAGTGCTGCTGAATTATCTTAAAACCTGCTATTAATTCAGTTAAAATAGCAACACTTCAAGCTTTGCTTTCAGATATTAGGAGATTTAGGACCAGTTTTCTCTTCCCCCCAGAATAACTCCATAAAACCTTGTTGCTGCAGTTTGAGCCTTTACTGGTGTATTTTATTCACTGGGGCTACAAACCTGTACCCACTAACCTGGGAATATGCCCCATTGAACTCCACGGGATTTGCTTTTGAGTAGACATGCATAGGACTGTAAAGGAGGAACTGGAAAAAGCTTTAAAAAAAAAATCTAATGATTTAGAATTGTCCCCATGGAGGCCTGGTAGCGTGTTTGCATTTTGCATCTATACAAAAATTTGTTCTCAGCCAATGAAATATTAATTTCCATATTGCCTATTGGTTTATTTGGTTTTTCTTTCTTCGAAAGCTAATATTAATTATTTGGCTCGTCTATTTTGCAATTTGTCAGAATCCCTGTGTTGTAAAACATGTGCTGCTACTTCCAAAAGAGCAGCTGATTAAGTCTGTTTTAGCAAAAACAAAAGTGACTTGTCGACCCTTAAAGGCTAACAAACAAACTTATTATGACATAGACCAGGCATAGGCAAACTCCGGCCCTCCAGATGTTTGGGACTACAATTCCCAATCATCCCTGACCACTGGTCCTGTTAGCTAGGGATGATGGGAATTGTAGTCCCAAACATCTGGAGCCGCAGAGTTTGCCTATGCCTGGCATAGACTTTCATGGAATCATAGAATTGTAGAGTTGGTGGCACCCCAAGAGTCATCTATTCTAGACCAACTCCCTGCAATCCAGGAATCTCAGCTAAAGCATCCAAGGCCTTTACCAATGAAGCCCACAACTTCCCAAGGGAGTCCATTACACTGCCAAACAGCTCTTGTTGTTATAGCCAGCTGGACAGCTGCTGCAAAAAGCAACAGATCTATATAGCATGGCAGCTGCTGTTCTTTCAAAGAAGCCAGCATATTGCTAGATCTTCCATCTTCTATGCTGGAAGAACAGCTTGGAGGTCTGCTTTAAAAAATATTTGAAGTGTAAATAAGAAGTTATCCTTAAAAGGGTTTTTTGTTTGTTTGTTTTTTTGGTGCTCATCAATGCCTGTAGCTATTTATTTTATATCAGATTATTTTCACTTTTCAACTGGTGTTACTATGTTGTTCCATTCAGTTGCATTGTGCATGGTGATTGGGTAAGGGTCTAAGGGAAGGTAGCATTTGCTGGAGTGAAAAATGGGCATTTATTTAGCAGCAGCCTATTATATGTTAAATGCTGGGGAAATGCTATGGTGCCCAGGTCTCTCGCAAATAATGAGTGACAGTTGTCCCATCTCTTGGCTCCCACCTCCCAAAAACCCATATGCTCAAAGTCAGCTAATATAGTTCACATTCATTGTGGTTTGAATCCATAGTGCATCTTTTAATAGGTGCATCCCAGTGTTAATTGAATTTATATGCCATGGAGACCAATGGGACAAATTTGTGATGACAGATAACACTTAGGGCAGTGTTTCCCTACCTTGGGTCTCCAGCAGTTTTCGGATTACAATTTCCACCATCCCTGACCACTGCTCTTGATAGCTAGGGATGATGGGAGTTGTAGTCCAAAAACAGCTGCAGACCCATGACTGGGAAACAGTGACTTGGGGCATTGCTAGAGCAATAAGATGTTTGTACCTCAAAACTAGATGCACCCATAACTTTGTTTCTATGCGATTCTTTGCAACAAAACGAGAGTGGAGATGTCCCTAAGAATGTGTGCCTCCTTACTTTGTATGTAGAAAGTCAAAGCCTCCTACTTGAGTGATTCTGTGTTTCTCTGTGATGCTATCTGCAAATAGTGCATACACAGAACCTCACCTTTTATGGACATATTAATGTGTCCTGTGTGTATTTAATCTTTTGAAGAAGAAACTCTCATGTAGCCACTATTGGCAAAGGATAGTAAAGGAACACAAGAGTGAGTCAGAAAGCTTAAAATGGAGAGTTATCTCTTTTGTTCAGAAGGGAGGAATGATAAATGAGCATTTGTTTCCTGACAGTTACAGATCTACTGTTTCTTGACAAACTGCTGGTGATCCCCCCACACTTGACTATTAGCTCAAATGAATTCCCTGCAACACTCCCCACCCAGCACACAGGCGCACACATCAAATATATAACAATTAAATTATATTTGTAGATATTTATATTGTATAAATATGAACTAAGGGAAAAAATAAAACAAAAATGGTGTGCCAAACAGTGGCAAATAATTTCCTATGAAATATTTTCCTGTAACAAGTTCATCCTATGCTTGGACTCAGGAGAATTTCAAAGCCTCCTTTTCACTGAGGATGCAATGCTTTTATACTATTCAGTAAAAGATTTTCCTGTTTGATGGGCAGTTAATTCGTTGCTTTCATTCATGCACCTGTAAATAATATTTCAATTTGGCCATTAGCATGAATCCTCGCTTTCCTTCACAATTCTTAGTGTTGGTGTGTTTTTGTTTTCCGTTATTATATGACATTTACTCCTTATCCTCCTGTTTTACTGATACTTCCATGTGATTCAGTAGAAAACCAAACCAGGTTATGGTCTGCAAATGTCACTGCTTCAATTTTAACTTGACTTGTTTTTTACATTAAAGTAGGTGTTATCCAGAACACTTCTATTTTAGTGTATGTGTTAAAACATGTAGAATAAAAGGTATAACCTTCCATTTGTGTTCCCGGTGCCTCCAAATACTGTTCAACATTAACACCTCCATATATTTATGAAGTATTTCAGGTAATATTCTAGAGCAGTTATTTTTATCCTTAGATTTATCCTTGGCAGGGTTGATTATCCCATTCATATCCCCAACTAGGTTTTCTCCTTCTGCTATGTCATTCCTTTTTCTTTATAAATTCTCCTAGGACTTAATTTGTCCATCATTTGGAGCATAAATGTTTCCCATTTTTAATTTCCCCATAGGGCTATTTAACTTCAAGAAGACAAATCTCCCTTCTGTATCAACTGCTTGTTTTCCTACTACCTATTCTTGGTCTTGTTTACTTTTTAGTTACGCATGAAAGATCTCTGTTCCTAAGAATTTTGTTGCTAATCAGTCCTATTCATTTCTAACTGCTCCTTTTTGAATCATGTTTTCTCCCATCTCTTTCTAACTCCTAAATTGTTTTGCTTTTAAAAAACCCCCAACTCCAGTTGTTAACTGTATCATTTCTTCATCTATAATTTCTTTATTTTGGTATCATCTTATAATAACAATTTTTCCCTCAATAGCCTATTTGTCCCATGACTCCATACTTCCTTTCATTATATTAAACTACAGTATAAGCCAATTCAATCATGAAACATAATCTTCTCTAGCTACACAAAGGTAAAGGACCCCTGGATGGTTAAGTCCAGTCAAAGGCGACTATGGGGTGCGGCACTCATCTCGTTTTTCAGGCAAGGGAGCCAGCATTTGTCCACAGACAGCTTTCCGGGTCATGTAGCTTGCAGAACTAAACCGCTTCTGGCGCAACAGAAAACCGTGATGGAAACCAGCGTGCATGGAAACGCCGTTTACCTTCCTGCTGCATTAGTACCTATTTATCTATCTGCACTGGTGTGCTTTCAACTGCTAGGTTGGCAGGAGCTGGGACAGAACAACGGAAGCTCACTCTGTCATGGGGATTCGAACCGCTGACCTTCCGATCAGCACTCAAAATAGCTGGGCAGGTTAAAAAGCAGGCCATAGAGCCACTCATTCTGCATTCCCAGACTCTTTCTGTCTGTCTGCTCCTTAAAGGAACTTGGCCCATCCAGCAATTCCAGGGGTAGGTAGAGCAACAGCAGACAGTTGAAAAATTTCACCTTGTGCAACCCTTGCTCCACAGACACTCTCTTTTCAAAGCTGCAATAAAGTTCCTTTTAATTTTTTAATTTATAAATTTCAGCAGTTTACAATTAATACAAAATACATACTTGGAAGAGTCACCTTAAACATTTTCCTTAATTCATTATAAATCATTTCCCCCAAGTCCTTACCCACGCTACATGTCCCCCACATGTGGTTAAAATGTACCTTCTACTTCTTTACGCTTCCAACAAATACTTGACTCGGGTTTATACATTTTTGCTTATTTACTTGGTGTCCAAAAGCTGCAACAAAGTTCCTGTTCCATCCTCCGCTATCTCTCAGCTCTGCCTGTTCCTTCATCCCCATACATTTTTGGTTTTAACAGCCAGTCAGTATATTCTGACTTGGTAGTGCTGCCTTGCTTTCCGTAACATTATCTGCTATGGCTGAGAAAGCTTTGCTTTCTGTGTACAAGTAATCCCATTTATCTAGAGATAAGTGTGCTTAATGAAACTCTAAATTCAAAAAGGAGAAGGGAGCATTATTCATGCAGGAAGTTCACTTAAAATATAGGCTTTTATTATTGAGCTTCCAGGGCATAGCTGCATTCCGGGGGTACCATTAGTCTTTCGTAGCATCCTTGCTTTGGACTTTAGTATGTAGGGCTGGACATGTCCCAATCAGTTTAGAGTTGATGGAGCTGAAACTCATACAGAGGACCAAACAGAGGAACACAGAGTAGTTTTTTTTTTAATATAAGAAACCCAACATGGTAGTCTGCCAAAAAGCCGAATTCTAATTAGTTTCTCTGAGCTGCTTATGTTTTCCTATAGAAGACTGACCTTACTTGTCATGTGTTACCTGGCTGATGCTAAATTTTTGACCTGTACTTTGATTTCCAAAGTGGCATGTGAATGAATGTGACTTGAGAATGACTGTATCGGTCTGAGCTATTATCATTGCCTCATAAAACAAATGTTGCTTAGATGTTTAAAATATAGAATTGTGTCCCATGCTGAGTTATTCATGCAAAACTGATTCCCCCCCCCCCTAGTGTTTTGGAAGAAGGAAATGTTCAGCACCATGGACCACATTGGGTTTATACCAGTTAGCTGCCTCTTATTTTGAATCATATTATACTGTTTCTATAAACTCCTATAAACTAAGTTTACACAACTTAGTTGGTGCCTGGAAATGACTACAGGCTCCTCAGACAGTTGTTCAGTTTGGAACCAGGCAAAGAAATTCTTAATGATATTTGAGCAGAATGCTGAGTTTAAGATGTTAATTAGAATGATGTGTGTAGTTGTATCTTGAAGCATTTGAATAATAGAATTCATTGAAATAAAAAACAGTTTCTGCCTATGCACACGACCCAATCATTATTGGATTTTTCACAAAGCAGCAAGCAGTCATTGCATCCGAAGGCTAAAGTATCACTTGGATTATAATTTAGGTTTTTTAAAAAATTTTTTAAAAAAACATGCCACATGAAAGTATGGTACTGCTATCCTGGTTCAAGTCTCCCATAACAGTC
This sequence comes from Darevskia nairensis, assembly GCA_034642065.1. Lineage (NCBI taxonomy): Eukaryota > Metazoa > Chordata > Lepidosauria > Squamata > Lacertidae > Darevskia > Darevskia nairensis. The sequence goes on from JAWWNI010000439.1 coordinate 1,211,461, forward strand.
TTATATTAAATTTAAAAACCATGGAGTTTGGGAGATAGTACTCCATGACACCAAACTGTAGCTCAGATTAAAATGATCAGAACATTTGTGAAACTACAATTTCCAGAAAAACTACGTAAGTATAATAATAGAAACTAAGAAATGAATTTGCATTGCAACAACAGGTGACTGAAAAATACAACTTCAATATATCATCCTATGGACATCTTCATAGAACTTCAAAAGGCAGAGATAGAATTAATGTAATAACTGCTGGTATTTAGCTGATTATCATTACAGTAGGCAAGAGAGCAGCAGAAGCAAGCTAATAGATATGAACATTTGTGGCTAAAGTGGGCTGGCAAGTTATGCATACTTTAATAAATCAGGGATGGCTAACCTGCTGTATTTCAGATGTTGGGACCCAGCAGCCTCTGCCAGCATGGCCAATGGTCAAGGACGAAGGGGATTGTTGTCCAGCAACATATGGAAGACCACAGGTTATCCTATAGATAGCCATAAGTACATATTGTGCACCCATTTGCTTAGGGTCCATTGGTTCTATTTTAATGGTGTCTGGAATTTAACCTTCTTCAAAAACGGACACTAATCTGGTAATCCTATGAACTCTTATCTGGAAGTAAGCCCACTGAATTTGAACACAGTGAGATTTACTTCTAAGTAAATATGAATAGGATTGCACTACAGAGCTCTCTACAGTGGTACCTCGTACAGTGGTACGTTCAGAAACCAAAGTGTGGCTTCTGATTGGCTGCAGGAAGCTCGGAAGCCACGGAAGCAGCGTTGGACATTCGGGTTCCAAAGAACGTTCGCAAACCAAAACACTTCCGGGTTTGCAGTGTTCGGAAGCCAAAACGTCCGAGTACCAAGGTGTTCAGGATCCAAGGTACGACTGTAATTCCAATGCAAAGCTTCCTTGGGGGAAAATTAAGACAAACAAAGGCTAAATTTGAATGGTCACAGAGGACCAAAAGATGAATTACCTCATTGATCCTTAAAAGAGGATATTAATATCCATCAGAGACTGTAAGGGGAATATCAAGTACTCAAACGTATGTTGTTCTGAGTGCTGGCAACACTAAACTCCATTAGCCAGTCTGAAAGATGCTCTACATCTGTGTATGTGTGTGTTCTATTTTTTCCGCAGCCCCATTCTCCCCCAAAGCACTTATTACTGTGCTGTAAAATCAACACTTCAGAGCCATACTTTTTTTTAATTATTTTTTTTAAAATGGAGAGGTCCCTGTACTCAGATAGCAGATCTGATGGACTCTCAATTTTGAAATATTATATAACACCATGACCTTTCTTTGATGTACATGGTGTGGATGACAGATGTATTTTGGCAATGGCACTCAGAATGTTTCAAGCTAATCTTGCTCTTCATGATAGGATTACAAGGCAGAAAAAGCCTACTGTAAGTTCCAACTTTTACAGAAGAGTGAAGCAGGGTAGCGGCGCTGGGAAGATAAGTCAAGTTTGGCTACAGGGGGGCTATCCACTGGAATGCTAAACCTCTTTAACCGTACTGGTGACAGTTGATGCCAGACGCTGAAACTGTAGTAGAGAGAGGAAATTTTAAGAGCAAGAATTCAATTTTTGCTGAGGTTTGCATTTGCAAGGGAGAATCAACAGGAAGGGAGTTGATTCATTCTCACATTTGCAGATTCTCCCCTGCAAACAATCAAAGCTGCCCCCCTCCCTTCAACTAGACTTAGTTTCCAGTCTAAAAATGGCCTGGGAAGACACTTTGCAAGGGGCATGATAAAAGGTGAATTTTTTTATATTGGTCTCTCCTGTTTTAGAAGGTCATTGCATTACACTCAGCTTTTAGGCTTCAGAATGTCCAATTGCAATGCATTCATGGCTTCAAAAAAGAAACGGCATTTTGGCAGGTCAAAATTCTTGATGTTAAATAGGTGTTGAGTTGTGCCTAAGAAAATGTGCTTTTATGAGGCGGAGTCTTCAATGTGTTTTGTTTGCTGATTCACGGATGAAATTCTGCTGCTAATCTTTCACAATTTTGTAACTGCAAGGGGATGCCAGCACAGCCAGAACTTGCTGAGCGTCTTGTAATTTTATCAAGCGGCTACTGAGCACTGAAGCCTGGGTAGAATGCAAATGAAATGTATACTGCAGGCTGTATGTTGCTGAACTGCACCAACAGAGGCAAATGTCCTACTCCCCTCCCTTCCCTCCCCACCAAAACCCCTCTGCATCACGAAAGCTGGTATCATAGTACCCTGAACGTGAAATGGAAGTATTGGGGCTGTGCTAATTTCTTGACAGTTTGTTTCCTCTGCATCGGCTTCAATCACCCCTGTTACCCATAGTCTCAGCAATAAGATGCTTTTGTTAATTTGGGAGTTCTAGGTGAAGTTTTAAAAATATCCATGCATGCAGCATCTTAGCACGGCAGCTTGGAGTTGACTTTTATTTCTGGCTGCAGATAGACAGATTTATTTAGTTAGTGGAATTACATCCTGTCAGTCTTCCATCACAGAATGCAAGGTAGTAAGCGCAAGGTTTCAACTGCATTCCATGAAGGTGGTGGCTAGACTTAAAACTCAGTAGGAGCTACACCATTTGCCCCCAGACGATGCTTTGGTGTGGATGTAGTGCTCTATTCCTCCCATCATTGACTGCTCAATCACCCAATGCAAAATATTGCTCCTGGTCAGCCCAGTCTCTTGTGTGGCAGGATTTTTTTTTTGGGGTAAGGAAAGATATACCGGTAGTTCAGATACACATATATATGTATGAAATAAGTTGTGTTAGTTATATTTTATTTTATTTCCATACCACCCATATCACAAGAGTTGTCTGGGTGGCTTACATGTAATTTAAAAATACAAAATAAAATTATTCTTATACAGTCAAACCAACTCTAAATAAACAATGGCTAGTACAAATACAGCAGTTAAAAACAAGAAAGAACCAGCAAAAGGAATGACGTCTGCAAAGATCTAAAAGTACTACAGTGGTACCTCAGGTTACAGATGCTTTAGGTTACAGACTCCCCTAACCCAGAAATAGTACCTCGGGTTAAGAACTTTGCTTCAGGATGAGAACAGAAATCGCGCAGTGGTGCCGCAGTGGGAGACCCCATTATCTAAAGTGGTACCTCAGGTTAAGAACAGTTTCAGGTTAAGAATGGACCTCCGGAATGAATTAAGTTCTTAACCAGGGGTACCACTGTAAATAGGGACGCGGGTGGTGCTGTGGGTTAAACCACAGAGCCTAGGGCTTGCCGATCAGAAGGTCGGCGGTTCGAATCCCTGCGACGGGGTGAGCTCCCGTTGCTCGGTCCCTGCTCCTGCCAACCTAGCAGTTCGAAAGCACGTCAAAGTGCAAGTACCGGTAGATAAATAGGTACCGCTCCAGCGGGAAGGTAAACGGCGTTTCCGTGTGCTGCTCTGGTTCGCCAGAAGCGGCTTAGTCATGCTGGCTACATAACCTGGAAGCTGTACGCCGGCTCCCTCGGCCAATAATGCGAGATGAGCGCCGCAACCCTAGAGTTGGTCATGACTGGACCTAATGGTCAGGGGTCCCTTTACCTTTACCTTACCACTGTAAATAGATATACTCATTACATTAAACAGCCTGGGAGAACAAAACGCCTTTAAAAACCATAGAGTAGGCACCAGGCAAGTATGTCTGGGAAGGGCATTTCATAAGTAGGGTGCCACCACCAAGAAGGCTGTCTTCTTAGTAAGACTTCATTAGGCAGGGGGACCTCAACAAGGGCCTCTGAAGATTTCAAGGCCCAGGCAGGTAGGTATACGTGGGAGAAAGTGAGCCTGTTCTTTGTGCTAACTATGTAAGATCCAAAGGGCTGCTCCACATTGGTAAGATTTCTTGATATGTTCATTCCCTTGTGTGCATGATGTGATGGAATTTAGTCTTTGAACTGGCTTTGAATAATACCTTTTGAAACTGATTATTCAGCAATCCTCATTGTATAAGATGAAAGACCTGTCATCAGCTAATTCCCGGTTTGAATACTAGTTGATTCTAAAAATAGCAGCTGCACGGGGTACTTGACAGATGAAAAGAATTAAATTGCCATTTGTTTAAGCATTAGCACCCTATTTATTCAAGCCAGTCATGGTAGGATGATTCTGTAGTAAGTAATCAAAGATATGATATGCCTGTTATCGATATAGCTTCTGCACACTTCAGTCAATAGAAGTTTGGGCTGCTTTCTTCAAATATCAAATGTGCTTTGACCACATTTAAATTGACAAGGCTTAATAAAAACATACCTTACTAATGTTTTAACATCTCACTTATGGAAGTATAGGCAGAGTAGATCTCCATTATTGACAGCTGTCACTGTGGCTTTTAGAATGTGAGATTAGGAACACCTGTTACTTGGCAACCTGTCCAAGTTTATTAGAGTTTATTAGAAGCAGATGTAGTCAGGCAGTGAATGGTTCCACTGGGTTTCTGCCACTGCTGGGACCCTGCTTTGGTTGCCATCCTGGTGTGAACAACAGATATCAAAGCAATATTTAGGCAGCAGGATTAATATGTAAACCTCATTCTGATTGCATGTAGAAACCCAGCCAGATGGGTGGGGTATAAATAATAATAATAATAATAATAGGAAATTTTCAATTTCCATAGTCTTGTAGGCATCACTTCCGGGGTGGTATTTGATTTATCCTTATTTATTTATTTATTAGATTTATATACTGCACAAGATCTCAGGGCGGTACGCAAGATAAACCAATGGTATCCCATCGTTTTCCAGTATGCATATAAACGCCACAGCCCTATGGGAACAACAGGAAATTTTTGATATTGAAAATTTATTTTTGAGAATACTGCACAATACTTTTTATGTTTAAAGCTTCCTGGTGTGTGTGCTTTTCTTCTTTTTGTTTATATTTCACTCCTCAACTTAATATGTTGCTTTTGTGTGTGTGTAAAATGGGCAAGAGCTTTCTTATGCAATAAAATAAAATAGACATCAGTTCCAAAATCCAGACACTGGGGGCTAGTCATATTTCTTCTCTAAAGCTTTTTGGGAAAATAATATAATAGCCCCCATGAGGTTAAGCTATTTGGTTAAAAAACAAAAAGTGGGGAGATATATATATATCCACACACACACACACACACACACACACACACACACACACACAAACATATATATATATATATATATATATATATATATGTTCTAATTACCAATGGATATTGAGCACACTCTCCACAAGCCCTGAATGAATACCAACTGCCCAACTTGTTTGTTTGAATTCCCTTAGTGTAAAGCTGTTTGCTCTCCAATGTAGGACAGTTCAGATCATTTGTAAAATAATAATTGGGACGGCGGGGATCACTCGGTACAAAAGTAGAACAAGTCAGTGGGGGAGGGGGGAAATAAAGTGTGGTTGAATGCCAGCTTGTTTCCTTCGAAGTCTCTTAAACAATCTTTGCTTGGTTCCATCCAGCTTGCCTGCCCATCCATCGTGCTACAATCCCCACATTATACTATTTGGTGCTTGCAAAGGATTTGCATCTGACAAATGAGTAACTGACAAATGAGATACAAAAGGGGGTGTTCTGGGGGGCAGGATGAGACCAGGCAAGACTTACACCTGTTCCAAACCACCTGGTTCAGCTTGGTCATGTGACCTAGGGCCCAATCCTCAATACTTTGACCCACACTCACCTTACAGCTCAGCTGGCAAACAGCCCCTGCAAGAGACTCCTGATTAGAGTTATTATTATTATTATTATTATTATTATTATTATTAATTAAATTTGTATACCACCCGATGCCCACAGGTATCAGGGCGGCCCACAGGAATGGGAATGAGGCAACCTATTCTAGCATAAATTGCAGCAACCTGAGTTATAGTTAAGATTGCATGCTCATAACCATTTGCATTTCACATGCGGCAGCTGATACCTATCAGGATTGCAGCAGCTGTAGAGTGCAGATTTAACATTTTCTTCAATTATTGGGGTTTTAAGGAAAACCTGGGGTGGTGGTGGTTGTTTTTTTGCAATAGATTTTGTTGGGGGAGGCAAACCCCTGCATTGATGTCGATCCAGTTCTGACCCTGCTATGCCTTCTTTTTCAAGGCATAGCAGAGATGAGATTGGAATTCACGCAAACTATGCTAAACTAAAAGCAAACCTGAATTGAAAGAGAGAACAATCTCCTCAGAATGAACAGGCTGCATGTAATCAAGTTGTCATGGAGTAGGCAGGTGGCATACGAGATAGGGAGAAGACCGTGGCTTCCTTAGTCCCTCTCATTTAGATGTTTTGCTTTAATGGGCAAGATCGTTCACTTCTGAAGTGCAGTCATGTGGTAACCCTAGTAAAACAGTGTTGCTTGAGTAGCACTTAGAAGTCTTTGCCAACTTAAGCATTTTATTCTGCGCACTAAGCACCTTTGTAGTAGCATACTTCAGTGTTGCTTTTAAATGGGCCAGAAGTGACATGAGATTGCAAAACAGAAGTACTGGGAGAGAGAGAGACTATTTGCCTCTCAGTGATTATAAACACACACACACACACACACACACACACACACACACACACACACACACCTCTACACCCAGTTGTATATGTCGCCCATGGAAGGTGGGAGCAGGAGAAAACTTACAGCAGAGTTCCCAAAAAAATAAACTAGAGGCAATTGAACTTGGTTTTCCCAGTAGTAATGTACGGAAGTGAGAGCTGGACCATAAAGAAGGCTGATCGCCGAAGAATTGATGCTTTTGAATTATGGTGCTGGAGGAGACTCTTGAGAGTCCCATGGACTGCAAGAAGATCAAACCTATCCATTCTTAAAGAAATCAGCCCTGAGTGCTCACTAAAAGGACAGATCCTGAAGCTGAGGCTCCAAGACTTTGGCCACCTCATGAGAAGAGAAGACTCCCTAGAAAAGACCCTGATGTTGGGAAAGATTGAGGGCACAAGGAGAAGGGGACGACAGAGGATGAGATGGTTGGACAGTGTTCTCGAAGCTACTAACATGAGTTTGGCCAAACTGCGAGAGGCAGTGAAGGATAGGTGTGCCTGGCGTGCTCTGGTCCATGGGGTCACGAGTCGGACACAACTGAATGACTGAACAACAACAAATTGAACTTCATTCAGCAGAGCTTTACTTGCTTAAAATAAATGAGCGTAATGGTCACAAATCCAATACATTCAGGATTGGCACAGTCCATAAAAATCCAGGTGCAGCACCTAAAATAAAACTTGCAGTAACTTATATTAAGACTACAGCATACAGAACAGAACAAAGAGATAGAAAGAGAAAGGAAGTGAGAGAGTCCCAGGCTCTCTGACTATTATAGTCAGTATGACCTTGACAAGAAACATAACAGAACCAGTTTAAACCAGCTCTACACAGCTCCCCAGAGAAATAACCAAAGCACCAGAAAACTCCTTCCTGTTTCTCTCACCTAGAAATAAACCTTCTAGAACAGTCTTGAACTAATCAGAATAGGAAAGATCTCCACACATCAGATCAATACTTTCTGTACTAAGAAATGAAAACTTGAAAGCATGAAAAATATCAACCACCGCTAAAAAAAAAAAAATGTCCCTGCTGTTCATTGGCAATGAAATGGTGTTTCAATTGGTCAATGTTGAAAGAAACATTTGTTCCAGTGGTTGGGTCCCATTCCCAGTACCACCTCCCACACTGTTCCAGAGGGTGGAGAATAGGGAGAATAATCAAAAGATACTTCTGCAAGAGGGAGCCCTGGGTGGAATTCCACCCACGGGATGCTCCCACCTAGAGCACAGGATACACAGACTCTATAATTTGGCAAAACGTTTCTCATACTTTCAAAAATGAATCGTTTTGTTGCTGTGTTTAGGATTTCTAGCTAGACAGATCCTGAGGTTAAGGCTCCAGTACTTTGGCCACCTCATGAGAAGAGAAGACTCCCTAGAAAAGACCCTGATGTTGGGAAAGATTGAGGGCACAAGGAGAAGGGGACGACAGAGGATGAGATGGTTGGACAGTGTTCTCGAAGCTACTAACATGAGTTTGGCCAAACTGCGAGAGGCAGTGAGGGATAGGCGTGCCTGGCGTGCTCTGGTCCATGGGGTCACGAAGAGTCGGACACGACTGAATGACTGAACAACAACAAGCTAGACAACTATTAAGACAGAATCAATTGCTTGTGAAAACTATGTTGTTAGATAGAATCTTTCTCTGTTACTCACACTTTTGAAATCACGGGGAATCACCAGTGTGGTGTAGTGGTTAAGAGCGGTAGACTCGCAATCTGGTGAACCGGGTTCGCTTCCCTGCTCCTCCACATGCAGCTGCTGGGTGACCTTGGGCTAATCACACTTCTTTGAAGTATCTCAGCCTCACTCACCTCACAGAGTGTTTGTTGTGGGGGAGGAAGGGAAAGGAGAATATGAGCCACTTGGAGACTCCCTCGGGTAGTGATAAAGCGGGATATCAAATCCAAACTCTTCTTCTTCTGCAATGTGTTTTATGTGGGGCTGCTGTTGAAGGTGACTTGAAAGCTCCAACTAGGATTATATAGAATGCTGCCAACTACCTCTTGGTGAATGATGAGAGATGGGATTGTATTCAAATTCTTCATGGGCAATTAGCTTCTGGTTTCAATTCTATGTACTGGCACTTATCCTTTTTCTTTATTTTTTAAAGGCATTTGACTGCTCTGTATTGTTTACAGTGATCTTATTTTGTTGCTATTTTAATAGTTCATTTTCTGTCAGAAGCTACCTCAGGGAGTTGGGGTATAAATGTTTTAAATAAGTGAGTGCCAGAACCCCTTCCTTCTCCAGTTATGTTATATAAGATTCAAAGATTATTGCTGCATCTTCTATGCATGGTTGTGTGTGTTTTCTCTTTCTCTCTTTTAGGATAGAGAAATTAGGAGCAAACCATTCTCTTCCTTGAAATTGGGTCATTGTGATGCTTGTTCTTCCTGCACACAAGAATTTTTTTCTCCATTGTCAGTGTAATCTTAGCTACATTGACTTGGAAGCAAGGCCTTCTGAATTTAGTGGATTGCTGCACATGTAAAATGTCTCTAAAGTGATTACCTTACTGTTTAAGCCCACGGCTCCCTTGACCAACTACAGTGGTACCTTGGGTTAAGAACTTAATTCGTTCCAGAGGTCCGTTCTTAACCTGAAACCGTTCTTAACCTGAGGTACCACTTTAGCTAATGGGGCCTCCCGCTGCCGCTGCGCGATTTCTATTCTCATCCTGAAGCAAAGTTCTTAACCTGAGGTACTATTTCTAGGTTAGCGGAGTCTGTAAACTGAAGCGTCTGTAATCTGAAGCTTCTGTAACCTGAGGTACCACTGTACCTTCTTTCTGCGGCAATCCAGTGGGGCTCAGGAGCCCAGTTATGTTGGCTGCAGGGCTGGCAACCATTCACCCTTTTCCCAACACCCTCCCTTGTGGAGCGTTCCCTCAGCCTCCTCTCCCTTCTCCTTGGGAGTCCTCTTGGCAGCCACTGCTGCCCCCCCCCAAAGAAGTGCCTCCTCACGCCGCCCCACAGGGACCTGGGCAGATGATTCCCTCAGCTTTAGTGCCCCAGCAGAGACTGGCCAAAGGTGGACATAAGGCCAGCATCTTACCTTGGAAGGCAGCAGCGGCAGCAGCAGCAGGGCTGCTGCAACAAACAGCTATGCAAGCCTTTGTGAGGCAGAGATGAGCCTCTAGGGCATGCTGATCAGAAGGTCAGCGGTTTGAATCCCCACGACGGGGTGAGCTCCCGTTGCTCTGTCCCAGCTCCTGCCAACCTAGCAGTTCAAAAGCACACCAGTGCATGTAGATAAATAGGTACTGCTGTGGCAGGAAGGTGAATGGCGTTTCCATGCGCTCTGGTTTCCGTCACGGTGTTCCGTTGCGCCAGAAGCGGTTTAGTCATGCTGGCCACATGGCTCGGAAAACTGTCTATGGTCAAACACCAGCTCCTTCAGCCTGAAAGCGAGATGAGTGCCGCAACCCCATAGTTGCCTTTGAGTGGACTTAACCGTCCAGGGGTCCTTTGAAAGAGGGCATTAGAGGAGGGAGGAAAGACAATCATTCATGGCACCCCAGGGTGCCACAGCACCCTGGTTGAAAACCACTGCTGTAGGCAAAGACTTCCTTGTTGGGGTGAGATCTTTATTTTGAATGTATACATTTTATTCGGAATCCTTACATAGTTTCTTGTTTCCTCTGCTCAGGAACAAATACAAACAAAAGTACTACAGTGTAATAAAGGTTATTTCCGGATACTGAATTAATTAGGACTGAAGTACTCTTGTGAGTAGGGATGCGGGTGGCGCTGTGGGTTAAACCACTCAGCATAGAGCTTGCTGATCAGAAGGTCGGCGGTTCGAATCCCCACGATGGGGTGAGCTCCCGTTGCTTGGTCCCTGCTCCTGCCAACCTAGCAGTTCGAAAGCACGTCAAAGTGCAAGTAGATAAATAGGAACCGCTCCGGTGGGAAGGTAAACGGCATTTCCGTGCGCTGCTCTGGTTCGCCAGAAGCGGCTTATTCATGCTGGCCACATGACCCAGAAGCTGTACGCCGGCTCCCTCGGCCAGTAAAGCGAGATGAGCACCGCAACCCCAGAATCGGTCACGACTGGACCTAATGGTCAGGGGTCCCTTTACCTTTACCTTACTCTTGTGAGTGTCATTATACAAACTAAAAATTAAATGCAAGACAGAAGGTAGCTAATTTGAAAAGGGAAAGTAATTCTGTTGCAGGAAATACAGCCAGACCAGAAGTTTGCTGAAACAAACAAAACTTGTGGAAACAAAACCCAAATGTGATTTTTCAAATATGCCATCTGAAGCTATGTTAAAAACCTCAAAGATCTGTTACAGAATCTAATCCTGCTGCTGACATAATTACATTTCTTCAGGAAAGTAGCTAAAAAGAATTCTAGTAGTTATTCACATAATATGACCCTATAATTTGACTTGTCAGTCACCAGATGGCACACACAGAATAGAGGTGCTGTGTGGTGTTGCATTTCTTTACTTCTGCCTACATTTTACTTGCTGAGAGTAGCTGATAGTTTGACAAAGCCAGAGACATAACAAGAAATACAGTATGATTCATAGCAAATCCTTTCCTTCCTTTTTTAAAGGGCCATGAATACAGGTATTTTTATTGCATCCTAAAACATGCAAATGTGATTAGTTTAGATTAGATTAAAGATACCTCTTTTAGAAAGCAGGCAAGAAAAATATTATTTGAATAATAATAATTATTTTATGGATTTTTTTCAATGCAGTATTTAAAAGGAATGAGCAGTATTTCTGACAAGAGATTAGACAGCGGTCGCATTGTCAGATAATGCTAAGCCAGACTATGCCTTTGTCTTGCTAATCCAGAAGGTATGACTTCCCATCAGTCCATACTCTTGTTTTGCATCTAGCATTTCCTCGGGTTTACTTACTTCACATACTGTAGGACTTCAAAGGAAAGCAATAATCAGTATTTGTCATAAATCTATGTAAATACTGTACTTGCTATCCCACATAAAGATACAAAACAACAAACTTGTGCTAATTATGGCTTACCATGAACATGCAGGTGTCTCCTATGTCACTCCTCCCCTAGCAACAGTCAGATGAACAAACCATAATCTCTGTCTTGGAGTTAAATTTGGACTCCAAGGTTTGTGACACCAAGGTTTGTTCTTCTCCTGGAAAAGGTAGTTTGGTTGAGCAAAACAAACCACGATGCAACATTAAGGCAGAGATCATGGTTTGTTGCTCCAGCTCACTCTGTAAAGCAGGCATAGACAAACTTGGCCCTCCAGATGTTTTGAGACTACAATTCCCATCATCCTGACCAATGGTCCTGTTAGCTAGGGATGATGGAAGTTGTAGTCTCAAAACATCTGGAGGGCCGAGTTTGCCTATGCCTGCTGTAAAGTGACAGTGATTTCTGTGTGCACATAGTGAACCAGTAACTATGGTTTTCCATGATGTAAGAACTGGGCCACAATAGCATAAGCTGCTGTGTATGGACTCAGCAAATGCTAAATTTATGTCAATATTTGGGTAATGATAAGGTCTGTTTTGGCAGCTGTTATTGAATATCCTTTGTTAGTTATTAGGACAGAAATATCAGTTGGAAATAGATATTTGTAGATTCCCACTAGCAACTGGAAGTGAGCTAGGTTTCCCTCCAATATACCTTCCTTCTCTGATTCTCTCTCTGATTTTATATTTAAAACCGTAATGCTGTCCACCTCACTCCTGTCTCCTGAAGTCATTAGTTGTGGTTTTACTTCACTGTTAAAACACTCTTCAAGTCCGTTTTCTCTCTCTCTCTCTCTCTCTCTCTCTGAAATTAAAGTTGAAAAATCCTAATATAATAGCATGCACTGGTGGATAAAGTTCAGCATTATCCCTGCATTTGTTAATTCATTTCCAAATAGATACAGAAATAAAAATATTTTTGTTAATAATTATTTCATTATAAGCCCAAACTACTAACTTCATCTAATGTTGTTAATATCCACCCATCACTATTTCTAGATTTCTCTCTATCTCCAATATCAGAAATAGATAAATTTCAAAAGCCTATCTATGTCTCACATGCTTACTCGGTTTTAACTGTAAACAATATTCCTCATTGTGGGTATTTTTATACCTTTTGGCCTACTCTAAACTACTAAATAGCAGGCCTAGGTTTCATAGACTAACAATAGCAGCACTGTCAATGAGTATTTAATGTGTGAATTAGTGCCAAATGAGTAATGTTGTGATTGCAGCAGCTATTAATTCCAGGATCAGCTCAGTCCTCTGCTCTGGTTAACTCCTTGTGTTTTTATTCACAGCCACTGATTATAATTTTCAGATCAAATAAGATCCTAAACTCTGTTTATAGCTGATATATTGGTGATTCTCACGTTGCAAAGACTCCTACAGAATTATTATTATTATTTATTGAATTAATATACTGCCGTATGCTCAGAGGTCTCAGGGTGGTTCACAAAACAAAATCAAAATATAAAACCACAAAATACATAATCAAAATAAAAGCAACAACCCAATCACCCCCCCTCCCCAAAAACACCCGCCACATTTTAAAATGGCATAGGATGTAGATTAGGTCAACCAAAGGCCTGGTTAAAAAGGAACATTTTTGCCCGGCGTCTGAAGGTGTATAATGAAGGCGCCAGGCGAACTTCCCTGGGGAGAGCATTCCACAGATGGGGAGCCACTGCGGAGAAGGCCCCGCAGGAGGAGGAACACAAAGGAGGACCTCAGAAGATGATCTCAGGGTCCAGGTAGGTTCAGATGGAAAGAGGCGGTCCTTGAGGTATTGTGGTTATGGGCTGTTGAAGGCTTTATAGGTCAAAACCAGCACTTTGAGTTGGGCCCAGAAACTAAATGGTAGCCAGTGCAGCTGGACCAGGATCGGTGTAATATGATCAAACCGTCTTGCTCTGGTGAGCAACCTGGCCGCTGAATTCTGTATTAGCTGAAGCTTCTGAGCCATTTTCAGAGGCAGCCCTACTTATATTGCATTGCACTAATCTAACCTTGAAGTCACCAGAGCATAGACAACAGTAGTTAATCTACTGTCCAGATGGGGTGTAAGCTGGACCACCAGCTGAAGCTGATGGAAGGCACTCTGGGCCACTGAGGCCACCTGAGCCTCGAGCGACACTAAAGGATCCAGGAGTACCCCCAAGCTACGAACCAGCTCCTTCAGAGGAAGTGTAACCCCATCAAGAGCAAGCGATCTCCCACCCATCTGGTCACCCACTAACAGTGCCTCCGTCTTATCTGAATTGAGCTTCAGTCTGTTGGCTCTCATCCAGTCCATTACCGAGGCAAGACACTGGTCCAGCACTTCCACTGCCTCACATGCAGATGTAAAGGAGAAACACAGCTGAGTGTCATCAGCATACTGCTGACAACGTACTCTGAACCTCCGGATAACCTCACCCAGCGGTTTCATGTAGATGTTAAACAACAGGAGGGATAGGATTGAGCCCTGCAGAACCCCACATTGAAGGTTCCATGGGGCTGGAAAGTATTCCCCAAGCAACACCCTCTGGGAATGACCATCCAAGTAGGACTGGAACCACCACAAAGCAGTGCCACCCAGCCCTGGTTTGGACAGTCGTTCCAGAAGGATACCATGGTTGATGGTATTGAAAGCTACTGAGAGGTTGAGAAGAATGAACAAGGACATGTTTCCTTTGTTTTTCTCTCGACAGAGGTCATCATACAGGGCGACCAAAGCAGTTTCTGTGCCAAAACCAGGCCTAAACCCTGATTGAAATGGATCCAGAAAATCAGTTTCTTCCAAAAGAGCCTGGATCTGGTCTGTGACCACTTGCTCTAGAACCTTGCTCAGGAAAGGGAGATTAGCAACTGGCCAGTAGTTAGTTAGGTTTTCTGAATCCAGGAAAGGTTTATTAAGGAGTGGTTTTACCACTGCCTCCTTCATAGCATGATCTTGCTATTATGAATGCAGCAAATCAAAATCTGCATATATTAAAACCTGATCCCTCCAGAATTCTTCTGAGTACTAGTTCTTATATTCTGGCATTCTTCATAATTTTGGAGGTACCTTGAACTAATTTTAGAACATGTTCACTTGTGGAAATATTGGCTGTCAAGCAGACAGGCAGTAGGAAAGAATATTTAAGAGCCAATGAGTGGGGGTTGGAAGTAGAAATAAATGTATATCTCAGGTAAAATAGTGTGAAGCCTTCAAATAAATGATGGCCTCTCCCATGCAAATGCTTGCTGTGAGCTGAATAATTTATTGGTTTGATTATTCATGTTGACCATAGTGCAACTGCTTTGGCAGATAGGCTTCCTTGCCCAGACTCTCTTGATGCAGCAGACACAGAACCAACAAACTAATCTCTGATTATAAACAATATATTTTAATATAGTCTATACCATGATGTAGGTTTTATGGAAAATTCTGAAGTGGAAAATTTTCCAAATGAAATTTCCTTTGCCTATCAGGACAATTTGCATAGAATTACGTGCACCAGAAAATACTCGGTTTGCACTGGGAAATTTTCTTATGCCCCAGAGACTAATTTAATTTAACATGTTTCTTCTATTTGTCTTTAGTAAACAAAGCTTTGAACGTGCCAAGCTTGCCTAGTGCTTTATTTTCAATTGGCATCTATTC
Organism: Darevskia nairensis; assembly: GCA_034642065.1. Taxonomy (NCBI): domain Eukaryota; kingdom Metazoa; phylum Chordata; class Lepidosauria; order Squamata; family Lacertidae; genus Darevskia; species Darevskia nairensis. The sequence goes on from JAWWNI010000439.1 coordinate 1,226,604, forward strand.
CTTTGGCATCGTCCAGCTAAACAGTTCTAATAGAAAAAGCACATTTGTCAGCACAGTGAAACCTCCCCTCCATCTCTTCGCCCTCACTCCCTAAATCTGTTGCAGGATTTTCCCCAATCCTCCAGAGTAGATTGGTAGGGGGCACAGGGAGAGGAGAGGGGCGAGAATTTTCATTGTGTAGCCGACAGTGCTTGCACCAGTGGAACTGTTTAACTGGACACCACCCATTATTATAAATGAGTTTATGAAATCAACAATTTTCCACTGGAGCACAATCCCATGGGAAATGCTGTTAATTTCCATTGAAAAGCTTTTGCGCAGGACTTTTTGACATCACAACGTAGTCTAGGACAGGGATGTCCAACCAGTAGACCACGATCTAACTGTAGATCCCCGGCTGATCCTGGTAGATCACAGGATCCTTATCATGTACAAAAAGTTATGGGGGGGGGAAGCTAAAATAACTCTGTGCAATCCCCCCCAAAAGCTCAACAACTCTGGGCAATCCACCCACCCCTCGCACACTCTTCCTCCCTCCAATGAGAATAGGAAGATCACTGCCAGTTTTTTTAATATACTGGGAGTAGATCACAGTCTCTTGGGAGTTGGGCACATGCCTGGTCTAGGAGATGGAATTCTTGGCAAATTGTCTTCTTGCAGTCGTTGACTTGCTAATCTTAAGTGATTTCACCTTTATTTGGTTCTGCTTTCTTTTGCTCACCTTCCTTGTTAAGAATGCACATTTTCTGTGTAACCAAAGCCCAGAGAACTTGCATTCTTAACAGGCCAAGTTATTGTATCACAGTGAAGTTACTATTCAGGATGAGGCTTCTGAGACCTTCCGCAAAGACAACAACTACTGCTATTTATCGCCTTTAGATGTGCAACTCTCTCAGACGCTGCAACACTGCATTTGAAAATGTCCGTTCTTTTATTTGGTGTGAGGCCATGCAAAGCTGTTCTTCACTGCTGTGAGAGCCAGTGTGGTATAGTGGTTAAGAGTGGTAGACTCGTAATCTGGTGCAAGAGGCAGGATCAAAATTAGAGACCATGTGGGAGACCTCAGCTAGGAAAGGGATTGGAAGGGAGTGAAGTGAATGCGTTATACATAGGGCTGCCTCTGAAGGCGGTTGAGGTCCGGAGGGTGGCAACACGAGAACGGGGCCTTCTCTGCAGTGGCTCCCTGTCTGTGGAATGTTCTCCCTAGGGAAGTTCGCCTGGCGCCTTCATTATACACCTTTAGGCGCCAGGCAAAAATGTTCCTTTTCAACAAGGCCTTTGCCTGACCTGATCTACATCCTATACCCTTTTTAAACTGCTGGCTCTTTTTATGGGGGTTCTATTGAGTTGTTTGCATTTTGATTTTATGTATGTGATCCTTTATGTGAACCGCCCTGAGATCTTCACGTATAGGGCGATATAGAAATAAAATAAAATAAATAAAGTAATAATGAAAGTGGAAGTGTTGCTTCTTTCCCTATTCCCTTTCCCAAACCTAACATCTACATCCCTTTAGGAAAGTCTCTTCTTATCAACTCTATAGTCAGTTAATCCCATAGAATTTGAGCCAGATTTCTTTTATGAAGTATATTCAGATACCTTATTTTGTCTTGATTCTACAGGCTATAGGGTAGTCTACAGTAGATCACTTCAATGTCTGGTTTCCCCCCCTTTCTTCTGTGCAAGCTGGATCCATGTTAAAGAATTTTCCAGTTTTTATTCGTGTTCATGTTTGTTTCCGTGTCCAGCCTTTCCCCCTGCCCTCAGTTATCCAGAGAAGGATTTTCCATAAACTAGGCTTCCAAAGAAGTCCCTCTCTTGGGAGGAAGTATTCAGCATTGATCCTGCATCCTGTCATCCCAGGCAAAGTGACTTCTCATCAGACTAGGTTATTTTCCTGTTCTAGGGAGTATGGAGATTGACAGGTAAGAAATGAAAATCTCCACAATTTTCTTTTTAAAAAAACAACAGTCTAAAGTTTGGACATTTAGGGGTGTGTGTGTGTGTGTGTGTGTGTGTGTGTGTGTGTGTGTGTGTGTGTGTGTATGCTCTCTCTCTGTCTCCCTTCAGCATGTTCCTTGTTTAGAGTCCAGTTGGCTGTCATAACACAATCTCTTCATTTACAATATGCCTCCCATTGTTAGACTCTTTCTCTGGCTATTGTAAACCACCTCTGACGCGTGAGTGTTCTGCTTAAGAGCCAAACTCCACTCCAATTTCCATCCACACTCTCAAACAAGAATAGCTATTCCCATGTGCTTCTCCTTAGTTTCTGTGTCTTGTGTCCCCCCCCTCCTTAATGACTTTGAGAAGTAAAAGGAGCTAAGTATTATATACAAATGCTGCTTTCTTTTACTCCATCTGGAAAACTACTCTTACGGAACCTAGAACTGGTAGGCTGGCTGTAACCCTATTCATACATTTAGTTACTTCCAGAAATATATGGGCACTGATGTGAAATTTGAAGAACTAAGTGAGGGGCAAAGTAGGCCTGACGGAGTGCTCTTGTTTTAAGCAGGTATCCATGTGTGTAAATATGTATTCCTCATAGTAAATAGTTACTAATCCATCATGCCTGGTAAACACCCCCACACCCCCTCCTCAGACTTAACCTGTCTGGTAAAGATATGAACTTTTGACAATGCCTAGGGTTTTGTAATCTTGTTGGATTTGATCCAGACTAAGTTTAGTTTAGCTTAGTTTCCACTGGAATCGATGAGCCATGTTAGTAATAATTTTACTTAAATCCTAGTGAAATCAGTGGGGCTTAAGTTCAGCTAACTGATGCCTAATCAGAAGTAAATCCTGTTGAGTTTGATGGGGTTTATTCCCAGGTAAATGGGGGTTAGGATTGCAGTCTCCGTCCGAATCCAAACCATTCTCGTTCCAATAATGGTTTTCATATGATTGTTTTCAAAGCAAAGTAAACAAAATAAAAGCATAATTCCAAAAAGACCAGAAATTGCAACGCCAATGTCACAACCGAAGCTGTACATTAAATAGAAATTGGTGAACCACCCTGACCCCAGAGCAGGTCCATACACAAGTTTACCCATTAGAGGGGTCTAGGTGGAAGCCTCTGTTCAGAAGCCAAGTGTGGGGCAGGCAGGCCATAGACCAGGGGACCCCAGACTCACCGCATGGCGGGCCGGTTCCTCTGGCAGGGGAGCGCGCACCCATACGCGTGCGCACTGGCTTTTTCCAGCACGGCGCAGCACTGGCAATAGCTTGTGCACGTGCGCAGGGCCCTCCGCGGACCCGGAAATGACGTTTGCACATGTGCAAACGCTATTTCCAGTGTCACATCGACCCGGAGATGGGCAGCCGCAGTGCACCGCACCGCACCACGCCGGTAAGAGCGGGCAGTGGCAGCAGGCTGCGGGGGTTGCCAGGGGTCTCTAGGGGCCAAATAAATGAGCCCCTTGGGCCGCATCCGGCCCCCGGGCCTTAGTTTGGGGACCCCTGCCATAGACCCTCAGTAGATTGACATCTTGGGGAGGCCATAATCCTTAATCGTAAGAATTTGAGTGAAGGTCAGACTTTAACTATAAATAGCTATTTTTCTTTTTCTAACCCCCTCTCCATTCCCTGAATAATCTATGTTGTCCTTCCTTAGCCAGTGTCTTAAGTATTGGGGATGCAACTTACTGGTACCTTTTGATCCCCTGCTACTTTCTTATTCCAGTTGATCTGGAAGTGGCAGGGTTTGTGCAAAACTTAACTTTATTTATTAAATATTTATAGACTGCACTTTTCATAAAAATATACCGGTAGAAGATTATAGTGCTTTCTTGTTAGTGCACTGTGATAAATGAAGCTACAACCATGTTTTTAACTTCTAAATATGAAGAACATCACCTTAACTCTGGAGATTCTGATTAAATTTACAATTCAGCTTTGCTCCTAATCAAATTAGGAAATACAGAAAAATGCTGATCTCTGTAAATATGATAAAACATTATTTATAACTCCGTGCCAAGAAAATGTACCATTTTTGTTTAACTTTAGGATAGCTTTCATTCCTGATAAATTTGTATTTTTTAAAAAAATAAGTGAGCAGCTGCTAAGACAAATATAGTATGTAACTCTTTTTACATTCAAAGCTAGCTCTGTTTTCTACACTGGAGCTCTGACTGAGTGGCAATTCTGCATTGTCGCTGAAGTGAAGCCAGTTCTAGCTCCTTGATTTAAACATTCTAGAAATTCGGGGGGGGGGCGAGGGACGACTTAACATCTGGATCCAAATCTTTGCAGCTTGAGTGTAAGCTTTCTCCTCTTCTGATAAATTGAATGCAAATACTTTTACTACATACCACTTTACTGTAAGTGCTTTAACAATGAGTGCCATGATCAGGATATAAGTTTGAACAGAACATTAAAATCTTCCCTAAACAGGGCTGCCTTCAGATCTACAGTTGTCAGTTATTTAAGGCAAATGCAATTAAACCACAGACTTTAGTCAGCCTGAGCTGAAATGATAACCATACCAACCTGTTGTGTTTGAAATTAGGCCTAATAACAGTTAGCTAGCCATGTGGGTGGGTGTTTTAGATATAGATGCGCTAATGCGCTTGCAGCAAGTCTGAGCAGAGGTGGTGCAAGGTGGGTGCGGTGGGTGTGGTCCGCCCGTCCTGGGTGCAACCTCCGAGGGGGGGTGACAAAATGCTGTGCAGCAGTCAACGTCTGTGTGCTGGTCCCGAGGGGTATCCAATAGGCGAGGTCTAGTCCGGTCCAAGGTCAGTGGTACACGTAAAGGCAGTCCGAAATAACTGAAGCAGGGTACAGGGCAGGGAGTCAGGCGAAGTCAGGAACGGGTGGGTAAGCAGGGAACCAAGGCAGGTCAGGAGCTCAGGCAGGTAAGCAGGACAGTGATCAAACAGGAACACCGGCACGAACTGGGCAGCAACGATGTTGCTCCTGCAACTTGGGGCTGGGGCTGGCCGTCTTTTATCTGCCCCGAGGCATAGGGCGGCTCCGATCCTCAGGTGACTCGCCTCTCCTGGCTTGGAGGCGAGCACTCCTCCTGCGGGAACTTAGTTCCCTTTGCCTCTCTGCCCTGAGCCTCTGCAGCCCAGGAGAGGCTGGAGGGTTACCAGACCCAGAGGCAACCTCAGCTTCCCCTGACGGGGCTGGGAGTGGAGCACCTGCAGGCAATGGGTCCTCCATCCCAGCAGGAGCCAGAGCAGACTCAGCCGATGCCTGCACCTGAGGATCCAGCACAGGTGAGGCCCCTTCAGACTCAGGCCCCAGCCCCGGCTCTGCTGGTTCTGGAGGCGGGGAATCCTGTGCAGGCTGGGATCCCTCAGGTTCAACGTCTGAGTCTGAATCCCAGGCCATCACAGTCTGTGAGAGACGCTGTTGGTTCGCGTGCGCAGGTTTCCCCGCTGCCGAAATGGTCTGCTTAACAACTCGGGCTCCCCCCCCAAAGTTCAACAACTCTGCCAAAGCTCAACAACTTTGGGTGCCCCCCCCGCAAAAATGTAATAAAGTCAAACCATTGTTGCAAGCAAAAAAATTAAAACAAAAATCAATGGGGGGGGTTGACAATAATTTTTTTGCACTGGGTACCACCTGACCTTGCTCCGCCACTGATTGAGACTTCCCCTGCAGTGCAGGTCCCCTGAGCATGCTAATGCAACCTGCAAGCTAGAGGAGAGTTGCAGTGTGACTGTTAATCGCACAACCAAAATAGTAAGTAGCTAGTCCTACATTCTTTGCAGGTGTCTTGCTTGGTGACAGAGACTCATTCGATGGTGTTCTGAATACCCACATATTCAACAGCTTGGTTGAATGAACCAGACCTTCCTAGGTGCTTTCAAGCCTAGGAATTGGAACTTCATCAGACCCAGACATCCAACAGGTGGTAGCTAAGGATATACAGTAGTACCTCCGGTTACGTAACCCTCTGGTTACGTAAACTTCGGGATGCGAAAGCGGCAAACCCGGTTGCAGAAACGTCGGAATCAGACCGGACCTCCGGAACGGATCCCGTCCACAACCGGAGGTACCACTGTACTGCATTGAGAAGGATGGCTTATGTGACTATTCTGATTTGAGCAGGAAACAGACAGGTGGTCACGGCTAATGTATTTGAGTACAAAAGGAGGAAAAAAACAACAACCAATCCCCTCCTAACAAGAATTACATTTCTGCAATCTGTGACATAAAGGAATTTGTGTGCTTTGTTCCATTGACTGTGTGTCAGAATAGTCTCAACCCCGTCTTCCTTTTTCAGCACAAAGTAGCTATTGTAGTTGTCACTGTAACCACTTTTCTTCCATTGGAAGTTGCAGAAATTCAGTTATTAAATAACTAAGTTGCTCATATGCCAAATACCCATTTCATTGTTGCGAAATTATCTTTATATCACAAAATGTCAAAATCACTCAGTTAAGTTTTAAGTCAAGCTTACCGTAAGGACAATTTGAATGTCAAAAGGAAAAGAAATGCAAAATCGAGCAACCCAGTCAGATGGGTGCCTACAAATTAATAAAATTGTTGCTGTTGTTCAGGCCATCAGGATCTAGAATGGTAAGCCTTGAATCATTGTGTTCTGATTACTTATTTTCCTCGTATAAATTTAAAAGTGGAATGTCTATTCTTGAAATAAGATTGATCAAAATGTGGAACTCCACATTACAAGAATGTCTAATAAAACATTCCATAGTGTTTCTAGGTCAGTGTCATTGCCTGTTGATCTAAAAATGTTTGTGTGTCGGTCTGGGTCCTTTTCTTTCTTAATAGTGTGCATCTAGACATTTTTGCAAGATCTGCACCTTGTAACAACCTGTCTCTCCAGGTAGGAGATTTGCATGTAGGCCTTGGGAAGATTCGTGTTTTTGTCATGCCCAACAGATCGAGGGGATATAAATTTAATTCTAGCCAGTTCAGTATACAAAGAGTCCAGTGTACTTTCAAATGTACACCTGTTCCTCATTCCTCCTGCCAAATTTCCGCAAATCTATGATCTAATTATTTATAACTTTGAAAGTGCTTTCTTCTGTGGTCAGGTGAAAAATCTGTATAAACAGACTGCACCTACAGTTGTTGCCACGTGTATAAGTTGGCCAGGCCACATGCCTCTTCCCTTCTAATGAGAAAAGAGGCCATGGAAATCATTCACAAGAAAACAAGTTTTGGATTTTCCTGCATTGGAAGGAGAATGATGCACCAAAACTCCATGAACCGCCCTGAGACCCCCTGGTATAGGGTGGTATATAAATTCAATAAATAATAATAATAATAATAATAATAATAATTAATAATGGTAGTTTCTGGAATTTTACTTTTTTGGAATATCTCCAATAATTAATTCTGGATTCCTTATTTGCCTGCAACTTTTGAAGTAGACAAGGGCAGTGTATATGGTGTTTTCCACACTTATATTCACGAAACCTATGTGAGATTGGTTAAACTGAGATTAGTGACTAACCAATAGAACTTCATTACTGACTGGGGATTTGAAGGTAGGTTTCTTCAATCCAAACACAGTGCTTCAGACACTGAATTTTATTGTAATTGAAAATTAAGCATGTCGCCACTAGCATGGCCACGCACTCATCCTAAGACCAAGGATGTAGATTGCAAGACTTATTGACTTGTGTCCACTGCTAGTCCTACCCAGAGTAGACCCATTGGAATTAATGAACCTATGTTTGCCATGTTCATGAATGCTCATAGGGTATACTCTATGTAGGAATAGCATTGGATGCATCCCATTGCCTATGTTACTCCACTGTCTCTCTAAGAAATGATTTGTATTTTAGGGAGGCTGAGAAGCGACTGCATGCTTGCTGTGGTCCAGGAAGTTCTGTTTAACTGCACATATGAAAATGAAAATTGTATAACAGCTTGTTTGGAAATGCCTTTCCACCTGCGCTCCAGGCCTACTACTCAAATGACTAATTAAGCAGCCACACTCCTGGAATGCTTGTAAGCAGCATGCAGGTATAATTAAACTTGTAGCGCAGGTGCACACCTGTTGTTGAAAAAAACCATTAGTGCGTGCCCTTGGTGGATCAGTTTCACATACAAAGGCAAAGCTAGGTTCTTAGGTGAGCTGGCCAATCCCTGCCTATATTGAACAAGCGAAAGAAATAGAAATGAGCAAAATGGATTTGTGTTTTTTTAAAAGCCACTCAAGTTTGAACAGTATTTACTGCCCAAGTATCAAAGTTGCTAGAATCATTGACCTGTTAATTCTTCGTTTGTGCATTCTAGAGGACTTGGACCCATAGACAAATGTTGCATGTTCACCTCATTGTTCCCTCTGCTTTCTGTTACTCTCACTTTATAAAACATTCTCAGTCCTTCAGAACAGCTGATAGCCAACACTAAATGTTGCATAAAGCAGTGCTCCGCAGTCCTGTTAAACATCTTTAATGAGTTCTTACAAAAATAAAAATTCATGCAGGTGGTTTGTGGTTAAATCCTTTACAATAAAGTGTATGTAGCACAGTAAGGAAATGAGGCTAGCTAGCAAGGCCTCTTTGCATCTAAGTGGTATTGTCTGAAATCAATCAGTTTTTTTGCCTAGTGCCAGGGAATAGTTAGCTACCACTTTGTGGGCCACTTTCAAGACAAACGAAAAACAGATAAACAATTCTGTATCATGGTAAATATTTTCTGAAGCAGCTTGACAAGAAAAAAAAGATAGATATTTTATTGGAAACCCCCCCCCCCAGCTTTAATTACAACACCACATGTTTTAAAATCTTGCATTCTCTTCAAAGGCTGCCTTTATTGCTGTAATGCATACTTTTCCAGTTTGCAAATGCTGGGCTTTGTTAGCATCGCAGAAGTTAAGATGCTGCTTGAAATAATTTAAGCGAACTAAGGACTGCAGCACACATTACAATTGTTGAATCAATGGCTGCATGTATTAGCAGTTACAGGTAGGTAGCCGTGTTGGTCTGCCGTAGTAAAAAAAAAATAAAAAAAATCCTCCCAGTAGCACCTTAGAGACCAACTAAGTTTGTTATTGGTATGAGCTTTCGTGTATCTGAAGAAGTGTGCATGCACACGAAAGCTCATACCAAGAACAAACTTGGTCTCTAAGGTGCTACTGGAAGGATTTTTTTTTAATTTTGTATTAGCAGTGTTATTTTTTATTTTAAAAAACCCAGTTATAATTAAAGATACATACTGAAATATGATTACTTAAGTATGCTTTGAGAGAGCTCCACCCCCAGATAATAATAATAATAAGGGGCTGGATCCAATAATCCCATTCCACTAGTGGAGTCTACTTGCAGGGTTTCCTGCTTGCGTATGGGACTTCCTCCCCTCCTTCTCCTCGCAGTGGCATAGCATGTGGGGGGGGGCACAGGGACAGTTGCCCCAGGCACAAAATTGTCCAGGGCACAATATTTCAGCATCTGGTGCTGTCACAATACAGCTGTGCACTTCTGTTGCTGGGATCTGTTGAAGACGGCTTCTCCATGTGAGCAAGGAAGTGAGCTCTCTAGACAACAGAATGACTCTTCTTTTCTTATCTCTATGGTTCCTGCGTAACGTGGACACCATTAGGCAGTTGATGTGTACTCCATTGGTTTCCTTCCCTCCAATCTGCCATCCTCCATGCGGCCCCAGACACTGGCAACCCATGCTATGCCACTGCCTCCTCAGTTGGCTTAGGGGGCCAGGAGAACCCCAGAACAGTGCGTGCAGGGAGGAAAGGGCAGGTTGTTCCATTGGACAAGCAGAAATTCTTGTGTTGATGGAACAGTTTCCTCAGTGCTGCACTGAATTCTACTCGGGGTGGATAGAACTCGCCTTTTAAAAATAACTAGATAGCCCAGGCCTGCTCTGAATATCCCGCTCTTGCAGTTCTTAGTTAAAAGGGCATCTAAAGCCTTGAAAGCATTCTGTCATGTACTTCCGCTCCTCCATAACCCAATCTGTGCACAGTAGCATGAAAGCCTACAATAAAGTAGCAGGTGTATTGAAGCCACAGGGGTTACATAGGCACAGGTTTGGGTCAAAACACAATGGCAAATCCTAAATCATAGAGTTTAGAGATGAACAGCAACTAAATATGGATATCATTTTCCTCCAGTGTAAACTGGGGCTAAGCAGAATTAAAAGCGCATTTTGGAAGGGGAGTCCATTTGGAGGGCAGAGTTCATGAAACTGAGGGGGGCGCGGAGAAGAAGAGATTTTCTTAGCACTTTATGTGTTATAACAGCATAACCAGGGCATTTTTTAATCTCACAATTCTCTTTTTCTCTTGGCGGTGGTTCTTACTATTTTGATTACTTTTTGACCTCTCATATCAGACCAACTTCAGTCCTGAAACTAACAAACCAGCATTGCCCAGTCAGGAGATTTGGGTGTGGGAGCCACGGAAAGAACAGCTATGCCAAATCAAATGCTTTCAAACAAACATTCAGACTAGCACCTAATGAAATTGCCATATATATATATATATATATATATATATATATATATCCCATTTTATGTTGAAGAAAAACTGTCGAATGAAAATATTTCATTGCCTGCTGACATATTAATACGATACTTTTTTAGAAGGGTGGTTTTATTCAAAAACGAACTTGGCAATCACCTATTATGTCTGGGAAGCTGCATAAAATTGCTGACAGATAAAATTAGGGCTGAGTTATAGCTAAAATGAACTTCGCCGCTCAGCCATTTCAAAGCCAACCAGTTGAACATGGGCTTGCAGATTGTTAGACTGAGAAATAGTGGGTGATCATAGCCCTGCGCCATTGCTGTAGGAAGTTGTTTTCTGCATACATTTGGCATTCCCCTAGAAGAGTCAGAAACATCTTCCTTTTGTTGACACCATTTTGCTTTCAAAACCTCTGTCTTTGCCATTAGAGATTAGAATAAAATTATTATTCACAAGGACACAACTTAATTGAAAAAATAATAGCCAGTATAGGATGTTATTGCATATCCGCTTTGACATTTGACCAGAGATGTACTTGTGGATCTCACAGTCATTGTATATCATGATATGGTGGTGTTGGCCTCTGTTTGTCTTGGGAGACAATGGAAGAGTGCGCCTTTGTGGATAAAATCTAATCGGAGTGTTCCAGCATGTACTGTGGCTGTAGAAATTGATACAGGAGAGACATGTTTTGTTGCAGGTGGGACAGATGAAGGTGATATGAGATGGCTGGAGCGGAGGTGAGGTTGAAGGATGGGTGAAAGGCATGCAGAAAAGAACATGGAGAACTAAATTGGGGTTAGAGAGGGAGTTCAGATGCAAATAAGGCTGCCTTATTTGTGGTGTGAGTGGCTTGCTTAGATAAAAGAGGGATAAAAGTCCCTGCTATCCCCCCAGCTCCTTTCTTCCCAGGCACACCTCACATATTTTAATCCAAAAACAACAAACCCCCAAGTTTAAAAATATACAAGCTAGAAAGAAGTTTAAAATGATTTTTAAATAAGTGAGACAATGCAACAAAACGGCATCAAAAACAGCATCACAATATTCCAGTCCCAAAGCCTGTTTAACACCCCCCCATTGTTATTTTTGCATAGCTCTCTCTCTCTCACACACACACACATCATGATACAGCAGGTCAAAAATTATGAAATCGATATAGCAATATGCGCTTCAAACCAGTTTTGGATGATATATTGATGTATCTCCCAGCCCTATCCTTCACTTAGGGTTCTAGGTTTTAAAGTTTAATGTTTTACTATGTTTTCATATACACTGGAAGCTGCCCAGAGCGGCTGGGGCAACCCAGACAGATGGGCAGGGTATAAATCTATTATTATTATTATTATTATTATTACTTATTGTTATTATTATTATTACTTACTATTATTATTATTGCCAATTTGTGAATATGTCTTAATGACTTGATTGCCTTAGGAAGTGGACAATCAGAAGGGTGACTGATCGGTGATAGACCACGTGCCTTGCATCGAAAAGGTCCCAGGTTCAGTCTCTTATATCTCCAGGTAGGAAATGTCTGAAATCCCTAGAGATCTGCTGCTAGTCGTTGTTGACAGCACCAAGCCAAATGGAGCCCCCCCATGGCCTGACTTATACTAAGAGAGCTTCCTAGCTTCCTATATCTGGGCAGATTATTTCATGCAAGTGTACCTAGTGAAAACATTTGCTCGGTTACATGTGTGCATTTGGTTTAATTAAGAAAACTGTGGATGGAATTATGGTTTATGCACAAACAAATATGAACAGTTTGAGAAGAAAGTGGGAGTTCCTCACACCAGAAGGTTAGCTTTTAGAAAATTACTCTTGCCAGACAAGAGGGCTGGGCTAATCTTCTGTGTGCCTGTCATCCTGTCAAGTTGAGAATGTAGCAAGTACAGATTTCATATTTTGGGGGTTGGGGTGGGGGTGGCAGAGTATGAAATAAAAATTTCATAATGTAACTGGGGATTTGTAGTTAATGCAGCACAGCATATTGCACAGCTGTGAGCCACTTTTTTGTGTGTGCCAGCCTTCATCTGCTAGTGAGAAAGTTCTCCTAAGCCAGAACAGGCCATGTGAGCCTACAGGGCTGAGCTGCTAGCAGGGAAGCAGCCGATGATGAAACAATTATTTTTATTTAAACCAGGGTAGTGGGTGGGGTGGGGGTGGAGGACTCCCAAAAGCCAGCTGTGTGATTTATTTCCTTACTTACCAGATGTACTGTGCTCTTCTGCATCACTGAGGCAATATTCTCTGATGTAATAACGAGATAAAGTGGGTCGATGGGCCGTGCATAGAAACGAGGAGAACTGAGGGCAAGTTGAAAAATAGCTGCAGTGCCGGTTTCTAGCAGTGCATGTCTACTCAGAAGTCAGCCCCATTGAACTCAATAGGGCTTGCTCTCAGGTAAGTAGGAACAGGATAGCAGCTTGATGTCCGTATGTGTGTGTGTGTGTGTGTGTGTGTGTGTGTGAAGAAAGGTTTCAACAAGGCCACCACATTTGCATTGGTAGGAAGCTTCTGGGACACGATATATGGTGAGATTAAGAAAATGTTGAAATATACATTTGCTAAAAAACCAGAAGCCTTTCTGTTGGGAATCATAGGTACAGACATTAAAAAGCAAGACATTAAGCTTTTCCAGTATGCAGTGACTGCGGCGAGAATGTTAATAGCACAGAAATGGAAGCAAGAACAAACACCGACAATAGAAGAATGGAGAATGAAATTATTAGACTATGCAGAAATGGACAAAATGACGGGCAGAATCCGAGAACAGCGGGACCAGAAGTTCGTCAAAGACTGGACTAAGTTTACAGACTACTTAAAGGAAATTACTCAATTGAATACCTTGGTAGGACTACAAGAGGCAATGTAGATTAAGGAAGAACTATTGTTGTTAAATACGAATTTATAGTGATAAGTTTTGAGTGAGATGTAAAAAAGCAATGGTAGAAATAGAAAATATAAGTTGAAATATAGAAATCATAAAGTCGCTTGGAAGGTCTGAAGGAAGCCAAGGCTGTAAAAAGCCAAAAAGGTATAAGATGTGAAAAAATATATGTGAATGTCATTATTGTTAAAATGTTTTGAAAATAAATAAAAATGATATTAAAAAAATAAAATAAAAAACATTTGCATTGGTAGGATAGCACTCTGATCACAGTTCAGCCCCCCAAATTCTTTTTGTAGGGAAAGCTGTTTTTTCCTTAGCTTTTGCAATTCTTTTCCAGGGAATCATTGCTGTCAGTGCTGTTGGGAAGGTTAGTGACTTAGGGACTGGGTGTGTAGAGGAGAGAGGTTCAAGTTACTTTGGCAGCCTGTGTATTATTAGCAGGAAACGGCAATGAGGACTCTCATTTTTTCTTTCTTTCTGTTTTGCTACTCGTGCAGAAGTTACAAGCGTGTGTGCTATTTCTGTGACATACACACAAACAAACAATTTGCGCTACACATAGCACCCTTATGAAGTCCCCACCCCCACCCCACCCCCGCCGCCAGAGGAGAGATGTTTGCATGTTGTTTGTAATTCACAGGGAGAATGTTTTATGTGTGTGAATGCTGTTGGCTAGACCCCAACGGGAGTTGGAAAGAGACTGTATGTGAAGATTGTTAACAGGGAAGATGCGAGGGTCAGGTCTGGCAGATGGTAGATGGACTACATAATAAATTTAGGAGTCTGCCAAATACACTGTTGACAGCTGCCCAGTTTTTTGCAATTCTTCAGCACGCTATCATCAAATCAGTAAAACCATTTCACTGAAGGGGGAAAGAGCAAGAATATCATATCCTTTTCATTTTATTTTAGGATGGGAGTTGAGGCCCCCCCTTTTATTTTTACAGGCAATACTGGCTATAAACATTTTGGAACAATTAGAATTTATTCGCCATTGGTTTGAACACAACAAACTTTGAGGTGATTAATAGCTTTGCATCAAGAAATATGGAAAATGTTCCTTGGTTGTTTATGCCTCTGCCACTTTTGTGCATGGTGCAGTTTTCAGAGTGGACAATAACTGCTGCCCTTCGCCTCTGTCTGTCTTGGGAGACAGTGGAAGAGTGTGCCTTCAGGGGTAAAGCCAAACCATTGGAGAGTCAGAACGCCTGCTGTGGTTGTAGGGACAAATACAGGAGATAACACGTTTTGTGGCTGTTGGGGCAGATGAAGGCATCCGGTTGAGCTGATGCAGATGTACCATGGCATTTCTTCTTCCTGCACTCCTCCCAGTGGTGATTCCTTCTCTGGTCACTGCTGTGGATACACAACCTGACTGATTGTCACCTGGCACAATGGTTGTCTGCAAGGGTTAATGTCACCAGCCTTCATGTCACATTTCCAGACATCTTTGTAATGCAGAGGCAGAGTTGGTCTGCCAATGAGCTTGTTGTCTGGCCAGTAGAAGTGGGAGAACACACACACACACACACACACACACAAACACACACACACACACACCCCTTCTGCTTATCCCTGAAACAGCTGCTCGCATAATCTGCTCATTGCATAATCTGCTCGCATAATCTGCTCATTGCATCTTTCTAAATACAGTACTGGTGTTTCATTTTGTTTTTCAAAACACAAACTGGGGAATTGAACAGTGTATTTCAATACAGTGGTACCTCTAGTTAAGTACTTAATTCGTTCCGGAGGTCCGTTCTTAACCTGAAACTGTTCTTAACCTGAAGCACCACTTTAGCTAATGGGGCCCCCCTGCTGCTGCTGCGCTGCCAGAGCACAATTTCTGTTCTTATCCTGAAGCAAAGTTCTTAACCTGAAGCATTATTTCTGGGTTAGCGGAGTTCTTAACCTGAAGCGTATGTAACCTGAAGTGTATGTAACCTGAGGTACCACTGTAGTTGTGTTTGATTTAGTACTTACCGTACTTAAGTGACTCCCCACCCCACCCCCCACATTTTTCAATTTGAATGCTCTAATCTTTCGTTAATGTAATGGTTCTAGTTCTGATTTTGGATAGCAGCCACCCACTGGTGATGGACTCTACCTTAGAGGAGGGAAGTCAGCTGCTACAGTTCTCATGACTGGGTGGGAGATTTCACTTCTTCTGGAACCTCATTGTTCATAGCAACATTTATCCCCCCCTCCCCGAATTCCTGGGCCACTCAGTGCCATGGAACACTGAGGCATTGCCCTTATGCAGAACACATATGGAAAAGTGTTAAAGATGAGCTCCCATTATTCTGCTGTGACATCCTTTTGTTTCTCATTAAGCAGAGTCCACATGGGTCTGCTTATCATCCCTGTACATTATGTTGCTCTGAGGAATGATATTCAATGTGGTGAACAAATGCTTCCTCTCCTTGCCTTCTTCCTGAGTTGGGCCTTGCCCTAATATCTGTTCTCACGTTAGATGTGGGTTTTCCTTCAGATTAGAAAATGACTAGAAAGATCAGACAAGATTTTGAACTATGGCTCACTGAAGATTATCAGCCCGGTCTCAAAGAAAAACAACAACAGTTCACTGCAAACTTATTAAAACAGAATGATGTTAGGCTGAGTGTGGTTTCTGAGTCTGTTGAATAATGACTTTTTTATTTAAAATGTTATGGCGAGGCCAGCCACACTTAGCATTTATAGTGGAGGGTAAAGCAAAGCTCTTGTCCATGTGATCTGTACAGCAGAAGTTGTGTATGTACATAATCATGCAATTTGTATCCAAGAGTTGTTGTTGTTCAGTCGTTCAGTCGTGTCCGACTCTTCGTGACCCCATGGACCAGAGCACACCAGGCATGCCTATCCTTCACTGCCACTCGCAGTTTGGCCAAACTCATGTTAGTAGCTTCGAGAACACTGTCCAACCATCTCATCTTCTGTCGTCCCCTTCTCCTTGTGCCCTCAATCCAAGAGTACACAATGTTAAAAAGGGCAAAGATTTTCTTAAAACATCCAAAAGCCATATTAACACCCAAATTAATGCAGTATAACAATTTTCAGTATTTAATTTGTTGTCACAAGGAAATAATTACATATAATGGAAAGACGTTTACCAGTAATTCTATTATACAATTATCGTCCAGACAGGCCTCATCTCACCAAAACAGAGATATGAAAAAGGTTATAATCGTCAAGCTAAACACCAGTTATTAATGGAATGCAAATTTAGAAAGAACCCCCGCCTTTTCAATGTTAGATGTTTTTCTTCATAATTCTTGCCAGACTTAAACAGATAGGATAAATCTCAGAGATTTTGTATCCATCTGCCATAAAGTCCCCAAAAATGCAACTCTGGTTTCAAGAAGAGAGACATACTCTTAAGTCTTTAAAGCTAAATCAGAACAAAGCAGAGGCCAAACTGTTCACATTCCTAGTTCCTTAGCTTGCCTTTCAGGGGTTTAAGTATACTCATGCTTCCATATGTCTGTATTTAAAATATTTGAATAGACGTTTGTAGGATTGCACTGGTGGGTTCATATTTTCTTATAAGAGACTGTCTTCTAAAAACACACAGAACCTTTTACAGAGGGCAATAGCACAGAGCATCTAATGGTGCTGTGATGAAAAACAATACTTTCAAAAGTTGCCTTGGTCCTGATCCAAAGTTGGCTTTCAACAGACAGAAATGCTCTTTCTGCCTTTTGATCCGGGGAGTGGTGGGGTGGCATTTGCAGATTCCTCCTCCCTCTTGGACCTGCCAGTGCCACCGGATGCCAGCATTCCAGAGCATCATCCATCCCTCTGGAGCAGTGTGGCAGGTGATGCTGGGAGCTATGTGGGGACCTCAACTTGTAGCCAAATAACTACCGATATAGCAGCTCCACCAGATGATGTTCACTTTCCATTGTCCCTGACCATTGGCCATGCTGCCTGGGGCTAATGGGAACTGGAGGGTCAATCCCCGTATGGGACAGCTGCATATTCCCACATTGCAGGGGGTTGGACTTGATGACCCCCAGGGCCCCTTCCAACTTTACAATTCTATGATTCTATGAAATGCCTGAATGGCCACAGGTCTCTAATCCCTGCCCTAAATTGATGCTATCCTTCAAGTATATGGATTGCCTCTACATTCTAATCTTAATGGGGAAGTCCTGAACAAAATGTCTAAAATGAGATTTCCAGAACGTGTGAAATTAACACAGGTTAATGGAATTAATATTGTTACAAAAGTTGGGTGCCACACTCACTCTCTGCTGAGCGATAGCAAGATCCCAGGGGGTTCCAGGCACTCACCCAGCGTCTGTGTTCCTTTGGAGAACTGAGACATGGCAGAGATGGTCATAGAAGAAACATTGCACCTTCAGTCTGCTTGGAGAGAGTCCAGAGCTTACAGCATGGTCATTTCAAGATGGGCTTGTCCTCCACAGCAGTGCAGCGAGCCTGCAGCCAGCCTGCCCAAGATGGATCCTAGTCTTCTTTCTGCCTCCTTACTCCTCCTCCTACCCAGCACACCTGCTAACAGGTGACTTTTCCTGACACCTCACACCCAGTTACCCAGGCAAACTTCCAAATCCCCAGTCTCTGTTCACACCTCAGGGCAAGAGGGGAGGGCAGTTCTTTTGCTATGCCAACGGCCCTCAGTGGCCCTGTATTGTTTCCTAATGACCCTGGCTTAGCCAGGTCGTTTTTTTGTTTTTGTTTTTGCACAAGCTAGCCCAGAAATTCCTCTGCAACTAGCATTTCTCCCTTCACTAATCAAAATCCTGCCATTTATTAGTTTTTAGAATTTAGGGGGGATCCCCCCAAAATCCTTAAGGATATGTTTGGTCTCTGGTAAGGTGCTGCTACACTACACTGATTTGTAGTTAGTTCAATGTAATTAACAAAGCAGTGGTTTACATGATCAAAGTCCTTGGGTTACTTCAAGAGGGTGAGGCTGCTATTTGCAAATAAACAATCCCAGCTGAGAAAACAGGATGTCACCCTGTCCAGTTCACTTCTCTACTATCTCAGAATACTTTCTAGTCACTGCTTGCTTGCTGTTAGTTGTGAAATCCACCCATCTCTGAATAAGTGAGGTGCTGGACTCAGTACTGATTATGATGAATTACCCAAATGAGAAAGAAAGGGATTTTTTCAGCTCACCACTAGTATCTCTGGATACTTTTGTTCTTAATACACTGGAATCTTAATAATAATAATAATAATAATAATAATAATAATAATAGTAATAATAATAATAATAATAATTTAATAATTTATTCTTAGGCCTTTAAAATATAGAAGACAACACAAATAAGGATTTGTGCAGGGTTTGAAATCTCAGGTTAAACCGCCAATCTTTTTTTATTATCTACCATGCTGAAATACATTTAAACATCTCAGTTGTAAAAATTATCAGAAAAGATAATTATTTGAGCATATACCATGAAGTTACTGAATATCTATAGCTGAACTATTTCAGTTATCAGCAGAGGAAAAATAACCTTTTCAGACAAAGCCAGCAACCTGATAATTTAGAAGCAGTGGAAAAAAACTAACACTGAACAGACATTATTCCTGTTACTCACTTAGAAAACAGTTCTGCTTTATACTCCAATGAAAAGCTATCCTGGTGGTTCTGATTCTTGGATCAAAAAGCTTTCTACTTAACAGGAAGAGTTAATGTGTTTACAAATCCACCCATGCAACAAAAAGGATGGAAATTGAAATTTAAGGCACTTTGGCTTAACTATAGCTTCATGTAAGTAGTAAACATGTTTTACTGTCTGCAGCACAGAAGTAGCAAATCATGGGTAGGCAAACCAAGACCCAATCGCCTTCTAAATCCTGCCTGCGGATGGTCCGGGAATCAGCGTGTTTTTACATGAGTAGAATGTGTGCTTTTATTTAAAATGCATCTCTGAGTTATTTGTGGGGCATAGGAATTTGTTCATTCCCCCCAAAAAAATATAGTCCGGGCCCCCAAAAGGTCTGAGGGACAGTGGACTGGCCCCCTGCTGAAAAAGTTTGCTGACCCCTGTAGTAAATGCATTATAGAGTCACAGATTTTCTTTCTTTACAACTTAGCGTCCATCCACTCACACTTTCCCTTTGTCATCCAGACCCAATTCTGTTCCTGTGCAGAATGAGCAACACTAAGGCTGTGTACACACCATACATTTAAAGAGCACCCCCAAAGGTGGTGCTGTGGTCTAGGCCACTGAGCCTAGGGCTTGCCGATCAGAAGGTCGGTGGTTTGAATCCCCCCGACGGGATGAACTCCCGTTGCTCGGTCCCTGCTCCTGCCAACCTAGCTGTTTGAAAGCACGTCAAAGTGCAAGTAGATAAATAGGTACCGCTCCGACGGGAAGGTAAACAGCATTTCCATGCGCTGCTCTGGTTCGCCAGAAGCGGCTTAGTCATGCTGACCACATGACCCAGAAGCTGTCTGCGGACAAACGTCTGCTCCCTCGGCCTATAGAGCGAGATGAGTGCTGCAACCCCAGAGTCGTCTGCGACTGGACCTAACAGTCAGGGGTACCTTTACCTTTACCTTTACTGATAAAATATATAGGTGGCCTCACATTGGGAGCAGAAGTGTATTGGAGAGGAAGGCCATTTGGCCTGAGGCTTCAAGCTCAAAGAGGGCCTCCTATTAAAACACTTGTTGATTCTTTTTGGCATTTCACAACTTGTTTTTATTTGCATCAATTCGTGGCACGAACTCTCAGCTCAGAGTTATAGATAAAAGCAGATAAGAGATGTGATTGACTAAACAAATTGCTTTGTTAACTGATATATATTTTGTCATGTGCTTAACATTATCTGTAATATTAGGGTTAATATCTGGGTTAATATTACGTGAAAGGGATATTTTTCCACAATAATTACTGCATTTCACAGGAAAAAGTCTAGAAAACCATCTGCTGTAATTAAAAAAGCCAGAACTTACCCAGACCTCAACAGACCTCTGAGAGGACCTGATGAGCCCCACATCAGTAAGATTCCATTGGCCCTGCAACTCTTAGGATCAGTTGTCACAGGATAGGATACCAGGGACCCTGAGAGGAACATTCAGTTGATTCTGCCCTTGGTCCTAGACCAGCCAGGATGCCAATGTCATGATAGACCCAGTGGCATCTAGTAATTCAATTCATCCTGCTTTTGCTTCCAAGCATGTCATTCTAATCAAGATGAAGGCTTTGCTTGTAACCATTGGACTAGATGATCCTCAGGGTCCCTTCCAACCCTGTGACCCAAGCCATTGATACACACACCACACAAATGCTGAGAACTCCTTCCTCACTCACACATGCTATTTCTGCATTGCCAGTGTTGAGCATGTTTCTTTTGGGAGGCAGGAATTGTAGTGATTGAATGCTGGGGAAACTATCTGGCTCAGCTCCCACTGCTGTGTATTAATAACAGAAGGCAGCAGAGATGACTGTACCTGTCATCTCCATGTAGTTGCCAGCTCTATCTGGGTTAGAGAGAACACCACCTTCTAATGCTGTATACAAGTCAAAAGAAATCAATCATTCATTCAGAAAGTACATTTCGCACCATATACAGAAATAATGTGCACTGAAGGATGACCAAAAAAAAAATTGTTTTAAGAGCTCTTGGTCCTTCATACATCTTCTGTACGTAGCTCTTGGTAATGGGAGGAAGCTGAAAGCATTTTCTAGCTTTTCCCATCAAAATCCTTGTATGTCTGTTAAACAAAACCCAAGCACTACTGTGGCTTAATAAGGTTATGAACACTGCATGAGATTCAACCTTAAAACCGTAAGAAGTATACTGTGAAATAGCAGGAAGTTTCTCTTCTGCAAAGTACGGTATGTCTATATGCTTTCACTCTTCCTTTGTCTGAACCCATGGGAACCTGCTTTAAGATACTTTTTGTAACTTGTTTATAATCCTAGTAACAAATAGTCAAACTCTCCACTTCAACTGCATATAAGGGACATAAGCTGTAGAGTTGTTGCAACACCTCTGGCATTAAGTAGAGTTGCCTCTTAGCACAATTCTTTGCACCAATGCCAGCAGTCAAGATGAACAACAATTTTCTAATACTCCATTTCATCCCATGTCACTGCTGCTTTGAACAAAATGAATGAATGAATGAAATAATAATAATAATAATAATAATTTATTATTTATACCCTGCCCATCTGGCTGGGCTTCCCCAGCCACTCTGGGCGGCTTCCAACAAAATATTAAAATACAATAATCCATCAAACATTAAAAGCTTCCCTAAACAGCCTTTTGTGATTGCTCAAAAAATCCCCTATCCTCTTTAGTGGTTGCAAGGCATGCTGTGATGCTGGTTTTCCTGAGTTGGAAGACTGAAATTCTGAAAAATGACATATGAATGCTGAGTAATTTCTCTCCCCGCGCCCCCATCCCAATATATTCAACCACCTGTATATTTAGACTTTATATTGTAAGTTTTTGTATCTTGTCTAATATGCTGCTCTTGAAATGTTAATTAAAATGAACTGTAAGCTGACTTAATGGATGCCAGTTGACTTAATGGAAGTGCAAGGTTCTCTCGACAATAATGAAAAAAATAGGAATGAAACATCAGAACTGGTTGTGAGATAGGCTCTGAGGGTAGACTTGGGTCTTTCAAATTTCAACGATGCTCTGTGCAAGGCCAAAATTCGATGTCTCTCTGCCGCTTGTCTTCCATACTGCTCAGTTCACAATGTCACAGTTGCGATGCTTAATGTATGCTTGTGAAACATGGACCACTTATAAATGCCATCTCCAACTCGTTGAAAGATTCCATCAACAGTGTCTCTGAAAATTTTTACACATCACTTGGGAAGACAGGCGAACTAATACTAGTGTACTGGAAGAAGCAAAGATCACCAGTGTTGAAGCAATGATTCTTCAACATCAACTTCGTTGGACTGGTCATGTTGTGCAAATGCCTGATTATCGTCTTCCAAAGCAACTACTCTATTCCAAACTTAAAAATGGAAAGCGTAATGCTGGTGGTCAACAAAAGAGGTTTAAAGACTGTCTCAAGGCAAGTCTAAAAAAATGACAATTGGGAAACAGTGGACTGTGAGCGCTCCAGTTGGAGAACAGCTTTTACCAAAGGTGTTATGGGCTTTGAAGACACTCGAACTCAGGACACAAGGGAGAAATATGCTAAGAGGAAGGCACGCTTGGCAAATCCACACCGTGATCAACTCCCACCAGGAAACCTGTGTCCCCACTGTGGAAGGACGTGTGGATCCAGAATTGGCCTCCACAGTCACTTACGGACTCATTGTTTAAACTGTGTTTATGGAAGACAATCCCCGGCTATGAGGGATCACCAAAGAAGAAGAAGAAGCCCTGCAGCACCACCTAGGCTTGTCACTCAGTGTGGCAGAACTTGTCACACTGTCAAAGTACAAGAATGCCCATGCATGTGAATGCAGTAGATACAGTTCAATTAAAACAAACTATTTGGTCCTCTTTTAAGAACATATTCATATTCCCCCCACCTTAAAATCAGTAGGGCTTAAAAGTCCTTACCTGTATATATAATTTTGTGAAAGAAATCTTACATGGAGGTTGCATTTAAAAGCAGTTGCGGAACTAAAGATTAGAAAGGCACATACTGGCATTAGAAGTTCACTGATTTTAGGAGTATTTTGTCCCATAGCTTTTAATTTTATTGTTATTTATTAAATTTGTTGGTCCCTTTATCTTGTCCAGGGCAACCCAAAGCGACTTACAGTCAAAGAAACAGACAGTGAACCCCACATGGATACATTAAAACCAAGTGGATAAATGTTTTTAAAAGGATCCCATCCCAAGCTTAAATATATTTAACAAGGAAGGAAGGAACAAAGGAAGCTGGTTTATACCAAGTCAGGCCCCTGATAACAATAACTCCATATTGTTTACACTGACTAGCTGTGGTTCTTCAGCGTTTCAGGTAAGGGACACCCCCATCTCTACCTGGGATTGAACATCAGACCTTTTCAATGCCAAAAGTCTCAGGTTCTTTGAGCTGCATCTCTTCTCCCAGCAATGATGAAAGCCTCTGCCCCGTGACATCATCATATAGAATAACATAATATAGAAAAAGTAAATTCCCTATTTACTGCACAATGATCTGAGAACAGTTAAAAAGTTCGAACTGCAAGAGTGTGACCCAACTTGTTTCATTAATAACACATGTGACAAAGATTACAGCATATCCAAATTGGAGAGATAAAAAGGAAAAAAAATTCCAGCATCATAAAAAAAACTATATTCGTAGACCATGTAGTATTTTAAAAAAACGGAATAGAGATGCATCAGTTATTAAAACCAGTTTTGCCATTGGCAGGAAACATTAAAAATCCCATCCCAATCAAACGCATCTGGGGGAGGGGGAGGCATAAAAATCAAGCATGGGAAAAAGACCCTCAAACTTAAGATAACAAGACTTCTCACGGAAAGATGGGTCTGATGAAATTATTCAAATGATGCACGTTTCCTTTTGATATGGAACTAGCAGGGAACAGCTGATATTAGATACGACGAGAAGTTCTCCACCCGCAACACTCACTAGGTGAAAGGAAACATTGATTTTAATTTAGCTTGCCACAAAGTGAAAATAAGGTTTTTAAAAAGCCCCCAAACAACCCTGGGTTTACTTGAACATGCAATGGCCAGGATCCAAAGAACTCTACAAGTAGTTCCATGTGCCTAAGGGACTGTGGTTTTGTGTTTCTCAAAAACCAGCCTCCCCTCTAGCACTTTTCAAAGCAGGCATTTGTTCAATTGGTGTGTGTGTGTGTGTGTGTGTGTGTGTGTGTGTGTGTGTGTGTGTGTGTGTGAACAGTCCTACTGAGCATGCTAAACCCTAAAGTAGGTTTCACCACCATTATGACAGGGCAAAATAGATATTTAAATAACTAAAATTCGTTGCCCACTTAAAAAACAACAACAATACTCCATCTCTTCAACGCCTCTTGCTTCACCCATTTGTGATGGGTGTTGTCAGTAAGGTAAAAGGTAAAAGACCCCTGGATGGTTAAGTCCAGTCAAAGGAGACTATGAGGTTGTGGCACTCATCTCGCTTTCAGGCCGAGGGAGCCGGCGTTTGTCCACAGACAACTTTCCGGGTCATGTGTCCAGCATGACTAAACCACTTCTGGCACAATGGAACACCGTGATGGAAACCAGAGTGCACGGAAATGCTGTTTACCTTCCCGCTGCAGTGGTACCTATTTATCTACTTGCACTGGCATGCTTTCAAACTGCTAGGTTGGCAGGAGCTGGGACAGAGCAATGGGAGCTCACCCCTTCGCGGGGAATTCGAACCGCTGACCTTCTGATCGGCAAGCTCAAGAGGCTCAGAGGCTGCCACCCGTTGTCAGTACAGCCTGCCAAACCCCTGTAAATAAGAAATGTCTGCACCCACATTATGTGTTGGGCAGTACCCAGAATGAACCTGCCACTCAGCTCTTTGATTCTGGGGAATGGGAGTATTTAAAAGCATACTTTGCTGTTCTCCAATATACTTACAGACTGTCTTTCTAAGGTGTAGCACAGGAAGTAGGTACCTGGATATACCTGTAGTTGATGGAATGGAAGCCATCCAGACAACAAAGCTTGACATAAAGTTTCCAACCCTGAAGCACCAACAACTGAGATTTGCACATGTTCGTTCATCACTTGATGTCCCATCACCTGATAATATGTTGTTGAAAGTTTGAATTCTTTCTAGTGGTCTTCTGACCTTTATTCTATGAAGGGGTATTTACGCCATATGGACCGAGAACTTTGGATAAAGAATCAGATCGATGTAAGGAGAGGAAGATAAAAGAAATTCAGACATGGGGGTATGGAACTGAGATCCTTAATATTATTGTTATCTATTAAATTTATATGCTGCCCTTCATCTAAAAAATTCAGGGCGGTTCACAAGATAAAAATATAGGATAGAAGCCCCCCAAAAATAGTTAAAGCAAAAATAAAACAATAACCCTCCATCCCATCATCATAGGATCATCATATATGATGTTTGGACTAGCCTTCTGCAACCTACTGTCCTCAATATGTTTTGGACTATAATTCCCATTACCCCTGACTTTTAGCGAGGGCTGATGGGAAGTATCATAGAATCATAGAATTGTAGAGTTGGAAGGGACCGCAAGGGTCATCTTTTGCCCAAGGTGGGGCTCAAACCATGAGCTTAAGGGTCTCATGCTCTACCAACTGAGCTTATCCCAAACATCTGGAGGGCACCAGCCTGGGAATGGCTGGTCTAGATTCCTGGCTTTTAATGGGGAAAAAGCCTGCAAACCAGAATGATTTCTAAAGATTGTGTAAAGATTCATTTTAATCAGGAATGACTAAAAATGGGAATATGTGAATTATTACTTATCATTATTAAAAATATTTTAAGGCAAGCTTTATAGGTAAAAAGCATCTCAAGGCAGTTTATTTTTTTTTAAAGTGTAAAATATATAAATAATAAAATTAGCTAAAATAGTAGCATTACAATTCCATGCGCAAATAAAAATATCACTGAACTTAAAACTGTTAACTGTTAGGCTTATTCTTTCTTAGCATCTCTCAAACTTCTGAAGATCTTTTGCCCGAATGTTTTTTCCAAATCCATCTTTCATTTTGCTTTGGGGGGACATTTGATGGCAAACCTTGACTCAACCCACCCACCCACACCCACCCACCCCTCAGTTTTTCACAACACCTTTCAAGCTCCAAATGGGTAAATTTGTAAAATGCAATTTGCTCAAGCTTATAAAGGATACCTCATCCTTCCTTTTTGTCTTTGCCATGCCTTGGTGGCCCACCAGCAAGGTTGTTCTAATCAACAGGGTTTTAAAGCTGATGTAAAGCTTTGATTTGTTTGCTCCTATATGAGTTCATCTTTCTTTCCCACAGTCTGCTGCCCATATTTTTTTCCAGCCAAGGTTGCTTGGCAGCAGAAGTATTGGAGTGTTGTTGTTGTTTTTACGTTCTTTTTTTCTTTCCCCCCTTTCTCTCTTTTTTTGCCACTCCATTTGCTGGGGCCATGTTGGCTTTCTCTGTTGTTAGAACACTCTGGGTCAAGTGTAGGCGTGTGCTTGCTTTACAAATAACACCCCCATCACCGCTAATGTCTGCCTCAGATGTTAAGTTGCTGGTGGCTTTGTCTGAGGGGGCAACTTCGCGCTGTAATCTTGAATGCAAATCACTTTTTGTTGCTTTTGTTCCTTGAGAAAGGAGAGGCTGAAATGGAGCTCAAATAATTTATTTCAATGAATACATTAAGCAGGCTTATCTATTGTGGCTGCTTGAGGACTGAAGATAATTACCACAAAGCCACTTTCCCTTCACAGGGCATGAAAAAGAGTCAGAGTCTTGCTGCAAACCCTGAATTCAGTTTCTGTAGAAAGAAAGGGGGGAGGGGGGGCAAGAGAGATTTGACATATTTCAAGAGCAACTAGAATTTCTGGTGGGAACGTTTTCAAGCAGAATGAAAAACATTCCCTTGTGAAATATATTGCTATTTGAATTGGGAATTTCTTGGGCTTGTTGTAACACATCCTCAAACTGTCCCATTAACGCAACTCCTTTTTCTTTTAAATAGGGCAGTCAGGTATGGGCACCCTTTTTGTATCCTTGGAGATGTACAGCAAAAAGTACTTTTGTCTTTAAAAGCATGAACTCAACAAAATAATTCAAAACTATTATCTGGAAGTCGTTTTAGCAACTTTGCAGGAGTGCTGTAATAAATGATCCAAAACACCTGGGAGGGAAGGAAGTGTAGCTAATGAGTTGCAGTATATTGATAATTATTTCATATACCTGTTTTATATCTCTTTGTTTTTCACGTGAAACCTTATTAGTATTATTATTTTTTAACATCTTTTGCAATCCTGAGCTCATCCAGAGCTTTGGCCCACTTGACCGTCTCCCTACAAATGCTGACTATTCATGTATACTCTTCCTGAATGATTTCCCCTTTCTCCCATTTCTTATGCACACACCCTCCTTAAATCTCAGTTTATCTGTAACCTCCTTCCGCAGCCACACTGGTTTCTGTGGATCCTTCCTACTCTTCTTTCTTGTTGGAATTGTCTTCGAATATTTCACCATTAAGAAACTCCTATGCATCTTCGACTCCCTTCTCTTTGAGTATTTATGACCATGGAATCTCATCCACTAGTTCCTTAAGCTTGAAACCAGCCTTCTTAAAGTCCAGAGGGTATCCCCTACACTACACTCAGCTTTCCATTGCCTCTGTATCATGAAACCCAAGAGGACATGATCACTTCCTCCCAAGCTTCTCAGTACTTCCTCTTTGTTGATCAGTTCCTTCCTGTTGGTGAGGTCCAGGTCCCAAGATAGATGATCCCTTTGTTGTTTCTTTCACATTCCGGGAAATGAAATTTCAGTTAATTGTTAATTAACTGAGTTCAGTAGATTACATGAACTCAATTTAAGAGTCCATCCTCCACCCAACTATCTCTGACAAAGGGCCAGGATGTGACTCTTTCATTGGGTTTTACCAACCCAGGGTGATAACAGAGTCCTGTACTCTGATGTTCATCCCACCATCTGGCAAATAAGGTATCTGGCCTTTTATGGATTCATTTAATCTATTTTTATTTAAATTTGAATCTTTGGTACGCTTCTGGTTCTTGCCATAGTGCACAGTGTATATGCAGAGTTCCCTTTTGCTTTAATCTTGCTGGGTGGTTAATTTTCACGAGATCGCTTTTAGCTCTCGTATTTCGTGAAAGTAAATAGCCTTTCCCTCTTTCTATTTTACGCATGACTTTATAACTTCAATCATATTCTCCTCTTTGAAAGGGACTCCTTCAAAAGCATCTAAACATAGGCTTGATGTGACTGCTTACAATTTTTGTCTCTTTTCAGCACCCCTTATATTTGTCTCTCCTTCCCCACTCCCTTTTTATATGAAAATAAACCCACCCTTGCTTGAAGCAACACAGCAGTGCTAATCAGCAAGTGTTTTTGGCAGCGAGCAGCAATGCGGACACATCTGGAAGCCCTAACAGGAAGTCATTCCTTGTCCAAGTAACTTTGCAAAGCAAGAGGCCTGGGATGCACTAACAGGGCATTTTTTTTGATGGTACAGAAATGTTTGCTCTCTCAGTCAGTGGAGAGAAGTCAGGACCTTATCATAAGCAATTAGCACTCATTAAGTGTCATTTCACACTGAAACATTTTTAATTCCTCTCCTGCTGGGACTGCACCGTATCTTGAGCCAGTTAATCATAAACACAGATTCCTTGTGTTTAATTATAAGCATCGTGACTGCTGCCTATCCCTGGGCTCAATAACTTGAGCTCATGCTAATCTCTGGCTGCTGATAATTGAACCAAAGAAATCAGAAACGGGATATAAAGCAGCCAGAGATTTTTGCCTCTTTTGAGGAGCTTCCGTGTTGAGGAGAACAGGAATAAAGACCTTGTGGACCTCCAGATGTTGTTGGACTACAACTCCCATGTGTCCAGTCAGCATATTCGGAGATGAGTTGTGGTCCAAAAACGTATCAGGTTAGCCACCCTGATAGAAGCAGCAGCAAAAAAAGAAAAAGTGGCACAGGTGACACTTTTAAATTGAAACATGGTCCACTTGACCTGTTCTCAAGAGAATAATTTCTGCCCCTTATTTCTTATTTTGCCTCTATCTTGAGTGGTGTACATCTGCATAGAGAGTAGCTGCACAAATAATACACTAAGCTGCAAACAGATTTGCATTTATTAAAAATATGTGAGTAACACTGAGCGTACAAGCATATTCGCCTCTCCTAATGAGTAGGTTTCCCCCTGGGCATGGCTCTTTGCTCTTTCGTCCTCACCACAGCTGCAAGCTTGCTGTGGCACTTTACCATTCCTTTTGAGATGTTTTTTCAATTCCCACCTGATTCATGTTGTACTCAGTGTTGCTATGGCACAGTGAGTCTTATGTAATACAGTTGGGTGTGTACCTCACTGTTAACCACATAATGCAAAGTCCATGCACCTGTTTTTTTTATAAAAAAAATTCCCCATGCTCATAAAACCATATATGTCTTATACTACAGCAATAATACAATTTTTAACATTTAATTTTACAGCACAAGCGTTCAGTGCGCTCAGAAGGGCTGAACACCTCCCTCTCCTTTTCACAGCCATGAACTCAAGGAATTCTCTCCAACATATTACAAAGTATAAAACTAAGGCTATTCTGTGCTGAGAGACCTCGAATTTTCCATCCACCCTTTTCGGTATTATTATTTTTCTCCACCCCTCTCCTTTCTTCCTCAGTTGATTTCTCTCCAGCCATCTCACGGAAGGCGCAGTGACTATGAGACACATCCCTGCTCATTCTTCATGTAAAAAGATTGCATCCTTATACCCTAAAATGCCATATATCTGCCCATGAGTGGTGGGCTGGTCCTGGTTTCATAGCCAAGACAAAGTCATGTGGTATATAGACAGATGGGTTAAAACCATAGCTTTCCTAATAAAGTGTAAGCTTTCTGAACATTTCCAAGGTAGCTTTGCAGTCTACAAACCAACCAGGGAAGTATAAAAGCAGCAATAAGAAGTATGAGGCAAAAAACTGGTAAAGTAACTTTCTTGGGCCAATTGCTGTAGCAGGAATATAAGTTGTCAAGCTACAAATTGGTGTTCTTTAAGTTCACCAGATGTGAGCTAACATTACTGTATGTATACTATGCAGGCTGCTAGTAATACATGGTTTATTCCTCACATATCCATGCAACCCTAGGTGGGCTCATTGGTGGTGGAGGGAAGTAGCAGTAATGCCACAAGTTGTGATAGGTGGCTCTCAGCCACTCATTGTTAACTACCCACAGAGCCCCAACCCAGCTGCCATCTAGATGTTGTTTGATTGCAACCCTCATTATCTGTGATCATTGGCCATGCTGGTTGGGGCTGATGGAAATGTAGTCCGAAGCACGGGTGAGGCTGCTCTGGGACATAGCATTATGATGGCTGGCATTTGCAAAGTTTGTATCAATACTAGCTATGGCTATACAGGTTATAGTTTTGCTCAGGCCTTGTTCCCTTGGGGGTGGGGGTGGGTCACCGAGAGTGGGTCCGCGATACCATTCATTTTAACTCTAGGTGTAGGCAAGTCATGGAATATTTTAATCCATTTTATGAAATCAAAATTTAATTCACGCTACCTCTCTAAGGGACCCAGGTGGCGCTGTGGGCTAAACCACAGAGCCTAGGGCTTGCTGATCAGAAGGTCGGCGATTCGAATCCCTGCGACGGGGTGAGCTCCCGTTGCTCGGTCCCAGCTCCTGCCCACCTAGCAGTTCGAAAGCACGTCAAAGTGCAAGTAGATAAATAGGAACCGCTCTGGCGGGAAGGTAAACGGCGTTTCCATGTGCTGCTCTGGTTCGCCAGAAGCGGCTTAGTCATGCTGGCCACATGACCCGGAAGCTGTACGCCGGCTCTCGGCCAATAAAGCGAGATGAGCGCCGCAACCCCAGAGTCGGACACGACTGGACCAAATGGTCAGGGGTCCCTTTACCTTTACCTTACCTCTCTATACTGTTTATATACTGTGTCAAAAGGCTTTTCACCATCTAATGATAACATTAGAAATTGGTCTTTATTTTTGCTTAAGTCCACAACTAATATCATATTAACTACTGCTTGCCTCGTTTTTATAAAACCAGTCTGGTCATTCTCAATAACGGACATTATCACTTGCTGGATTCTAATTGCTAAAGTCACTGTTAAATTCTTTGTATCAACATTAGTGATACAGACCAATAATTTGCACACTGAGTGTGATCTTTATCTGGTTTGAGTGCAACAGTAATATAAGCTTGATTGAATGTCATTCATAAATTACCTTTATCAAGTATCTCTTTGTACAATTGGTGCTGATAGATCCAGTGCTTTTTTTCTGGGGGGATGCAGGGGTACGCTAACCCCTAAACATTTTATAAATCTTTGTACTTTTGTCCATTTACTGTATTTATTTTCCCTGATTTGAACTATAAAATGATTTTCTGGAGTCAAAATGAGAGTACCCCTAAACATTTTTTAATATATGCTTTTGTGTGTCATCTAGATATGTTAAGTTTATTTTGTTAAAGGAAACCTCTATATCATTATAAACTACATATTTTGGTTTAGCATATAATTCTAAAGAGTACTTGAAAATTGTATCATTAATATATTTTGAGATTTTATAGACTTCATCTTTCCCCACCCTAATAATTGGGATCATTGCTTTTCCTTTCTTTTTTTGTGCTATATGTAACATTCCATGTTATTTGGGGTTTCTTACTCCTGTTGCACTATGCAATTGGTCCATGGTTGGCTGTATAAAAAAGCTGATCGAATATTTCATTTTCTTATGCATCAGCATATTTCTACACTGTTCTTGCAGACAGTTCAGAAATTGCTATTCCTTTTTTATGATGTTGCCAGCAAAGATAAAGCATTATTTTTCTAAATGATAGTATTTTATGTTTCTAGGTTGGTGGTGACCAAAGCCAGGGAGCTGTCTTTCTACGTGAGTTTACCTTAATTCGGAGAGAGAGTCTTAATGAAGATTTCCTTTCAGATTTGCTGAATACGAACCTCAGAATTGAAGATACGGTAGGACCAGCCTCTCTTTCAAATAATATTGTGCATGTGAAAAAATGGCATTTAGCATTTAGAGCGTTATTCTAAATGGCAGGAGAGAGAACTCAGAGATATTAGGAAGAACAGGTATAATAGGCACTAGAGCCGTGGTTGGAACTGCTGGTGGCAAACTCTCCTCCCAGAACTCATAAGGAAAGAGAAACTTGCACTGTA
The DNA here is from genome assembly GCA_034642065.1 of Darevskia nairensis. Classification (NCBI taxonomy): domain Eukaryota; kingdom Metazoa; phylum Chordata; class Lepidosauria; order Squamata; family Lacertidae; genus Darevskia; species Darevskia nairensis. Next base: position 1,258,696 of record JAWWNI010000439.1, read on the forward strand.
ACAGGTATGAGGGAGAAGAGAGTCAATTGGTTGAGAAGTGATCTACAGAGGTCAAGTATGCCAAACTGGAGGGAGATCTACTGCAGTTCTGGTTGCTCTGCCAGGTTGCTCTGAATTCAAGAGAGAAGAGCTGAATGGTGAGCTGGAACCAGTAGGTCAGTCAGTATAGGCTGGGAGCAAACCAGAAGGAGTGTCTCCCTTCCATACCTCTTTGGAGGTCTGGCTTTAAGTTGTGACTGAAAGACAAAACCAGTTCCGGAACATAGCCTAGTGAAGTAACAAGACTGCATAGAAGCTGAAATTTACCTGCAACAGTTACTGTATAGTGTAGGCCAGACTTCACCAACTTGCTGTCCTATGGGTTTTGTTACACTATAAATCCCAGCATCCCTGAACAATGACTATGCTCGCTGGATCTGATAGGAGCTAGAGGACAACATCTGGAGGGCATCAGATAAGGCTGGTGAACTCTTTTTGAACAGTAATTATTTCGATGGGACTTGCGTGAGCCTAGTTTTCTCTAGATTTTGCCTGCTTTGTGCTAATACACTGAATTTATTTCAATGTTTCTGGTGTCGAAATCCTATCCCTGAAATTAAACAGAGGCATATATATTTTTAATTGGCATTTGTTCTTCTTTCCTCCTGTCTTTGCCTAAGTCCTGCAGACCAGAATTCCTCCTGCTGGTTCAGTATATCTTTTCATTTGCGGACAACAGTCCAAGCAATGGAGGTTATTGTGTATCATTTTGTGTTCGTTAAGATTGTGATGATTTTACCATATACACTTTTACAAGGTTCTATGTTGTATTTGGAGAAGACTCTCTGATGCAGTTTCATCTTGGTTATATAAATTTATTTTTTTAAAGCAGATACAGAGATAATGCTTTGTGCTGCAATTCAGCTGCACTTGTGATTGTGGAGTGGATCTCATTGGTGAGAACACGGTTGACTGGAGCATTAGAGAGATGAGGATTGCTAAGATAAATCTTGCTTAGGTCAAAGAACATACTTAACAAAGAGGATGGATGCATTAAGAGGATGGATGCAATAAACAACCCCCTGGAAATCCATCTGCTTTTCAGCAAACCATCTCTAGGTTTCTCACAATCCCACCCAAAGAGTTCACACATCAGGCAAAATCAACACTTTGTTTTTACCGTGTATAAATCTGTTGGTGAGACTCATAGTAGAATCAAGCAATGCTTTACTGCCAAGACAAAAAGATTCTTTGTGAAGGTGATGCGATTAACCCTCACTGTGATTAATGATGTGTGGCTTGAATCACTGTGCATCAAATGCGATGCTCCATAGACCAGCAGGCAACCTTTTGTTAGTTTTGTGTCTGTTTTGCTGGCTTGGCCTGTGGTTGTATTGAAATACATTGGTCTTGTGCCGGACTACAAGTATTTGTACACGGTTAACAAGCGATAGTACTGTGTTAATTATACAGAAAGTTCCAACCAGAAACTATTTCTTCTCAGTAAGTTCATTCTATCACTCAATATAACATACGGTAAGCAAAAAAAAATTGCTTTTAAAACACACACACACACAAACACCCTGATAGCTATGCTACATCTTAAATTTTCATTGAGAAATTATATATTTCTTTGGTTGACAGATGCCAGAAAATCAAATCAGTTGAATGTGAATGAACAGAATATGAACAGGATATTTTAAAACTCTGTGGTCCAAAGGAAAGCAGAGCAATATGTTTGGCACCAGCTTGGCTGCAGGAATTGAAGAAAAGAGGTGTTCAAGGTGCTATCCAACCATCTTAGGGACCCTGCTCTGCATTTGTGTAGGGTTTACTCCTTCTCCCGAGGAAATCCCACAAGGCAGTGGAGGTTTAGGATAAGAGTTTTCATTCTCCTATATGGGTTAAATTACCAGGTTGACGAATTCCATCTGCTCCTCAATTCCCTTTACAGCACGTGCAAAAACTGCCTTCTTGACCATTGGACCCCCTATTGATCTCGTCTGATCAATCCACTGGAGCCTGTCTCCACATGCAGGGGAAGTCCATAACTCACCTATTTTGGCCGGCCAGCCAAAGCCTTTCACAGGGTGTAGCCGCTGTCGCATGTTGGCAGCTTCTAGAAGCCACAGATGAGTACTGAGTGCAAGGTCGGGACCAGAGGTGGCCCCTCCAGGTACTACCCCTTCTCTACCACCCAATACACCGCAATAGTGGTGTAGAACTATCTAAAGAAATAGAGGTTGCTCTCCTGGTTCACACTTCTCCTCTTCGTAATTGAAGACTGGCATAAAAATCTCTGGGAACTTTATCAGCTCAGAACACAGAAGGTGGAGAGTTCATGTCTGAATGATTTCTCACTTTAAGTGGAGAACTAGAATTTCGAACAGATGCCTGGCCTAGATCCCTCATGGTTTTCATGGGCAGGAGGTTTTTGATGTGAGAAAATATTTACTCCTAGAATACTCTTCCCTACATTCTGAATCTGATACTTCATTGGAAGGTTTAGCACTGTGTATTCAGATTACATCTTAGATCACAAGTTCCCAGTGTGTGGTCCATGTTCGCCTCTAGACAGTTCCATCCTTATTTCAGGCATCATGATATATGGGTAAATCGCAGTGTTTAGCTGGTGATATATTGCGATGTTGAAAACCATATCAATGGCCCAGCCCTGTCAATGGGCTATTGGTGGTTTGGGGGATTCATTCAGATCGCCTGCAGCAGGGACTTTAGCATCTAGCACAGCTCATTAAATTGGTGAACAACAGACAGAAAAATGGTCTGCCTAGATACTCTACAGTTATCTATTTGTCTGGGGTGGTGGTAGTGGAATTTGGGGACCACAGTCTGAGATTATAGCACAGTAGCATAAGACTAAAAGACCAGAGTTTATGGCTTCATGACAAGAGTATTATTACCGTATATACTCGAGTATAAGCCGACCCGAATATAAGCCGAGGCACCCAATTTTACCACAAAAAACCTGGGAAAGGTTAATAGGAGCCACTGCCTGCCTCACTTGAGTATAAGCCGAGGGCGGCTTTTTCAGCACAAAAAATGTGCTGAAAAACTAGACTTATACTCGAGTATATACAGTACATTGTTATCTGCAGGATAATCAGATAATTAAAACTAACATTTATTTAAAGTAACAATACATCAATTAGAGGGGCGTGGGTGGCGCTGTGGGTTAAACCACAGAGCCTAGGGCTTGCCGATCAGAAGGTCGGTGAGTCGAATCCCCGCAACAGGGTGAGCTCCCGTTGCTCGGTCCCTGCTCCTGCCCACCTAGCAGTTTGAAAGCACCCCAAAAAGTGCAAGTAGATAAATAGGAACCGCTCCGGCGGGAAGGTAAACGGCGTTTCCGTGCGCTGCTCTGGTTCACCAGAAGCAGCTTAGTCATGCTGGCCACATGACCCGGAAGCTGTCTGAGGACAAACGCTGGCTCCCTCAGCCAGTAAAGCGAGATGAGTGCCACAACCCCAGAGTCGTCCGCGATTGGACCTAATGGTCAGGGGTCCCTTTACCTTTACCTTACATCAATTAGAAATTAAAGATTTATTCAAAATAAAAAATAAAAAGCTAGCTGTGATTTTCTCCCAGAGAGCCAGTTACAAAAACTTAGTAGTTGTTGCTAGATATCAGTCTAATGTGCATTCATCACCATCACTTACAACCCAAGCAGTATTTGGGGAATCAAGTCCCCAAATTCTGTTGTTCTGGAGTCTAAGGATGGATCTGTGAGTTACGTTTCTGTAGCCCCATAGACCCCCGTTATGCAAACACTGCACAAACATGATACAAAAATAGCAGTACAGTGCTTCCAGCTTTAACCTCAGAAATGTTTATGTTTCTACTGGCCAGGGGAAGAATTCTGCCCCTTCCCCCAAATCTTTATCATATTCCATCTTTTGCTAAACTAATAACTAAAAATGAACTAGAGAATGCAGTCCGGCAATGGATCCCATGTTTCCTCCAGGGAATCACCATTTACCCTCACATACCCTCAGTTTTGAACATTCACTAGAAGCATAGAATTAAAAAATAATTTAAAAAAGCAACAGTTATATGTAAAATAACAATGTATAGACTCTCAAGGATTTGATGTTTCCTTAGTGGTTTTTGAAAATGGACTTTTAGGAATATTACGTGCTTTTTTTAATTGGTTCGTTTACTTCTTAAACTTATGATTGGACACCAGGTTGTTAGATGTTAGCAGAAGCATATTTAACCCTCTGCTGACAAGTTGGGTCAAACACAAGGGCAGTGCAATGGAAAACGAACGTCTCAGTGAAGGCATGATGTTTTCATCTTCTTGCAAGTGGTGTGATGCTTAATCAGATCTGCCAAATATTTTATTTGTATGCCCTTCTTGACCCAAACACTGGATTCGTAAAAGCAGTTTCTCTGTCAGTGTAGGTTTAAAGATCTTGTTTGTACTAACAGAAGAAGTAATGAATGCATTTATTTATTTACAAAATGATATGTATAATAAAAATATACTGTTCTTGTTTTGATACCATTGATAATGACCGAAACATCAGTGGTCGGGCACTTGTCCATTTGGCATTTTCGTCTTAGATTTGGAATTCTGTGTGTAATATATGTGTGCCGAACATATAATAAGCTAGGTATTTTGAATAGCGTGTATAAACGAATTGCATTAGTTTTACAAATGTTTAGTATACATTTTCCCCTGCCCTTGTTCCTTTTGGTGTATACTGATGACCACATGCCACTAGTACTGTTTATTGGGATCATTTATTTATAAATATATATATATATATATTTATATACTGCCATATCGTAAAACATCAGGTGGTTGTAAAACAACAAAACATAAAACACTATTAAAAACAGTTTGGCTTACCTATCACATCATGGTTATTTTCTCCATGCACAGATTGAATAGCCACTGTTATTGGAGCTGGAAATTGCAGGAGTGTGGATGTAATGATGGCTGCGCTCCAGATTTGTTTCCCAATAGGAGTCATCTCCCTTATTTTTATCTTTTTTAAAAACAAGCTTAGCTCTTTTTAGCTGCGCTGCACTGAAATACAATATTTACATTTCTCTAAGTGGTCCCACAGTTCAAAGAAGAATTCCTGCTGCTGTTGCTGCAGCCTCAAGTGCTCATTATAAACAAAACTCTGAACTGAAGAAAGCAACAGTTGTTTGCAGGTAAAAAGACAAGGTCTGTTACTTGGTCTTGAAGGAGGAAAAGTATATATTTTGCAACAAAATAAGGGTCAGGGAACCTGGGAAAGAGTTCCAAGGTAAGTGCTACAGCAGCAACCACCTGGCTTAGACTGAGCCTCCATAGGAGATGGAGATTCCTCTTCCTGGCTCTCAAAAAGACCGTTGTCTGAGCAGGATGTCACATGGACCTCCTCTTCCAAATATTATTATGTAAACAATAGCCTCGTAGAGCTAGCTGTTAGCAGCTTGGGTGAATTAGATTGGAATAATCACAGCTTCTGGAGTTCCAAGGGCTTATTCATGCAGGAACTTCTTACAGGATTGGGGGAGATAGGAGAGAAATAACACACACACTATTTGGAGAGAACAGCAAACAAAAAATGGCTTAGCTTTTAGGTGTAGAGTTAACTTAGAGAACTACAAACAAAAGCAGGCTAGATTGCTATACAAACAGTGCCTTCTGGTGCTTTAAAGCAGCACATGCATTGACTAGGATATTTAGAGAAGAAAATGTATTTGCTTTCCTCAAACACTAGCTAGGTAGTTGCTGGCAACCCTGATGTTCCTGCTTGACTTGTCATAACCTCATTCCCTCTGGTCCGTAAGCCCTTGGGTAACTTGAGTGAATCTGGTATCCATTTTGGAGTTTTCAGTGCTGCAGCTGGAATGGCGGGGAATGGTGCATTTCTGCAAGAATGGTGTGTTTCTTGGGTTTGGTGGCTGTGCTGGAGTTTGTTGGCAGGTCCTGCTTCTGCTGTTTCTTTGAGGAAATCTCACGTTCAGGGGTCTGAGCATGGCTGGACTAAGGGAGCTTTACAGTTTTAGTTTACTTCGGATAATGAAAAATGGGGTAGAATTCTAGCACACATATTTGCACAGTATCAAACAGGTTCCCACTCATTAGGTCAATGAAAAGGTACATAGTCAGAAGCAATTAAGACCACATTTATGTTACCATTGTTATTTATCTGTATAAGCATGGGCTTGCATATATACAGAGCCAAACGTCTAGGAAAATATCCTAGATATTTTATTTGGGGGGGGGGAGGGGGTCTAAAATGAAAATAGTAGGAAGTAACCGAAGAAGAATGGTATACAGCTAAGCTACCTTTGTGTGGGCCCTAGGGCAGTATCTGGGCAAAAATGAAGCAGCCCATTATTTTGTCAAATAATTACATTATTTTGTCATTAGTGTTCTCCGTATTTGTCTAAGTTAGTCCTCTAGCAAAGAGAACCAGGTTGTAGCTACAAGTCTATAAAGTTGGGGTCTGCTCAAGGTAAGGAAGCTCATTGACAAAACAAGATGAAAAGGATCAGGTCCAAGTGCCATTGATAGTACCATTCAGAGAAGGAAGATCCTCTAGCTTTCTTGATTCCTGGAATGGCTAAGAGAAATAGGCTTTTGCTTGTGGAACAAAAAGTAACACCCTGCCAACGTTACCTCTCTGACTATGCCTGCTCTAGCATTTTCTGATATCCTATGTCAGACATAGGCAAACTCGGCCCTCCAGATGTTTTGGGACTACAATTCCCATCATCCCTGACCACTGGTCCTGTTAGCTAGGGATGATGGGAGTTGTAGTCCCAAAACATCTGGAGGGCCGAGTTTGCCTGTCTTATGTTAACATATGGTTTCTAGGCCCAGAGACGGTGCTTATACCACCGAATGCTCTGAGACTCGGCTTCTTTGTTATTTTCCATGCCAATCCTCTTGCTCACCTTTCTCTCCACCTCAACATGACATGAGTCTCATTCTCATTTACAGCTCTTTTGGCCAAAGCAAATGGAGAAGGGTGGACTTCTCCACTAGTAAATGAAAGGGGTAGGAAATGCATTCATTGTATGCTCTTAGTGTGGTGGAGCCAGTGTGGTGTAGTGGTTAAGAGCGGTAGCTTCGTAATCTGGGGAACCGGGTTCGCATCTCCGCTCCTCCACATGCAGCTGCTGGGTGACCTTGGGCTAGTCACCCTTCTTTGAAGTCTCTCAGCCCCACTCACCTCACAGAGTGTTTGTTGTGGGGGAGGAAGGGAAAGGAGAATGCTAGCCGCTTTGAGACTCCTTCGGGTAGTGATAAAGCGGGATATCAAATCCAAACTCTTCTTCTCTTCTTAGTGCCTGGGAGCACAGCCTCCGGAGAAGATGTTCTCCTGACCTTGCCATCAGATTTAAGCACAGGACTCTGCTTCTTTAAAGCTCTCATTCTTTAAAACAGCCCATGAACCAAACTCAAACACTCAGGAGAAAGAAGATTCAAAGATGTCCTTGTACCAGAATCCCAACATTTCACAATGGTGTTTAAGCTGCTAGCTTTTAAAACTGGTCATGCTCGATATTTTCACAGAGATTCAGATGTATTGAAAATAATGGCCCATGGAGAGTTTTTGATGGTTTCTTATTAGCAAAGAGCACTCACTACTGGAAGAGATGTGGCATTGCATTTAATTAGATGAGCTTGTACAGATATTCAAAGCATATGCTACTAGAGTCAGTGTTATAATGATTTTATGCAACACATCCTTCTCTTCGTTCCATAAAAAAGAAGTCTCTGTGGTGTATGCGACAGAAATGGAAAGATGGCAAAGGACGCAATCCCTGTTCTTCCATGCAAATTCATTTGTTGGAACGAATAGAAGCAGTATATTTGTCCTGTCACTATGCAACAGGATGTTCTCCTGTACAGATCCTGCACTTGCTTAAACCTATACAGTGGTACCTTGGTTCTCAAATGCCTTGGTACTCAAAACAACTTGGAAACCAAACACTACAAACCCAGAAGTAAGTGTTCTGGTTTGCGAATTTTTTTCAGAAGCCGAACGTGCTCCGTTTTGAGTGTTACATTTCCAATTTGAGTGCCACTCTACTGTTTTGAGTGTTACGCTGAGGTCTGTCTGTTTTTGCTATGTATTTTGCGTTTTTGTTTCTATGACTTTTTTGTTTTGTTTTTGTGGCTACTGATTGATTGATTGTGTGACTGCAGTACATTGTTTATTGCTTTCATTTTATGCATCAGTGGTCTCGTTAGATAGTAAAATTCATGTTAAATTGCTGTTTTAGGGGTTGTTTTTAAAATTCTGGAATGGATTAATCCATTTTGCATTACTTTCGATGGGAAAGCGCATCTTGGTTTTGGAACGCTTTGGTTTTGGAACGGACTTCCAGAACGGATTAAGTTTGAGAACCAAGGGACCACTGTACAGCAACGGAATATTTTCAATGAGTTTTTGATAGTACCTGTCTTGATGAAGTTCAAGAGGGGGTTGTAACCTGATATGGTTGTATATAAACTATGTACATCTCAGCCTGGATAGCTCAGTTGGGTAGAGCATAGTGCTGATACCGCCAAGATTTCAGGTTGGGCTAGACAATCATCAAGGCCCCTTCCAACTCTACGATTCTATTTATGGAATGGATTTCACCTCTTGCTGGTCAGTGAATAGTGGGATTATCAAGGATTCTCAGTGCAACAAACTGAGTTACAAAGGAATGAAGTTAGCAATCTTAATTTAAATCAGGATTCCATCAAGTCTGCTTCAAGGCAGGACACTTTTGTGATAAAAATTCCTGGATTAGTTTGTTTGTTTTTAAAGTTTTATTTCTTTTACTGGAGCTGTTTTAAAAGAGTTATCTTAATGTAATCCCATTTTGTTCCTGCTTCAATTTGTTGTTGAACGTGTACAAGAAATAATGTTCAAGCATAATTGAGAGTGGCAGGAGTGATAGGTTTGTGAGCATGTCAATTTGAATTTTATCCGAATACTCATCTTTCACACAATACATGGGTTGCATTTTTTCTAACAGCTCCTTAAAGCAGTCAATTAACAAAACAAAAAAAAAATAACCCTTGGAGTAAAATAAGTATGGAGGGAGAAGACAGCTATGCACAATGCACATTTCAAGTTACTACATGTTAGCCAGTTAAATACGTTTGTCTCCAGACTACCCTTTCCCTGAAAAAAAATGTACTAATTTGAAAAGCTGAAGTACATCAGTCCTGCTGTTTGATTTCTGTCTTAATTTATTTAATGCAAAGTTTCTGAACATAATGAAGCCAATACCATCCCATAATTTCTAGCTCTGAAAGTCAAAGTAAACTTCAGTTTCATAGATATCTTCACCATATGTGATCATGCAAGTAGAAGATTTAGTGGAAAATTTAATACGGGGGGAAATATTGTTGTTGTTGTTCAGTCGTTCAGTCGTGTCCGACTCTTCGTGACCCCATGGACCAGAGCACGCCAGGCACTCCTGTCTTCCACTGCCTCTCGCAGTTTGGCCAAACTCATGTTGGTAGCTTCGAGAACACTGTCCAACCATCTCGTCTTCTGTCGTCCCCTTCTCCTTGTGCCCTCCATCTTTCCCAAGATTGAACGGGGGGAAATATTTTAACCATTTTATGCTAATTCAACCTATTTTATCTTAATTCCTTTCCACTAATGCTTTAGGTAGTAAAGCAGCCAAGGATAGTTCTCTTAACCAAGGTTAGCGTCAGAATTAAGCACCACTGGGCTGTGTGGAGCTTCCTTCTCCTCCTTGCTGTCCCTGCCTTCTCTGAGCTCTCAAACAGACACTATGAGCTGCCCACAGAATGCTCCCTCACTGCTGTACCAGCTCATCCTCCTCCTCAAGCTCACTGGCAGGGGAAATAGGGACATTCTGGGATCAAATCAGAAGCTGGGATGGCTTTTGTAATTCCGGGACCGTCCCTGGAAAATCAGGACACTTGGAGGGTATGAAACAACACAGCGGGCTGGCCAGGGAAAAATAAATTATGTGGTATTGCCAGCTTGGGCTGTCTGATGATGGGGCAGAATAAATACATTGGTAGCGGGTGGAGTCTGAAGGTGTTAGAGGAGTCATTCCTCTGCTTTCTGGGATAGAGATTTTCCTCATCAGAGTTGTTTTCCAGTTTCCGTAGGAGAGTCAGTCGACAAAGGGATTTTGGTCTAGGAAGCTTTCAGTGGGTATTTCAAACATTTGAGGGTGTTGTGTCCAAGGTGCTGATCATCTTGTATATATAATTTGTACATCAAACCTCAGCATTTGCAGTGGTTGGTGTGTGTGTATGGGGGGGGGATGGAAGTCGAAAAGAAAAGGGAAACGTGTCCTTTGCTGTCTTGGTATTGTAGTAATTTATTTATTTATATGTCAAATAGAAGTACTGTATTAGCTGTAAGCTTTTGAACAGGATAAAGTGAGTGGTTGCTTTTTACAGTGCAGAGTTGTTCCCCCTAAAATGTTCTTTTACATAATTACCTGGCAAGAGATTACTTTCTTAATACTGACAACTTGACAACATGTTTCGGTTCCTGAAAATTATAGCATGGATGTGAAAAGGGAGCTTTTGAACTTCTGGGTTTACCTAATTATAGGTGTAGTGCTCTGACAAGACTCCACAAATTTATAGTGGCTACTCCTTCCTAATTACTTCTTAGGCTGTCTAATTCTCAAATTAGTTCTAATGTGTCATTCTTGTTTAACTTTCTGTGTTACTGCCACTGATCATTATGCTTCAGATATCTCAGAAGAGAGTACTTGCCTTAGGTAGATGGGATTGAATGTCCTTATAGACCACACAAGACAGAGATCAAACTTACATGAACAGAAGCCCCAAAATAATATAAAATCTGAACTTGTCTTCTGGGCATGAAGACTTATGATGTACGCATTTATGACTTTAGAATGCAGCTGAATGCAGAATGTTTTTTTTTATGTGAACAATTTAAAACAAACAGATATGAAAAGAAGAGCCCAAATTTCAAGAATGATATATAAACTTAATTTGACAGGTAAACAGTAGCTGAAACAGTTATTTGCATGTTGAAGGATAACAGATCTCTCTCATGTGACCAGTCATCGGGTTGTGTACAGTGGCGTTGCATGTGGAGGGCATCTATAAGAGCAGTTGCCCAGGGTGCAAAATTGTTAGGGGGTGCAAAATTTCAACATACGGTGGTGCCTCAAAACAGCTGTGTGCTTCCATTGCTAGGCATCAATGCAAGCAGCTTCTCCATGTGAACCAAGAAGTAACCTCTCCAGACAATGGAACAACTCTTCTGATCTCTGTGGCTCTCAACAATACGCCAGCCCAATAGTTTGTTCAGCAGCGTCAGCTTTTGTAGCTGGAGTCAGTCAGGGCCCTGCCCTCCCAGGCCAGGGAGCAGATCTTCCAGGACTCTCAGCCAAGATGGTTATGGGTAAATCCCCAAGGCACAAAACTGATTTCAGTGGACTCTCTTTGGGTACCCACATGTTACTGGGCTACATCTGGATATTATGATTGGTAATGCCACCAGGAAGGAAACGATCTTATTATGCATATATTGTACACTTGAATTGCTAAGCCTCAGTATGCCCATACCTTGGTTTAACAAAAATACTTGCAGATAGTTTTTCTTAAAAAGTGTTTTGCCCCTCATAGTTGTTAAAACTCAATATTATTAATAATAATAATAATAATAATAATAATAATAATAATAATACTTTATTTAAACCCCGCCCATCTGACTGGGCCCCCCCAGCCACTCTGGGAGGCTCCAAATCAAATATTAAAAACATAATATAGCATTAAACATTAAAAACTTCCCTAAACAGGGCAGCCTTCAGGTGTCTTCTAAATGTCAGATACAGTGGGTCCTCGACTTACGAGTGACTCGACTTACAAAAAATGGCCTCCGCATCCGAATTTTTCGACTTCCGAAAGGAAGTCGCGGCCGCTTTGAATAGGGTTGCTTCGACTTACGAATTTTTGAATAGGGTTGCTTCGACTTACGAATTTTTTTCGCTCAATGCATCCCTATGGGGATTCGACTTATGAGTGTTTTCGACTACCGAAGATCGCGTCGGGATGCATTATCTTCGTAAGTCGAGGACCCACTGTAGTTGTTTATTTCCTTCACATCTGATGGGATGGTGTTTCACAGGGTGGGCGACACTACTAAGAAGGCCCTCTGCCTGGTTCCCTGTAACCTCACTTCTCGCAATGAGGGAACCGCCAGAAGCCCCTCGGCGCTGGACCTCAGTGTCCGGGCTGAACGATGGGGGTGGAGATGCTCCTTCAGGTATACTGGGCCAAGGCCGTTTAGGGCTTTAAAGGTCAGCACCAATACTTTGAATTGTGCCCGGAAATGTACTGGGAGCCAATGCAGGTCTCTCAGGACCGGTGTTATAGGGTCCCGGCGGCCACTCCCAGTCACCAGTCTAGCTGCCGCATTCTGGATTGATTGCAGTTTCCGGGTCACCTTCAAAGCTAGCCCCACGTAGAGTGCATTGCAGTAGTCCAAGCGGGAGATAAATAGAGCATGCACCACTCTGGCGAGACAGTCTGCGGGCAGGGAGGGTCTCAGCCTGCATACCAGATGGAGCTGGTAGACAGCTGCCCTGGACACAGAGTGGACCTGCGCCTCCATGGACAGCTGTGAGTCCAAAATGACTCCCAGGCTGCACACCTGTCCTTCAGAGGTACAGTTACCCCATTCAGGACCATGGAGTCCTCCACACCAGCCCGCCCCCTGTCCCCCAAAAACAGTACTACTGTCTTGTCAGGATTCAACCTCAATCCGTTTGCCGCCATTCATCCTCCAACCACCTCCAAAAGTCTATATCTATATATATATATATATAGACTATATCTACAAACAGAATCTAAAAACAGAGAACAACAGGATTATGGGACGTGTGTCTCTGACTGCGGGATAACTCCTCCCACCCAGAATTTGAAGAGGTTTACAGCCAACTCCCTTGAGCACCTCAGGGGATACTTGTCTTTCATGACAACCACACACATGCATACAACATAGCAGCTTATAATCAAAGCCAAGATCAGTTAAATGGTTGTTAGCTGAGGGAACAATTTAATAACCGTCACTTCTTTAGCTTCTGTTCAATCAGTTTAGTACCAGCGCTTGAAACTCCTTTATTTGTATGACACCAAAGCTAGTTAAAGTAGCTACAGATTGGAGGTGCACTGCTGTGCACTGCTGGAGCCAGGATAAAAGCTTTGTGTATGGACAGAACCACTTTAGGCTTCACTTGAGAGCTGTCCTAATGAAATGCTCCTCCACAGATAGACTCAGAAAACTAGTGTGTCAAGCAGAAGTCTGTCTCTGAACTCTCTCTAAATAGACACTTAGCTGCTGTGCAATCAGATTGAACATCTAATAAAGCAAAAACTTGCTATGATTGGGACAGCCACCGTTTCCATGTAAAGATAGCAGGCTGTGATTCATCCCCCCCTATGCAAGCAAAGTAGCAAAGCACTTTGGGTCTCATACAACTCAACGCCCCTTCACAAAGTTGGCAAATATCGTTTGCGTTTGTCAACAGAAACTTGGAGTTTTAGCTTCATCCTGGCAAGCCACACTGCTGAACTTTCTGCAAACCACAATTCTGCCGCTACCCAACTAAATTATCCTTGTTAGGAAGACACTGAGAGCAAGGATAGAGAACAGAAAACATGCTGCACATCTAGTATCGTATTACAAAAATGTATTCTCCCTTGATTAAGTGTATCACTGCCAATCATTTATAATAATAATAATAATTCTTTTATTTGTACCACGCCCATCTGGCCGGGTCTCCCCAGCCACTCTGGGCGGCCTCCAACAGATATAAAAATACATTAAAAATACATTTATACTTTTAACAGATGCATATATTTCTGCAACTGTGGCTTCACATCCATAAGATGTTGAGTCTAGACCAGTGGTGGCTAACCTTGACACGCCAGATGTTTTGGAACTACAACTCCCATCATCCCTAGCTAACAGGACCAGTGGTCAGGGATGATGGGAGTTGTAGTTCCAAAACATCTGGAGTGTCAAGGTTAGCCATCACTGGTCTAGACTGTATACCTGTCCTTCACACCTGTTATTTCTGGATTATTAAATCATTTGTATCAACTGCTGTTCATGTGGGAGAGAATTTGGGGGGCTAGCTTTTATAAATAATTGGGGGGGGGGGGTTGTGCTTGTGTGACCAGCTTGTTTTCTGCTTAAATCCACCATGCTCTAATAAACCAACACCAACTTTCAACAGGTCTAAATATCCTATAGCTATGCTAGGATTTCTTAGCGAAAAACTTAGGCATTACAGCTAAGAAGACACATGACAGGTTTTTAGGGTTAACAGCGGGAAATAGATGGCTATGACAGTTGAACCCCCAGAGCTCCCATTGAGGAAATATATGACCTCTGGCAACCAAAATCCAGAGTTGATATAATTAATCCAGGCATGCAGCAGAAACACCAGCAGACTTGCTTCACTTTACCAGAGTTACGTACCATTCGGAATGTGTACTTTTTTAAAATAAAGGCATGTATTCCCCCTCCCCTTTCTCCCTTCCTGCTCTTCCCCCTTTCTGCCCTATGTTCCACACTAAATGCTGAATGTTCATCCAAGATCTCTTCTGTGAGGCGGATGTGTGTCTCCTCGGAAGTAAGCATCCACAAAACGCCGTCTACTAAACTAATCACTTTATTTTATAACATTGAACAGTCCAGACCTTACGGCTATGCATCCGACCCCTCGGAGTCAGATCCTTCGAGTACCGATTTGCGGCTCTGCCCCCAGCATAGCAGCTTCGGGAACCCTAGTCTCCGCCTCTCCTTTTTCCGCTTCCGTGCCCTTGACCTGGGCGGCCCTACGGCTCCCCCTTCCCTTTCGCTTTCACCTTCCCCGCTGGTGGTGTCTGATGCTCCGGCAGGCTCTCTAAGCCTCACCTCCTCCTCGGACTCCCTATTCTGATCCCTTCCCATTGGCTGTGCTAGCCCTCTGGTGGAGGCTTCCTCCCATTGCTGCACTATCTGCTCTGGCGTCAGCAGGGGCTGTGCCTGTTCCTGATCCCAGACCCTCAATAACTCCTCGGGCGTCAGCGGGGCTCTGTCTAGGTCCGCTGTCTCCTCTGGCACCGCTTCAGAACCCGGCCAGCCCCTGACATCCACCCCCCCTTCCAAGCCCCCCTTCCCCTCCTGAGAAGGCGCACAGGGTTGGGGTCGCTCGGTGTCGGATTCCCTTGCTAGATCCCCCAGCTCCCCCCAAGACTCGTCTGCTGTGTCAGGGGAGGAAGGGAAACCTAAGAAAATTGTGGTGTCGCCACTGGACGACGAGGTAAACACTTCTTCCCAATCCTCTCTGGTCATGGTTGGAGAAAGGGGTTCTGCACTCTCGGTCCCTTCTCCTACCACAGGGCACCCTTCACTCCCCTCTGATGGCGGGAAACCCCAGAAGTCTCCTTCCTCTGAGTCTGTGGGTTGAAACACGTCTCTTAGTTGCCAACGGTATGGTTTGGGCTTGTGCGGGAACAGTTCGTGAAATTCCCACACCAGATGCTCCTTGGTGACTTCCTCTGCCGGGATCCATGCATTTTCCGACGCTGGCTCCCCCTCCCACGCTACCAAATACTGCAGTTCATCCCCTTGCCACCTGGAGTCCAGAATCTCGGTGGCCTCGTTGAACAGTTCCGGTTCCACCAGCGGTAACCCCTGCGACCCCTGCTGGTAGCCCTGTTGGTACCTGTGAGGTTCCCTGTACTTGGACAGGAGAGACCTGTGGAACACCGGGTGAATCCTCATGTCGTCCGTCAGTCGCAGTTTGAAAGCCACGGGGTTAATCTGCTTCACTACCTCAAAAGGCCCCAGTCTACGTTGCTGCAGCTTCTTGCACCTGCCGCGGATAGGCAACCCTTGTGTGGACAACCATACCATCTCTCCCACCTGGATGTCCTCCCCCTCCCTGCGGTGCCGGTCCGCTGCCGTTTTGTAGGCTGCTTTAGCCCGCTCCAAATTGTCACTGAGCAATTGGTGCAATGCTTCCAACTCCTCAGCGAACCTCTGTGCAGCGGGCACGTCTCCATCCCCCTGTTCCCCCTCCCTTCCCGGAAAGGCCCTGGGGTGGCTGCCGTAGTTCGCCTGGAATGGGGACATGCCTGCCGAGGAGTGTTGAGCATTGTTGTACGAAAACTCTGCAAGGGATAGTTTGTCACTCCAGTCATTGTGTTGCTGGGAAGCGTAACATCGCAGATACTGCTGCAGTATGGAATTAACCCTTTCCGATTGACCGTTGGTCTGTGGATGTCGTGCTGAGGACAGACACACCTGCACCTGCAAGATCTGCATGAGCCTGCGCCAGAAACGGGAGGTAAATTGGGCCCCGCGATCAGAAATTACTCTCGCGGGCATGCCATGCAGCTTGAACACGTGCTGCACAAACAACCGGGCCGTCTCCTCCGCCGACACCACTTTGGGGCAGGCAATGAAGTGGGCCATCTTGGTCAGGAGATCCACTACGACTAGTACAGCCGTGTTCCCTTTGGACCGGGGGAGATCCGTGACAAAGTCCAGCGACACCGCTTCCCAGGGCTTGCTCGGGGTGGGGAGCGGTTCCAGTAGCCCTGCTGGTACCCTTCTCTCCCCCTTGGCCCTTTGACAAACCTCACACCCCCTGACGTATTCCCTGACGTCCTGTCTGATTTTTGGCCACCAGAATTCTCTCGTGACCAGTATCATGGTTTTGAATTGCCCAAAGTGCCCCGCTGTGGGATTGTCATGAAGCTGTCTGAGGATTTTGGCCCTCATGTCCTCCCCTGGCACATACAGTGCCCCTTTGTACAACAGCAGCCTCTCCTTTTCCTCAAACCCTCCTACCTTGGGATCCCCCTTCTCGAGTTCCCTTAGCTTGTTCTGGGCAAACGTGTCAGCCTGTGTGAGGCGCACCAGTTCTTCCCGACCACCCAATGCCGCCCCACACCGCCACTGTTCAGGTTTGAAGATGGCCCTGGCCACTGGAGGTCCTTCGTCTTCCATGTACTCCGGCTTTCTGGATAGGGCGTCCGCCCTGCTGTTCTGCTCGCCCGGAACATATTGGATGTGGAAGTTGAAGTCCGCAAAAAAC
The DNA here is from genome assembly GCA_034642065.1 of Darevskia nairensis. Lineage (NCBI taxonomy): Eukaryota > Metazoa > Chordata > Lepidosauria > Squamata > Lacertidae > Darevskia > Darevskia nairensis. Next base: position 1,275,763 of record JAWWNI010000439.1, read on the forward strand.
TCTGCCCATCGCATTTGGCGCTGGTTGAGCACCCTCGCCGTGCGCCAGTACTCCAGGTTCTTGTGATCCGTGTGAACCTGGATTTGGTGCTGCGCCCCCGCCAAGAAGTGACGCCAGTGTTTGAATGCTGCTACCACTGCCAATAGCTCTTTGTCCCAGATAGCGTAGTTGGATTCCGACCGGCTCAACTTCCTGGAATAGAACGCACAGGGCCGCCATTCCCTTGCTGGATCCTGCTGCAGTAGTATAGCTCCAATGGCTCGGTCTGATGCGTCTGTCTCTATCCTGATGGGCTTGCTCGGGTTCACGTGCAGCAACTGCTCCTCTGAGGCGAAGACCTTCTTGAGTGTTTCAAAGGCTTGCTGCGCCTTCTCCGTCCACTGGAACTTCTTCTTGCCTCTCAAGCAGTCCGTAATCGGTGCCGTCATGTTTGCGAACGCCGGTACAAACTTTCTATAGAAATTTGCGAAACCGATGAAGCACTGCACGTCCTTCTTGGTTTTGGGGCTCTTCCATTGTAAGATCGCCTCTACCTTGTTGGTGTCCATGGCTATTCCCTCATCTGAGAGGCGGTAGCCCAGGAAGTCCACTTCTGTGGTGTGGAACTGGCACTTCTCCAGCTTGACACATAATTGGTGCTCCTGGAGCCTCTGCAGTACTTCCTTGACGTGTTGCACGTGCTCCTCTGGGTTTTGCGAGTATACTAATATATCATCCAAATAGACGACCGCCTGTTTGTATAGCAGGGGCCCCAACACGTGATGCATGAACGCTTGGAAGCATTGGCTGCCTGCCTGGAGGCCGAAGGGCATGACTAGGAACTCATAAGCTCCCAGGGGTGTGAACATGGTGGTTTTCCACTCATCCCCTTCTCTGATCCTGATTAGGTTGTACGCACCTCTCAGGTCCAGCTTGGTGAAGATCCTGCCCTTGCGTACTGCCGCCAGCAGGTCGTCGATTCGCGGCATGGGGTAGGAGACAGGGAGGGTCAGGGAATTTAGGATGCGGTAGTCACAAACGAGCCTACGTTGGGGGGTGTCTTTTTTGTCCACCCAGAACACTGGGCTGCCCCCTACAGCCTTGCTTTCCCTGATGAACCCTCTGGCCAGGTTCTTGTCAATGAAGTCTTTCAGATCTGCTATCTCACGCTCCGACATTGAATAAAGCTTGCCTGGTGGCAGCTGAGCTCCTGGCACCAGGTCTATTCGGCAGTCGTAGGGGCGGTGGGGGGGTAGCTTGTCTGCTTCCCTTTCATTAAACACCTGCTGAAACTCCGCATATTGCGCAGGGAGCGTGACTTCCCCTGCTTGCATCATGGCTGCATCTGCTTGCTCCTTGGGACGCATCTGCTGCAAGCAATTCTCCATGCAAAACGCAGAACCAAACGTTAGAGAGCGCTGATACCAGCTCACTACTGGGTCATGTCTGTCCAGCCACCCCATCCCCAGTATGATGGGGGGACCTGCTAACGTGGTGACGTGGAAGGCAATAACTTCAGAGTGCCTTCCAATCCCCATCCGCATGGGTGGAGTGCTTTGTGTGACCGCCCCTCCTTTTAATTCCCTCCCATCAATGGTGGTGACTTGCAAGGGGAAATGCAAAGGCAGGAGGTGAAGCTGGTGTTGCCTGGCAAAGTCTATATCCATAAAATCTGCCGAGGCCCCCAAATCTACGAGGGCGGGGACTTGCATGGTGAAGCCATTGGGCAGCTCCAGTGTGACTTCCATCACGATGCCTGGCTTGGGAGGGTGGGGGGGTTTGCTCGGGCGGGCTGGGGGGGCGTCTTGGGTGCGTTGCTGGGGGGACATTTTACTGCTCCTGAGCCGGGCTGGCCGTCCCCGCGACTTGCCAGCCGGCATTCCCGTTTCCCTGCCTCGCCGTCTGCTCCTCCCCTTCTCCTGTTACAGCCCCCGTCATGCCTTGCCACACCTTTTTCTTATTACACGCCTTGGCTAGGTGTCCGATCTGGTGACATACAAAGCATTTCCTGGGCGCCTTCCCGCCTTGCGTGTCACTCCCCTTGGCAACCGTTGCGTTTGAAATAGGGCGCGCGCGCGCTCCTCCCAATTCCATAGGGGTTTCTTCCGGGAGGTGTGTTTGCGCGCCAGCCGGTCTCTCTGTTTGTGTTGGAATGCGGAAGTTGAACCACCTTCCCGCCTTCCCCTCCTTCCTGCTTTTGTCTCTGAGCTCCAGTCTAATGCCGATTGCCATCGCTGCTTCTGTGAGGCTTTTCATGTCATTGTAGGGGCCCCCTCTCGCCAAAGAGTCTTTTACTTCATCGGCCAGACCTAACTTAAAGAGCGCTATCATTTGAGGCGTATTGGTGTCCCATCCCAGACGATGGCTCAACAGCGAAAACCTTGCCTGATACTCTCACACCGTCATACTCCCTTGCCTCAAAAGAAGAAGTTCCTGTGATTCTAGCTCCTGTTCAGAGCGGCTCGTATAAACCACGTCCATCGCTTTAAAGAACTCTTTTACTCTCTGAAGCGCTGGGTCCTTGGCCATAATCAGTGGCCTCACCCAATCACGAGCAGCTGATTCAAAATGCGAAATTACAAATCCGACCTGCTCCTCCTCATTTTTAAATGAGTCTTTTTGCAGTTCCAGGGCATATAGCATGTCTGTTTTAAAACCTATGTACTGTTCCGGCTTGCCCTGAAACCTGCTTGCTAGCATGGTGATTCGCCTTCCCGCCTGCGCACTCCTGCCCTGCTCAGCGTGAATTCTAGCCTCCTCCAATCTGGCTTGACTAATTCGGTAGAGTACCTCTAGCTCACGAGCTCTATCTTCCCAGGTAGGGACACCTCCACCGCCGGCTCCTTGGGCAGCTAGCGCTGCGGCTTCCTCCGCGTTGCTCATGCTGGTTGTGCTTTACTTCTGAGGAGGTGACGATGACTCGAAGGATGCTGTGAGGCGGATGTGTGTCTCCTCGGAAGTAAGCATCCACAAAACGCCGTCTACTAAACTAATCACTTTATTTTATAACATTGAACAGTCCAGACCTTACGGCTATGCATCCGACCCCTCGGAGTCAGATCCTTCGAGTACCGATTTGCGGCTCCGCCCCCAGCATAGCAGCTTCGGGAACCCTAGTCTCCGCCTCTCCTTTTTCCGCTTCCGTGCCCTTGACCTGGGCGGCCCTACGGCTCCCCCTTCCCTTTCGCTTTCACCTTCCCCGCTGGTGGTGTCTGATGCTCCGGCAGGCTCTCTAAGCCTCACCTCCTCCTCGGACTCCCTATTCTGATCCCTTCCCATTGGCTGTGCTAGCCCTCTGGTGGAGGCTTCCTCCCATTGCTGCACTATCTGCTCTGGCGTCAGCAGGGGCTGTGCCTGTTCCTGATCCCAGACCCTCAATAACTCCTCGGGCGTCAGCGGGGCTCTGTCTAGGTCCGCTGTCTCCTCTGGCACCGCTTCAGAACCCGGCCAGCCCCTGACATCTTCCTCTCTTCATATCTGTCCCCTGTCACAGCTTGGAGTTGGCTTCTGAGTCTCCATAACTGGCAGGCTTTTCCTCATCGCTGCAAATGTACACATGTGCATGAGAAATGCCTCGGATGAATTCTCTGTCTATCAACAGTTTGCTTGATTTGTGGCTGCCCCTGCATGTTTTAAATAGAGCTGAAAGCTCTGGATGTTTAGACACTGAGTGTCGCAACAATGATATGTTACTGTGGGGAATGTTTCATTTGTAGTGTTGCGGTCCAGATTGTTATTGTGCATTCACTCATGCTATCTTGCTTTCAGCTGGATGCTCCCTTGATTGCTAATCAAGATTCCCATGTTTGCTTTATATTCTTAAAAATCTGTATTTAGCTGCTGTGCCAGAATTTTGTGCATTGCAAGAGGCATAAGAATTGATTACTGTTACCAGAAGGATTAAGATTTCTGAATAATCGAATGCTCTTATTTCAGCACTGGAAAGAATGTATTGCTTCTGCCACAAGTACTGATGTTTTTTTTTTCAGAGCCTACATCGCACTCCAACACCAGATGTAATTTTGAACTCCGTATGCGTTAGCCAATTCAATATTCAACATATGAGTTTGCCCCTGAGATACAAAATATCCAAGATAATATTAATATTAGATTATCACATGTTTGCGCATGTGGGTTTGTTCACATGACCACAATAATTATTAGTTCTTATGGGAAACAGGAATGCATGCAGGGTCCCAGTAAACAGATGTTGCACATCAGTCAGAATGAACAGAATTCAGAACTATGGATGCAGCTTGTAGATTTTTTTTCAGGGGTGAGTTAAAACTGGAACTCGGTAGCAGTCTGAACTGGCCAGTTTGAACGTTATTATACCTGTACTTGCATTTGTCAGGTTCTCACCAGTTCTCAGTCTGTTTCCAGCAGGCCCAGTTCACAGTGCTGATTTAAAACTTCAAAGACCTCAAAACCAGGTTACCTGATGCCTTCTCTCCTGTGTGCCTACCCAGACCCCAAAAGCCTCTTTGGACAGCCTGCTCCTAGTGTTCTTCACTGAATAAAGTTAGGCAGGTAGTCATTAGGAAGAGAGCCTTTTCAGCAATGGCACCCTACTTACGGAAGATTGTTCCCAGGGACATCTTCGTGGTATTTTCAGTGCCAAGTGAAGATCTTTTCATTTACTCCAAGGGCTGGATTATATCTCGCCTATAAACACAGTGAAATTTATGCATGTTTTCATTAGCCAACCTTCTATTTTGGGAATTAATTATTACATAAATAAAAATTAACAACAGAAGCAAACATCTTCAAGGCAATTGGAAACAGAAAGATGTGTTGTGGCGTGTCTTTATCATTGTTTTGGCAGCCTACCCAAATGGAATTGAAACGCTGTGTGGCCATTTCCCCCCATAGTTGTTTTGCACAAGGTAATTATGGGAAGCTTTTATTTTCTTTGTTTTTGATTCATAGTAAGAGGCTTTATGCTATAACTAGAAGTAATTTAAATTATCCTCTGAAGTGGATATCAGGCCTTCTCCAAAATCTAAACAGCTACCACTTGTGAATCTAGTAGATTAGGAAATGGAGGAAGCATTGACAATCAGGACTCGCAACGATTGCTTTAAGTCTAGCACTATATTGTGTTAAGCAACTGTTAACACATTTATACTGTAGCAAATGTTGGCTTTTGTGCAATAGCTTCATTTGCACAATCATATGCCTGCCATATTTCACAGTGCACATTTTATAGACTGATGCATTGTGCAATGCAAACAATTTACTTTTCATTGTGATTTTTAGTCCTAGATGCAGTGACATTCTTAGAACATAGGTGCACATACTCTGCTCAGCCCAAAACATTATGCATCGTTTCCCGTTTTATGGCATCTTGCATTTTTATTTATGAGCTATCACTTTGAGATTTATTTGTTTTTTTTAAAAAATGAATAAATTTAATAAGCGACAATAGCAACATTAGGCAAGTAAGCCAGCATTGCACCCTTCTGATTACCTAGTGTCCTGCCTATGGACTATAGCTCCCCAAATGACTGTACATTGTCCATGTTGACTACAGCTGAGGGGAGCTGTAGTCTGAGCAACATCTGGAAGACACCAGATTGGCTACCACCGCATGGGGTTTGAATCCAGAAATAAACCAGCAGAAAAAAATTCTAGGAGTGGTGCTTTTCTGTAAACCTCTGTAGAAGAGATAGCAAAAGACTTTGTACAAAATAGACTTAGCACAAATATGCATCTTTGAAATATTCTACGTGACCTTGGCAGGAGATTGCAATGGGGCTTGTACCTAAAGAACCATGCTGATATATTTCGGTTTTCTTTTCTCACACAGAGATCTTGTATTAAATCAGAAAAAAAACTTTTTCTTTCACATACAGTGAGTGAATAAGATGAAAATATGTGCATGGGATGTATGTGGGGAGGAGTGTAAGTGTGCACTGCTTCAAACTTTTAATTAGCAAAATAATATTAAGATAGCATTGTAGGCATCCTAATGCAGTAATTGCCATAATGTATGTTTTTAGCCCTTTTAGTATGTAGCATTGCAACTCACATTATCCTCCATTAGGGGGTCCCACAACACAGCTAACGCCATTCATAACATTCTGTTTGGAAAGCATGTTTCTGCTTTTGATCTCCGATTCTAGCATCCAGTTCAAAGACTTTGACCATCTGCATAATTGCTTGGTCATTGCTTTAGTAGGAATAAGAATCCCCCTCCCTCTCTTTTTGCTGGGTATTCAATGTGAATATTGAGCACCTTCTTTGATTGTTGAACCCACAGCCCCTTGCCTCCACAAGGAAGTATTCTCCTTCCTGGTCACAGCATAATGGCCTCATTCACATGTAACACTAAGCCAAATCCTGACAAGACAGTAGTACTGTTTTGGGGGGACAGGAGGCGGGCAGGTGTGGAGGGCTCCCTGGTCCTGAATGGGGTAACTGTGCCCCTGAAGGACCAGGTGCGCAGCCTAGGAATCATTTTGGATTCGCAGCTGACCATGGAGGCACAGGTCCATTCTGTGTCCAGGGCAGCTGTTTACCAGCTCCATCTGGTACACAGGCTGTGACCCTACCTACCCGCGGACTGTTTCGCCAGAGTGGGGCATGCTCTGGTTATCTCCCGCTTGGACTACTGCAACATGCTCTACATGGGGCTACCTTTGAAGGTGACCCGGAAACTACAAGTAATCCAGAATGTGGCAGCTAGACTGCTTACTGGGAATGGCCACTGAGACCACATAACACCGGTCTTGAAAGACCTACATTGGTTCCCAGTACATTTCCGAGCACAATTCAAAGTGTTGGTGCTGACCTTTAAAGCCCTAAATGGCCTCGGTCCAGTATACCTGAAGGAGCGTCTCCACCTCCATCGTTCAGCCCGGACACTGAGGTCCAGTGCCGAGGGCTTCGAGAAGCCAAGTTACAGGGAACCAGGCAGAGGGCCTTTTCGGTAGTGGCACCCGCCCTGTGGAGCGCCCTCCCGCCAGATGTCAAAGAGAAAAACAACTACCAGACTTTCAGAAGACACCTGAAGGCTGTTTAGGGAAGCTTTTAATGTTTAGTAGACTATTGTGTTTTAATATTTTGTTGGTGGCCGCCCAGAGTAGCTGGGGAAACCCAGCCAGATGGGAGGAATATAAATAATAAATTATTGTTATTGTTATTAATAAGCAAACTTGTGAGCTTCCGGACAAAAGATTGTGGCTACTTTGATTCTCCCTGGTTGTTCTGCGGCCGTTCTGCAGTGAACTACACTACACTGTGGTTTAGCTTAGCATGTTATCCCAACCTGATAATGTGATTTATCTCTCCCAAACAAAGTATAAGCCACAAGACAAATCTTAGTAACAGCTCCTAGCTTGTCTGCAGAGAACTAAGCCCTGAGCCTTAGTTCAGACAACTGAGCAAGATGCGCAAGATTCCTATGTTCCTGTAGCTCATGCACACATTTACTACAAGAACAATAGCTTTCTCACTTATACACATTTTTACTTTCCTGCCAATACTAAATCCTTCCACTTTCATATTCATTGACAAAAGCAGATAGGTTTTTCCATCGTGTCTGCATATGTCACTTCAGGGATTATCATTCATTTTACCAGAGCTCAAGTTTTCAGTTTTCAGGCAGTGGGAGCTATAAGTCATATTTTTCTGTAACTGGGATGTAAAATGGTATATTCTTTAATGATAATAATAATATAATAATATTTTATTCTTTTTTCCCATGTAGAAAGTTACTTTTGTTACTCAAAAGTTATATTCCAATTCAACAAAACTTGCGACTTCCTGCTCACCCAACAGCGATGTTTATAACCCAAATTACACACAATGTAAAATGGTATGTTCAAAACAGGCAGTGGTATATGGCAACATAAAGCTTGGGTTTTGTATGTTTATTGAATCCTGCCAATGATCTCTTGCTCCCAGCGTGTTATAAGACTATTTCGGGTATCCCACAGGCAGTGAAAAGATGTTTGTTTTGAAAGCGGTCAAAAGTTTCTCATCACTTTAAGTATTTACTTGCATTTTTTCTTCCAAACTTCCAGGTTTATTACCATTCTTTAGATTGTAAAGCAGAAAACCTCAAACCATTTGTATTTTTCTGTGTGAATCAGCTGCACGACACTAGGGGATGCTGTTGGGCATAGTTTTGTTGAAATTTGCTATTACTGCAAGCCATGCTACTAGATATAAGCCGTGATAACAGAAATGTAATAATAACTTACGTTTTATATGTGCGCTTACATTCAAACCTGAGTAGGTATCGCCAAAAGTAAAAACAGATGATGTGTCCAGGAGATTTAATTCTCGAAATCCCAACTGGTTTGCAGTCAGAAAGTTAATGTTATGGCTTGTCATCTAGTACTGCATGAGCTCTATAAAAGATTCTTGGATGATCCAAAAGCCAAGCACACAAAAAAGATAAAGGTAAAGGGACCCCTGACCATTAGGTCCAGTCATGACCGACTCTGGGGTTGCGGCGTTCATCTCGCTTTATTGGCCGAGGGAGCCGGTGTACAGCTTCCGGGTCATGTGGCCAGCAGGACTAAGCTGCTTCTGGCGAACCAGAGCAGCGCACGGAAACACCGTTTACCTTCCCACTGGAGTGGTACCTATTTATCTACTTGCACTTTGACATGCTTTCGAACTCCTAGGTGGGCAGGAGCAGGGACCGAGCAACGGGAGCTCACCCCATCGCAGGGATTCGAACCGCCGACCTTGTGATCAGCAAGCCCTAGGCTCTGTGGTTTACCCACAGCGCCACCCGCTTAAAGCAAAAGTAAGAAACAGGGTACAAAAAAATGATTCTACAGACGTTTGCTCTGAATATCAGGACCAGGAATAATGTAAAGGCAAGCAATAGGATGCCTAGGATAATACAAATGTTAAATCTGGCAGTTCACTCACAAAATGAGTGAAGCACATGCACCAGGTCATTGATTAATAAAAAATACCTACTGGAGCCTTATACCCACCAACTTTTCTGCAATGAAAATAGGGACGTCCTATTCCACCATCATCATAATTTTATTTATACCCCACCCATCTGACTGGGTTGCCCCAGCCACTCTGGGCAGCTTCCAACATATATAAAAACATAACACATTAAACATAAAAAACTTCCCTAGACAGGCCTGCCTTCAAATGTCTTCTAAAGGTTGTATAGTACTTATATCCTAGATTTGGGGGTAGCATAACTCCATATTCTCCAACATTTCTCCGACGAAAATAGGGACATCCTACGGAAAAGCTGGACATTCCAGGATCAGATCAGAAACCAAGATGGCTTCTGTAAATGTGGGACTGTCCCTGGAAAGCAGTGATACTTGGAGGGTCTGGAGCAGGGGTCGGCAACCTAAGGCCCTTGGGCTACAAGTGGCCCATGGGGTCGTTTAACCGGCCCCCGAGACGCTCCGAACTGAGCCACCCGCTCGGCGAGTCCCCGCGCACTGCTCTAAACTGGCATGGCCCGGGGTCTCACTTCTGCGATGCTGGAAATCACGTCTGCAGACAGACACCGGAAATCGCGGACGGACGCACGATCCAGCCCACAGAGGGATCTCCGCTGGAGTGAACCGGCCCAGGCAAGGTAGGTAAACCTTGCCAACCCCTGGTCTGGAGCCTTGGTGGTGTAATAGTTAATCTGGAAAAGAATTACGTATATGCCTTCTATACACAACAGTTTTAAGAGTTTCCAGAAATTACAAACAAAAGTAAATCAGAAGCTCTTTAATTTTAGCACATCATAACTATGATTTCAAGTGGGTCTGCCTTGATTATGACTAATGTTGAAGACCACTCAAAAGACTTTTGAAAGCAACAAATGCTGTAGAAGTATCGATGTCTCAAATTAGCCATATATGATTAAATACATGTTTGATAAAGATTGGCTTCTTTTTTAAATTTATCATAGTGTATTACGACCCTGGAGGTATGTGGTAGTATTTTCAACACTGGAAACATAATGAGCTGCCTATAAATGTAGTGAAAGCCAGGGCACTCACAATTTCAGCAGCCGATGTTTTAGAAAATGAGATTTTTCTGTTGAATTTTGTTAGCTTGTCAGCTTCCACAACCCTGCTAATAACAAATTTATACTGAAAGTTATTAGACTGTCTACTGAGAATAAACTACGATAGAGTAACTTGAATAACAAGAAAAGTGAGACAATAAGTAGCAACTCAACGAGCTGAATATTTGCTCCTGTCCACTCTGTGCATGACACACAGCACTCTAACCAAGCTGATAAAGTATAGAGTTAAGCATGCAATTTAACTTTTTTAACTTTGGACACACGGGGTGGTATTCAACTCAGTTTTACCCAGAACAGACTCATTAAAATTAATGGACCTAACTTAGCAATGTAAATTTATTTCAGTGGGTCTATTCTAAGTAAAACGTGGCTGAATACCACCCATGACCTGTTCTTTCAGAGCTAACCAATATTCTAAAAGATAAACATGTGCTTAAGAATGTTGTATATTGTGTGTGCAGTGGACATCCATTTCCCAACTGTGCAAGCTGCTTCTGTATATCAAGTTTGTGCGCAAGTGTATCTTTCAAATGTCTCTTGGTGCTAGGCGCTTAATAAACAATGTAAATACATCATGCTCAATAGTTGCAGTAGCAGCATGTTTGCACTAATATTGGTTTAGTTTATGGGAAAGCCCTGAAAACTATAGAATTAGGCATTCGTGTGACACACAGAAAATTCACAGATATGATGTTGTTAAATGGAATCATTTATATGTACCAACAGTGAAAGTTGTTCCATTTGGGTGAATGATGCAGTGCCCCACTAACCTCAATTTGCCCTCAGCCAACACCTGCCAGCCTTCTTACTTAAAAGTTCAGTAGGTTGTCCTCTGTCAGCTTTCCCCTCCTTAGTTGCCCCTTACAAAACTCAGCAGGAAGGAGGATGTCAGGAGTCCAGGTTCCCAGCTTGATAACACAGTAAGCGTAGCTTATTAAAATGGAGGGTTTATTGCAAAAACAAACAGATAGCTCCAGACGGCTCTACCAAACCCTCCGGCATCATTACTCAAGATGACCCTTCTGAAGACTGCTTCCGGCCTCTCCAGCAGATATTGAACTTACGACCCTTACGTCTCTTGTTTTGCTTCCTATCTAGCAGCCCTCCCATTTGGTGAATCTTTGGACTTATTGGATCAGCCCCAACCTCTTCTTGCTCTGAGAGCTGTCTCTGAGTTTGTTCGCTCCTGATTGTGCTTCTGGCGAGCTTTGGCTGTGTTCTAGCCTGCTCTCAGCTACTGCCTTATCAGTCTGCCCGTCAAGGTCAGGAAGAGCCGAAGTCTGCAGCTGCCGGCTCTCCCCTGCCTGACTCACACCAAAGCCTCCCTGTTCCTGGCTGCTTTCTGCAGTTGGCTGCAAACTTTTGCTTGGAGCTGGCTCATTCCTGACAGAGGATGAGACAGAACCAGTATTAGTTGGTATTGCCTGTCATTGTCTCTGCTGCTGGTCTCCCAACAAGGTGTACCAGTGGTTAAGATAGCTCCAGAAGGGTTTCAAGAAAGTCATTGGACATATAGCAACAGCTATCAACCACCATGGCTAAATGGTAGCTTAGGGACTGTGCCACTAAGTTTCAGTTGCTGTGGGAGCAACACAACAGTGAGAAGAAGGCTACTGGTAATTTGTTTGTTCATTAAAGTTCTATAGAACTCAAAGAAATGTACGTAAGAGTTTGCAATGTGTTGTTCATACAGAAAAATGGCAATGCCACCTGGTTTCCCATCACCCTCAACACTCTCAGTTGGCACCTCACTAAAAATTATTACGCCAGCCCTATTATTGCAAGTTCTTTAAAAATAGAAGTTGGAGATGCTGTCAGAGTGATTGAAATATGCAGAGCCGAGCCATCAAATCCATTCTGATAGAGCACCCTAATTGTGCTTTTAATTATGTGCTCACTAGAGCAGAGCTGCAATGTTAAGGCAACATACGGTAGTTGATCAAATTTAGATAAAATGGCGAACAGCCATAGAAATAGAAGTGGATTGTACTCAAATTGATCAAAACTCAGTAGGAAAGAGTGATGCAGAATATTTCCAGAACCTCCACATCTTTTGATCATCTCTTCTTTCACCGTTTGGGTTTACTGGATTAGCATTTGAAATTGCAGTAATTAAGTATGCAAAATTAGGCATGCAGTTTCATGCTTAAATAGTTTGATAATCTGTCTGTGGAAACATTCTCATTAGGATTCTGAGGTTTTGTGCAATTAGGATGGAAGCTTTCCTTGTGTGCTTTACCACATCTTTTCAAAGTTGATGATTTAAACTCGATAGAAATGCTCCATCAGATCAAATCCAGAAGATTATTTTTGAAACCACAAGGCCTAGAAAGAGTTTATTTGAAATGGAAAGGCTGAGCTGTGCAGATATATCAAATGTGCCAAATTCATAGCTTGACACATCTGACACTGGCCATCTTCTTTTGTGTAAATATGTATTAAGTTACCCCTCACAAAGGGTTGGGTTGCCAGCAAACTTGCAATAAAAAGAAGGAAGCTCGTAACACTCCATAGTGGGTTTTTTTTTTTAACTCTGATCGGAATGATATCTTTAAAAGAAAACTAATTTCAACATAGCAGAATGAAAAATGATGAGTTAAAAGGAAAAGAAAATATCACATTTCAGTTGAAAAAGAAAAGGCAATATTTCTCTTTTAAAGGGTGAGAAGAATCCTGCCTTATATGGTTTTGTATGCTTGGGAGTTACTTCCCTCTGCCTCCAAACTTTATTTTATTGATTTTTGCACAATACAGAAACAGAAACATTAAATTGTTGTCCTCTATCACAACTTGCATTGCATATTTGCCGCAACTAGAACAATACAGAAGTGCCCTTATTTCTGATTTAGAAAAATAAATTATTTAGGTAACCTCTCCAAAGATCTGTTTGAATAGTGGGGCCAATGGGGAATCTCTTCCATGTTCATTAAGACAAGAAATAAATGGACGCCACACCATGTTGAAGTTGTCTCTTTTGGAAGTTCCTTGTATAACTCTTCTGTGACAGGCAAGTCTTTCGGATAAGGCCACATTCCACACAGCATTAAACCATAGATCCACGTGTATTTCTGATTGATTTCCCCACTGCTGGGCTATCACCAGGTGTGCCGCAGTCAGATGAAAACCAATTAATTCTCTGTGATCCTTAAGGTCCTCTGTGAGGAGTGCTAATGCTGGATTAGGCTGCAGAGATGGTTTGGTGATAATAGAAATAACCTTGGAAACGTTGATCCAGAATTTTTGTACAATTATACATTCACATCATACATGCATGTAATATCTAGGCTTCCCACATGCTTTCCAGTAGAAAGGGGACAGTCTGTGGTTTATTTTAGCTGGTCTTATTGGTGTCCAACGCCATCAGAAGGTAGTTTTTAGGGAGCCTTCTTGAAGGTGATCAGATACTGTCTTTAAAGGGCATGTCCCACCTGTGGGCTTCTATCTTTTTTCCCTACCTCTGTCTCCCACAGCTGCCATAAACCTTGTGAATTTTCCATAATATGTTCCAATACTATAGATTAGGGAAGCTGTCCCTTTCAATTCATAGTTTGATTAAAGCATAGAGACTCGAATGCAGTGAGGGATGGTAAGGGCTCCAGGTAGCATGTGAAAGCGTAGCCTTGTAATGCTCTGAACCAAGACTTGTGTAGATGCCCAAGCTTCCCCACAATGCTTAGATTGCCTTCTCACTGGGGAGAAGATCACAAACTCTATACAGCCCCTTTAACTCCCTGTCGGCTCGTTCTTGTCTGCCTAACTAAAGGTAGGGTGGTCTAGAATGGGAGTTGTAGAACTTTATGCCAATCTTTCCTGCTTTTAAAAAAAGGATTCCCCACTTTCTCTGTGTCCCTGCAAGTATGACACACCTGTTGACAGCAAGGAGGGAGCAAGTTCTAGCTATACCCATGGATAATCGGTTTAGCCTCTGGTCAGTAGGATCATGATTTTATTTGAAATGCAACATAGGGCAGTCCTAAATTGGGCATTCCTAAGACTCCCTTGGACCTGTATGGGATTTTATGACTGCCCTTTGATATTTTTCTTTTATAATTGTGTTTATTTTGCCTTTTTTGTGGGGGGGGGAGGGACGTCCTAGGACTGGTAATACCTGGAAAAGAAATGAGAATCTAGGCAACATGAAAATTTTCATTACTGCAATGTGTCCAAGATGCTTCCAGTTTTGTTTTTTTCAGATTATGCTTGGAAGTTATGTAGAAGAAGAAAAACACCTCTCAGTTCTGGTGGAATCTGACCTCACTTCTAAACACTTTATATGCCAGGACAAAATAAAAAAAATCCTTCCAGTAGCACCTTAGAGACCAACTAAGTTTGTTCTTGGTATGAGCTTTCGTGTGCATGCACACTTCTTCAGATACCTTCTGAAGAAGTGTGCATGCACACGAAAGCTCATACCAAGAACAAACTTAGTTGGTCTCTAAGGTGCTACTGGAAGGAATTTTTTTATTTTGTTTTGACTATGACAGACCAACACGGCTATCTACCTGTAACTTTATATGCCAGGAACACTGATGTTTCCTACAGCAAATGCATGAAGTGTGCCTGACATTTCCGTGGTTTATAAGCAGCTTTTTACATGCATTTGGATAGGGACCCTTTAATATACATTGAAGATGTTCGTTTTTCATCCACATTGGCATATGTTTTTGGTGTAATTGTAACTGCCACGAAGTATGGAGTTACTCTTGCAGATATGGGATAATTCTGTCAGTGCTTGTCATAATTCTTTCCAATAGCTGAGTACATATTAATGTTGTCTTTGGAATGGGCCATACCTCCCAGACTTTCAGGTGAATTAAAACTTGGAATTCCTGAAGTTTGGGTTTAGTGTGCACACAACATGATGTGTCCCATCGTAGCGTTCCATCAAGGAGCGTCTAGATCAGTGTCATTACACTCACTCAGTACTTTTCTGGTCATGCACATTAAAGAGAAGTGTGAGAATAATCAGGTGGAATTAACTGACCGGCTTTGGGGAGCTTTTCAAGAGCTGTCCTGCTATCCACATGGAAACAAGACTAGCATCTTATGAAGGCCTTCTGGGAAACAATATATAATGAGTTGAAGAAAGTGTTTAAATACACGTTTGTTAAGAAACCAGAGGCCTTCCTGCTTGGAATGGTTCACCAGGAACTGCCAAAGGAAGATCACAATTTGTTTATGTATGCCACAACAGCAGCAAGGATACTAGTTGCAAAATATTGGAAGACAAAGGACTTACCAACGGTGGAGGAATGGCAGTTGAAGATGATGGAGTACCTGGAAGTAGCCGAACTGACTGCGAGTCTCTGTGACCAGGGGGAGGAAGTGGTGGAAAAAGAATGGGGGAAATTTAGAGATTACGTTAAGAAATAAAGATGTATTTGGTAAATGTAAAAAGTAGCTGGAAGAGACAAATAGTCTATAGAAATAAGTTAGATATAGATAGAAATAAGATAAGTATATGATTTTTGATTAAGTATGGATTATGTTTAATAGAAAAAGTATAGTAACTAATAGGATTAAGATTTGAAATAGAGATTTAGTAATGAAGTTGAAAGGAAATTGCTATATAAGATAGACAATGAAAGCATAAAGGGAAGAACGGGAGGAAGTCACCTGATAATGATAAGACCTAAGTTGATATATTTTCTATAATTTTGTGTTTGTGTTTTTTTGCTTTTTGCTTGTTTTTGTATTGTATGTTTTTATGTTGTGTGGCGTGTGATTTTTGATATAAAATTCAATAAATATTATTAAAAAAGAAAAAGAAAAAAGAAACAAGACTAGCATCTTAAACTCTGTCCACTTTCTTCCCTTTATGAACTTTGGAAAGTTAGGCATTTTGTTGCCTGACGCAAAGAACAAGATGGAGTCCCTCCTTATTTCTCATACAGAAGCTGAGATGACTGCCCATTATTTCAGAACTGGTGATGGGACAGCATCTCTGCTACACCATATTTGCTACAAAAATATGTCTCATAGCTAAAACCTATGTATTCCATCCATAAAAAGAATTAAAACAAGTGGTATTAATAACTGATACATAGAGGATTGCTTTCGTGTCATGAAGGGCCTTCTTGGTAGTGGCGCCCGCCCTGTGGAACACCCTCCCATCAGATGTCAAGGAGATAAGTAACTATACAACCTACCTGTGTACAGGTTGTATATACCTACCTGTATACAACCTTTAGATGACATCTGAAGGTAGCCTTGTATAGGGAAGCTTTTTTAATGTTTTGTTATGTTTTTATATATGCTGGAAGCCGCCCAGAGTGGCTGTGGCAACCCAGTCAGATGGACAGGGTACAAATAATAAAATTATTATCATTAGTATCTATGCATACCCACTCACCCCATTTGTTAAAATGGTATATATCAGTTGCTACTAATTAATTTTGGTCTTGGTCTTTTGCAAGGTAGAGGCTCTACATGTTTATATTGTTAGGTGCTGTTTTGCCTAACCTGTTTGGCTCTTTTACTGAAGGACAGGGCTGCATCATTAGGCCTAGCTGCCCTTTGCCAAGGCAGAACCTCTGGCATTGTTTAGCTGCCCGTCTGTTTGCCTTCATGTTGCCTTTGGAAGTCTATGCTATCTCTGTGGCTTTTGTGGTTGTTTCCATCAGGCAGTGTGGTCCCTTTCCAGAGGCACTAGCGTGCCAGACTAGCCCATTTGAATTTGTGCCAGCCCACTTACTTGGGAGGTGAAGCCAAATATTTTATATTTAAAACTGTAATGCTGTGCTTGTCCACCTCACTCCTGTCTCCTGAAGTCATTAGTTGTGGTTTTACTTCACTGTTAAAACACTCTTCAAGTCCGCTCTCTCTCTCTCTCTCTCTCTCTCTCTCTCTCTCTCTCTCTCTCTCTCTCTCTTTCCTCCCCAGCTATTTTCAGCCCTTGTATGTAAGTTGTGTGTAGGTAAAGAGATTGTACTGCTGCATTTAGTTTTATTTCTTTTTTTCTCTATTCCCTGTGTCTCAAGGGGAAAAGCTATGTTTCTTATTAAATATGAAACACTGTGTTTAAATAACATTAGGCATCTGAATGTAACCAAGCAAAACCAAAGCACTCCCAGTAGATGTTGATGTTCTGCCTTTAGCAGTCGCAAATGCATCACAGGTACAGCGCGGAAGGACAGCTTTCTTACACTGAATTTCTAAGTCGCACCATGTTTAGTATAATGTATTTTATTAGTTAAATCTTATGGTAAGGGTCAGGGCTCCCCCTAGCTGGAACTCACTGGAACTCAGTTCCTACACCTCTCAGGTGGGTGCCATTGGCAGTATAAGACAACAAGGGAGGCGTTCATGGTGAGTTCCGGCACCTCTCTTTTTACGAAAATAGCACTGATCATGGTAATTTATAAATTCTGTATCACTAGCCTGCTGGTGTTTTTCTTAAAGTAGTATCTCCTCAGTCAGTTGGTAGGAAGGCTGGCATGGGCCCTTGCTGCCATTTTGAGAGTGCGATGTGAGCTTCATAGCAAAACCAGTATATGGGTAACATTTCAGATTAAACTGAGGGATGGGAGGGTTCTCAGCAAGTTTTAAAAGCCTAGCAAAGATTAAACTGCATCTGCTGGGATTACTTTTTATATATCACAGCAATCTCCATCCGTCTTCTTTAAAGAACTGAAAGGATATGTTCCTTTGGTATATATGCATTCTTTTTAAACTCTTTGTAGCAGTGATGCAGGATAGCCAATTTATCGGTACTCCTGTTATTATTATCATGGAATAGGACATCCCTATTTTCATCGGTGAATTGTTGAAGGAGATGGGGTAACAGGATTTAATCTATTCCTGACTGTTTCTCTTGTCGGTAGAGAAGAGTAAACATTAGCAGAAATTCCAATTCCTTTTCTCAGCCCTGCTTACATGAAATACCCACTTTTCTATATCACTAGCCTCTACTATAGACATCTAGACGTCAGTCCTTCAGGTAAATAATTAGGTGAGTGTTTTTTATTCTTCCTTTGGAAGGTGTAGAATTGCCAATCTTAAAAACTGAGGTCATTTGTTTTTTCATAAGAAAGGTAAGGAATAGAAAGTGGGAGGTGAGGTTCATTTTCCTTCCCTGTTTAATCCTTGATTTCTGCTCAGCCTGCCAATACACTGTCAATTAAAGTCAATTATGGTATGGTGTTATACGACTGGAAACTGTCCAAGACAGGGGAGGCACAGAGACAGCTTTAAGATACTAGCAAGCTGTCTTAGCTCCACTCTGCTGGGTTAGTATTGACCTGAACTGTGTGTGTGAAACCTTCAACGTTGCTTTGTGAGAACAGCCTGGTTGGGCCTGGCAGGGGTCCTAATGTGACCTGCAAGGCCATTTTAGCCACTCCCACCTGCCCTACACCTGACATCATATGTGACATCAGGTGGGGGGGCAGGTAAAGATGCAGCTGCAAATGAACACTCGGGAACCTCAAAGTGCACTCTCAATTGTTTTCTGGAAATTGAGGCTCATGTTTGTCCCTTTTTACATTTCATGCCAAATGCAAGCCCACTGGGATTGGTTCCCTTCATGTGCTTCTGGTCAGAGCTTTCAAGTGGAACAACATCCCTACAAAAGCACCGTTTGCAGCCAGGCAGGCAGATCAACTGATCAGCCTGGCTGCAAACCCCATAGTAAAGGGACCCCTGACCATTAGGTCCAGTCGTGGATGACTCTGGGGTTGCGCGCTCATCTCGCTCTATATGCCGAGGGAGCTGGCGTTTGTCCGCAGACAGCTTCCGGGTCATGTTGCCAGCTTGACTAAGCCATTTCTGGCGAACCAGAGCAGCGCATGGAAACGCCGTTTACCTTACCGCCGGAGCGGTACCTATTTATCTACTTGCACTTGATGTGCTTTCGAACTGATAGGTGGGCAGGAGCTGGGGCCCAGCAACCATAGCTGTCAACCCTCCCTTTTTTTGCGGGAAACTCCCTTATTCCAATGCCGTTTCCCGCTGCTATCCCCGATTGTTGATATCCCTTAAATTTCGTGGATTTCAAAGGAAGCAGCTCCTCTCCCTCCCTGCCGGCCAGGGAAGCTCCTTAGCTGCGTTGCTCAGCTGCCAATAAGGAGTCTGAGACCGACTGGGGGCGGAGCTTGCATGCCTTGTGCAGCCAGACCCTCACGCCCAACCAGACAGACAGCCTGCCTGCCGTCTATGCGCTCGCTCTTTCGCTCACCTGTTCGCGCGCAGCCTCTGGAGCGCAGGGTGGCGAGGCTACTTGGTGCCATTGCACCGCCCTTGCGGCATCCCTTATTTTCAAATCCAAAAGTTTGAAAAAATCCCTTATTTTCAAATCCGAAAGTTGACAGCTATGCCAGCAACGGGAGCTCACCCCATCAGTGGTTAACATGGAGAGAGATGCAGAAGCCATGGGAGCTGCCATCTCTTGCTTGGAAGCCATGCCCCCCAAACACAGAAGTGTGGGGTGGGATTTGGTACTTATACTGTAGCAATGCACATTGAAATGGGTTCAGGTGCTGAGCCCTGGCTGAAATTAAGCTTTAAATCTCTTCTTCTGGTAGATATATAATTTTGTCTGACAGTGGCACTGAAAGAGAAGGCAGCAAAGATATGAACTACTCCCTTGCTTATTTTGCCCCCACCCCTTACCCCCACCCCCGGCTTTACTGCTGCAAATACTCTCTGACAGTATTTGTTAACTGATCATTTTAGGCTACCGACATACCAGGGGAAGCCCTGAGGGATTAAGTCTGGATGAGATTTAAGAAGCCTCCTCTTGTGTATCTTAGTAAGATATTAGTCATATCAAAACACTAAAAGGAAGAAGAAAGGAGGGGAAATGACAGGCTCCCTCTCTGATATTCTTAGGGAGCATTTTTGTCTTCTGTGGGCTAACAATGCCTCTATTCATTTTCCCATGTCCGAGTGGGAATTTGTTATTCCATCAGTGTGGCTTGGCAAAAAAGCAAAAACACAGCGTAAAGGAAAGGGCAACATATTCTCTCTGAAATGGCAAATCTGTTTGCAGCTAGGAGTGATGTTTGCAGCAAACAGGACTAGCAATATCCATTATGTATTGTAGATAAGAAACAATTATGTTGCATCCTTCCTACTTTTGAAGAATAGCACCGTAAAGACTTCGTTTTTGCCTGAAGCACAAACGTTAAAAAAGGTTTGCAAAAAATCGTGAAATGAATTACTTTTATGCAAAAGCACACCAAAGGCCACTTGGGAATGGAATTTGAGATGAAAGGGCTGAGGTACATGTGATCCACTGTGCTAATGTAGACTTTTTTCTTCATTTTTCTCTCTGCAAAGATACTTCAGAAAATCATTCAAGGGCAGAAAAACTCTATTTCAACTTCTGCCCTCATAATTCAAACTTCAGAGGAAACAGCAGTCAATAAAAAAATTCCCTTCTTTGTGTATTAATATCATAAGCGTGAACGGCTATCTTTGTATCTGTTGTTAGAACGTGGGTCATTTATTTAGCTAAGGGCAAGATGTCGCTTTGAATGATAAAGCTATCCTGGAAATGGTTAATACGGAAATGCCTTCTGTTTAAGCTTTTCTTAATGAATAGTTCTGAAGTGTTTTATTCTTCTAAATGCGTCCAAAGATTAAACAGCATTTGGAGAGTCACTAATTGGATGCTCAAAATATATATGTCATTTCAGTTTATGAGAAATCTGTTTCTGGA
This sequence comes from Darevskia nairensis, assembly GCA_034642065.1. NCBI lineage: Eukaryota > Metazoa > Chordata > Lepidosauria > Squamata > Lacertidae > Darevskia > Darevskia nairensis. Next base: position 1,296,417 of record JAWWNI010000439.1, read on the forward strand.
GGGCGGTAAGCCATAAAAATACCATTTCCATGAATAAGGGCATGGGCAAACCTCGGGAAGTTTGGTTTGGGCTGTGTTCAAACCCAAAAGCTTTTGCAGAACTTGAAATAAACTGAATTGCTACCACAAACCAAAGTGGGAAATTTCACTGAGAAATCGTTTCCTATTTTTTCTTTTTCTTTTTTTGCATCCACAACATACACTTTAACTTTATTCTAACGTGTCCTGTGTTTCCTTCTCCGTTATGTCCAAAATGGAACTTGAAAGCGGGGAAACGATTTTGACAGAGGTACAGGAGAAATTATTAAAATGCTTGGCTCCTGGAGAGGCTTACTTTGAGGAGTGTCGGTGACAGCAGAATCACTTTTAGGCACATACTCTTGCTTTAGCGAATTGTCCCATTGCAATTTGCTGAGATGGAGCTTCATATTATAAACTGAAGGGCCGCGGGTAGTGCTGTGGTCTAAACCACTAAGCCTCTTGGGCTTGTTGATCAGAAGGTCGGCGGTTCGAATTCCCACGACGGGGCGAGCTCCCGTTGTTCAGTCCCTGCTCCTGCCAACCTAGCAGTTCGAAAGCACGCCAGTGCAAGTAGATAAATAGGTATCACTGCGGTGGGAATGTAAATGGCATTTCTGTGTGCTCTGGCTTCCGTCACGGTGTTCCGTTGCGCCAGAAGCGGTTTAGTTATGCTGGCCACATGACCGGGAAAGCTGTCTGTGGACAAATGCCGGCTCCCTCGGCCTGAAAGCGAGATGAGCGCCGCAACCCCATAGTCGCCTTTGACTGGACTTAACCATCCAGGGGTCCTTTACCTTTACCTTTATTTTAAACTGATAAGCATAGTTTCATCTGATATATTGTCAGGATTTTGTTTTTTGTCCTCTTTGATGAATTTGTTTCTTGTTCAACCAAGTAAGAGGTGCATATGGAGCGAGACACTTTCTAAAACCCTGCCTTTCCTTTCTCTAGTACTTTAACGAACAGTTCTTAAAAATAATCACCATAGAATTTTCAGTAATTTGAAAGAGGGATTTTTTTAGGGATGTCACGAAAGACTTCCAGATACTGTACCACGAACACTGCTGACTAAATCCATTGTTGCACACTTGAAGCCACATCTAAGTCTTGCTATGACATTGTATACTTAGTATGGGATATACAAGTGCTCAGTGCACTAGAATGGCATTGTACTAGGATTGTAGTGTTACTATATTGATATTGCCAACAGGTATTCTGGTACAAATCTTAAGGGTCATCTGTACCTGGGTTGTTTAAGTCATCCTGATTTTCCTTTAGCCTTGAAGGGCCTCTGATGCTCCTAAGGCAGGCAAGAGAAAAGGACTTCTGTTTTCTGAAGTAGTTTAAAAATGATTTCTAAATGCTTTGGATACTAACTAAGCATTGCTCAAATGATGCAAGATGAAGCCAGCGGCCTGTGAAGTTCACTGGAAATAATAATCTAGAAACTGAAACGATGTTACTTAGGAATATGATATTGAAAAATGCTATACTGAGACAGTTTTTGGACCACAAGTATGGGTTATTATGTTCATTTGCTTAAGACACACAAAAGTTTAAGCGAGGGTGCCGCTTAAGATTTTGGAATGTGATACGAAACTTTGTCCATCACCAGATGCATTTTGAGTGCAGTTGGCATCTAAATGGATTTAGAAAGTGAGAGGCTTCAGTTAAGCGTAACTCCAAATGGTGCAGATTAGGGAGAAACATACCAGCTATAATTCTATAATTATTATCCTCTTTCCCCTCTCTATTCCCTCATTAATGTGAAACTTCAGATTATAAGAACCACGAGGAAGCAAACCAAGGGTTTCTTTTCTCTCTCTTTTGCTTATGTTGTATATAAGGTGTTTTTACGTATCCAACACTAATGACAATAAGTGAGGAGATGATTTTTAAAAATTAGTACCTTGTGTATACTTTTTGCACCTACCTTTGGGTTAGATTCCACCCCTCTTTTATTTGTTTGTGTGTGTACGATTATTAGAGCTGGAATATTTGCTGATTAATAAATTGGATTGATTTTTTAAGCATCCACGTTTTGACTACCTGCTAAAAAGTGAGCAGAGATGGAACCCAACAGGCCTCCTTTGAGAGGGTTTCCAATAATATTTATGCCATGTCTGCTGTACATCTCATGATTGGGAGTGAGGGAGGAACTACAAAGTTGATATCATTGTTCACACAACTTTGTAGACTGAGAGTTGAATCCAGAAGAACTTGTTACCACTTTCAACCCGTTGAAACCAGTAGGCTGCAGCCCTAAACCCACTTAACTAGAAGTAAGCTCAACTTAATTCAGCAGGACATACTTCTGAGAAGACATGGTTAGGCTTGCACTAAAGTGTAACTAGATTCTACTGGATACATTCCTTGAACAGGTATCTTTTACATACCTTTATTATTGACCATAAAGAAGTCTGATCGCCGAAGAATTGATGCTTTTGAATTATGGCGCTAGAGAAGACTCTTGAGAGTCCCATGGACTGAAAGAAGATCAAACCTATCCATTCTGAAGGAAATCAGCCCTGGGTGCTCACTGGAAGGACAGATCCTGAAGCTGAGGCTCCAAGACTTTGGCCACCTCATGAGAAGAGAAGACTCCCTGGAAAAGACCCTGATGTTAGGAAAGATGGAGGGCACAAGGAGAAGGGGACGATAGAGGATGAGATGCTTGGACAGTGTTCTCGAAGCTACCAACATGAGTTTGACCAAACTGCGGGAGGCAGTGGAAGACAGGAGTGCCTGGCGTGCTCTGGTCCATGGGGTCACAAAGAGTCGGACACGACTAAACGACTAAACAACAACAACCAATTATGGTTGGGGAGGTCTTATTGCATGAGTGGAAAGCCTCATGCACACAGTTTGTATACAGTCCAAGGTTTTTACACTTTGTAGTTTAACATACATGTTTTCATGTTCCCAGAAAAAAGGAATGATGGTAGCATATTTACCGTATTTACTCAAATCTAATGCTTACCTTTTTTTGGCCAAATTACGTTGTGAAAATTAAGTTGTGCATTAGATTTGATGGTGCATTAGACTTGAGTAAATACAGTATTAAAATAAAATGGTTCTCCTCCAGTCAATCTTATTTTATTTAACAAAATTCATATACTGTTTGATTGTAAAAAGAACCTCTAAGCACTTTGCAAAACAAACCCACATTATAATTGTCAATAAAAGTCAAAGTTAAAAATAGGTAATTTAAAATTTCAAAATATGATTCAAACTATAATCTCATGGCAACATCATTAATAGAGCTGTATATGCTGCAAGACTGTTCTCCAAAGAAATGAAACCTGTTTCTGCACAAGCACTAATGGAAGCCGCATGAAAGATTTTCAGCTTCTTTCTAAACTGGCAATAAATGGTGTTTTAATTTAAAACTTCTATTGTTTGAAGTATGAGAATATGAGTAGTTGTAGAAATATTGAAAATGTTGAACAATTAAAACTTTAAAAGATTGGAAAGTAAATAACCAACGCCCTCAAAATTGTTTTCGAAGTTGAAACAGTGTTAAGATCGTGAGGAAGGAGATGACTCATGAATTTGAACCATGGAGTTTGGCAATACCAGCTATATGAAGATAGACAAAATAACATTGCGAGAGAAAGTAGACCTGGCACCCGCTAATTTAAATCATTTTCTTTGGGAGAAACAAATCTCCTTTACTCTTAACCTTTCCTTGGTTTAATTTCCCATCTCTTTCAACCCCGGGAGTTATCCTGGCTCCATGCAGAAATTCATTATATATGCATATATACACACACAAAGATCCTTGCACCACTTAGAATTACACTTGAGAATATTTCAGACTAGGTAAATCAGTAATCAAAATACCTTTGTCTCTGAAGCTGTGGGGAATGGCTTTCCTGTCTCTTTCTATATGATATCCTTGCACCTGAGAATCCTTGTGTTTCAGGACTGTCTTTTCTTGTCCCTTTAAGGCTATTTCGTGCTGCCAAGACTGGGTCAGAAATACGCCATTGTACCTTTATTAAATTCATCTTTAATATTCAGTTGGCATTGAACATCTAGTAACTGTCATGTTATATCTCCATCAGAGACATTTTTAGGAACCCTTAATACAAAGCATGGCGACATTCTTTTATTTATAGACTTTTCCATTGTTTTTGTCTGCATGTTTTCTTCTTTTCTTTTCCACCATGAGCAGAAATAACCATAGCTGCTTTGCCAGCCTCTGACCCCTACTTTCCATACATATGTTGCATGCACCAAAAAAATGAACATTAATAGCAGGGATGAGGAATCGTTTTCATCCCAAGGACTGCCTTTCCCCCTAGATGCCACGTGTCAAAGGGTGGATAAGGCCAAAGACAAAGTGGGCGAAGCAATTAATGTGATTCCCCACCTCCCCACACCTTCATAAGAGTAGGGTCAGGAGCCGGAGTCAGGCATAGGTCAGCAATAAAAAAACACGGTGTGAGTGAAGTTAATTCTTTATTCAAAGAAGCCAAAGGAGTGCAGGCCTAGTGATCCCAGAAAACTCTTCCCAGTAGGTCTTGCCAAAATGAGGCAGTTGGGAGGACTGAAGGTCCCTGCCTTCCTAACATTCTCTAAGGCTCTTTCTCTCCAGGGTTTCCCCCACCAAGCAATCTCAAACTGTGTGTGCACAACCAATCTCTGCCCTGCTTTTTCCCATTTCTCTGCATGTTCTGGGAGACCAGTGGGGAAGGGAGCTGGTTGCAGCAGGAGTGGGAGACTCCCTGTAGTCTTCAGCAGCCTGCCCCTCTGTCTCCTGGCTCCATTCCTTTCCAGCCTCCGCTTCAGCCTCAGAGTCTGAACTGTTGTCTGCAACAGCCTCTTCCTGCTCACTAAACCCTGTTACCTCTTCTGCTTCCAACATCTCCTCCTTCCAGTCTGCTCCTTCTTTCCCCTCTGACCACTCATTGTTCCTCCACCAACCCCCTGGCTCTGAGCCTTCTTCCGCTGGGGATTCCCCAGCTGGTGCCTCCCCTCACTCCTCCACATGCAGCCAGTCCATGACAGTAGGTTACTTTCTACACAGTTGCACACTCCTTTCTATCCTCTATCCAGAGAAGCGTGAAGTATTAGCAGAATTCCAGGATGCATTCCAGCTAACCAAAAAGCACTCAAGAATGATGCAAAGCATGGCTGGTGAGGGGTGTGAGCTGCAGAGAGTCTCAAGGGCCATATAGAAAGCCCTGAGGGCCACACTTGGCCTGAGGTTTCCCAATGCTGATGTAGGGCACACTGCACATGTTCAGTGGTTTGTTTGTTTGTTTCTACTCCAAAGGATAGGGCAAATATGTTTTAGGGAATATCCAAGTCATCCAGATTGAATACACTGTTCTGGTTGGGTGAAAGAGCCCACAGAGCAAGGTGGCATGCCAGGTCAAGTGCTGCAGCACCATGGAGAGCTCCAACTGAGCAACTTGCTCCAATGAAAACGATTGGTGTACTGAGGCCTTTTTCGCTTTAGCTTAAAGTCCACCTCTTCTAGGCTTCCTCTCCATTGTGAGAATTGCAGTACTTAGAGGGCCAACCCCAAGGGCACTTCTGTATCCCCTTCCCCCCCTCCCTGGTATGTTCCCTGTGCAACTGAACCAGTGTGGTAGATTGGGAGGCACTCAGTTCTTCAGGCCTAGGATTTATGGGACATGTGGAATCTGATCCAAGGGGCTCCTGCTTGACGGCCTTGGATTTGGCACTCCCCTGGTGACCAGCATCAGGTCAGAGTCGGATACCTGGTCTTGCTCATTAGCTAGCAACTCTTTAACCACTGACTGTGCTTTCTTTACTGCTGGACTCTGAAGTCATGGCACTGACAAATATAATAAAAGGAAACTAGCAGTGCAGTCCTTAACATGCTTATTCAGAAGTAAGCATGATGGAGTGCAGCAGGGCTTACTCCCAGGGTTAGAACTGCAGCCTAATTTATCATTATCATTGTCACAGTTTATTACTTGCCCTTCACCCAAAGGTCCCAGGGCAGATCACAATGAATAAAACACAACATTAATATACACAATAGTGGAACAGCTGAAAATTACAAAAATAAGGCGGGTTCTAAAAATATACACCTGAAGTGTCAGAATCTAGTGTGAACAGGTGCATCTTCAAATTATTTGTCAAACCATCAATTGTATTTGTGTGGTGCTCCTTTCATGTGAGTCACAAATGAAGTGGTCTGCTGTGCTTCCAAGCTTCTCAAACAAAGCAGTCTCTGGAGTAGGAATGGGCAGGTGTGTCAATTTCGGTTTCTGATTTTCCCAGTCAGTTCTCCATATTTCCATAGCGGTTTGTTAATTTTTTAGTCTTCATGAAAATTCATCTGCAGGTTAGTGGGAAGTTCTCCCCCTATACACATTTTTTTCTGTGCAATCATTCCCAGTTTTCCCCTTGTAGAGGTTCAAGTGCCACTCAAGGTTGGCAGTCTGTAATCTTCAGGTCAAACTTCCTTAAGTTTAAACATACTGACCTGAAGACAAACGCTTGTCTAGATTTTCTTGGGAAGTTCCCTATTAAGATTTGTTTTTCATATAAGTCATGACTGCACCTGCTTTGTGAAATTTTACATAAATTGGAGTGCAGTCCTTAGGCACATTGACTAGAAAATAAAGCCCCATTGAGATCACTAGGACACCTCTATAAATATGCTTAGGATTGTATGGCACAAGATCAGACCTGTGTAGTTTTGTACACCAGCACGAGCCTCAAAATCTGTGGGTTCCCTGTTAAGTATAGACATTTTGCCTTAAAATTCTGCGCTTGCAAACCCTGGCACGAAGGGGTTGTGAATCATTCAGCTGCTTTGGTGTACCTTCTTTGTTGTGAAATGTGTTATGGACTGGATTCAGACTAATTTAGTCACACTTACTTCTCATTGAAACCATTGAAACTTAACTTAGTCATACCATGAGTAACTGCAATTCCATTGTTTTCAGTGGAAACAATGCGCAGCTAACTTAGGATGCATCCAACTTGTTCTCTTTTTAAGATAGTGTCTACTTTTTCCACCTATCAAAGTTCTCCTTCCTGCCTGAAATTAAAAAGAAATGTATGATAAAGCGAGAGACTGGTCAAGATGCATTTCCGTGCTTCCCTTTGGGTGATATGGATTAATCTATTTGTTATTTTGATGGACTAACGAGACCAATTAATGGATTGGTAGAATTTGCTCATAGATACCCCGTCTGTAAACAGCAGTTGGAAGTTGATGACTGACATGCTACTTATTACATTTCACCATTCTTGTGGAGATTTAGGAGTCATTTCTCAGCCCACAAGAAATTCCCAATAAAATGTACAACGTGTAGAGAAGCAAATTAAGATAGGTCGTGTTTGATTCATCTAGCTGTAAAAAGTCAACCCGAATAAGAGCGGCTTCTAGGAAATGTCCAGGCTTCGACTTGGCAGGTCTTTTGCATTTGTCAGTGACATATCACATACATTTAATTTATAACACTGCAGAGGAGACTCAACAGATGCTCAGGGCATATGATGAATCACAAATGTAACACACACACACACACACACACACACACACACACAGTCAAAATGGAATGATACCAATAACCTGTGGGCTTGCAAAATGCGACTCTGGTGACAGCCTAAAATGACTTGAGCATTTCACATTTGTGGGCTATGAAGTCAGCAGGAGACTGAGATGGAATTATAGTTTTATAATTCATGGCTCCTTGTTGCTCACTCACTATGTATATGTGTGTATTCAAGACATACCATTCATTTCCTGTATTTAAACAGAGCTACAATATGTGAACCAAACAGGCACTCATCTGCAAGGTAATTACACTGACGATATCAGGATATCACACTCTGCAAATAAAACTTTTGATGAAAACCCCTTAAAATTATTTTCAAGCAGGCATGATGCCATCATCAGTTCTACCTGTGAAACCACATAAGAGGCACATTAACTTTTTTTTGTAAAATAAACAAATGATGCCATAGATAAAATGGCTTTTGCAGATTATACATTAACAGCGCAGCGAGTGCCAAGCAGAGTCAAATAGCCAGCTTCTGTACCTCAGGCAAGAGAAAGAAAGAATGAATAGACATTGCACCTACGACCACAGGGGGGCTCATCATTCCCACCGCATGCATGTATGTAACTCACATTACCATTAACGAGAGTTGCGTATGTTCATTGACAGGAGAAACGATCTCATCAAGAGGAGAAAAGTTGCTTCCTGCAATCCGTGCTGGGGGGGGGGGGAACCCTAGTTATATTTAAAGCCCCTTTGCATTTTATTATTACCTCTAGTTTGCCTGTATAATTTGCCTACTAACACTTTCACTAAACATAGCTTATTTGCCCAGGCAGGCGCATTATATAACGCATGAGAGCAACAAAATAACCGGACTGTACAACAGTGATGGGATAAAATCAGGCCAAATCTTTATTGACAGCAGCAGGCAGGGCAAGGGTTGGCATGGCATTGGGTTCTAGGATCAGTTCATCATTCCACAAGCCCCAAGCAGGATCAGTTCATCATTCCACAAGCCCCACGCTGATGCCATGGTGGAAGCCAAGAAAGCAAGGTCTCACTGGGGACCAGGGTGTATATTCCAACCAGGCCCATGCTTGGGTTTGCCGTGGCCAATCTTCCACTCAGGCCCCTTATGGGAGGCCCCCCCCCATACTATGTTGATCCTGCTCAATGCCATTTCCACCATCATGCAATGTTCTTCTGCCTAACAAAGGAAAGCCATAATTTCACTGAGGGAAAGGCAAAAGAAAGAAAGAAAGAAAGAAAGAAAGAAAGAAAGAAAGAAAGAAAGAAGCCAACCAAGTGCCAATCAGGTTGAGAGAGAGAGAGAAATCCTGTCAACCAGCGACCCAAAATTGCTCAGTGAAAGCTCTATCCCGAGGGTGGGCAAGTGGGAAGCTCTCAAAGCAAAATGGCTGTGAGCTCCAGGAGAAGCAGCCTTATATAGGCTTCCCTTCCCCTCTGCAGCAAGGGCTCATGGGACAGCTTTTTCCCATGAGCCCATCACACAGAGAAGATACTGGGCAAAGCCTTACCCAGTATTTTGCTGCAGTCTATGGGCTACAGCGCTGCTGGGGAAAGGCATCCTGTGCTTATTGGGCACAGAACGAGACTTGTATGAAGAAGGTTAGGCTAAGAGATCCTTACTGGTCCAGGGTTACCCAGTTAGCTTCATGGTTGAGCGGGGGTTTAAATGCAGGTGTCTCTGGTTCAAGTTGATCACTCTGATTCACTACATTGGTATTCCTCAAGTGTGGCATCTGTGCTCAATACTGAAATAGCAGACACAGAAGGAAACGAAGAGAAAGGTTTTTAAGTAGCTGCTATAGAGCCTATTGTATATGGATGTGTCCCCCTGCTACACCATTTGAGATTCAGGGCTCACTTGTCATTTTTATGTATGCCTAGCATCAGCTCTGAATGGTGTTTATGTATGCTGCCATTTTTGTAGCCGATTGAAGTCTTCTTTTTCATTGTAAACTGAATGGAAACCAGTGTGGAGCTCGTGGTTCTTTTGCAACTCCACTTCCATTCCATGTATTTTGCGGGGGGGGGGGGGAATTAAAGGAGTACAAGTGATGTGAAGTATGTATTCTTCAACATCAACTTTGTTGGACTGGTCATGTTGTTTGGATGCTTGATTATCGTCTTCCAAAGCAACTACTCTATTCCAAACTTAAAAATGGAAAACGTAATGCTGGTGGTCAACAAAAGAGGTTTAAAGACTGTCTCAAGGCAAATCTAAAAAAAATGTAGTATAAACACCAACAATTGGGAAACACTTTCCTGCGAGTGCTCCAGTTGGAGAATAGACGTTACCAAAGGTGTCATGGACTTGGAAGACGCTTGAACTCAGGACGCAAGGGAGAAACGTGCTAAGAGGAAGGCACGCTTGGCAAACCCTCACCATGATCAACTCCCGCCTGAAAACCAATGTCCCCACTGTGGAAGGATGTGTGGATCCAGAATTGGCCTCCACAGTCACCTACGGACTCATTGTTAAAATTGTGTTTATGGAAGACCATCTTACTCGGCTACGAGTGATCGCCAAAGAAGAAGGAAGTATGTATATAGCAGGTCTCCAGGCCAACTCACAGTACTATATTTTGAGTGCTGATGCTTTGAATGCTGATAGTAGCCTTCTTCAGGTATTCTGCACCCTGTATAAAATAAATACACAACTAGGGAGAATCTCCCGAAGCCCCTTCATGTGCTGGAGGATGAAGGAGTCTCTGATACTCATAGAGGCTCCCTACATGAGCATCCATGAATGCAGGAGTCTCCTCACTTCAGAAGTCAACCCTTCCAACTCATGGAGAGCAACAGGGATAGCGCTGGAGCAAAGCTTAGTACGTCCTCACTGGCATGCTGCTTTTACACGTGAGTAGGACACCTGAAGGGGGCTTAAGATAGCATAGCAAAACAGTATTGGCTTACTGCTTGGCCTTGCTCGTCTTCTCCAAATGGGAGGAGGATATCTTCAGCTAGCTCACAGAGTTGTTTGGCTTTACCAGTAGTCCTCGAAGGTTTCAAAACCTCCCAGGAAGTATTAGAAAAAGATTAACTATATAAAAACTGGCTAATGGCTAGAAACTAAAAGCTAACTAAAAACCAACTGCAGGCTGCAGAGCTCGAAGGAGATGCAACCTTCTCCTCATCATCATGCCATTCAGTATGTGGATTTGTGTGAAGGAAGTCAGATGACTTTAACCACATCAATCGTCTCTTATACTGGTTGGCTGTTGTGTTGTTTTTATATGGTTTTTTTAAAAACTTTATTTGTACACTGCTGATGTGCTTTTAAATAGGTTTACGTTGTCAGCCACTTGGGGTCTATCCAGTGGGGGAAAGTGGGATATAGGCTTTTTAAATGAATAAAGAAGCAAATCTTCTATAGTTTAACAGCTGGTAAACTCACATTTGAAATAGACTTGCAGCTTTGCAGATGTAAGCCATAATAATAAGCTGAATGAAATTAGAATCCTTGTGGCCAAAATATTTCTTGTCAGCCTTGTTGGATAATAGGATAGATGCCTCTGACCTAAAAATATGCATGGAGAGGATGGAGAAAAATGCCTGGAGAGGAACTTTAATTACAGAAGAGTTGTAGGCATTTTAGATATCTGACTTATGGCCAAATATAACAAGTTGATGCAAGATTTTTCAATTACCATAACAACTATTCATCAGGAGGCAAAAGTATATCACTGTGTATCCTGTATAAATTTGGAACTTCATCTTCAAACCAGGCATTTGTCAGTAGCCTTAATGGTACCTGCAGTATTCATCAGTTAAAGCAACTCAACTGCAATGGACAAATAAATAAATAAAGGGCAGATACGTTATCTCATTGCACTTTTATTATATTAGTTTCTGAGACAGAGAGGGGTGTGTGAGTTGTAGAATTCAGCATGCGACAGTCTAGTCAGTAATTATGTATTTCCTTGATAAGGCTTTGGCTGCCAGCCCACTAAAATATTGATATGAAATCTGATCTGCTGGGACTGTGGAATTTTTTTGGTAATGGGAATGAGGCTAAGAGGTTTGGAAGTTTTTGGCAACTCAGCTGTAGTAAATTCAGGAGCTCGAGGCAAGGACCACCCCCCCCCGAGCTGAGCCCAAATATAATATATTATTTTACAACAATGCTGTCCTCTGTATACATAATATTCCTGTGCCTGGTCTTTCTCCAACTTCTCTATTTGTCGGGAATATGCATTCAATGTAAATGTCTTGTTTTTGAATAAGAGAAACAACATAACAGATCTTTGGGTGGTTGAGTTAGATCAGGGGTCAGCAACCTTTTACAGCCATGGGCCGGTCCACTGTTCCTCAGATCATGTGGTGGGTCAGACTATATTTTGAAAAAAATAATGAACGAATTCCTATGCCCCATAAATAACCCAGAGATGCATTAGTAATAAAAGGACACATTCTACTAATGTAAAAGCACAGTGATTCCTGGACCATCCGCGGGCCGAATTGAGAAGGCGAATGGGCCACAAAAGTTGGGACAAACTGGGGGGTGAACAGCAAAGTGAAGAAGAACTGGAAGAGAAAGAGCTAACCGACTCTCCCTTGAAAGTGTCCAGCCTATCAGTCCAAGATCACGTAGAGCAGATAAGGTGGCTACACAAAAAGCACAGTGGTTGCAAGATCAGGTTGCAAGAGGTGGAAGTGACTAGGGAGGAAGTGGGTGGAAACCTTAATGGGGAGCACCGTCATTCCGAGAATGGCTGCTTTGTTCTTTTGCTGTGACCATTAATGACTCTTTAAATGGAAAGCGACTATTTTCGCTTTGTCCTGCTCATCTATGGTAAAAGGGAGGGAGGAAGCCAAGTCTCCGGAGCCTGACACATGGAGGGGCGCAGATTAGACAAGGCTCTTCTAGTTGCTCCACACTATAAACAGTTATTTGCTTTTCCGTGCTTATCTTTTTGGTTAGTGTTAGCCAACTTTAATCTGTCCGTGTCTTTCCTCACCATGTCTCTTCAGATCTTTTCTTGCCTATTAACACTTCATTGCTGTAGAACCAGTCAGCTGTGCTCTGTCATTGTTGTTGTTGTTGTTTGTTGTTTTAAAAAGGTTTTATTGAAATATTTTCATGGATAACAAAGCTACGTATAGCACCTGTGTTTTCAGTTCATAGAGTCTTTTCTACAGGTCAGCTTCTGATGTTTGGTTTGAACATTTTTCTCCGTGAATAGATTAACTTTGATTCTAAAGGTAAAGGTAAAGGGACCCCTGACCATTAGGTCCAGTCGTGTCCGACTCTGGGGTTGTGGCGCTCATCTCGCTTTATTGGCCGAGGGAGCCGGCTTACAGCTTCCGGGTCATGTGGCCAACATGACAAAGCCGCTTCTGGCGAACCAGAGCAGCGCACGGAAACGCCGTTTACCTTCCCACCACAGCGGTACCTATTTATCTACTTGCACTTTGACATGCTTTCGAACTGCTAGGTGGGCAGGAGCTGGGACTGAGCAACGGGAGCTCACACCGTCACGGGGATTCAAACCACCTACCTTCTGATCAGCAAGCCCTAGGCTCTGTGGTTTAACCCACAGCGCCACCCAACTTTAATTCTAGCGATAGGTTAAAGGGGGATTTTTTTTAAAAAAAATAAAGGTTGGAAATGGCATTTCTATTCAGACATATGGTACTCTTGCACATTCAATGGAAATATTCATTCTCCTCTGTCTTTTCCACTTTCTGCCCAAGCCTCCTGTCTTTGAATGAGATCTCCCCTTCTTCAGAAGTGATAAATGAAGCGAGCGTTAATCGCAAGTCTGTAGCCCAACAGGAGCTAGCTTGGAAATCAGAAGAATATATAATCCTGATTGATTGCTGCTAAAGAATATTTTTTGTCAATTGTTACATGCACCGTTGAAGTTGGCGGTTCCATCTCTCCCCTAAACAATCTGAAAAGAAATAAATTAATAATGCCAGAAGAGCAGGACAGGAATGGTGCCACAGGCTCCTACGACTGCGAGTAGGTTAGACCATTTGAGATAAATAAGGAGCTTTCCATTTGTCTTATAGGGAGCAATAAATTGTGATGAATTTCACTTGGCACATTGGTTCAAAGCACTTATGCTTTTAATTCTCAGAGTCTTCTGTTCTGTTGAGGAGGAGGAGGAGGAGAAAGAAGGAGGTGTTTGCCAAATAACCAACCAAAAATAGCTCCAGGCTTTGGCACAACCATGATTCCTCAGAACACTTTCTTTCTTTCTTTTAATCACAGCAAGTCATGTAGGTTTGTATCGAAACATTTATTTTCCCCACTTTAATTCCACATATCATTTTCAAAATTTCATCTTGTTGAAAAGCAGCAGCTTGACAGTTCTGGAGAACAGTGCTGTAAAGAACATTACGCTAGCAAACAATACCAATGCAAGTTGGGAGCTGCCCTTGAAGATGAACCAGGCAAGGCAATTGGAGCACATTGCATGAATTCTGTACCAGTTGGTACCAGTGCATTTCTAGTATGTATGTATGTATGTATGTGTGTATGTATTTGTACCTTGCCTTTTTTCCTGACGAGACTCAAGGTGGCTTTCAGATAAAAACAAGAATCGCTAAAAACACAAGGGGGGGACCATAATTTAAAAGCAATTAAACATTAATAGAATTAAAACTATATAGTTATATATTATCTATTTAAAACATACAAATAAATACAATAAAAGCAGCCCAGCACCAGCCCTTTCAATAAAAGCAGTCGTTCCCCAAAGCCTCTTGGAACAAACATGTCTTTTTCACCTGCTGACGGAGGGATAACAAGGGGGGAGTCTAGCTTCTCCAGGGAGGGGGTTCCAGAGTCTGGGAGCAGCCACCAAGAAGACCCTTTCCTGCACCCCCACCAAGTGTGTCAGCGAGGGTGGCAGGACTGAGAGAAACAGTCACGAGACCTCAATTTCTATCCATTCTGTCTTTTCCTTTCCCTGCACCTCAGCTTTCTCATTCATTCTTTCATATGTGCAGAAATTGAATGCACTTAGAGGATCATGGGAAAGCAAATAAACTTTGTCCAAGCTTCTACAAAGGGATTTGTTTTGTTCGCAACTGAATTGGGAACTAGACAGCAGACTGAGCAGACTTACACAGCCACTTGCTCGCCATCTTCCTCACTATGGTGAGATGTGTTGTATACAACTAATCCAGAATGCGGCAGCCAGACTGGTGACTGGGAGCAGCCGCTGAGACCATATAACACCTGTCCTGAAAGACCTTCATTGGCTCCCAGTACGTTTCCAGGCACAATTCAAAGTGTTGGTGCTGATCTTTAAAGCCCTAAACGGCCTTGGTCCAGCATACCTGAAGGAGCGTCTCCACCCCCATTGTTCAGCCTGGACATTGAGGTCCAGCTCCAAGGGCCTTCTGGCGGTTCCCTCCCTGTGAGAAGTGAGGTTACAGGGAACCAGGCAGAGGGCCTTCTCGGTAGTGGCGCCTGCCCTGTGGAACACCATCCCATCAGATGTGAAGGAAATAAACAACTATCTGACATTTAGAAGACATCTGAAGGCAGCCCTGTTTAGGGAAGTTTTTAATGTTTGATGTTTTATTGTGTTTTTAATATTCTGTTGGGAGCTGCCCAGAGTGGCTGGGGAAACCCAGCCAGATGGGCGAGGTATAAATAAATAGTTATTGTTATTGTTAAAATTATTATTATTATAATATTTAAAATATAGTGAGTTTTTCCCACACACATCTATACATATAATATGCAAATGTCATGCAATATTTTGCCTTCTTATTTGGTGATGCATCTTCTCTTTTGGAAAAGCAGCCGTCTTATACACGAAAGTAAGCCCCACTGAATGCATAGGATTTCCCTCTGACTGTCTGTATTGTTACCTTTCTCAGGGAACCCTGCTAACTAGTTTTGTGAGTGCGTCAGAATCTATAACTTAGAATTCTCACCAGTTCCCACAATCCTTTGCAGGAGTGGAGGGGTGGGGAGCCACAACATTTAAATGGTCTAAAACTGATACACCTTTGTGGCATAGATATGTCCCACAAGTCAGAGTAGATCTTTTATTGCGCAAATTTCTGCAGTATTATTTTTACCTATTATGCCTCTCGCATTCCCTTGCGACAACACCACTCTGACTTGATCTGTTTTGGTATTTCTCCACCTCCTGGGCATTTTTTGTCTCTCCTAATAATTGCAACTTGATTACCCTTCATAAACTCAGCTTGATTACCCTTCATAAACTTGACACAAGCAGAGAAAGTATTCAAAAATCCATTGCATATAAGAAGACAATGCTGTGCTTTAAGATATCATTTCTAAATGTTCCAAGTGTACCTGCCTTTCAGCCACATTACTAGCCTCACTGGTATTTCTTAATTTTGAGATCTGCTGTAAAAGAGTTTATAAGGAAGTTTGATTCACCCCCCCCCCTAAGCACTTCTCTGTCTGGCCCACAGTATAAATATTTTAGCTTTTAGAAACGGTACCTTTTGGTCTCTGGTGTGAAATAAAAATTAGGAAAACAAATTACTTCTGATCTCAACCCAAGCGCATTTTAAATGGAAGGTTTGCTTGTAACAGTATAGTGTTATCCCATTGTTTTTGGGTGGCTTTTTAATAGCCTGCATTTACATTTCTCTTGTGCTTTTGATGAGTCTCAAATAGTTTCTCTCCTCTCTGGGTGGCCTCCCTGCCACAAGCCACAGGACCAAATGTACACCTAACCTTTGTTTCATTGCAAAATGTTATGCAGCAGTATCTTTCCAACGGGGTTGTGAAAAGAACTCAGCGACTCTGTCTAGATCTAGTTACAGGTAGGTAGCCGTGTTGGTCTGCCATAGTCGAAACAAAGTAAAAAAAAAATCCTTCCAGTAGCACCTTAGAGACCAACTAAGTTTGTTCTTGGTATGAGCTCGGAGTGCACTTAAGTGTGCATGAACATGAAAGCTCATACCAAGTACAAACTTACTTGGTGTCTAAGGTGCTACTGGAAGGAATTTTTTTATTTTGTTTTGTCTAGATCTATCTGTTCCTTCTCAGGGACGCGGGTGGCGCTGTGGGTTAAACCACAGAGCCTAGGGCTTGCAGAACAGAAGGTCGGCGGTTCAAATCCCCGCAACGGGGTGAGCTCCCGTTGCTTGGTCCCTGCTCCTGCCAACCTAGCAGTTCGAAAGCACGTCAAAAGTACAAGTAGATAAATAGGTACCACTCCGGCGGGAAGGTAAACGGCGTTTCCGTGCGCTGCTCTGGTTCGCCAGAAGCGGCTTTGTCATGCTGGCCACATGACCTGGAAGCTGTACGCCGGCTCCCTCGGCCAGTAATGCGAGATGAGCGCGCAACCCCAGAGTCGGTCACGACTGGACCTAATGGTCAGGGGTCCCTTTACCTTTATCTGTTCCTTCATCCATGCACCCTATAGGGGAAAAAAATCAGACTTAACATGATTGCTGTGATCTGGATTCTTCACTATTTTTGAGTGCTGGTTCCCTTTGGCTTTCAAGAGCTTGGTTAGCACGTCACTTAAAGCCATAGTTTAAAACCAATTCTGGTTTATTTGTGATTGAGCAGTATCTTGGTGCATGGCGAGGTTCCTGAATTGCTGCTTCCTTGCCCTTGTTGCTTTGCCACAGATGAAAAAGGCTGGAGTTTGACTTGTCATGTCTGAACTTGGGCTCATGGTTTGCTTCCCCCAAACAAACCTTGTGCAGTGAGTTAAGAACAAATCACGGTTCCCAATTGTTTGAAGAGAAATATACCACAACCCCAAGTTTTGACAATGTAAGCCAGACTATGGTTCGTTTCACCTGCGGCGCAGCAGTAGCAGGGGAGGAGCGCTGCAGGAACGTTTGGTGTCATTCATGTTACAACATAGTTTGCTTTATTGTTAGAATAATTTTTATTAATTTTTAATACAATTCTAATAAAAGCCACATTGTCACATGACCAAATTACAATTCAAATTTTTTTTTTAAAAAAAGAGAGAGCCAATTATTCAAAAACCAAATTCATCAATTTGAGATGACTTCCCATGTACTGAGTTTCAGGTTACGAAGTTCTTATTTGTTCCTGCTTTCATAATCTTAATTAATCCAATAACAACAGTTCCAGTCTTAATCCTCAACATAGTTTGCTTTAAACTATGGTTTGATGTGAGCTGAGCCTCTGTGTTCATCTACCATTGTATTGTACTGCGTGTTGCATTAATAGGAGGTCATATACTAGACATGGTTAGCATAAAAGCTTGATCACCTTGTCAGCACAATTGTAACTGGAATTTATTTGAGCGGGGGTTTTGATACGTGCCACTAATTTACCTATGGGGGAAGATGAGGACCTCGTGCGTTAATTATTTTGCCAGGAGACCTAACAATTTGCAAAAAATGTGCACCATAATGGTTGGCCATTATCTCAATAATACCAGCTATTGTTAGCATGATCTCTGTACCTGTTAATTGGTGCACGTAATACAGTACATTGTAATTTGTGGTACAGAAAGGATATTGCAAATGTGTTTTCTTTAGCATGGCTGCTGAAAAGAAATTGGCATGCCAAAATTGGTATATCAAATTGTATCGCTTACCCTTAAACAATTCTCAGCTGGGTTAGAAGAACATTATTATAATCTGAAGAATAATGTGCTGGGAAATGGAAATACCTACTTGTGTTCAAAAGTTAGATTATTTCATGCAATTCTACTGAGTGTGATGCTTTGCACAGCACAGACTTGGGAACTGTCTATGACTGAGGCTTTCTCTGCTCAGTCGTTTATACAGTTGATACCACAATTTCCACCAGTTTTGTATCTAACTATCAACCCTTCCCCCCCTATTTTCCTGCTATTTTTTGTTTTTACTTTTGCTTTACTTTTTTCATACTTACACCTTAATCTAAAAGCAAAATGGAAGTAATAATAATAATAATAATAATATTCATATTAAAATTTTATTTGTACCCTGCCCTCCCCGACCGGAGCCAGGCTCAGAGCGGCTGACATCATATAAATAATACAATATGCATAATAATACAATATGCAGAAAAGCAATCAATCAATCATGGCATTGTTGTTGTTGTTGTTGTTGTTGTTCAGTCAATCAGTCGTGTCCGACTCTTCGTGACCCCATGGACCAGAGCACGCCAGGCACTCCTGTCTTCCACTGCCTCTCGCAGTTTGGCCAAACTCATGTTAGTAGCTTCGAGGACACTGTCCAACCATCTCATCTTCTGTAGTCCCCTTCTCCTTGTGCCCTCCATCTTTCCCAACATCAGGGTCTTTTCCAGGGAGTCTTCTCTTCTCATGAGGTGGCCAATTTCGTTGTACTTGTACAATGACAATAAAGATATAAAGATATAAAGATAAAGAAGAAGATAAAGAAAGATAAAGTCTTGGAGCCTCAGCTTCAGGATCATGGCATTAGGGGGTGAATAAAAATGGTCTTGCTGTCCCATGACTTCTGTCAGTAAAGGGTTGCTGGGTATTTGAAGGACTCTGCCTTATGGCGGTTATCCTATGAAGCGTGCAGAATCAGGCACATGTCTCTCTTCCTTTGTTTCTGCCATGTAGACCAAGCGTACTAATCCCTCCTTTCCTAGGACATATCTCAGCGTTGGAAGCACCCGGATTGGGGAAGCAACAATGCCAGGACTACCTTCAGGTCCAGCCACTGAATCAGGTTCCCAGTTTGTTCTGTGGGCAGCCAAGCTTTGTTCTTAGATCATGACTTCTATCAATAATAATAATAATTGCAAGTTCCAGGCTCTTCTGGATTAAGTGATTTTTCTGGATGCATTTCACATGGACTTCCAGGGAGTTTTCAGGACTTAATATCTGCTTTGATCATCCTGTTGGATGATCTTTGCTGGGAGAGAGATGGGGAGTGTGACTCTCTTGAAAAATTATGAAATTGGATATAAATTATTAAGATTAAACAAAAAATTGATACACAGCATAATTCTAAACTCAATGCGATGGTGTATATAGCATAAGAGACTGATTATATGAGGGGAAAATAGACATCTTTCTATTATGCTCTCTGTGTATAATTTTAAAAGAATTTTCATTAAGGAATGACTGATAGGAGCTGCAGTTCTGTTCCCTCTCCTTCCCTCTCTCTCTCTCTCTCTCTCATACACACACACACACACACACACACACACACACACACACACATATATTCGACATCAATGTAGCTCATTTCTTTAATAAAGCAGAGTGTATATCAGAAGACCACCAAACGGCGATAACCTCTCAATGCAGAGTGTGTTGTTATAGCTGCTTTGGAGCGTCTTTTGTTATACAATCCCCTGGCATACTTTAATTAGCATAGCCTATATTTTTACTACAGCATCAGGAAGATTGTTAATAGAAAACAGATCTCTAGCACAGAGAGGCTTCGCTGGGTTGATAGATGTAGTCAGCTGGGGGCTGTGCTGACCAAGCAATCTAATTCTACCTTCCCCAACCTGCTGCCCTCCAGATGTTTGGGGCAGCGGCTCCCACCATCCCCGGCCAGCATGGCCAATGGTCAGGGGATGTGGGAATTGCATTTCAAAGCCTTTGCAGGGCACCAGGTTAGACAAAGCTCCTCTAGTAGCTTTCATGGGCGTGACATAGAAAAAAATAATCAGGGGATTTTTATTTTCCTTCAGGTGCTCCTGTGTTTCTTTTCTGATGGTTAAATAAAGGCGGTAGGATTAAAAAAGAAGAAGCAATAACATTGACCCAACATTCAGACAATGTCAAATGATGTCAAGTGTTAAACCACAGAGCCTAAGGCTTGCTGATCAGAAGGTCGGCGGTTCGAATCCCCGCGACGGGGTGAGCTCCCGTTGCTCGGTCCCAGCTCCTGCCAACCTAGCAGTTCAAAAGCACGTCAAAGTGCAAGTAGATAAATAGGTACCGCTGTGGTGGGAAGGTAAACGGTGTTTCCGTGCGCTGCTCTGGTTCACCAGAAGCGGCTTAGTCACGCTGGCCACATGACCCTGAAGCTGTACGCCGGATCCCTCGGCCAATAAAGCAAGATGAGCGCCGCAACCCCAGAGTTGGTCACGACTGGATCTAATGATCAGGGGTCCCTTTACCTTTTACCACATTAGGTACACACACACACACAACACAAAATGCTTGCAATCACTTTATCATGGCCAGAAGGAAGCAGGGGAAATACAACCACAAGGCTCACTTGTTCTGCTCTTAGTTCAAGACTAACAAACCAGATATTGAGAACATCCACCTTCAGTACCTGAATATACATGTTCAGTAGAACATACACTTTGCAGGCCTCAGGTTCAGCCCCCAGCATCTTCAGTTGAAAGCTTTTGATATGTAGTTTCTCTGCCTAGGCTTTGGAATGCCCTGCCTCCAGCATATTCATTCTGGTCAAAGCTTTGTTCTGGGGACAGGCACTTGGTTGTTTGGATATTTGATCTGTGTCTCCTGATTTTTGGCCATGCCAGTTCCCAGTGCGACCAATAGCAGTGGCAGACCTTGAGGTCTCAAGTTTCAGTGGCATCCTTTGCAGCGCCAATAAAGCTGGCACTCAGCTCAACTCTTGCCTTCCGCCCTACATGGTAGTTGCGGAACCCTGCGCAGTGCCACCGAGGCTCAACGTGCATTGCGACCGAAGCGCTCACGCTCCCCTAAATCCCCCTCAGCCCAAGTCAGAAATGCTGGGAGCTGTAGTCCAGCGACACCTGGAAGGTTGCAAGTTAGCCATCCCTGCTGCGCTGGCTGCTTTTGTTTGTACAATCACCATGAGCTGCAGGGCAAATTACATATTTGGCAATAAGTATCTTGCGATTCCTCCTTTTGGTTTGATTCCTTACTTAAACGATTTATTGACTAAATAAATGTTCCAGCGCTGAGTAGAGGGAAAGCATTGGTGAATATTGATAAATGGATTGAATTGTGCTTTGCTGTTTGTTCTGTTTCTCTTTGCTTTTAAACTCAGCTATATAGGCATGATGTGTGGCACTGATACTCTTGAGTTTTAGTTTTTTTAAATGTTTAGTTAAGTGGTTTCTGAACTTATCATAAATTCTGCACAAATGCTTTAAGAACGGGCAGCTTAGTGGAGTAACATTAGATGGATTTTATTTATATTTATATGCAGTTAAAGGCCTCTGATTTGTGATGGTGATTTCAAACAATTCCTCGGGACTTGTTAGCTCAGTATCTTAAGTGGTGGCTTCAAATGTTTTATTACGATTTCATATGCCATATTTTTTCCATGTATAAGACACCCCCTACTTTTGGGGACCCCAAATTTAGAAAATGGGCATATGCACTATCCGTGTATAAGATGCCCCCTGATTTTTAACCTTATTTTAAAGTAACAAAACCTAGTCTTATACACGGGAAAGTACACTATGTTGGGAGCCACCCAGGATGAATAGGGCAACTCAGTCAGATAGGCAGCATATAAATGATGAAATTATTATTAATAATATTATGGAATAGAACACCCCTATTTTCATTGTAGAAATGTTGGAGGGTATGTGTAAATTATAACTGAAAAAAGTGGTGGTTTATCACTGGTGTCCAGAAACAGTAAGGCTGCATAGACCTGCTGCATTAAAACCAGCATTTTATATTCCATGAATTTTTTAAAAACAAAATTGTATTGTTCAGTATCTCCGTATCTGTGGATACTATCCAAGTAAGCGATACTCAGCATAGACCAAATGGTTCAGTGGGCTGACTCTAAGTGTGACTTAGTCATATACCATCCTGTTCTCCCCCCCCCTCCCAGTACCACCAGAAAGTAGTGTGAAGGATTTCAAAACTTGCCTGTGTGCATGAGGAAAGCAGTTGTTTATTTATTGCGCTGGAAGGGGTTTTCGAAATGAGGGAGACGGTGCTTCGGCCTGTGGGCTCTGGATTTTCTTTACATCACCACATAGGCAAAAGATCAGAGGGCTAAGGAAAGCTTCCAAGTTTTATTCTAAGTCTGAGAAACTGTAAGAGATGTAAATTTGGTCAGGCTCCAGCAAAGAAAATAAACCAAAATGATGAAGTACCTAATAAACTAGAGCAATGTGATGGCTCTTTGGTAATTTTAAGTATTTCTCATATTGTTTTAAGTATAATTGTTGGACAGAATTTGTTCCAGCTAAGGAAGTGAAAATGTTAGCAATTAGGGGTATCGTCCCCCCCCCGTAAGTTCATACACATTCCAAGGTTGTTCCTCTACAGTTCCTTACATAATTTAGTTTCAACTGGGAAACAAATAATTTCTACTCTGTATTTCACCTACCAACCACCTTTGGGCTAGTTGCAGGCACTTATTTAATCAACAAGACCCAAGTATATCCATACAGTCTGAATTAGGGGTCGTCAGTGCAGTGGGTTCCCCCCCCCAGATGTTGATTACAACTGCCATCATCCCTGACCATTTGCTGGTGTGTGTCTGTGTGTGTGTGGACATTTGCCCCACAGTACCAGGAGTGAGGAAGGGACGCAGGTGGCGCTGTGGGTAAAACCACAGAGCCTAGGGCTTGCTGATTAGAAGGTCGGCGGTTCGAATCCCCGCAATGGGGTGAGCTCCCGTTGCTCAGTGCCTGCTCCTGCCAACCTAGCAGTTTGAAAGCACGTTAAGTGCAAGTAGGTACTGCTCCGGCGGGAAGGTAAACGGCGTTTCTGTGTGCTGCTCTGGTTCGCCAGAAGCGGCTCAGTCATGCTGGCCACATCACCCGGAAGCTGTACGCCGGCTCCCTATGCCAATAAAGCGAGATAAGTGCCGCAACCCCAGAGTCGTCCGCAACTGGACTGTCAGGGGTCCTTTACCTTTACCTTTTACCAGGAATGGGTATCTGAGCCGCAGGTAGGCGTGGCCAATCTATTTATTCATTTCCCAGTGCTGTGCCTGTATGTGGTTACACATGAATTGAACATGCGTAAGGGCGTGGCAGACACTCTAGTACTTACACATTGAGAGAAGAGAGGGGCATAGCTGACAATTTGGTGTGGTTGTCTGTCCATTTAGCTGTGAAAGGACATTTATAGCATCCTTCAAACTCCCTTTTATATTACATCTGTCCTGCGTTTTATTGCTAACAGATACAATTGTTTCTTTTTTTATATATTCCTAAATACAACAGAATGAAGAGACAGAACTAAGCTATAATGTATGATGACAAACAGAAAAATGTAACGAAATATAGACATGTCATTCATTTATTTATTTACAGAAGTATTCATGTAATGCTTTTCAAGCATAATGGTTCTCAAAGCAGTTAATTAAAACCAAAGGTTAAAAGAAGAATGCAAAAGTTGTAATTTCAAATCACACAAACAGCTGCATAAATGTGGGCTGAACATTTAAGCATAAATAAAAGTTGTGAATGTCTGGATGGAATCGTCCACAAATGATACTTGTGCTGTAATATAACCCAGTAGCAGCCACAAAATGTTGATTGCATTGTTCCCAAAATATGTATTTTAATTTAACACAGCCTGTACAAATTATAAAAATTATTGTGAAAACTACCTATCAGGGGATTACTTCAGTAAATATTTTTCTTTTAATATGGGGTTAATTTTCATAGCACATGAACTGCTTTTCATTACAGCTGTAGCTAAGGAGATCCTGAAGCAGCATATAAAAATGTTGCAAAGCTTTAAAAATATACTGCCCCAATAACTTGCCAATAGCCCTATTAGCTGAGGCTATCTCTCCTCTAATGACATTAGACTTTAATAAATCATAAAAACATGAAAGGATTTGGGGAGATTGGAAGAAAGTTAATGATTCATTCAATATTTTAAAGGGTAAGTGGAATGACCCCTGCAATTAAATTCAAGTTTGTCTGACATTTGTTTAAGACATAGGGAAGCTGGTACATAACTTTGGAAATTAAACTTGGAAGCATCGTGTGAGCACAGGCAATGTTCATTTGAGAGGTGTCACTATCAGGAGCATGAGCATTATTGCCTGTGTGTTTTAAAGCACAGGTGGGGAACCTCAGGCCTGGGCCAAATGCAACCCTCCAGGCAACCCTTTCTGTCATTCCCTCAAAACTCTCCCAGGCCATACTTCCTCCCCAGTCACCCCTTGAGCATTTTTGCTTGGCTGTAAAGTGACCCTGAAATCTGATAATGCCCCTTGCTTGGATGGACAGAGGATGGAGATAGATGTTTGTGGGTGTAGAAACTAGCCTACTGTACTGTACAAAGGTAAAACTTAATTGTCTTTGGCCTGCCTCTGCCCAGATTTGGCATGTGACCCTCAGAAGATTGCCTAGTTTGATCTTCAGCTATCAGGCTGAAAAAGGATCTGCACCCTGGTTTTAAAGGGCTGAAAATGAATGAGTCGTTTTGCACCTTGTGTGGAGAGGTGTGGAGGCTGCTGTTGCTTCTTCCATGTTTGCTGCCATAGTGCTCTGGGAAGCTTACAAGCTGCAGCATACTGTGCTTGGTTGGGCATTTTCAAAGTTTGTATATCTTCAGGGCCAGCTCCAGGTTTGAAGGGGCCCTTGGCAATGCGTGCCCCCTCTTGTGTTGGTGTGACCCCCGGCTGTACCTAACAATATTACTTTAAGCCATAGGAGGATGCTGTTTGTGTAGTAGTCTAGCCAGCACTTGCTTGTGAGACTCTTTGTCTAAGTTAACTCTTTCCCAACTTGTTGAGACAAAATTTCTGGTATTTCCCCCTTCTACCTTCACTCAAGCTGCAAATAGTTCCTGCATGAATAAAGTCTTTGAACTCCATAAATCGCAAAGGATCTTTCCAATCTAATTCATCCAGGCTTCATGGTATGCTAAAACAGTGCTGGTTGGTGGGCCTTGCTGGGTTCCTGGGGCCCTAGCCTAGGTGTACCAGATGCTGATACCAGGTCCATCTATTTCCCTTGGGTTCAAAGCTGAAGAGCTTTCCTGAACAATTCCCCCTGGGAGAACTGTCCTCAGCAATTGCAGAGTTTTCCCTTCTGGGACAGCATGCCCATAGTTTTCTCCAAGCTGTTAAAGACTCAGGCGAAAAGCAGATGAATTGTTCGTGCAATTTGCTTAGCTTTTTTCAAAAGAAGGTTTTGGAGTCAGTAATTTAAAGCATTGGTAAATTAGTTCATCTGTTTGTTAGACATATGACACAGAATGTGGGGAGTGGGAGACCAAACTTGAGTACTCAAATGCAAACTCATGAGGCCTTGGCATTTTCTCTTGTACCACTACTTGGGGATATATACATCTACATGGAGTAGATGTAGCCTGCCACTTGTGCTACTGTGAACCGTGTTGCTGACACACCATGGACTACTAGTGGCATGTGTTGTGGGGTAGAGCCACCCTCCCAGTACCAGTGTTGCTGTGGCTTACCTGGACAAGCTGGGATGGTATGGTGGTGAGATTACAGTTACACTGGTGGGACTTCTGCTGCCTGTCTAGTGCTCTTGCCACTACACCCATGTTCCCATGACCTCACCACCTCCATCTCCCACCCCCATCCAGGCAATCAGCATTGAATTGGAAGGATGAGGCTCCTCTCCACCACACAGAACCACTATTTCTATGGGCTAAAAGATCAACCCTGTGGTTTCACTATGTGTCCTATATTTCTCTGTGTGTTCCATTGAGGAGTGGTTCCGGACGAAGTTTGCATTGCTCTGTGGAGCACAGCTACAGGATAATCAGGAAAGCCAAGCACTACATTATCCTTGGACTGTGTTTTTTGGTGCTGGCTTTATTAAAACAACGGTATTAAATAATAACAAAAGATGGCATAAGACTGCAAAATATTGTACCATGAAGACATTATTAGTTCTGAACCCCACAAAAGAACGTCAGCTGCAAAGCCCAGTCCATGAAATCTTTACCTCGTTAAAGGAAAAACCAACAAGGTCTTTCAAAGATAGAAATTAGGCTTAGCAGAAGGGCTACCATTGGTTTCTCAGGGGACTTCAGCTTCTAGTGATATGAAATCTCTGTGTTTAAATACAGGAAGAGCATTAAAAGCTGTATGAGAGTTGACAGATTATGTATGAATAGGGAAACCTGAGCTGGCAAGTGTAGAAAGCTTTTTTGCAGCTTGAAAAGCTCCGTGAAGCACAACTGTACAGAAGCTATTTCTCACATTCTGGTTTATTAAAGGGAATAAAAATCAGTAATCCTAGATTCAGAGAGGAAGAAGAGATTAACAAATGGATGAGTATGACCAGACCTTAGCTTCTTGTTTTCATAGGTGTGAGTTTTGAAAAGTAACTTGTACAAGATTGTGACAGTAATTTGTCACATCAGATTCCTGTGTTTTGCTCAGAAGGTGGAAGAAGCGGTACCAGCAAGCCAGTCAACAACTGAGTTTGGGGGCATGGTTGTTTTTAGTTCAGTGCCTTGCACAGAAGCCAGAGGAACTTTGATAAGAACTAATTTGACCTCATGGTAAACTAACAGCTAGCTGGGGGTACCCAGCAGGCCTGTCCAAAGTAGCTTGAATGCGTGGCCCTGCATATGTCCTGCAACGCAATGCCTATGGGTTCCATAAGAAACATTCAGAGTTTACCTGCATTGCAGGGGTTGGGCTAAATGACCCTTGGGGTACCTTCCAACTCTACAACTCTACGGTTCCTTTTTGAGCAAGGCAGAAAGACTGAGAACCACGGCTCTTGTCATTTTCTTGTATATTGAAAACAGCCCTCTCTTCCTTCATTTATGTTCTGATTGTTAAATTTGGCTCCAAGTTCAAAAATAAACAATGTAATATGTAAAATGTAGTTCTCATTTTTGTAGGCTGGTTTTGTTGTTGATTTAAGTGTATTTTGAGAAGTGGTTGCATCTGAAAGTAAGTGAACATGCCCTTTTGATCCTTGCTCTGGAACAATCGAGGGTCTACAATGTTTCCCTATCGTCTTTGAAGCAGATGGAGCTTTGCAGGGATGAAGGAAACAGTGCTTTTTAACAATTTGATCTTTCTTTATTGCTATTTTTTCCAAAAAAATTCAGAGCCAAACCTAGACTTGGCTCTAAGGTTTTAAATAAAATGTATTTTAAACACAGGTTTCCAAAGCAGAATGCAGCGTGATTCCCCCCAGAAACAGGTTTCAAAGCAAACGTGGTAGTAACTGAAACTACCACTCAGCTCAATAAAGGATCAAAAGAGGAGACAGGTTTGAAGAGTTATGCTCCTTCCACAGGCAAGCAGAGTGGATTTCTTCCAAGTTCTGAAGCATTGTTCTAGTGAATTTATTTCATGTTTAGGGATTCCAAATAGCAAAACAAAGAGAATCGCAAATGCAAATAACTTACGTTGGCTGTACAAGCAACGCAAAAGTCCGTTTCTCACGCATTATTCCTCTCTGCCACACCCACACAACCATGCAAGGTCGATTCGATTCTTTATTTAACGGTCAAAGACCAGCTGATAAAACATTAATACAAAAACGTTAAAATTTTCCAACCAGGGTGATACATGTGTGTTTAGATATGCTACAGCATATATCGTATGTGTATTGAACGCCGGGCTCATGGTTATAATTGAAGATCGCCATTAGGATCTTGCTCGTATCAGTGACAGCACTTGTTCTCTAAGTTTTATAGCTGCTGCACAATATTTGGCCACTTTCATCGTGAACTCAGGATTCGTGTCTTCAATAAGGCATTTGAGACACAGAGATTCATTTGGGACATTTTGTATAAGGGGGGAAATAAAAACCCGCCGTATATCGTTATAAAAGCGGCAGCTTAATAGAACATGGGCAACAGATTCCACCTCCGGTAGGCCACAGGGGCAAGTTCGTTCGGCATATGGTCCGCCTGCAAATCTTCCCTGTAGTAGGGTGGACGGTAATACGTTGAATCTGGCAAGGGTGAATGCCCGTCTGTGTTTGGGTATTTGTAAATTTACCAGATATTTAGCTGGAGACCATGCAAGGTCGTACTGAGCATTCAGTCCAGATAAAGAATTTTGCATAATTATGCTCTCCAAGCAAGGCTTTTTTAGCTGTCTAAGGGACGCGGGTGGTGCTGTGGTCTAAACCACTGAGCTTCTTGGGCTTGCTGATAGGAAGGTTGGTGGTTCGAATCCCCGCAATGGGCTGAGCTCCCGTTGCTCTGTCCCAGCTCCTGCCCACCTAGCAGTTCGAAAGCCACCAGTGCTAGTAGATAAATAGGTACCCCTGTGGCGGGAAGGTAAATGGTGTTTCCGTGCGCTCTGGCTTCCGTCACGGTGTCCCGTCGCACCAGAAGCGGTGTAGTCCTGCTGGCCACATGACCCGGAAAGCTGTCTGTGGACAAATGCTGGCTCCCTTGGCCTGAAAGCGAGATGAGCACCACAAGCCCATAGACGCCTTTACTGGACTTAACCACCCAGGGGTCCTTTACCTTTACCTTTTACCTCTAGCTGTCTTCTGGGAGGGCAGGATCCAAGAGCAAACGATCCACTATGTTTAGCCATTTTTATTTTAGGTAACAAATGATAGTGGATACCACTTCTATTCGCTTGTGTGATTTCTGTTCCCGACCCTGGGTGAATATGCAAATTGTGGCAATTTCCACTCCCATTTCCATTCCTATGGAATTATCCAACATCCCTGTACACATGACAGGAAGAATGTGAAAGCTTCTACTTCACTTTTGACTAAATCATAGTTCCCTGTTACAAAGAGACCCAGCAAACTGTGATTTATTCTAACTGTAGCAAGTCAACAATTTTTTAATTTTTTTTTTAGCAAGGTTTACTTTAACCCACAGTTCCCTGTGTTAGTAATATGAAATTGTGGCATCCAGGGAGGTACTTTTAGTGGAGAGGCACCTCTGCAAGATTTATCATCCCTACTGCTTCCCCTTATCCTCTGGCTCACAAGCTTGGAGGCACTTAAGAGATACTAGATTTCTTGAGAATAGGAAAGTAATGTTTCTCAAGCCCACTTGTCCCCTACCAGCTAGACTCCCTTCTGTAATTTCTGTTCTCTCCTTAGCAAAAGCGTCTAGCACGAACAAGGCAATTAAACATGTGGGTGAGGCAGGCCTGACTCCTAAGCTATGTGCCAAGTCGGTCGACTTCAGGCTACTGATTTAAAGTGTTTTTTTATTAAAGGGCTCAGATAAGGAAATTGAGAAAATAGCAGGCTGCGTTGAAAAGAAAATATAACAGTAATTGTCAACTGATCCCAGACTGCTGTAACCGCTAAGGAAGATTTAGTAACTTACATATGAGAGTATATCATTCTTCTCCATTATTATGGGTTCCATCTGGCAAGAGACCAAACAAAAACAGAAACAAAAGCATGTTTGGAACTAGCCATTTTTACGTTGGGTTCCAGGAGGGAAGATCAACATGGGGGAATGGTAGAATCAAGTTGACTACATAGGAGATGGATGCTTACCACTGGCAGTTCAAGTGTAAGCGTAAACAGGTATTTCTTCCCTTCCTGCTAGACACCCATGCACATTCAGGTTAAAAAAAACAACAACCCTGTTTGTATTGACTCACTTTGAGGATCATGAAAGAAAAGAGTCTTCCTTTTGTTGCTGGGTGGGAGGAAGACGCCATGCTATCCAAAGGATTTTTTTTTTATGAGAGAGGGGTTTGGGTTTTGCTCTGTTATAGAAATTGGTTTATTCAACAGCCAAAGACTTCCCTCATTTTCAGGGCCAGATTTAGGTTTGATGAGGCCCTAAGCTCCTGAAGGTAATGGGGCCCTTTATATGTCCAGCTGTCCTTTGTCAACAACAAATTGTCACTGTTTTTTTGGGTTGAATATATGCTATATGGTAATTTATGGACCTAATAGGTATCTAAAGCCATTTGCACATAACAGAATGTGTATTTTATCAAAGTATTTTATTTTATTTGTTTTTTTATCTTATATTTTGGAAATGTTGTTGTTGTTTAGTCATGTCCGACTCTTCGTGACCCCATGGACCAGAGCACGCCAGGCACTCCTGTCTTCTACTGCCTCCCGCAGTTTGGTTAAACTCATGTTAGTAGCTTCGAGAACACTGTCCAACCATCTCGTCCTCTGTTGTCCCTTCTCCTTGTGCCCTCCATCTTTCCCAACATCAGGGTCTTTTCCAGGGAGTCTTCTCTTCATCCAGATTTTTTCCCTTGAAATTTTTTTGGGGCCCCCAAGAGAGTGGGGCCCTAAGCTATAGCTTGTTTAGCTTATGCGTAAATCCAGCACTGCTCATCCTCCATGTGCCCAAAAGAAGAAAAGAGGACAGAGGAATCCTGAGGCTCACTCTGTTTATTTGCCATTATCTAAATCAGGATTTAAACTACCCTCTGAGCAGGACCAATGGGATCACTGTCACAAATACTCCCATGAATTGAAGATAATAAGCCATTTGATCTCATTATCAGTTCAAAGGCTGAATTATTTATTACATCAACGTTATAGGAAACAAACCCATAAACCTCTTAGTCAATCCGTCCCTTGAAGACAGAGGGGAAACCCTAGTCAACAAGAGCAGAAATGTGATACAAGCAATTGCTACCATTCAGAAGCCAAAGGTCATTATGGAGCTGGAAGCATTGTATTGTTTGCATTGTGTTTATTCATTCTCATCCAGCTAGGAAGACTTAATTTTACACATGCACTCATGGGGTCTGAACTGGCAGTGGCTGATCATCAGCAAGACCCTGGGGTCCTAGTGGATATCTTGATGAAGATGTTGTCCCAGTGCACAGCAGCTGTGAAAAAGGCAAAAAGTATTAGTCCAATATTCATTTGGGTGATGGGGAAGGAGTTTACTCAAGGCATCAGAAGTCTGAGTAACACCCACACAGGGATTTGCTTGTGGAAGTTAATTCTGCATTAGTGTCTCCCCTCTGTCATTAACATCCTATCAACTTTTCTATAAAAACTCATTTTCAATTAATTGTTTCTGGATTTAAGTTAATCTCACCCCACTGAAATCATTAGAATGAAACTGGCATAAATCTAAGAATGTTATGGGTCACACTTCCTGTGCCCTTGTTTTGAGCACCTCTACCCTCATCGTCCAACCAGGACATTGAGGTCCAGCTCCGAGGACCTTCTGGTAGTTCCCTCCCTGCAAGAAGTCAGGTTACTGGGAACCAGGCAGAGGGCCTTCTCAGTAGTGGTGGAACGCCCTTGCACCAGATGTCAAGGAAATAACTAATTACAGCTTTTAGAAGACATCTGAAGGCAGCCCTGTATTGGGAACTTTTTTATGTTTTGGTATTTTATTGTGTTTTATATTTTGCTGGAAGCTGCCCAGAGCGACTGGAGCAACCCAATCAGATAGGCTAGCAGTAGTTGTTGTTTGTTGTTGTTTGTTGTTGTTGTTGTTGCTGCTGCTGCTGCTGTTATTTCTTGGCTTAATTCCTGAGGAAGCAGCAGAGCAGATTGGTTGCCGCACACTAAAGTGGTTCTTCAGTTTTTAAATGGGTGGAAAATGTTTCCCACAGTCTGGAAATTATTTGGCATTTAGAACAATTTATTCCCATCGCATTCTACTCAGTTCTGTTCCCTTTTCAAATAAAGGCCATTTATAAGCTGATGGTTTGTATAATCTATTATAGCCATACACTTTCCCCTCATTATGGGGCTGTCTCTGTTTTAGCATGCTGTTTGGTATACGGCTCCAGTTGAGCTATCATACATACCATCATTAGAATAATACTTTATGATAACACAGAAAATGCCTGTCTCCTAAAGTTGGTATTTTAACAAGGGTGGAGTGCATCTGAAATGTATATCACATTGCAAAGGGTTACTTATTGCCAAACCCTAAATACAAGCTATAGCCACTGGAGGCTTTTTACCCCTGTTTTTTTTTTAGTGGAATGTGATATTATTTTAGTTGTTACTGTTAAGTTTGCTTGGAATTTTTATTTGCTTATAAATACATGTTTGTGGCACATCCTCCATACACTGATATAGAGTCCCTGTGAGAATGTTAAAAAAAAAAAGGTTGCCGGTGCAAAATAATTAAGAGCCCATAAGCATATTCCTAAATATGTAATAGAGTTTAGGCATAGTTTAATTTGCCGTTCATGAATCTTTTATTCTTCTGTGCGTAACAAGGACTATTTATTAAAATCTGGCATCCAGTTATCAGTGATGAATATTCCTATTGTAAGAACAGGAAGCTGATCAACTTTTAGGTTTTGGCTGTTTGTTTCCTGTATCCCTTTCATTTGAATTCAATATTTTTTTTAAAGTGATGATAAAAAAAGTAAAAGATGGAGATGTGTACTTGAGTTTCAGAATGAATATCTATGCTGTTCTGACTTGTATAGTTGTGTAGGAATCAGCCTTTGAAATGTGCGCTGCTCAGTGGCAGGTTCGTTTTAGCGTGGCACCTAAAAGACACCCTTGTATCTAAAGCCAATATCACACATGTGATAGTACTAAAAGAGGAAAAATAATGATCACTGCAATGAAATAGGTGGAACGGAATATATTCCATTGCATAATGTTGGCGTGGCTACTTTCCCCAAGGTCTGAAATAATTTCATAATTGTATCACGGTTCAACCATATCTTCTCAGTCCTGTATACCTGAAGGACCGTCTCCGCCCCCACCGTTCAGCCCGGACACTGAGGTCCAGCGCCGAGGGCCTTCTGGCGGTTCCCTCACTGCGAGAAGCAAAGCTACAGGGAACCAGGCAGAGGGCCTTCTCGGTAGTGGCGCCCGCCCTGTGGAACGCCCTCCCATCAGAGGTCAAAGCGATAAATAGCTACCTGACATTTAGAAAATACCTGAAGGCAGCCCTGTTTAGGGAAGTTTTTAATCTGTGATATTTTAATGTATTTTGATATTTGTTGGAAGCTGCCCAGAGTGGCTGGGGGGACCCGGCCAGATGGGCGGGGTACAAATAATAAATTATTATTATTATTATTATCATGTTGGCTATTTTTCTGAGTCATGCAGTGGCATCACCCTCGAAGCCCTAGTGATGAAGTAGACTCCATACATAAAAATTTGAAGATGACTCTTTACTTGCAGGATGGCAACTATTAACAAGCAGTAGCATTTACGCATGTCAAGTCCAATGCAATGCCTTTATCTCCCTTGAGCCCAAGAGAGGGTCTTCTTCCTTCCAAAACTCCTTCCTAGCAGTGCGTAAGTGATCAGTCCATAGCTTTGTCCCTCCTCACAAACTTCACCGGACACAGTACCTCCACGCTCCGCAAAACAACTTCCACCCCTCCTATCACTACCTAAGACACGCATGCTCACTTTTAAAGGGAGTTAACAAATCGACAAGGCAATGGTTCAGCATTTCTGTGGCCTTAATTGGAGCGGCAAGATGTTGCAGCTGTTACATTACATTACAGAGGTTTTCCTTTCCCCCCAATGCAATGTACTATTTGCAAAATACATTTTATAACAAATATATTACAAATATTAACACATCGCTCTTCCCCTCTCCGTTTAGCATGTCTGTTGTTGCTGTGTGTGCAGGAGAACACACTGCATGTGTCGTCCCAGTCAATGGCTCTCTATGTTACAGAAGAAAGGAGAGCCCTGGAGCTGGTCATGCTCAGTGGGGTTTTCCTTGTTTCAGTGTTGCAGATGTTGAGAGAGCCTTCTCCAGCTTGGCGCACTCCATGTGTTTTCGGACCACAACTCACACCAGCCAGCTCATATCATTTGGCTCAGTCAGGTCAGTAGTCAGGGCGGGTGATGGGAATTGTCGTCCGACATAATCTGGAGGACACCAGGCTGAAGAAGGCTGCATTAAAGAAACAAGAAGGACGTTCCAGGACGTTCGGACAGTTTTTATATAGAATGGCTTCTTTCAGATGTTAACTCTAATGTGACAGCTAAGGTAGAGCCATAAAAATTTGGTCCGTTTTAATTAGCAGTATCCATATAACTTCAGGATAGAGCTAAAGAAGAATCAGTGCCACTATTAGCGGTAGCCCATCCTCTAAAGTAGTGACATCCTTTTATCTAATAATTTCATATAATGGTTAAAGTTTATATTTCTAGTATATATTTTAGATTGTATTTTGGATTGTTTTTATGTATATCTGTGTGTGCTGGTCGAGGACCGTAACAATAAATCTGAATCTGAATCTGAAACAAGAACAACAAGAAATGCCTGCTAAACCAGGTTATCATCTACAAAAATATATATGCAAAAGGGATGCGGAATGAGAAAGAGAATTAGTAAAATAAATGTTTTAAACTGCTACTGATATAAGTAGGACATGTATGATATCATAAAAGATCAGTAACACAGCCCATTTCCTATCATGTCCACTTTGTTTGGGACCTTTGAAGAGTCGGACACAAACTTTTGTAAGTAAAACATTGCCTCACTATACTATTCAAGCATGCAGGTGTTCGCATAGGCCTTAAAAATGGCGAGACCTTCCCTCTGCCTCCCATATCCAGCTGCTAATAATAAAACATTATAATTTATCATAATCAGGCTGCATGCAGGAACAGAATGCTTCATCCCCTGGTGGATTTGGCAGAACACAAATAGTTTGCACCAACTTCTGCCTTCTGGACTGGATCATGACATCATCATCATCATCATCACCTGGAAAATTCCAGGCGATACTCTGGTGATGTCTGAACCTGAGGTCCTATTTTGATGTTCCCCAACGAGCCAGGATTTGCAAGTCAACAGCAAGCTATGGTTTCAGGATCGCTAGCAATCCTGGCTTTTTTAAGCAGCAACAAAGTCGAAATCCTATCACAGTATGTCAGTTTGCGGCTTCCTAGTTTGTTTCTCCAGCTCATAACCGGGGAGCAGTGAGGTGGGAAGGCTGGGCAGCAACGCTTAACCACAGTAAGCCATGATAAACCTGGTATGTTGGAATGTGGGAACATGTAGCCACAAGCCCAAGGGCCACTCAGTTCCCTTTGCCACACTTGCTTTTCCCAGGCCACACCTCTCACTGGCCAGGTCCACAAAGCCCTCAAACGATTGAATGCCTGGAATTAGGGCTACCACCTTTGTTGTGGCAAAATGCAAGGCGGGGCAGAGTGGTTGGGGAGTGTTCTCCCCCCCCCCCATCTGATGCTGAAGTGTTCAGAGCAATCCATTGCAATCTATTGCAGCCTAACAGGATGACCCCTCTGGAATTTGTCACACACACACACACACACACACACACACACACACACACACACACACGGATTTGTACTGTATCAATACAGGGGGCAGCAGTATACACTGAAATATGGGGCAATCTGGTAATATACAGGGCAGGTGGCAACCCTAGCTGGAATATGCCCTTGGGCTGTGATCTTGCTTGCTTGAGTGGGGGGTGGAGAGGGGTCTGTGTGGAAGTCTCTGGTTTTTTACATGGATGGAATGTAACATACTGCATCATCATCATCACTCGAATTGCTAGGTTGGCAGGAGCTGGGACAGAGCAATGGGAGCTCACCCTGTCGTGGGGTTTCGAACTGCTGACCTTCTGATCGGCAAGCCCAAGGGGCTCAGTGGTTTAGACCATAGCGCCACCCACCGGTGGAGTAGATAAATAGGTACCGCTGCGTCGGGAAGGTAAACGGCATTTCCATGCGCTCTGGTTTCCATCACAGTGTTCTGCTGCACCAGAAGCGGTGTAGTCCTGCACATGACCCGGAAAGCTGTCTGTGGACAAACGCCGGCTCCTTCGGCCTGAAAGCGAGATGAGTGCCGCAACCCCATAGTTGCCTCTGAATAGACTTAACCGTCCAGGGGTCCTTTGAAAGAGGGCATTAGAGGTCCTTTACCTGTTACCTGTTACCTTTACCTTTACCATTATTATTATTATTATTATTATTATTATTATTATTATTATTACCCTATTCTGAATAACTGCCTAAAAGTGATATATGCACATACTTAAAAACGGTTAAAAGCACAAAAACAGCGAATGCATTTAAAACAAGACTAAAACTTTAACGAAGTAGTCACTCATAGTAAAGCATTTATGCAGCTATGAAAGCCTGTTAGAACAAAAATACCTTTTATTTCCCCCTGGAAAATGCAGATAGCGGGCATCTGTCATATGTTATTCCACAGCATACCCTCCAACATGCTAGAAGCCCTGGAGAGATGCTGCCAGTCAGAATAAGCAATACTGAGCTTGATAAAGGCAGCTTCCTTTGTGGCTTCTAGTGGGTACAAGCCCCACCTGCTAACATTGTTCATCAGCGAGGAAGAGCTTTTTGGGGAGGGAAATTGTAGTTTTAGGTTCAGTGCCTTGAAGTGTCCATTGGGTTTAAGGGGACCAATCATATTCTCAGTGTAAAAGCACTGTTTAAGAAGGCAGTGAAGCACGGAAAGGAATGTTGGTTTTGTGAACTTTGGCAGCCTGGAGCCCTATTGTGCATTGATGGAGCACAGCTTTTCTCTGAAGAATTCCAAAGGCATCACCATCGCTTTAAATAAGGCACCTCGTGGAAATCAGAGCTGGCTGGCCCTGTTTCACGAAGCTGTGGCTGTGAGCAAGTAGAGGACACAGGAGACAACACCACATTTATTTTTAAACGTTGTTATTTGGGGGAAAGGGAGCCCTGCCTGGGCTTCACGTTGTGCAAATGGCTAGTCACGCCAGAACTATATTTGGTTTCCTTTCCAAATGGCTCCAGATAAAGTATTTTTCTTACCAACGTGTTATGTCCTTCAGTGAAGCAATTGAGTTCATGGCATCAAGAAAAGTGTTCTGTTATCAGATGGCTACATCCGACTTAAAAAGTGTCCATGATACAAGTCATGAAAAAAATCTAGCCATATGTAGGCATTAGAGTAAATGACACCCCCCTTTAAACAGCACTGTGAAGAATGGAGACCCATATTGTATTTAGGGACTGACAGTTTTGTTGCCATAGGTTTATCAAATTCATAACCCAGAAATAAAGTTATTCAATTTAGAATGCTAGAATTGTAGAACTGGAAGGGGCTCTGAGGGTCATCTAGTCCAACTCCCTGCAATGCAGGAATCTCAACTAGATAATATATGACAGGTGGCTATCCAACCTCTGCTTAAAAAGCTCCACGGAAGAAGAGCCTGTTTTGCTGGAGTCTATTTGCTCCATCTTCCTGAGGCAGCCTTCCAGATATTTAAAGATGGCTATCATATCTCCACTCCCTCTCCTCTTTTCCAGGCTAAACATGTCCAGCTCCTTCAACCATTCCTCATCAGGCTTGGTTTCCAGACCCTTGATAATCTTGGTCACCCTCCTCTGAATACATTCCAGCTTGTCAATGTCATTCTTAAATTGCGGTGTCCAGAACTGGACACAGTATTCCAGGTGTGGTCTGACCAAAGCAGAATTTATCTGGATGCTATATTTCTGTTGATGCAGCCTAGAATAGCATTAGCTTTTTGCTTTTTGCTTCAGCACCACACTGTTGACTCATGTTAAGCTTGTGGTCTACTAAGACCGCTAGCCTTTTTTACATGTACCACTGGCAATCCAGGTGTCCCTCATGTTATATTTCTGCAGCTGGTTCTTCCTGCCTAAGTGTAGAGACTTACATTTGTCCCTATTGAAATTCATTTTGCTAGTTCTCCAATCTGTTAAGAATCCTGATTCTGTCTTCAGCAGCATTGGCTACCCAGCGGCATTGGTTTCATCTGCAAATTTGATGAGCATCCCCTCGATTCTTCACCCAAGTTTGCATATTCTAAAACAAACAAGTATAATTATGAACTCCCCACCCCTTTTACTCTCATAGCAGCATATGCATCTCAGTAAACATTCACAATGTCAGACTGTTGTGTGGTCTTGTTTCTATGGAAGAAATAAATAACAGGAATTGCAGCAACAGTCTCTTGAAGTAGCTAAGCGTTTGTTAGCTGTGCGACCAGAGCCAATGCATGTTTACCTGGTCTTACTGAGTTTAATGGGCTTACTCCCAATGCTTATAGAATGTGTATGTTGAGAGAGAGAGAGAGAGAGAGAGAGAGAGAGAGACATTGTCTGGCACCCTGTGAATGGAAGTTCAGTCTCCCTGTGTTCTTGCTGAATTTCCTCCATCCTAGTATGAGCCTGGGAGGATCATATGTGGTATAGACAAAAGCATGCACCTCTTCCTTCAACTCTGATTTTCCTGAACTATAAGGGAATGGCAATTAAAATCCCCAAGTGCTTCATTTCAAAGCAGAGAGGTGCCAGGGTGCACACCTGCCCAGAAACTATCAGACTTTGCAGGCAGTAGTATGGCTTCTTAGAGAGCCTTGGACTTGAATCCTAAGTGAGTGTAGACAGGCTGAATATATTCAAGTGAAGATACATGAGCACACGCTCGCTTTCCTTTATTATGGGTTGCGACTCAGCTCATTCAAAACAGATGTTGGAGCAAGGCTTGGCCCAAATTAAGCATCTGTGGCTCAATGTGGCTTGTAAGCCACAGTTTGGTCAGTGCTGTGGTGCCTTTTGTTATTGTGAGGTTTTCCTTGTGTGGAAATGATGAGCTGTAACTTTCTAAAGACTTAACTTGAACCAAAGCTTAGAACCCAAAAGCACAGACTGGAGACAGGCAGTGTTTATTCCACACACACAAACACCCGAAAATGGAAGTTTGCTTGAAATAAAGTTTGCTGCTCATGGCATGTTCAGTCCACTTTCACCTTCTAGTATACAGAAACCTACAAAGCTTTTCTTTTCTTTCTTTTTTGCTTGAAAGACCTGTGAAACTCTTCGACCAGAGGTAACAAGTTATGTATGTGTATGCCTTTGATACAATGACTCTCTGAAACAGCTTTTAGCTCTGTTAAAATATGTTATCAGCTGCCAGAGGCCTTTTTTTCAGTATCAGTGCTGAGCCGTTATGAAATTCATTTTTTGATATATTGATTTTGGAAAACTTATATCTTGTGCATTTAATGGCCCAAATAGTGCCAAGAACAGCTTCTGTCCTTTTGAAAATCAAAACAACTATATCCAATGAAATGTGTGATCAACAGTAGGCAGTAACATGTGAAGCAATGATCTAAAACAGTGCCTCTGAGCATGCACAGAGCAAAACATTCTAGCAGACTGGAAACCCTGGCACACTTCCTGCTTTAGAAATCAAGTTCTGCCTTGGAAGTAGCCAAACAGTTGGTTGCACACAGTGGGTGGGATGCAGGGAGTCTTCTTTGAATGCAAAAGCCTTCAGAGGTTAGTTTGCTGCTGCCAACTTTTGGAAGTTCATCAGGGCTGTCTTTAAAACAGCAGGGCTTATAGTGGCCACGGGAGGATTTTCCGGGTTACTGTGCATTTAAAAATGGATCCAGTGATTAAAGACATCTGACTGTCTTGAGAATGAATAGAGAAAATCATCACCTCCAACTCCAGTGATATTAATATTTCCACTGGCCAGGTTCACTGCTATATAATACATTGCCTGCTTTCTCGCCTCTCCAGCCTCCCCCCCCCCCGCCCCACCGACTTTCTTTTTCTAGGATTTCTTACTGTGCATTCTTCTCAAGCTTAGGATCATGCTGGAATTCTAAATTCAGCCAAAAAAAAAAAAAATGGGACCTGAATCCAAAATCCAGACCCAATTTGAACTACATCCATTCCCCCCCCCCACCAGGCTGCAACGTGAAGATTTTTAATTCTATCCGCCTTTACTAAAACGCTAAAACCGCGGCCTCTGGCTGGCTGTGCGCATGGAGTAGGTCTGACTGTTTTGTGCTGCTCTCCCGGAGAAGCTGTTTACTAACTCTGTCAGGAATAGTTAGGACACGCTGCAGGCATGAATTTTCTATTGCTGAATACCAGACTCAGCCCTTTCAAAAGAATTACACTTTTATAGTGGTTTCCCAAAGGATAGCATATGACCCTTCAGAGGGCCACACAGTGATTTTTCTCTGTGCGTAAGTGTGTGCATGTTTGTGTGTTTCTGCAGCAGATTCATTGCATCTTGCCCTCGCAGATGTGGAGGGGAAGGGAACTCGACTCTCTGCAGCGCATGTGGGCTTTCAGCAAGAAAAAATATTATAGGCACGATCTGATGTGGAACAAGAGGATTAGGAGAATGTCCAGCCCCATGCCCCTGTTATATTTGTTTATAAGGATATTTATATAAACTGCCAACTCATTATTGAGAAATATCGAGGCTGTGCACACCAAAAATACAATAGAAGTAATTAAATCACAGCAAAATGGTGGTCTAAACACCCAATTATGAATAGAATTAATTCTCTAAAAATGCGTGATGAAGCAAAACACTTTCTTCAGATGACAGGGAGCATCATGTTCGCCTTAATCAAGCTGAGACTGCTGAAACTGACCACTAGCCCCAGCCTTCCCCTTCTAGGTTTTGACTCTGGATCCATCCCCAGCAGACAAAGACTGTGTCAAGGGGTGAGCTCCTCCTCTGGGCTTCTCTTGCCCATTGTTCAGCAATGTGCCAGAGGGGGAGGAGAGCCGGCAGGACTGGGGCTGCCTTGCTGCTGGGTAGCAGGCGCAACCTCTGACTCCTCTCTGTCCGAGTCTGCACTCACACTCTGACTCTTTAGAACAGTGATGGCTAACCTTGACACTCCAGATGTTTTGGGACTACAACTCCCATCATCCCTGACCACTGATCCTGTTAGCTAGGGATGATGGGAGTTGTAGTTCCAAAACATCTGGAGTGTCAAGGTTAGCCATCACTGCTTTAGAAGAAGAAGAGTTTGGATTTGATATCCCGCTTTATCACTCCCCGAAGGAGTCTCAAAGCGGCTAACAATCTCCTTTCCCTTCCTCCCCCACAACAATCCCTCTGTGAGGTGAGTGGGGCTGAGAGACTTCAGAGAAGTGTGACTGGCCCAAGGTCACCCAGCAGCTGCATGTGGAGGAGAGGAGATGCGAACCCGGTTCACCAGATTACGAGTCTACTGCTCTTAACCATTACACCACACTGGCTCTCTAGTCCTGACCTGGAAGGTCCTCCTTCTCCTGACCCCCCTTGATCGCTCAAGCCCCCTGCTTCTAGCAGCTCCCAGCTTCTCCCTTCTGCAGACTTCTCTTCAGTGTCCCACCACCAGGATCCGGGATCTAAGTCATCATCTTCTGTGCCTCCCCCAGGGGGCTCTTGGACGGGGAGCTCCCACCACTCTTCCTCATCCAGCCAGTCCCTGATTCTGCTGTTAGTATAACTTGGCCATTGGCAGCACCTTTCTGATAGGTTTACTAGCATTTGGGGTTTAATGACTGAAAACGTGCCATTCTCACTTGTTTTGGCATGCAGTGTTTTAATTATCATTTTATTCCAGCGCCTTTACTGTTCCAAACATCTGTTGCCTGATATAGAACATAGGGTGTGCGGAGGGGGAGAGAGAGAGACATAAAAATAAGTAAATAAAAAGAACAGTTGAGATTTTCATGATGTTAACAGCAGGAGCACTGCAGCAACATTTGCAATTATGAAACATAAGGTGAAGCTTGCAAGGGGGTTGATAGGGCAGCAGTTTTCTTTGGCTTTTAAACTACACTGAACCAAACACAACTCGACAGCAGGTCTGAAGCGAGCCATCAATAGGCACCAGTTTTCCTGATAACATGGAAGAATGTTTTGAATTTAAACACTATGCTGCTATTTCTGCAGCATAACGGGTTGGCGGGTGCTAAGAGAATTGCAATCTAAGTGACAACAAGAACTGATGTTGTATTAGACATAGCCTCATGTGCCTTTCGGAATGGGTGACTTTCATAAATCACTTGAATGCAATGGAGAGC
Source organism: Darevskia nairensis (assembly GCA_034642065.1). Classification (NCBI taxonomy): domain Eukaryota; kingdom Metazoa; phylum Chordata; class Lepidosauria; order Squamata; family Lacertidae; genus Darevskia; species Darevskia nairensis. The sequence goes on from JAWWNI010000439.1 coordinate 1,338,474, forward strand.
AATAATAAACTCTGGATCTATTTTTACTTTCCCCCCCAGGAACTTACTCTTGCCATTTTTTCCTTATGTCTGGTGTATCCTTTTTAAAAAACAAAACAAAACAAAACAACCCAGTGGATTGGATAAAGGGACTAGAAGGAAATGTACCCTTTCCTGTAGACATACTTCTTTTATTATTACCGGTATATAGTGGCAATCACTGCAGATGGTGACAGCAGTCACGAAATTAGAAGACGCCTGCTTCTTGGGAGAAAAGCAATGACAAACCTAGACAGCATCTTAAAAAGCAAAGACATCACCTTGCCAACAAAGGTCCGTATAGTTAAAGCTATGGTTTTTCCAGTAGTAATGTACGGAAGTGAGAGCTGGACCATAAAGAAGGCTGATCGCCGAAGAATTGATGCTTTTGAATTATGGTGCTGGAGGAGACTCTTGAGAGTCCCATGGACTGCAAGAAGGTCAAACCTATCCATTCTTAAATAAATCAGCCCTGAGTGCTCACTAGAAGGACAGATCCTGAGGTTAAGGCTCCAGTACTTTGGCCACCTCATGAGAAGAGAAGACTCCCTAGAAAAGACCCTGATGTTGGGAAAGATTGAGGGCACAAGGAGAAGGGGACGGCAGAGGATGAGATGGTTGGACAGTGTTCTCGAAGCTACTAACATGAGTTTGGCCAAACTGCGAGAGGCAGTGAAGGATAGGCGTGCCTGGCGTGCTCTGGTCCAGGGGGTCACGAAGAGTCGGACACGAATGAACGACTGAACAACAACAACAATATAGTGGCAAATCAGGGACGCGGGTGGCGCTGTGGTCTAAAGCACTGAGTCTCTTGGGCTTGCCGATCAGAAGGTCGGCAGTTCAAATCCCCACGATGGGGTGAGCTCCTGCTGCTCTGTCTCAGCTCCTACCACTTTCTCTCAGGAGGAAGAGGCAGCGCCCCCCCCCCAGCTTGATCAGCTGAGAAGTGAGTGATTTATGGAAGGCCGCTTCTCAGCTGATCGAGCTCCCGGCCTCCGGCTTTTGTGAGCTGGAGTGGGGGCTTTGTTAAACTGCTCACTGAGGCGTGGGCAGCCGTATACCCCTCAGCAGAGCAGTTTAAAGACGCCACCTGCCCATGCGGTCCCTCTGCGGTATGAGGGCCAGAGCGTGCTGGTGGCTTCACCTGGAGTTTATCGCAGGTGAAGCAGCCGCCGCTTCTGTGTCCCTCTGATATACAGTATACCGCCGGTTCAAACAGCCATCGCACTCTGGCTCTCAAAGTGGTCCTGGGCGATGTATCAATGCTTCATCTCAGGACTACTGGACTGGGTTTAATCCTTTGTCTTCTCCCCACTCCAGAAAGGAACATGTTAATCTCAGTTACTTTCCAAGAAAAGTTGCACTGCTTCAAAGAAGTTCAGTTTTGGCCATTGTTTGAACTTTACCTTTGTGCAGAACTTGGCATTTCATTCTCTGTGATTCCTCCTGTGGTGTTGCTAACTAGCAACACATGGAAGAGAATTTGAAGAAAAACAGTGGCATCCAAGGACTGAGGACTTGGGAACACCTGCCATTAACTTTCTGACCTCATGATTCCTCACGATTCTATCCCACTGTCCCTCATTACTGCCTCCACACCCCCTTCTGGTCAGAAATATTTTGAAGCAGTACCCACATCATAGTTTTGATGAAAAATTATATTAGATACCCGTCAGTTCTGGAAAAGGAGGACCACTGTAGGTTTCCTAACAGGCTTGAATGAGATGGAAATGCAAGGGAGAAAAATTGCTACTCTTCCTTGTTATTGATCTGCAGATAATGCATTCTAAGGCTGGCATGTGTTCAGAGTGAGCGTGATCCCTTCCAGGATTGATCCCAGGAAACTGGGCAACGTAAGAGAGCACGTGCTGGTGTGAACAACCTTTGGATTAAAATCTGACAGATGCAGCAGCTTAAAGGCAATCAGGCATGATGGGTACGGTATATTGGCAGACATTGGCCCAAAATGAAAAAGAAGATATGAGTAGAGGTGGGTGAACCTGTCAATTTCAGTTTCTACTCTTAAATGCAATTCACCATAGTTATGAATGAGTTTGAGAGTTGTTATTTTTAAAGTCTCCATGGAAGAATGTCAGCATTTAACTGCACATTTCTCCCAATGCACATTTTTAAATGAATTTGCCTCAAGTCACCAAATAGTTCCTTATCTTTATCTATTTGTCCAGTTACTTATATGCCACTTTGGGGGAATAACTCACAATATCATAGCAAAGGACAGCAGCATTAACAATTATTTTAAAAGTTGGTTAAAACAATTACAAAGACTAATAAAAAGCTTAAAGGTAAAGGGTAAAGGGACCCCTGACCATTAGGTCCAGTCGTGTCCGACTCTGGGGTTGCGGCGCTCATCTCGCTTTATTGGCCGAGAGCCGGCGTACAGCTTCCGGGTCATGTGGCCAGCATGACAAAGCCGCTTCTGGCAAACCAGAGCAGCGCACGGAAACGCCGTTTACCTTCCCGCCGGAGCGGTACCTATTTATCTACTTGCACTTTGACGTGCTTTCGAACTGCTAGGTTGGCAGGAGCTGGGACCGAGCAACGGGAGCTCACCCCGTCGCAGGGATTCGAACCACCGACCTTCTGATCAGCAAGCCCTAGGCTCTGTGGTTTAACCCACAGCGCCACCTGGGTCCCGCATATAAAAAGCTTAACATAGCTCTGTTTTGCAATGTGATCTCCTAGGCTAGCAGCAAGCACCACATGCACCCACCTCTCTTTGCCAGTCCACCAGGAAGAAGAGTCTTGATCTCCTTCACGGGGCCTTCTGCTCTGGAGGGTTGGGAGAAAACCCAGAACGGGGGCAAGGCTGGGAAATATATTTCATGTCTTGCAACATCTTGTGATATCTTGGTGCAGTGCAGTTTGCTATGCTTGAAAAAGTTCAGTTTCCACATCACCCAATGCTAAAGAGAATAAAATGCTTCACTGTGTGAGAAGGTCTCAAGAGATAGTCAAAGCATCATCTTGAAAGTTAACATCAATAGGGTTGGGCTTGCATCACACAATCCAAAATTGCACAATGAACCGCTAGACCTGAGCAGTGACCCAGGTTGCAGGCTGTGCATATGACAAACTGATTGCACTGCACAACTGTTCCGTTGTGCTGCAGTGCCCTGCACGGATCTCCTCGATGCATGTTCTCCTGATGCTAATTTGGTTGTGTGACCTAGGACAAAGGAGAAAGGTCTGTTACATGTACAGTATTTAATACCATGTTAATTCCAGAAATCCGTGTTGGCTCAGCAGTGCAAATGTCTATGTGGATCAGATTTTGTATCTGTCGACTCTTTCATCTGCTGGAACAGCTTGCACAATCAGTGAGTAATATTTGGGTAAGGTAGTCATGGAAGATGCAGGGACACATCCATATCCAAGGATTTCTTCATTCCTCGCTTCCCACCAGCAGCATCGCTGTGGCTTACTCAGAGAGAGGGAGGCAAGGCAACAGGGAGGCTGGGCTGTTCCCCTGGATCTGCCTCTGCTCTAAGCTTCTAACAGATTTAGCAACTTAGTGCGGAAGTTGTTGGGCAGACCAACTTACGAACCATCACTCCTTGTCTCTGTTAGCAAGGCAGCTTGTTTGATAACCATTTGATAACCAAAGCAGAAAGTACCAGAGGTCAAGGAAGCAATGAAAAGCACATGGAATCCTTATATCGATAGTCTTGGAATGTGCCCAGGGGGGGGGAGGGGGAGGAGGAGGAGGAGGAGGAGGAGGAGGAGGAGGAGGAGGAGGAGGAGGAGATTGCGACATCAGCAGCAGTTGAACAATTTTGCCAACACGATCTCTGAACGCTGAACAGTGCAGGCTTTTTAAAGGAGTGCAGACTCAAGATTATTTTCATTAAGAGAACTTTTAAAATGCAATCACAAGAGTCTGCCGGATCACTGTTCAGCTGAAACCCTGTATTCTGAAGCAATCGTGGTGGTGAAATTACTCTGAGGAATGCATTTGCCTTTTTTGGTGGCAGCCCAAGTTGACATACCCCAGGCTGAAACCTGGCATAGATTGGTACTAATGCAGGGGGAGGGATTCATATGCTGTGATCCCTCACAGCATATTAGGCAACTTTATTGTAGTGACTGAAGCGACAGCAGATCTTTTCTACTCCAGCCCATTCACTCAGCCACCCAAGCATGAAAATCAAATAGGATGGTGCAGTTGGAAATGGGAGATGGTATTCCAAATGCAGAAAGCAGCTGCCACTGTGGCTGTGAAAAGAGCCTAGCATTTTGTGTAACAGACTAAAGGCACACCCTGTGCTATTGGTCATGTGCAACAGCACAAAATAAGAAGGCTGTGTTCATACATCAGATTAAACCATAGTTAATGTTTAACTATGGTCTAATGTTGCTCAAACGTCCCCATTTCTCTCCTTCCCCACTGCTGGCCTTGCTGTTCTGGGAACAACAAACCACAAGCCTTGGCTAATAATAATAATAATAATAATAATAATAATAATAATAATAATTTATTATTTTTACCCCGCCCATCTGGCCGAGTTTCCTCAGCCACTCTGGGCGGTTTCCAGTCAAATGTTAAAACAATACAGCATTAAATATTAAAAACTTCCCTAAACAGGGCTGCCTTCAGATGTCTTTTAAAAATAGGATAGCTGCTTATTTCCTTGACATCTGCTGGAAGGGCGTTCCACAGGGAGGGCGCCACTACCGAGAAGGCCCGAGAAGATGGCTTGCCATGCCATCCCAACCCAGGTTCCTGGTTTATTTCCTCCAAACAAATGGTGATTCGTAAACCAAGAGGAAATCTTGGCTGCTGCTCATGGTTTGTTTGGGGAGAAACAAACCATCAACTCCAGTTCAGATGATGAGCCAAGCTTCTTAGACTTGTTGTTCCTGTGGCAGCACACTGCTCATTCACACTAACTCAAAGTTAACTATGGTATAATACTATGTGTGAACCATGCCAAAGTGCTCCCTTGTCTTTGCTGGGGACAGGAGAGTGCTGGAGCTCTGTGTTTGTGTCAAGGTTGGTTGGGCCCTTCAGACAGCCATGCCTTTTGTAAAAGAAAAGCAGATTTTGTAAAGAGGCAAGCTTGATTCGGTCTGCAGCTTTAAAAGGAACACTTAATCTGCATTACTTTGTTTCCAAAAGAGAGCTTTGTATTATTGTACTTGAATTCTAAACAATGCCATAGGACAAAAACATACAAGCAGATGGTATAATTCTGAAAGGCTCTGTCCTTGTACTATTCAGATACAAAGAGCTGATTGACGGCAAATTGTGGAAAAATGTGGCTTAACTAGAGCCATGTGTACAGAGCAACTTGACTTTCAGATTTCGTAAATAGTTCACACAGTTCCCAGAACTGTGTTGTCAGGCAGTTCACCCTCACCAAGTTTTCTCCAGGTGGTTAGCTATTATTTTATTGCACATACATTATGTCATGGAAAGTAAGAAATAGTGTCTGGGAATCTACTTTCAAACTGAATTGCTTTCATTAAGTCTGCATTAATTTGCCTGAGTTTAATATCAAATGAGTTCCTTATCTTGCAGTGCTTAGCTTTGCATGAGTCTGCCTAAATCTGTTTTGGTCTACTGACACTGAATGAGGAGGAGGAGGGGTATGTGAGGCAGGGGGCCTTGGGCTCAGCTGTTTCTGAGACACATATTTCCATCAGATGCACCCCTTCCTCCATGTGGCGAATAGAGGGTAATTCAGATACTCATGATATCATTTGGATATTAAAGAATTATGCTCGAGGATTTAGAGATAGTTGGCTTCAGCTGGGATCAATTGTTGCCCTCCCCAGTGAAATCTTCACTGCTGCTGCTGCTGCTGCTCTTATATCTGATGAAGAACTGGCTTTTCACATCCAATTCACCTTAAAATCTCGGCTGAAAGCATACACATGGTGATGGAATGACTCCAAATGTCCATGATACACTGTTTATCATATGCCTTGTTTTACTACTTCATGTTGTTAGTATACTGTGCATTTATTGCATAAAGTCTAATGTCCCATAAGCTGGCTTGAATCTTAAATGTCTCCGGCAACTATGGGGAAGCACAGTTCAGAAAGTGGCTGTTTCAGGATTAGGAACTGGGAACCAGTATGTGATGTTGTGGTAGCTCAGTCAGTAGAGCATGAGACTCTTAATCTCAGGGTCGTGGGTTTGGGATGCGGCTGCATAGCTCGGTTGGTTATAGCATGGTGCTGATGTCAGAGTTGCGGGTTGTTTTCCGTATGGTACAGCTGCATATTCCTGCATCGCGTGGGGTTGGACTTGTTCATCCTCAGGGTCCCTTCCAACTCTACAATTCCATGATTCTATGAGCCCCACATTGGGCAAAAGATTCCTGCATTGCAGGGTTCGGACTAAAAGAGCAGTAGACTCGTAATCTGGTGAACCGGGTTCGTGTCTCTGCTCCTCCACATGCAGCTGCTGGGTGACCTTGGGCTAGTCACACTTCTTTGAGTGTTTGTTGTGGAGAATGTTAGCCGCTTTGAGACTCCTTCGGATAGTGATAAAGCGGGGTATCAAATCCAAACTCCTCCTCTTCCTCCTTCCTTCCTACACTACAATTCTATGATTCTATGCTGTCCACCTAGGGATATTGAATTTGACATGAGTTCCCAAGCCACCACTGAGAAGGCCCTCTGCCTGGTTCCCTGTCACTTCTCACAGTGAGGGAACCGCCAGAAGGCCCTCGGAGCTGGACCTCAGTGTCCGGGCAGAATGATGGGGGTGAATATGCTCCTTCAGGTATACTGAAGGATACTTCAGTATCCTGAAGAAATACCCCTTTCTTGGAAAATGTGGAGGAGAAGGGATGGCCAAGCAATTACAGGAGTTCCTGGAGGATACAAATTACCTGGATCAAGGGTGGAAAATAACCTAACTACACCACACCCTTGCCCAACTTTGCAGATTCCAACCCCAACCCCCCGAAGTCAATCAGTGTTCCATGTCCACCAATGACACTAAGTTCTCATTGGTCTGTTTATGTTTTCCCATTTACATATTTCCCCTCTGCAGCATTTTTGTGTACTTCTGCAAACCTTGAGGTTCCTCCACGTTTGCTGTTGTGTGTGTGGATGGTGCCAGTTTGGCTGCACAAAGATTAAGCTAGAATCACCATTGAGACACATGACATGCATATCTTGGAATTCCTGGTGGTAGCACTTGGACCACCAGTATGGCATATCTTGATATTGTGGACTTCTTCAGAAGGCGATTCATTCATTTTATTTTACTTGCTTTTTTACAGGGTTAAAAGACAAAAAACATTATTAAGAGTATTATGGGAGGAAATCCTCTTCTGCAAGTTTTGTATTGCGGTTCTTGTTGTGTAGTTTATTGTGAAACACAAAATAGTCAATATTTTTTACTCTGCACTAAAGAGGGGGTGGGGAGTCAATAGATTTCTACCGCTCTTTCTGCAGCACCTGACAGAACATACCTGAGATTACTTGTTAATTTAAAGAAAGTTTTCCTCCAGAAAAACAACAACATTCAAAACATAATATTCATTTTAAAATTAATTAAGTAGTCATTTCCTCCAGAAAACGTCAAAGTTGACATGCTGATGCACAATCTATGTGGTGGAAATTGCAGTAATTAGCAGCCCCTTGGGGAGTTTCCAATGATTCTAGAGTGCTAAGAAAGAAAGAAAGAAGAAAGAAAGAAAGAAAGAAAGAAAGAAAGAGTGGTCTATAATTGCTCTGAAATTGTGTACTGTTATGCTAGCCACCCAAAGGCCATGATTAGGCTCTGTTGACCACAGTCGGACTTACTAAACAGACATGCATAGGATTATACTACAGGTCTGTTTTTCTCTCAGCAAGAAAATGTCTCTAGAATTTTCCCAATGGGACTATTGAGTCAAAACAAAAGAGAGACCATTATTATATTTATAAAGAAAGAACATCTGGCATTACAATGAGTAGGGTGTATGAGGTGAGTGTTTTCATTTCCCCAAGATTTTTGGGCAACCCTAAGAAATGAAACTCTAAGATCTACAATCCGGGGGGGGGGGGGAACTATGCTAAGTCTTGGACAAATAAAACACTTCTGACCTGAAAGATAACACACTGGATGTCAGGCAAACTTCCTGAGAGGGAGGCATTTCCAGAGTCAGGGTGCCATGACCCAAAATATACTAACCTGGTCATCACCTGCTTCCAGCCAGATGGGTGGGGTATAAATAAATTATTATTATTATTATTATTATTATTATTATTATTCCACTCTAGTGAGTTGAGTGCAGGATGAGTGCAGGAGATACGAACGAGCCTGAAGACCCTAGGTAACATTTATGAGTACTGCATAGGCTTTTTCCAAAGACAAAACAAATGGAAAAAGAATCTGGCATTTTATTTCAGTTTTGATGTAAGTTCAAAGGAGCAGTTCTTCTTTTCTTCCCCCACAAAAGGAAGGAAAAGTTCAGGAAAACTTTGGCTGCACTTGCCTAGGAACCTTGCAGGGCTGGCACCTCTCCATTTATTCTTTTATTTGGCCAATAAAAGACAGCACCAGAATCTAAAGGACATGAAGTAAGAGAAGAACATGAGCATATGAAATGAGGCCTTTCTACTCATTCAGTAACCATAACCAGCTATGCAGTTAAGCAGGAATAACTTTGTAATAAATAGAAAAGGCTATTTCAGGCAGCTGTGGTTACTTCTCTTCCCCCCCCCCCCCGATGTAATCCATGATCACCCAATCATTTGCAGACCTCGGCGCTTACCAGCAAATAGGAAGGATGAGCAGGTTTTGATGACTCACTGCCAATTCCCAGGTCTTGATTAGGGACAAAAAAAAATGCAATCAGGAACACTTTGCAAAACAAAGCCACTGATTTCTGGCATTTGCTGAGGCTATTCTGTGCTGAAAGCTCCCTAAACTCACTGAAATCTGTGGAACATGAGCAAGGCAGGCCCAAGACATTTTGCCGCCTGAGGCGAAGGACAAGGTGGAACTCCCTTCATTCCATATACTGAACTCCACTGAATTCGAAAAACAAAATAAAAAAAATCCTTCCAGTACCACCTTAGAGACCAACTAAGTTTGTTATTGGTATGAGCTTTCGTGTGCATGCACATGCATGCACACGAAAGCTCTTACCAATAACAAACTTACCGGTAGTTGGTCTCTAAGGTGCTACTGGAAGGGATTTTTTAATTTTGTTTTGACTACGGCAGACCAACACGGCTACCTACCTGTAACTCCACTGAATTGTCAGCTGAATCTCAATTCAGCAGTGGCAGCAGAAAAACATGGGCCACTGCAACTGAGGGCAGCAGGCTACCTTAGGGTTGTTGTTGTTGTTTAGTCATTTAGTCGTGTCTGATTCTTCATGACCTTAGGGTTAGCTTATCTTAACTAGGGAGCACTGGGCAAGCTGCATGGCCCACACAGCTCTGTTGTTCAGAGGTTCACCCCTATTCCCTGCCCTCAGCTGTTGCCACCTGAAGCTCCTCTGCCCAATGGTCGGGCCAGCCCTGGATGTGAGGAATGATCACCGTCTGATACCAGGCAAGTGGAACTGAGGTTCTCTGGACTGAGTGGTGCATTTTGAGATAGGATCTCTGCCACTAAAATCTTGGATTTGCTACTAAGATACAGGCAGACTTCTTGCTAAGCTGAAGTCTGAGGTAAATCCATATGTGTGTGATTTCTTTTTTCTCTTTTTTTACACTTCCACCATACTGCATGTGTATGGAAAGCACATATCTTAAGTTGATGGAACCATGGCTGGGTATGATTGACTATGCCCATGGCTAGGGTGGTGTCCCTAGACCAGGGATGGGAGAACCTCAGGCCTGGGGGACAGTCTTCTCTGTGTAGCCCTTGGGACTCTTCCTAGGCCACATTTCTCTTTCCATGTGACACACAAGCCGTGCTCTGCACACTCATTGAGTATTTTTGCCTGGGTGGAATTTGTTATTGAACTCTGATAACGTTTCTTGTTTGCCCGAGAGAGAGCTGTGTAGGTGCATGTAGAAACAAGGCCACTGTACAAATGTAACATTATATATTCATTGTTCTGGTTTCACTTACTTTTGCCTTTGGCCCTGATCACCTCTGGCATGTGTGCCCCCCCCCCCTCCCGAAGTTGTCTAGAAGAGAATGTGGCCCTCAGGCTGGAACAAAGGTTCCCAATTGCTGCCCTAGAGAGTCAGTGTAGTTAAAGGCCCCGTGAAACTATATCTTTGGCTTGGGAAATTTAGCATCTCATAATACAACCCGGTGCTGTTTTTTTAGAAAAAGAGGTACCTGAACTCATCATGAATGCCCACCTTGCTCTCTTTGATTGGACATGGTGCCCACCTGAAACGTACCAGAACTGGGTTCTGGTGAGTTCCAGCTGAAAAAAAGACCTGGTTCTTCCTAAATGTATATAGGGTTGCAGCTTTAATCTGCATTTAAACTTTGAGAATTGCTGACTTTATCCAGCTGAGAGGCAGTGAGAGAGAGATAAATTAGGGGCAATTTTGGGTGCCAACATTCTTCACTTTTATGTGTACTAACCATGATAATTCATGTCATTTTGGATAAATTTGGTATTCGTGAATGATAAAACATTCAGCAAGAAGGTGAATTTTAATAATCTTGTTTCTAAGAGCTGAGCTGCAAGTATTACTTCAAATGGGTGTGACATGTTTTTTTTCTGTAGGATAGCTTGTACAGTTAAGAAGGCAAATCCTCTTTGGGGCTCTGAAGTATTTTAGAAGATAAACTGTGTGGTGCAATTTATAGTTTGTCACACAGCCAAAGCTCATCTCTCATATACTACCAGCAGTGCTTCATTATTTTCTGCTAACTTAGATGCTGACCTCCCAGGGCTCTTATAACATCATGCTTCATTTATTTGTTCAAAGCAAATGCTGCCTCCAACTACTGATTTATATACTGTATTAAATGTGTTGTCATTAACATTCATTTACCCACAGTTATTATAGAGGTATCTAGAAAGCAGCAAAGATAATTTCTCTGTACTTAAAATAGTAAATAGAATAATTGCAGCATCGTAAGAATCTCCCAGGGGAAACTGCAGGGGAATGTTAAGTATGATGTGTGTGGGTACCTTGAAACTGTCATGACTTGTTTATGGATCTGCTGGTAAGGCTTTCAGAAATGGAGACAAGAATCTTCAGCCACTACGCGGAAACATTGTCCTTTTCTTCCTTTTGCATTGAGCTGCCATTCTTAAATAAGAGATTGAAATAAGTGTGGTGTCTCGTGGAGAATCAAGTAGGTTGGGCATGAAAGATTCGAATAAAATTAATGCATTTTAAAAATTTCAGTCAGTGGGATATATCAGTATCAAAATATATATTCAAAATTCAGAGAGCCAGGGTGGTGTAGTGGTTAAGATTGGTGGACTTGTAATCTGGTGAACCGGGTTCGCATCCCCACTCCTCCACATGCAGCTGCTGGGTGACCTTGGGCTAGTCACACTTCTCTCTGAAGTCTCTCAGCCCCACTCACCTCACAGAGTGTTTGTTGTGGGGGAGGAAGGGAAAGGAGAATGTGAGCCGCTTGGAGACTCCTTCGGGTAGTGATAAAGCGGGATATCAAAGCCAAACTCTTCTTCTTCTTCTTCTTCTTCTTTCTGTGCGGGTGCCTGTCTATTAATTGTGCTTGCAAAGACAGTTGAAATTTATTTGCAGTCCTTTCCTTGAAACCTTCGGGGCTGAGAATGTCAGCTTCCCCAATGCCCATCTAATATTACATGAATGAATACACTGAACCTTTAAGAAAATGTTGGTCATTTTACAATGAAAGCTAGCTTATTCTTTAAACATTTATTCATGTCTTATTGCAGTCGCTTGATGGTCTCAGACCTGTGAGTTCAATCCCACGTAAAGCACTAACTCGTGGTTTAGTGATCTCTTCGCCTTGATTCCTCCACTGCAAAATGGTCCATGGGTCAGTGGCACAGTTGGTGACAGGTGTTGGCTAGCATCCTTGGAACTCCCTGCCTCTTTATACCAGGCAGGTGCCTTCACTGTGTTCTTTTCAGCGCCTGCTTCAGACATTCTTATTTAGACACGCCTAGCCAGATGTTTGGAAAGTTCATATGAGTTTTAATTTGTTCTAGTCTGGTCTATTGTGATTTTAACTTCCTGTTTTTTTAAGTTGTAGGGGATTGTATAGGTGCTAGAGGAGGATATATTTAATAGATATTATTCTTCTCACATTTGTAATTTGTAATTTGCAGTTTAAAAGGGAAGCTTAGATAGGCTAGTTTTAGCCTTTTAGTTTAAGTAACCCAGGGTGCTTTAAGGCAGACAGGGTTCTCACAAAACAGTCTTGTAAAAGGTAAAAAAAGAAACCTTTACTCACTCAGAGTTTCTGTGGCAGATTATCAGATACAGGCTTAAAATGGTAATTCAGTTTCATAGACCTACTTAAGTCTAGTTTAAAATGGTGTCTGAGCAACGGAGCTCAGACCTGCAGATTGTTCTTAAGTTTCTGGCTTGGTGATGAGATGAAGAGAGGCAAAAGAGCAGAGAGGAAGTGCCCAGCCAGGTGAGGAGATGATGTCAGGGCGCAGTGGGAGTGCCTCTCAGAGTTCTCTCTAGCAAACTTACAGGAAAACCCTGTGACAGACCAACACGGCTATCTACCTTTAACAGGAAAACCCTGTGAGCTAAAGCTCCTATCATGTGCCTGTCTAGCAGTTCCCTCGCTGCGAGAAGCCAAGTTACAGGGAACCAGGCAGAGGGCCTTCTTGGTGGTGGCACCCGCCCTGTGGAACGCCCTCCCATTAGATGTCAAAGAGAACAACAACTACCAGACTTTTAGAAGGCATCTGAAGGCAGCCCTGTTTAGGGAAGCTTTTAATGTTTGATGGATTATTGTATTTTAATATTTTGTTGGAAGCCGCCCAGAGTGGCTGGGGTATAAATATTATTATTATTATTATTATTATTATTATTATTATTATTGGAAACATGCATGGCTGCATTTGGAAATATACTGTTGAATATTGCAAAGCTTACGCAGACTGTCCAGAAGTATTCAGTTGCAAGCTGGCAGGATGAGAGCCAGTGTGGTGTAGTGGTTAAGAGTAGTAGACTCATAATCTGGGTGACCGGGTTTGCTTCCCCGCTCCACCCCATGCAGCTGCTGGGTGACCTTGGGCTAGTCACACTTCTCTGAAGTCTCTCAGCCCCACTCACCTCACAGAGTGTTTGTTGTGGGGGAGGAAGGGAAAGGAGAATGCGAGCCGCTTTGAGACTCCTTCTGGTAGTGATAAAGCGGGATATCAAAGCCAAACTCTTCTTCTAACTTGTTTACCACAGAGGTTTATTATTTACAGCAGACTCACAAGTTACTATATACAAGATACAGACACGGGTCTTAACTCTCTCTCTGAACAAACTCCAACTACTAACCACGAACCAACCACTGACCACTCACAGGAAAGTCATGAGTCATCATGCCTACATGGGTGACCTCGTCCAATAGCAGAGTTGTATCCAAAGCTCCCATACAGTGTCTCTAGGCAGAATAACTCCCTCCGCTCAGTCTTCCTGGCTTTCAGCCAACTCCTCAATTGCTTCTGTGGGAAGCTGTATCAAGCACGTAGGCAAAATCCCAACATATACCACATAAATTATGGGTGTACATTTTTGGTGATCATTTTATTGTTTTAGCTTTCTTTGCAAACCACTTTGAGGGGTTTTTTCCTACAGTCAAATGGTATGTATATATAATATAATAAATAAATAGATAGGCAGTGTTGTAGCGTGGGTTAATGATTTCAGCAAGTGATTTCAGCTCTCTGACATAGCAGGCAGGAGACAGTTTCTTCATGTAACAACTCTTTATTCAGGCAAACAAGACTGAGGGAACTTAGGGTAGGGAAGCTACATTTATAGGGACAGAGGACTGACTAGGAAAAGATACATTTTGGAGGGAACAATCTCAAGCAATCACACAGCTACTTTTTGGTGGGAACCAATAAGACTGAGGATCCCAATGCAGCAACTTGAATGCACCAATAGTAACTGTTCCTTCTGGGACAGGAAGGCAGTTACTTTACCCTAATGTGATTACAGACAATAGTAATGCAGATATGATAACCCTTTGAATCAATACACAACAGGCAGATGTTGCTTTTTCCACCTTTTTGCTATCTCTGCCTGCTCATGGCCCGCCTCTAAACGTGAGCAATGGGAGAAGCAAGCAGCAGCAGCAGCATCCTCTAGGACAGCCATGTGGTCTAGGCCCAGAGGCAAGATAATGAGTTGCAATGACAATATCAGCATCAGCATCATTTTATTTGCATGCCGCCTTTACATAGCCGAAACTCTGCTGAAGGCAGCTTACAACATGACAAGGTTTACATAATTACAAACATAACAGAAGTCATAAACAATAAATAAAACACATCAAAAAGTGGAAACAATTTCTATATAAATCATAAGATCTAAAACTAAAGATACAACAACAATAATTGATAATTTTGTTATATGTTGTGTGTTATTATTGTTTATGTTATATTATTTATACTATTTTGTTTGTTGTGAATGTATTATATTTTCTGGCTTATTTGGTCTTCGGTTGTTTTTGTTTTTGTTTAATGTAATTATGTTGTAACTTTTTAAGAAACCTGAATAAAGTTTATTAAAAAACCAAATAATAATAATAATATCAATATTGAGGAAGAGGTGGGGGCACTCAGGATTGGGGCCCACTAAAGGCGTGTTTGTTTGTTTTATTTATTTAACAAAAATTATATACTGCTTGATTGTAAATAAAACCTCTAAGTGGTTTACACACACACACAAAAAAAATCTTCAAAATCCGGGGGGGGGGGCACCCATGTTTTAAGGATGGTACTTGGATGCTGTGTGACGAATAAACAACTGTAAATTTCTTGTGTCTAAGAAATGTTCCTCCAAAATACCCCTCAGAGAATAAGCTAGTCACGTGTAAAATGTGAAGCATCAAGGTCCATTTGCTGTGTAGATGTGTGTGTGTGTTTGTGTGTTTGTACAACAGTGCTAATATTCCCATTGAGAAAAGACAGGAAATGTTTTACCCCGAAAACGTACAATCGGGTATTACTAGAAAGGGAGCTGGTTGTCATCTTGGCTACTTTATTATGTGTATCACACCAAGGTCACTTGAAATAGCCGGTGTTCATTCCAGACTCTGGCATGCCAGGCTTGCATATGAGTTCTCTCTCTTATTTAGTGGTGGCTACCTCTATCAGCCCCGTCATTCTTCCTGGAATCCACTTTAATTAAATTTTCCAGGGCGTTTCACTAGTGACCTAAAGGCCCGTAGGGATTCCAATGTTCAGGAACAAATCTGGCTTCCTGCCCAAATCCTCTTGGTGGTTTATTGCTTCATGGACAGAAATTACTTTCTGCTCAATTTAGACAGGAATTCACACACCCCCTCCGACACCACACACACACACACACACACACACACACACACACACCGAAATTGGTTTTGAATCAAGCACTTATAAAAGGAATCCTTTTTGTATTATTATGCCATACCCCAAGTCACTTGTTTCTTAGTACTCATGACTTAACTGCAACCTCGGGTGATGACTTGGATGGGTGAAATGGCCAGCGCAAATCAAATACCATGGACAGAGTCTTCCTGACTTCACCTCAAGCACTATACCCTTTTCAGTGGAGACTGCTTATCTGTGAGACGTGGAGATCTGGTTCATATTCTCCTGAATTTGCAGTGGAGGGGGTGATGGGATTCCCCACCCCCAGTTACTTCTGTCCTAGAGATAACAGCATCCCTTGTGAGCTGGGGGCACCACACAGTGTCCCCCTTTCATGGAAAAACAATTTGCACATATATTTTCTGTGGAAGTAAAACCTTCCACTGCACTGCTGTGAGTCTCTGTGGAGGAGCACCCAGGTCACTGGTAATGTTATCTGCTATAAAAACATATCAACTATGTTTGCAGCTCAGGAATATAGGTATAGCCTGAGTGTTGTCGATGAGCCATGTCTTTATTGATGCTATTACATTTTTATGTTATACACTGCCGTGCTGCTATTTACTTATGAAAGTACAGGTTATACCTCAGTTACTTCTGGGTTTTGTACCCAGTCATGTTATGACTGGATATTCTTCCATCTGATTTTTCTAAACACAACAGACCTCAAGGAGTTCATGGTAAAATTGGCAGTCTGCGCCTCTTCCCATGCTGTAGGAATATAACATGCTGACTTCAAATTGGGACTCGCCAATCAACAGTTTGCTTCGTTCATCCCCACTCACCATCCTTTTTGCATCCTCATTGGTATTCAACTGCAAGTGTCCCACTTTGGAGTTTTCAGTATGTTAATAAATCTGCTGAACTGCCAAAGTCGTAACCTGTTGTCACTGCGTTTCATTAGAACTCTCTGTTCTGCTTGCAGTAGCTTATGCAGATGGGATACAGATTTACTCAGATCTTTACAGCCCTTCTATCTATAATTCTCTATCAAGTTTTATATAGGAAAGCATAAAAGATATTTTCATTAGCCAAGCTGTGCTGGAAATGGAGCAGTAGAGAGGGTTTTAGTATCCACATGTTACTGGTTTTTTAAAAATAATAATAATAATAAAAATACCCTCCAAGGAGGAAAGGAATCCTGGTCCAAACTGGTGGTTGAATTCTAGAACAGAAAGGAGGAGAAATACCAGCAGCCACAATTTCAGATGTGACACTCATGTTCCACCCATCATGGATATGTGGGGTCTGGTTCTTTGGGGTCTGAGATTTGGGGAACCTTGGACCATATGGGGAACCGGTTCTGATGCATCTTAAAAACCCACAGCCAACTGCATATGTGGATTGAGATGAATTGAATTAGGAGACAGTACTGCTGCAAAATGGAATCTATTATCCTGCCTAGTTATATTCATTAGGGTTATAACTTACTGACTTTTTTAAAAAAAGATTTCCTGCATCATAAAGGGATGAACTTTTGCTTAGAAACACTGACAAAGGGACTAATTCTTCTCAGGTGTGAAAAAGGTCACCCGGAAATGGAAAGTTGGAATCACTGTACATGTAGCGTTATAACTCATAAGTATTAGCACTTTTTAAAACTATGTGGAACTGTTTAGAACTTTTACAGAGGGGCTTCTTGGTAGTGGCGCCCGCGCTGTGGAATGCCCTCCCATCAGATGTCTAAGAAATAACCAACTATCTGACGTTTAGAAGACACCTGATGGCAGCCAGATGGGCGGGGTATAAATAACAAATTATTAGTATTATTATTTTCAGGGTGTTGTGGACTCCTTCCTTGGAGTTTTTTAAGCAGAGGCTGAATGGCCGTATGTCATGGATGTCGAGATTCCTGCATTGCAGCGGGTTAGACTAGATGACCCTTAGGGGTCCCTTCCAACTCTAAGATTCTATGGTTCTATGAAACGATCAGAAGATAATCCAACTCAATCCCCAAACCAAAGAGCCTTGTGTTTAAATGGCACCCAGCAATTTGTGATGGATTTACAACCCAGATCAGGTGAACATTGGTCCATATGCTTAGAGTAAGAGACAACCATGAAACTTCCTTCCAGCCTTCAAATAAATAAATAAGGCCAGCCTAATCCAGATTGTGTCAGCAACACAAAACTGGCAGAGAATCTGCAGTTCTAACATTGTCATGGGAGAGGGATCAGTTATGATGCCCAGCATTAAGCTTGTATTTACATATGAATTAGTTGTCTTTCCAAATAAGTTAGCTAAATCATAGAATGAAACATAGCGCACAGCACCCAAGAGCTTTAACTGTATTTGTGACATTCCTTTAAGGACTTTATATAAAGTTGTAAGTAATGAGCAGCTGAAATAGAGGATTCTGCTTCACAGCAAATAGATCACGCTCCCATTCTGTCAAATAACCCTTTGCTTATTTTCTTGAGGAGTGTGTCACTTTGAAATTTCATGAGATTAAAAAAAGCTTATTAAAGCTGAGATATATTTATAACTCTGAGCTTATCATACTGTATATTTCCTCCTCTCCCCAAAGACAAATCTAGAGAAGCGCTGGCAGGAAAGGTAATATTATTTACCATGTACGTATGAGCAAGCAAGGACTATCTTTGTCAAGAAGGTGAATTTGGTGGGGGCAGATGTAATAAGGCAGTGGGCATATATAATCAATCTGCCAGAAGTGATGGCTCTGTTGGCTTAATAAACGCCATGGCTACAGTTTACTGGATAATTAAACCCACTTACCTGAGTCCAGATGAAATCAACTGGGATAAATCCATCTATGTCTTTTCTGGATGGTAGCTTATCTGTGCCGTATTACTGAATGTCAGCTGGATTACAGTGATCCCTCGACTTACGAGTAACCCGACTTCCGTATTTTTCGAGTTACGAGGGATCAAAGCGGCCGCGCGCTTCCGAATTTTTTCGACTTCCAAAAGGAAGTCGCGGCCGTTTTAGATAGGGTTTTTTCGAGTTACGAAGTTTAGATAGGGCTTTTTTCGACCTACGAATTTTTTCTCCCCAATGCATTCCTATGGGGACTCGACTTACGATTTTTTTGACATCCGACGGTCCCGTCGGAATGGATTACCTTCGTAAGTCGAGGGTCCACTGTATATTGATAGTTCTATGTGCACTAATAAATGGGTAGAATCCCGCAAGAGTTAGGGAATTTAAGCCGCATTGAGGTTAAATACTTAATACTCTTCTGCAGTGAAAGTTTAAAGCATGGGTAGGCAAACTAAGGCCCAGGGCTGGCCCAATCGCCTTCTCAATCTGGCCCGCGGATGGTCTGCGAAGCAGCGTGTTTTTACATGAGTAGAATGTGTCCTTTTATTTAAAATGCATCTCTGGGTTATTTGTGGGGCATAGGAATTTGTTCATTTGCCCGCCCCCCCCCCCCCAAAAAAATAGTCCTGCTCCCCACAAGGTCTGAGGGACAGTGGACTGGCTCCTGCTGAAAAGGTTTGCTGACCCCTGGTTTAAAGTATCCCTCAGAAACGGTTAAGCTGAACTTCTACCTCCAAGTTTAGTGAACATTTGTTGAGCTGATGTAACATTTCTACCCATTGCTTCACCTCAAGTGTAATAATGGGTGTGTTTTCTGGAGTGGATGAAGTATTTAGAGCTTCATATGGTAAGGGATTTGAAACAACGCCTTAGCAAGGGAAGTGGGCAAGAGTGATTTGAGGACACATGTCAATACATAGAGAGCTGGTTCTCTAAAATAAGTAAAGTCCAACAGATCCAGGTTTGCCGTCAGTATTGGCCTTCTACTGTTCATCTAAGAATCTATTGCATGCTCAGATGCCTCATGTGTCTCTACATATCATAAATAGTTGATTTCCACAGAATCCAGAAAACAACATCCTGGGCATCACAAAAGCTTAAAACAAAATAAAACAGTATATGTTGACTTTATTATTCTAGGGTCTCTTGGGGGACAACATAAGGCGCTTTTAAACAGAACATGGAGATTTGACTTGGCATGTTCTATTTTGCATACAATGATTTCACATCATTCAGATACTCATATGGTTGGAAAATTCTATTTCCTTTATGAAGTTAACTGCTGTACAAATAACAAGTAAGAACAGCAGGACAAATTCTCTATGCTTGGGGATCAGTCAGGGCCGGATTGAGGTTTGATGAGGCCCTCAGCTCCTGAAGGTAATGGGGCCCTTTATATGCCCAGCTGTCCTTTGTCAACAACAAATTGTTGCTGTTTTTTGTCTTGAATATATGCTATATGGTAATTTATGGACCTAATAGCTATCTAGGAACCCAGGTGGCGCTGTGGGTTAAACCACAGAGCCTAGGGCTTGCTGATCAGAAGGTCGGCAGTTTGAATCACTGCGACGGGGTGAGCTCCCGTTGCTCGGTCCCAGCTCCTGCCCACCTAGCAGTTCGAAAGCACGTCAAAGTGCAAGTAGATAAATAGGAACCGCTCTGGCGGGAAGGTAAACGGCATTTCCGTGTGCTGCTCTGGTTTGCCAGAAGCAGCTTAGTCATACTGGTCACATGACCTGGAAGCTGTACGCAGGCTCCCTCGGCCAGTAAAGTGAGATGAACGCCGCAACCCCAGAGTCGGACACGACTGGACCAAATGGTCAGGGGTCCCTTTACCTTTACCTCTTTAATAGCTATCTAACCAGTGATATTTTTGGGAGCAGGCTAGCAGTTGGGGCCCATTACTTACATCATAGGAGCCTATACAACACAAAACACTGTTGCTGTATGTAGGCTTTATTTGTTTTTTATCTTATATTTTGGAAATGTACATCCAGGTTTTTTTTTCCTTTAAATTTTTTGGGGGGCCCCGGGAGAGTGGGACCCTAAGCTATAGCTTGTTTAGCTTATACGGAAATCCGGCACTGGGATCGGTGAATCTAAAGATCTATTCACAGAGTCAGTGCCATTTTTGGATAATTTCTTAGGGCAACTTATTAGGGTTGTGGAGAGATGCACGTAGTATCAGACTAAAGCACAGAACATGAAAGAGTGAGTGGGGAATGGACACAAGAGGTATTGCAAATGCAAAACACATCTGTAAATTTTCATGCGTCTCTGCTTCTTCAGGTTTAATTTCTGTGTGCCTTGTCTCCCACTCTTTTCTTCCCCCAAAAACAAATTTTAATGAGAACCTTAAGACTGGGATTCAGCTATTGTCATCTCCCTAAGGTAAAGCTCTTCCTGTTCCGAAATATGTTTTTGTTAACTTTTAATCAGAAAGCTAGTTCTCTGTGCTTCCTTTTTCTTTCTATCCTCCTGAAAATTGTAATGCACAATACATGGAGCTCCTACCATTCTCAATGTAAATCTTCAGACTTTAATTGAAAACACAGTTACAGTAGTGCACAGAACCCATAGTCAACCCATAACTCTCCTCTGTGTCACAGTATTATCTGTGAGTACACTTCTCTGTGGAACTGAGTGTCAGAAAACTATGTTACAGATAAATAACAAAAAGAGACTTGCATTTTGCATGCTCTGTCATTTCTAAATGGGTTGTGTGAGAAATACATTAGGATATTTTGAAATCTCTCTGAAGTGCATAATAGGTTTTTTTTTCCTTGTGCATTAGAAATGTGTCTAAATACATAATAACTTATTTAATCCTTACTATTAGACTACTGGAAATTTTTTCCGCAATAAAGCACTTTACTGTTTCGAAATCCCAAGTCTAGCCTTTCTAAATTTGACTTAATGGATTTAGCAGGTTTCTTCATGCTATACTTTTCAGAAGAAACCTCATTTTCATTTCAAATTAATTGATTTGTACATTGCACTGCTTCCCCCCACGAGCTAATTATTTTTTGCCCAGGGGTATTTGAGGTCTGGGGTATTTTAAGAAGCTAAGGAAGCACAGCAGAAGTTCAGAAGTGGGAAAGAATCAGAGGCAGCACCCGTAAGAGGAAGAGCCAACCATTTGGAAATAGAAAAAAAACTTATTTCAGTGTCATCTGGATAAGTGTGGTTAATAGTGCAGATACATAAGGAAAGTTCTATTGGGTCAGACCAGGGCTCTGTCAAGTTTAGCATCCTTTTTTCCCACAGTGGCCGACCAAATGCCTTCAGGGAGCCCACAAGCAGGGTGTAAAGGCAAAACCGCAAATTTAATCAAGGTCTTCTCTGTTTTCATGAAACAATTTTTTGAGATCAAAATACAGCCGTTCCTTGGACTCTCTTCTGAAAGCTCTCCCCATGATAAATTGCTTTCAAAACTGAACAAAGGCAGATTTTAGATCAGAGGCTTTTTCTTTATTTGCTTATCTTTCTTTCAAATGTGAATTAGATACACTACGCAACTTCTGCCAACTCCCTCTTGTGACTGCTATAGGGACTTTGCAACCACCTAGTCCAAAATGCAAAGCAAATGTTCAATTGGTATATCCATTAAACCAATCTTTATCAATGAACTTAATTCACATGCAATAGAAGTGACATGAATTAACTACCAAACGTTAGCTACCTAAAAGTTCCCAGATTTTCATTTGCAGGGGTTACCGATAAAACACATGCGTATAATTGCGATGTTTGGGCTGCTACTCTCAGGTTTATCAACTTCATGTTTGCACATATATTTATCACTCCACATCTCAATTTTGAGCATGCAGATAGCCATAGATCTTCACCGTCCTTGGGTACTTATCATGTCGCTCCCCACTCTTTATATTTTTCTCTGGGGTGCATGGGCAGCTACGACTGGCCAGCATTTACATTTAAGCACATGAGAACAGCCAGCATCCTGGTCTCAGAGAGGTCATCTGTGAGACAGCCACAAGCAGGACATGAGCACAATAGCCCTCTCCCGCCTTGTGTTTCTCAGCAACTGGTGTTCAGAGGCACCACATAGCATCACTCATTATTGTAAGAAATTATCGTAAGAAAAAGAAATAGGGGAGCTAGACTCTGCAATCTAGTACGACTCAGAGCAAAAGGTAAAGGACCCCTGGATGGTTAAGTCCAGTCAAAGGCGACTAGCTGATGTGGTGCTCATCTCGATTCAGGCTGAGGGAGCTGGCGTTTGTCCATAGACAGCTTTCCGAGTCATGTGGCCAGCATGACTAAACCGCTTCTGGCACAATGGAGCACCGTGACAGAAGCCAGAGAGCATGGAAGCGCCGTTTACCTTCCCGCCACAGCAGTACCTATTTATCTACTTGCGTTGGTATGCTTTTGAATTGTTAGGTTGGCAGAAGCTGGGACAGAGTAACGGGAGCTCACACCGTTGCGGGGATTCGAACCGCCAACCTTCTGATCGGCAAGCCCAAGAGGCTCAGTGGTTTAGACCACAGCGCCACCCACGTCCCTACTCAGAGCGCTGCTGCTGCTCACTGTAGTGCATCACTGATACCAAGTAAGCCCATCAGAGCTCAACAGTGGAGGAGGCCACTTTTTCCAGGGCTCTGGTCCTTTAATATGGCATGCTACACTTGGAGAAGGAGCATAGCTCTGTGGCAGAACATCTGCCTTGTAGGCGGAAGGCCCCAGGTACAGTTCCTGGCGTGGCCAGGTAGGGTTGGGAAAGACTACTGCAATTCCTACCCGAAACCCTGGGGAACCACTGTCAGCCACTGTAGCGAATACTGAGCTAAATGGACCAGTGGTCTGACTTCAGTATAAAGCAGCTTCCCTTGAACCTATGCTTCAGTGCTCCACGAATTGGCTGCATTGATTCAAAACCTGTGTGAGCATGACTGTAGTATGTATCCATGCTATATACAGGTGAAACTCGAAAAATTAGAATATCATAGAAAGGGTCATTTCTTTCAGTAATTCAACTTAAAAGGTGAAACTAATATATGAGATAGACTCATGACATACCAAGTGAGATATGTCAAGCCTTTATTTGTTATAATTGTGATTATTATGGCGTACAGCTGATGAGAATCCCAACTTAACAATTTCAACTTTGGGGTTTTCATCAGCTGTACGCCATAATCATCACAATTATAACAAACAAAGGCTTGACATATCTCGCTTGGCATGTCATGAGTCTATCTCATATATTAAACTCCAGTAGCTAATGAAAACAGTTGCTTACATAAATGGACTTTTCCACGATATTCTAATTTTTCGAGTTGCACCTGTATATAAAAAAACTGCATCGTGAAGTTATGTTGCTACGCCATGAAAATAGCTGTTCCACAACATTCCGATACTTAGGCCTGTGACCCATACAGGGTCAGTCATTGGGTCTTTCCACTTATTTCTCAGATGGGCTCCATAGAAAGTCATTCCAACATCTTAAACCTGTGGCCATTCTCTCTTTCATTCTCTCTCTCTTTCCCCCTCCCCATGTACATGTGTGTAAAATTGAGTAGCAGCATGACTCTGGCTTTACTTATTTAATGTTTTATTCTTACTGCTGCTTTCTTATCCAACAAGTTGAATTTCTTACTCTTAAAAACCTGTCTGTCTCATATTTGTGTGAAAGGCAAAACAACTTAATTGTTTTTCCTTACATGATCTCATTCAGAAAGATTTTCATTTTGGGAAGATTAAAAAAGAAAAAGAAAAGCCCCACCACCCTGATCCTTATCTTTAAACCTGGTTTGCAAATTGAGAAGACTGCGAATAAGAACATTGTCTGCTAGCCAGAGGGTGCTAGCAGAGGCCTCATCCCAAGCCGCTTGTCATCGCTGAAAATACATCTGACTTAAGGCAACTTTGGATGCTACATGATGCCAAAGCTTTGTCATATTGGCTCATCAGAGCTGTATTTTAAACCGAACTTATATAAATCTATTTGGAAAGTGCATAGCCTCTTGTGTGTGTGCATTTGTGTGTGCATGCGCATACAGATCTCTCATATTCGGTACCATGCTCCTGCTTTTCAATTGCTTGATGTTCAGCAGTGAGAGAAATCTGTTCTTGTTTTTAGCAAACTGCCCCAGGGTGTGTGCCTTAAACGTCTTGCTTTAGTCAGTGTGAAACCTTTCTTCAAATGGGTGGAGGCTAGGTTATGAAGATGCCTGGAGATTCCTACCGCAATGGCTGAGCCAATGGTTTGTCATCTAAAATGAATTTGAAGCTCTGTGATAGAAAGTCTTCATTGTGGAAATAAGTCATAATTTATTTCAAGAAGTCTGTGTCCTTTATAGAGGAATTCCCATTAGGGCTTTAGAAAAAGAAGGTGAGCTGGATTTAAGACTTTGTTTAGCTGTGATAGAAACTGAAATATTCAACCAGCAGATGCCTTTGGGGGGACAACCAGAAACTGATTGCAAAGAAAGAACTGAAATAATGTTGAGAAAGTTGGGACCTATTTGTCGAAATGTCAATTTATTCCTTGCAGAGTTTCTTCGTGTTCTTGGTTTCCTCCAGCTCTTTTTTTGAGGTTGGGGGCATTTGAGGAAAACAGATAACGGCACCCCTTCTTCTTCTTTTTTGACAAAGCAGTTGTGTAGATTCTTATTGCTTTGGCAGACATCTGTTATGTTACTTTCCAACATGCTTTCAGTGAAGGTGGTACCAGAGGACAGGAACATTGTGGTTTCTAGTATATGTCGCTCACTTCGGGCTAATGAGGACTCCAGGGAGTCGCATCGTCTTCATTCAGAGCCCTTTGTATGAGACAACCTAGTCAGAGAGAAAGTCCTATAAAACTAAGAAGGGTCATCAATTAAAATCTTACACTTCCCTTGCAGCTGCACAAACAGGTTAAGAAATGTCACAGATGGCTTTACCTGGTCTGCCAGACTTCCAAACACCATTAATAATAACTTTAATGGATGTGCATACAACAGTTAGGTAGCTTTTAGATTGGGCATTTGCATTGTTCCTGGAGTGTCTGCTTTCCTGTTGTATCTTCAAGAATTGGGATGTGTGTTTCAGAGAAGTGGTTGGAGTATAAACTATGGAAAGAGAAAGAGAAGAAAGTGACATTGAAGTTGCAAGAGGGAAATGTTATAATAACAGACAATATAAATATGAAAAAAGCATTTCATCGTTTTTATTTTAAGCTGTATAATGGCCAAACAATAATACTTACAGAGACAGAATTTACCAAATACCGAATTTCACACTCACGGAGACAAATTATGAATGGACCTATAACTATTCAAGAATTAGGTGGTGCTATTAAAAAGTCTCAAGAATGGAAAGCTGCCAGACCCAGATGGGCTATCAACTTCATACTACAAATCTTTTGAAGATGAACTCTTACAACCATTGCAATAGGCAGTGAATAATATTTTACAGAATGGTAAAATACCAGAGAGCTGGAGAGAGGCTAACATTACACCCATACCTAAAGAAGCTCAAGATTTGACTTTACTGAAAAATTATCAACCAATTTCTTTACTCAATAATAAGTTATTTACAGTGATTTGGTTAGAAAGAATAAAAAAAAATATCTAGAGGATTTCATTTACCAAGATGAATGTGGAGTTTTGCCTAAAAGACAGTTATGAGATAATGTCAGAAATGTGGTGGATTATTATTATTATTATTATTATTAATTGAATTTATATACCCCCTATACCCAGAGGTCTTGGGGCAGTTCACAGAATTAGATAGATATTTTGGAATGTTTGAATTGCCATAATGAGAAGCAAGGTGCACTGGGGGGGGGAATGTTGATAAATGTGAATTGGGTATTTAAGTTTGGAGTCTTGAAATAATTTTGGGAGATAATTTTATTAAGTGGGTAAAATCAGTTTATACGTCACAGTCAGCCCAGATAATTGTTAATAGAGTATTGACAAAACTAAGATATGGTAAAGGTAAAGGACCCCTGGACGGTTAAAAAATATCCACCCCCACTCCCTGCTGAATTTAGGCTTGAAAATGGCCTTCCATTGATATCAATATGAAGTTGTAGCTGGCAGGTGGAGGAAGGGGAAGCTGTGTGCTGGATGGGGGCCCCATGAGCCATGTCTGACCCCCATGGGCACTAGAGGAACATCGGAAGCTGCCGTATACAGAGTCAGCCACCCAGCTCAGTATTGTCTGCACTGACTGGCAGCAGCTCCCCCAGGGTTTCAGGCAGTGAATTTCTCCTGGTCCTACCTAGAGATGCCAGGAATTGAACATGGGACCTTCTGATGCAAAGCAGAGGCTCTACCTGGAAGTACTAACCACTAAGCCACGCTGTCTGTGTGTGGACCAATGGTGACATGGGCTAATAACGAGCCTTTTTAAAGTCTCAAATAATAATGTTTGGATAGTTAATGAATGCGGTCTGGCCTCTCTTAGCAACTGTCCAGATTTCCTTTGTTGTTGTTGTTGTTCAGTCGTTCAGTCGTGTCCGACTCTTCGTGACCCCATGGACCAGAGCACGCCAGGCATGCCTATCCTTCACTGCCTCTCGCAGTTTGGCCAAACTCATGTTAGTAGATTCGAGAACACTGTCCAACCATCTCATCTTCTGTCGTCCCCTTCTCCTTGTGCCCTCAATCTTTCCCAACATCAGGGTCTTTTCCAGGGAGTCTTCTCTTCTCATGAGGTGGCCAAAGTACTGGAGCCTCAACTTCAGGATCTGTCCTTCTAGTGAGCACTCAGGGCTGATTTCTTTAAGAATGGATAGGTTTGATCTTCTTGCAGTCCATGGGACTCTCCAGAGTCTCCTCCAGCACCATAGGGAAATCCATCTCACAGTCCTGAAAAGCAGCCATTCAATATATAGTTAGTTCTCATTGTCACATATTTCTGGAAAGCACCGTGACCCTCCGGGTATTAAATCAAGCCTTCCTGCTGGAATGAGGGTTGTTTTCGCAATTTAGATAGGCTATCTGTAGAGAGCTCATTTTTAAATTAATTTACTTTTAATAGGTTTATGGGGGGTTTTTTTTGCCAAATATCTTTTTGCTAATTGGCCACTGCTGATTATTATCATGGTCTCCTGTGAAAGTACATTTTGTTCCAATCATGCTATCTTTATGGTCTGTTTGGAAGGGAAATCTTGAAACAATCGCAGTGTGGTTTAATAGAGAGAGAAAAAACAAACTTTCCCTACTGGGATCTTGGTTGTAGTCCAGATTTTGTTCTAAAAGAAGGGAAGGTAAAGCCAAAAAAATGTGTTTCTTCTCATAAGAGGTGTCCGCATAGAAGACAAATACATAGCACAGTTTTTCTTACTCATTCCTAAGATTAAATCTGTTATTCCTAATGTTCCCTTAGAAGGATTTTTTTTAAGCCAGTTGCTGGTCATTCTCATGAAAAGAGTAATTAGACATAGGCAAAATGTCAGAAAGAATTAAGGAAATAGGTACATAGGTCTCAGCGCTGCTTTCCTTATAAATAAGATTGAAGGAATGGGGAGTTATTCTCTCCATAATATCGAGACCAGTAAAGCATCATTATGTAGCATTCTTTAGAGCAGCTAATATCACAGAGGGCAAAGTTTGAAGGATATATTATCATCACCTGCTCAGGACTGATTAGAGAGTTACCTGGAAAAGTGGGACATACCTTTGCAACAGCGCAAGATACAGAATGGCGACTTATGCATTGCCCAAAAGGATCACCAAAGAAAAAAGAGGGGACAGATTTGTATATAAGCCACACATGATTATTTATATGTACAGATGTGAATTTAGAAATCATTACTATCATTTAACTAGAAGTACTACAATGCATCTCACTATAGTGGAAAAGACTGTGACCAGGTGCTAAATTTTGATGGGCAACTTCAATTCCCAGTTAAAATAAAACTCACCATTTATCCCCAAGCACCGATTGAACTTTATTCAATCCTTTTAAGACATTAATGGATTACAATATTCTTAACAAACGTTTTTAGATATTTTTAATTTTGGGGTTTATTGTTTTTAGATCCTTTTGCACGCTCTTAATGTTTTAAATGTTTATATGTGCTGTTAATGTTTTTTAATGTTTTAAGTTTTTTTCCCCCCTTTAAAGTTTTGTTTGCATTTTTACTGCAAGATAGAAATGTAACAAAATAATATTTACAGCAGCTTTATTAAGTTCTCTGTTTGGCTTTTTAAAGCTTGATTTTGACTTCATGTTATTGTTGCAGCAAACTTTTTTTTCTGGGGCAAAGTGTAGTGTAAGTTGATTGCTGCCTTTCTGGTAGAAAAGCTGAATTGCTTCAAATGAATTTGTATTACAATATTATTGTTTAGTTACTTACCATTGGCTGGGGGGGAGGGGAAAGGGAGAAAATAGATAATCGCTGCTGAGCAGCCAGAAAGTTGGCACACGGCACCATGTCTCATTATTCATTTGTAGGATTGATATACTAATTAGAGACCCTGCAGCTAGCCTAGCCCTTGCGATAAGAGAAGCATTTTAATAATACAAGTATTATTCCTAAAGGACTGTGTGTGACCTTTCCATTGCCCGCCACTGGGAAGAAAATGACAGCTGTCTGATATCTCAGCTAATCTCGGTGGCCAGCATTGCCATCAAGCCTGTTTTAGAACATGACTTATGTAGCCAGCTGTTATCAGGGTTAGGCTCTCAGAACCATTGCCAGCCAGATGCCATTTCCAGAACATTTCATCATCTTGACTGGATGCCCGAGTCGTCGTAAGGGGAAAGGGAAGCAGTAAGAGTGCTTGTTTACAAGCTGACTACACACATTTTGCTTCCTGGCCTGTAGTGTTTTCACTGTTGCAGTCGCGATAAAACTTAACACAGGCTCACTTCTCTTGAGGCTGCAGAACAGACCTGCTGGCTTGCCTCACCTTCTCTCCCAGACAAGCTAAGAATTCCACCAAGGCCTCGTCTGACTGATGATTTATTAAAAACACAATTAAAATAAAAATCAAGCTTCAGACCAATAGAGACCAATACAGTTAAAATACTGCTGAGCTAATGATGTTAGGTTGCTCCCCCACTTCTTTCTATGCGTACACGCAATGTCCCCTCCCCATTTTTAAACCTGGGGAAGTTATCCTGTTATATTTCTTTTTTTTTTCCTTTGGAGAATTACTGTAGGAAGCCTTAAGAGTCTGTTTTCAGCTTTCATTATATTCAGAGGTGGGCAGCTTATGGCCTTCTAGAAATTATTGGACTCCAGCTCCCATCAGCCCCAGCCCAAAGGACCAATGGCCAGGGATTATAGGAAGTGTAATCCAGCAGTATCTTCAGAGACACAGGTTCCCCACCCCTGAGATATAGTCTCCAAAATCTTGAGTCCCCAAACCAGGACTCGTGCCTTTCCATCTGCGGTCCTGTGTGAGATCATGGAGCACATGCTTTTCTCGGGGCCATGCTTCCAGAGCACCCAAAAATGCATGTTTGGAGGTACCGTGTGAGGTTGCAGCCATGCTAAAAGCACATTTTTTTATTTTTTTTAGGGGGAAAGGCTTTTTCTGGGTGAGGTGTTGGCGTGAAATTGCGCGAGATCACAGCACCCAAGGTTTCCCAAAGTGTTTTCGCAGGAGAAAAGGCGGTGTCCAGTTTTTTCCAGGACACTTGTGGGGTACACATTCTGCAGTTATAGCACATGACTGTAGATATTAGTACAGTGGTACCTCGGGTTAAGAACTTAATTCGTCCTGGAGGTCCGTTCTTAACCTGAAACTATTCTTAACCTGATGTACCACTGTATGTGATGGATACAGGAAGTTAGCATTAGGCAGGATGAGCTTTCCATCTCAGTATGTTTGGGAGTACCCCCGAAGGCCAACAAATAGCAAAATGTACTCATTTATTCGTTATTAGCAAATATTATTATTAATAAAAAAATTCCTTCCAGTAGCACCTTAGAGACCAACTAAGTTAGTTCTTGGTATGAGCTTTCGTGTGCATGCACACTTCTTCAGATACACATGCACACGAAAGCTCATACCAAGAACTAACTTAGTTGGTCTCTAAGGTGCTACTGGAAGGAATTTTTTTATTTTGTTTCGACTACGGCAGACCAACATGGCTACCTACCTGTAACTATTATTAACATTCTTTTATTACAATGGAGGTGCAATCTGGATTTTTTTTTTAGCTTAGTCACTAAAATATATTGCGCCTCCCCCTTCTGCTCACATCATCGGAATAAAATAAAATAAAGATGCAATGCCTACCATACTTACTGAGAACAAAATCATGTACTTGAGCAATATTGGATAGAAAGCATAGGAGCCAACTCCGAGATTCTGAGGTCCCTTAACCTCCCCATAAAATATTGGAGGGGTCTGAGACCCCCAAAAGTTGATGGGCATTTCAATTCAAATGGTGTTTGTGTGCTGTGTCTTGTGATAGATTATGCGGGGCGGGGCTTACCTCCCCCCCTCCAAACATTTTATTCAAGTTGGCACCCATATGCAATTAGCATGCACTTTGCATGAAGTAGCAGTGAGGGAATTTTGGAGCTCTTAAAAGAAAGTAAAATTCTCTGCACTTGGTTAAAGAAGTTCAGGGGTTCCATGTTTATTAGATCTATATGACCTGCTTGATCGCCTAGTAGAAGAAGAAGAGTTTGGATTTGATATCCCGCTTTATCACTACCCGAAGGATAAGATAAGATAAGATAAGATAAGATAAGATAATTTTTATTGTCATTGCACAAGTACAAGCACAACGCTATACAAGTGCAACGAAATTGCATGCCGTCCCATTAAAAAAAACAGAAAGAAACAAAAAGCAGCACAAAACACACACACACCAAAAAGCCACACATACACCCATCACAGCTCTCTGTGGTCATATTATCTGGTTACAGCATTTAAGATGGTTATAGCTCTTGGGTAGAAACTGTTCTTCAATCTATTTGTTCTTGATCTAATTGTTCTATATCTTCTACCCGAAGGCAGTGGTGCAAAGAGACTATGTCCTGGATGAGATGGATCCTTTAAAATATGGTTAGCCTTTTTAAGGCAACGGGAACTGTATAGTTCTTCCAGAGATGGGAGAGGATGACCAATAATATTTTGGGCTGTGGTTATGACCTTCTGAAGTATCTTCTTCTCCCTGGCTGTGCAGCTGGAGAACCAAGCACAAATACAGTATATAAGAATGCTCTCTATGGAGCCTCGGTAGAAGGACACCAGCAGTCTCTCACTCAGATTGTTCTTCTTTAAAAGTCTGAGGAAATAAATTCTCTGCTGGGCCTTCTTTACCAGAGCAGTAGTATTTGCGCTCCAAGTCATACCCTGCTCTATAATTACTCCCAAAAACTTGAATACAGCCACCCTCTCCACCTGGTCCCCGCCGATATACAGGGGCTGAATATCCACCTTTTTTTCCTATAATCCACCACCAGTTCCTTGGTCTTGGCCGTATTAAGAGCCAGATTGTTATCTCTGCACCAAGCACAGAACTGCTCCACCTCATCCCGATAGGCGGACTCATCCCCTCCTGAAATGAGCCCCACCACAGTAGTGTCATCAGCAAACTTGATGATTTTGTTGCTGGAATAGATGGCTGTACAGTCATACGTATAGAGGGTATAGAGCAGGGGACTCAACACACAACCCTGTGGTGAGCCGGTGTTAAGGCTAAGGGCTGTGGACATATGTGACCCTACTCTAACCCTCTGAGAACGATCTGACAGAAAGTTCAAAACCCAGAGACAAATGGAGTTAGAAAGTCCAATCGCCTCTAGCTTGGACACCAGTCTATGGGGGAGGATCGTGTTGAAAGCAGAGCTGAAATCCACGAACAGCAGCCTCGCATAACTCCCCGGCTGCTCCAGATGGGACAGAGCAGCATGGAGAGTGGTGGTGATGGCATCTTCTGTGGATCTGTTTGCCCTGTATGCAAACTGGTAGTTGTCAAAGGTCGATGGAAGACAGGAAATAATGTGACTGCGTACCGGTTTCTCAAAACACTTCATGATGATAGGAGTCAGTGCAACTGGTCTGTAGTCGTTCAAGCTGCTAATTGTGGATTTTTTAGGCAGGGGAACAATAGTTGATGACTTCAGGCAGGGTGGGACAATAGACTGCTTGATCGCCTAGTAGAAGAAGAAGAGTTTGGATTTGATATCCTGCTTTATCACTACCCTTGTAGTGTCCTTGCTAATTAAAGTGTCCAATTTGGACTGCAATGAGCCCAGCTTTCTGCAGATAAAAATCAATTGTTTCGGCTACCAGCAGTATCAAGTCATCCAGTTGAATAAGTGTTGGAAGTCGGACTGAGCAGTTTAATTAAAACTGCTTTGCAATATACACGATTACACGTTCCTTGCTTTAGTACTTTGATTTACAGGCATGGCCAGCATGTGTAAAGTTTCTCTTCTACAGTGTAGCAACCTGTGAAAACTGGGAAGACGCCATAATTCCTCACCATAGAGGTGCAATGAAATTTTATTGAAAACAGTCAATTTTACATGCACACACTCAACATGCGCAACAGGCCAAGCCATACAGAAGCAGTGCTCCCCACCAGCTTTAAAATGCAGACATTGGCCCCTAGTGGAATACAAACAGTAGAGAAAGAGACTTAGGTTTCTCCCCCATCTATTGAAGCTTAAATGATTTTAGTCCAATAGAGTTGGATCACAACTGGTGCATTTGTTCTTCTTGAAGTCAACGGATACATCAGGTTTCCATTCAGCAATATATTCTTCATAACTGAGTCCAAATCTTGTAAAAGGATTTAATGTCCTTTAAATTTCACCTCCGCCTTCAGAGAAACAATTATTTGTGAAATGGAAAAAAGAAGAAGAAAGAGGTTGCTTCTCCTGTTACCTGAGAAGTGAGGTTGCCGTGGCTGTGGGCTTATGTTCTGAGCTGCTTCTGTAACAGCTGAACAAGGTGACTCTGTGGCTGGAGTGAATAATATGGTTATTCCCACACCAGCTCAGACCCTCCAAGTGTCCCAATTTTCCAGGGACAGTCCCAGATTTACAGTGTGATGGCCTGGGATTCGGGGTCGGACTCGGAACCAGAGGAGTCTCAGTCTGCACATGATCCTCTGCCCCAGAAATCGTCTGATTTCTGGGGCCAAGTCTGGGGCCTGATCCTGAGGAGCCCCAGTCTGCACAGGTTCCCCTGCAACAAGCCGAGTCCGGGGCCTGAGCCTGTCCTGGCTCCAGGTGCAGAGAATACCTCATTGCCGTCAGCTGAGCCATCACTGACAGCTGCTCCACTACAGGCTGGGTCAGGAGAGAGTGAGGCGGCCCCTGGGTCTAGTAACCCACCGGCGTCTCCTGAGCTGCAGAGACTCAGGTCTGAAAGAAGGAGAGACCTGCGTACTCGCAGGAGGAGTGCTCACCTTCGGGTGAGGCAGGGTAGTGAGTCGTCGGGGGATCGGGACCGGCCAGTACCTCATCAGAGATAAAAGGCTGCCAGACCTCGCCCCAGGTTGCGGGAGCAACATTGCTGTTTGCCTGATCCTGCCTGTGTTCCTGTACCTGACCTTGCCTGGTTCCCTGCTCCATTCCCTGCCTTGACTCTTCTGGACTGACTCCTTGCCGACTCTTCAAACCCTGGACCGGACCTGGACTTCGCTTCCCAGATACCCTCAGGCCAGTAAATACAGAAGCTGCCCCAGTTTCTGATTTGATCCCGGAATGTCCCGCTTTTCCTTAAAGGTAAAGGGACCCCTGACCATTAGGTCCAGTCATGTCCGACTTTGGGGTTGCAGCGCTCATCTCGCTTTATTGGCCGAGAGCCGGCATACAGCTTCCGGGTCATGTGGCCAGCATGACAAAGCCGCTTCTGGCGCACCAGAGCAGCGCACGGAAACGCCGTTTACCTTCCCGCCAGAGCGGTTCCTATTTATCTACTTGCACTTTCACGTGCTTTCAAACTGCTAGGTGGGCAGGAGCTGGGACCGAGCAATGGGAGCTCACCCCGTTGCAGGGATTCGAACCGCCGACCTTCTGATCAGCAAGCCATAGGCTCTGTGGTTTAACCCACAGCGCCACCTGGGTCCCAGTTATGACAGTACAGTACTCTAAATCAGAAAGCATGTAAAAACAACAACAACCAACAATTCCCAAGTTATATGGAGTGTAAATGTATTCTTTGCTATCTAGGAAAACACTGGCATTATTTTTGAGCATGCAGGAAGCTTTGCATTCTGGAAATGTTGGAGTGCCTCTGTGTGTGCTGTGCAATATGGGCTTTCGTGCATTCTACATATGAGTAAGATGTTGCAGTGTAGATACAAATTAATGCATTGCTGCCCAGTCTGGCACCTCAGGAAAAATGAGTGGCTAAAGAAATAGACCTCCATGGCATCCAAAAGTGACTGTAAATATAATTTCTGCCTGATTTAAGACCCCTCCAGGGCACCCAAGTGAAGCAAAATGCTCTTATTATAAAGGGAAAATTGGTACCAGTGTCTTAGTCAGTTCTAATACTGTGGGGTTTTTACAGCTCTGTAGAGCCTGTCAGTTCCTTAATTTCACCTGCTCCTCCACGCTGCCTGCTGATTTTTCCACCGAAAGCTCTTGTGCAGGATATTCTTTCCAAATAGACTGCCATTCCCATGCCTTTGAAAATCAAGCCTTTGATATATTTTTATAGGGTTGGGGAAATATATATTTAAGTGTACTCTGTTAGCCTTATTGAGCTCTATTTCTGGGTCAATATTAAAAAATGGTAATTTCATATCCAGCTTCTCGGAGCTTAACTGCTCCAGTTTACAGTTGGTGGTGACATCATAGGAAGCCACTGATGAGCTGACGTTCTTTTATGATCTAGCAGAGTGTAATTGACTCTTTGTATCTCCTTATGTGCAGTGACGTCCTGTGCTCATAAATGCTAATGAGTTATCAGCAAAGCGGGTAAGGGGGGGAGGGGGATAGCCTTTCTGGAGCACAAATCTTTCTTTGCATGCCTTTACCTTATACTTTGATCTTCCCCTTAATTGGCTAGAATAATAAAAGTGAAAAATAGGGGGTTGGGTCCATTCACAAATCCAACATTATAAAACGAAGCAGGCTTAATTGCAGTAGCATATAGATATTAATCTAGACAGGCAGCTAGAGGTTTGCATGCATTTTTTTTTTTTTTTTGCTCTTTGTTCCTTGGTTATGAGAGAAATAAATTAGGTAAAATAATACCTTTTACAGGGCCCATTTCATTTGCTGGGTCCAAGCTTTCAAAAACTTGCATGCGTATACCAGCAAAAAGTTGCGTCAATAAAAGGTATCGGTTTACTTACTCCATCTCCTCCACATCCAGGGACCAGCATAACAACAACGCACTGAACAAATCTTTGTTTTAGCAGCTTTATTCCCCTCTCTTTATGATTCCCTAATTTTAATAGTTCAGAAATGTGTGGTTTTTTCTTTTATTTTTTCCTGCTTGCCCCCCCCCCCCAAAAAAGGACCCTTATTATCCATGATTTTACAGTGCCACGGTTTCAAGTAAAACAGCAAAGCGGCACTCAGAGCAATTATTACTATCAAGGACATATACCACCCAATCATAACTTCAGACTAAAACAAAACAAAGCATGTGAAGCCAAGAGCTGCCACAAGATTGTTTTGTCACAAATGCTTCCAAACTAAATATATAGAAAAGCGGTCTTCTGTGTAGGGGAGCATATAGGAAATGGGAATATATGGGTATGTGACTTATTTTAGATGCCCGTCTCCCTGATTAAGACGACG
This sequence comes from Darevskia nairensis, assembly GCA_034642065.1. Classification (NCBI taxonomy): domain Eukaryota; kingdom Metazoa; phylum Chordata; class Lepidosauria; order Squamata; family Lacertidae; genus Darevskia; species Darevskia nairensis. Next base: position 1,374,432 of record JAWWNI010000439.1, read on the forward strand.
AAACTGTAAAAATAATAATATGTGGGATTTAACATTGGTCATTACATAGGGACTGGTAAATCAGTCAATTTTGGTTTCTCCCAGTTTCTCATTTTTTAAATTATTCAGTTCAGATCACTGTATTTCTGCAGCTGATTGCGATTACTATTTTTAAAAAGTCCTCCTGAAAACTTGCCAGCATTTTAACGTGCATTTCTCCTAATATGCCTATTTCCTTGTAAGAAATTTCCTCTAATATAATGCATTTTGCCTGTTATATATGTATACTCATATATGTAATACTCATATATATGTATTGCATTATACAACTTTTGTGTGCAATATTACACACAAATTGCCCTATTACACACATTTCCGTATGCATCCCCCCCCCTTCTTCTTGGAGAATTACATCACGACATTCAGAGAAGTGCAAATTTTGAAGGATAACAGCATTTTGGTTCACATATTGTTTTGCCAAAGACGAATTGGGTAAGTTTGTATCACAAAGCACGCTAAACCACATTTGTCCCCCATTCCTGTCATAAGCGGGCAGACCACAATATATTGGGCAATTGTTGTTAGCAGCTGAAGTAATGCATCACAGGTTCTAATCCAGGGGTCACCGACCTAAGGCCCATGGGCCGGAAGTGGCCCGCAGAGGTTGTTTGACCAGCCCACGAGCCGCCCCCGAACCAAGCTGCCAGCTCAGGCGCTGTGCCGGGGACTCACTTCCATGCCACCAGAAATCGCGTCTGCACAGACGCAGATGCCGAAAATTGCGCGCGATCAGGTCCACAGAGGGATCTCCGCAGGACTAATCTGGCCCAGGCAAGATAAACCTTGCCGACCCCTGTTCTAATCGATAATCACATATATAATGCCAACGAAGAATGCAAAGACCTTACTGAATGAGATCAACACTAAGTCATGTCCTTAAAGGTAAAGGGACCCCTGACCATTAGGTCCAGTCGTGTCCAGCTCTGGGGTTGCGATGCTCAACTCGCTTTATTGGCCAAGGGAGCCGGTGTACGGCTTCCGGGTCATGTGGCCAGCATGATTAAGCCGCTTCTGGCGAAACAGAGCAGCGCACAGAAACGCCGTCTACCTTCCCGCCAGAGCGGTACCTATTTATCTACTTGCACTTTGACGTGCTTTCGAACTGCTAGGTTGGCAGGAGAGCATTGTAATTGCAAAGTGAATATTTACATGCTGGCATGATTACTGGGCAGAATGCTTAAGCACGAAGGCCTCACGGCCTGCTCTTGAGCTCACTGAAGATCAGACTTTCCTCTTTCAGCTGCCTCCATGCAGTGGTGCCAATTTGAATAAAATATTGGTGGGGAGGTCAGGTAAGCCCCACCCAACATAAGCTATCACAAGATGTGGTGCACATGCACCATTTGATTGGCAGTGCCCATTAACGTGGGGGACCGCCCTCTCAAATATTTTGTTGCAGGGACTGAAGTTACCTTGGCCCCTTGGAGTTGGCACCTATGCCTCTGTGTGTCACGTGGTGGTAGCATTCTTAAAATGAAACTTTCCCATTTGTTTTATATAAATGGCAAAATCCACCATAGCCTTGCTTCACCCACTATGAGCAAAATTATGTGCCCAGTTCTACTTTGGTTATCTAGATTCACTGCACTTTCTCAGAATACGTTTTCTTTCTGTTCGTCTGGGTGTGAGATATCCAAATCGTGTAATTCTGGTCCGTCCTGCCTGAATGCCACGCAATAAACAACAAGATGGAAAATAGGGGGCATGAGACATTATCAGTCCAACAACTGCCACTGATTCGCCTTGCTCAAGGTTTTCCATTCTGAAAAGTTGGTTTGGGTTAGGCCTCTCCTCTTTATTTCACTCAAGCTTCTGGAAACTAGGAATGCCACAAAGATTATGTGTTTGGCTCCTGGCTGTGCAAGACTGACAGGACCTCATTACAAAGGTTCCCAGATGAGTGCTGGCAAAGGTGTTTTTCACACATTCCCTTTCAGCCAGGAGGAAGTAGAATCTTGCTTTTAACAGCTTTCAGGAAGAAAGTCGAGAAGGCCATGCAAAGAGAGAGGAGTGTAAATCTGGGGAAATGTGACTTATCAACAGACTTAAATTTCCACTTTTTCTCTACCTCCCACTGGGTCCAGGGCAGAAGATCCTGTCTATCCTGCTGATGGATATGTCTGGAATGACACATTAGGCTCAAGTGGGTTGGGAGGGTTTGACTTTGTGAGCCAAGTTCATTTCTTCTACCAGGTGTGCCATTGCTCAGTGGCCCTATGTCGAGCATGTTTCCTTCAAATGTGAGGAATTGTTTTGCTTTGAGCATAGGCCTGCTTTGTAACGCACAGCCCTGGAATAGGAAGCAGTGCCTGTTCATGTGATAAATCCAAAGTAAGGCTGCAGTCCTAAACACATACTTAGGAAGCGTGTGCTTTGAGTCTTTTGTGCTCTGTCCAAACAAAACTCAGGTGTCGTGAGCTCTGGGAGGCCTTAAACAGCATAGACAACTCTTTCATGGTGCCTGTTTTTCATGGTAGGAGTCTCAAATATGGGCTTTTCTGTTCTCCCTGCTAAAATATATATCTGTTATCACAAATGTGCTCTAGCTTAACTCCAGTTTTGCACTGGAGAACAATTTTGTACTGGAGATCCAGCTCCGAGGGCCTTCTGGCGGTTCCCTCCCTGTGAGAAGTGAGGTTACAGGGAACCAGGCAGAGGGCCTTCTCGGTGGTGGCACCCACCCTGTGGAACGCCCTCCCATCAGATGTCAAGGAAATAAACAACTATCTGACTTTTAGAAGACATCTGAGGGCAGCCCTATATAGGGAAAGTTTTAATGTTTGATGTCGTATTTTGTTTTAATCTGTTGGAAGCCACCCATAGTAGCTGGGGTAACCCAGTCAGTTGGGCAGCCAATCAATCAATCAATCAATCAGATGATGAGGATTAGGCTCCTTGTGTAGAGTGAGGATGGATTTGGGGATACCAATCAATGTACAATATCCATAACTCATACAACTCTTTCAAAGCTATTTTTTGTTTTTCATTGATACATGAGGTTGAACTGTGGCCAACGTTGGTGCCTGGAGAGCTCATTGGAAATCATTTGGTTAGCTACGTAGGCATTGCAGGGAGCAGCAGTCGATGTAAGGGATAAATGTTCCCATTCAGTTTTAATGGAGAGAAATATGGCCCAATACAGTAATGGCTGGGTTTTGCTTTAACCTGATGATAGGGAGCCCGCCCTTCCCTTCCCAGCTCTAGGGTAGAATATTATCTGTTTTATTTAATCGTTTCCTGAATTTCCACCACATTGAAACTGTTTAATCCATCAAGAATGAAAAAGTGCTGCTTTTTGCATGGCAAGCACCTCTGCTGAAAAAAATTTAATATGGAACCTGATAGCCTCCAAGTTATTAACATTAACAATATAACTCTTTCCAATTCCTTTTTTTTTAGCTTATAAATGCATTTTTTGTTACAACACAATAGTGCATTCATGTTCAAACTTGTATACAGGTAGAGTTCACTTTTTGCAAGAAACACAAACAAAAAAACCATATGTTTCAAATATTTCTCCAAATATCTTTTCCATTTATTCGCATGTGTTGCTGTGCTCCCAAAGCTTACCATTACCCTCTTGTGTTTTATAACAGAGTTTCCTGTATTCCTACTTTGTATGTTTATAAATACATTTTGCAGTTTGAGCTACTCTCTCTCTCTCTCTCTCTCTCTCTCTCTCTCTCTCTCTCTCTCTCTCTCTCTCTCTCTCTTGGCCAGCACTAACTTCTCAATCATTTTTCATCACTTTCACAGGATGTTGAACATTTCTAGGTTTTCAAAGGACTGTTGTGATTTGTTTGAGTATCAGAGTGGCAGAGCCATGAAGCCACAGAGAGTTAATCTACACAAACAGTAGGTTGCATTTGAAAGTCTGGACTGTACCACTTCAGACTGCAGATGGAGTAGCATATGGCATCCCCATATAAACTCCCTACCCAGAGAAAACCAGATGTCAAAAAGATGTGTTTCAGTCCCATCCTTTTCCTAACAGCCTGTTGGGTTGTTGTTTTTTATTATTATTTTGCTAAGGTTTTGTTTTTCAGCTTGGGAAAGCTTTCAGACGTGTGACTCTACATCTGCAGTCCAAAGTGGTACAGTTTAAGAACAGTTTTCCTTTCTCCCATGTGTGATTTCTTTGTTTGTGAGCCTGAACTTTATTTACATAGCAGTTGAACAGAACATCTGAAAACTTGAGGCCTGATGCAGGGCATTCTACAGTATATGCAAGATTTCTAGGAACCACTATCTCTGCTGCTAAACAGGTCTTTTTTCAGCTGGAACTCAGTTCTGGCACCTCTCAGGTGGGCGCCATGGCCATTATAGGAGAACAAGGGAGGTGTTCATGGTGAGTTCCAGCATCTCTTTTTCTAGAAAAATGGTGCTGCTGCTAAATAACACCAGAAACAAATGTATGGCAGTGGTTCTTCTTGTTGGGCAAGATGGGCATAGGTCTTACATAACAGAGGACAGCCCTCTATTTCAAGGGCTGTCAGAAGAAGCACCTATATCAGAAGATGACCTCTACTATTTGGTGAGCTGCCTCGCCCAAGTCTGTTTGTTCATAGCAGATAGACTGTGGTCTATCATGGCGTGTGTCTGGACCTCCTATCCCTATGAGCTGTACAACTGGGCAGAAAGGGTCAATACAGGTCCAGTCTGCCTGATACTTCCCAGCTCTTGAACCTCTCGGAGAGCTAGGATCTGGTATTTTCCACAACGGGGAGTCTCTCAGCCTTGGTGGGCACACATTGGCATAATTACCTGCCTTCCCACAATATATGCATAGCCCCTCTTTGTGGTGCCTCTCTTCCTCCTCGGCTGACAGATGAGGTTGAGCACTTCCCAGGGGTGCTGTCATTAGTGAGCCAGTTCCCAGTGACGGGTTGCAGCCAGCTCCCAGTGAAGGTTTGCAACCAGCTGAAGAAAGCAGCCAGGAACAGAGAGGGCTAACTGCCAGGCAGGATGAGCATTGGCTAAGTGCCAACTCCCCTGCCCCTTGGAATGCCAGTTGATAAGGGAATGTCTGAGAGTGGGCTGGAACCCAGCCAACACTCTCGAGAAGTGCAAACTGGTGGGAACAGAGAAGGAAGCAGTTTGTCAGAACGGGAAGAGATTGGAGCTGAGCCAATCCCTCCAAAGAGTAGGTTAAGGGGAGGGATGTTAGACCAGAAGCAAAACAAGAGATGTAAGACGCGAAAGTTCTCTATCTTCTGCAGAAACCGGAAGGGTCATCGTGATTGATGATGCCGGGAGGCTGTGTTAGAGCCGTCTGGAGCTATCTGTTGTTTTGACAATAAATCATCCTTTTTAATTAACTACGCTTACTGTGTGATCAAGCCGGGGACCGGACTCCTGACAGGTGCCAACTTGAATAAAACATGGAAGGTGGGGAAGCAATCTACCAGTGGTTTAACCCACAGTGCCACCCGCGTCCCTCAACCAAGAGATAGGATATATCTATTAAAGGCTAATAATCACGATGGCTGTATGGAACCTGCATGTTTCTAGGCAATATCCCACAAAATACCACTTCGTGCAACAAAATGGCAGGGCAACTTGAACTCGGAGGCTGTTAGCCATGAGGTTGGCCACCTGTTTTGAAACAGGGTGCTGGAGCAGATGAGCCTCAATATCTGAATATTTTCTGCTGTGGAATTCCCATTCTGATGTTCTGACTCATTTTGTAATCGTGCCTGTATTAGACATTTGGCTGTCACTCAGCAGTCACACACCCAGCTAACAGGGAAAATATGAGCACATCATTACACAATGCCTAATTGTGCTATTTTAAAAATATTTCAACTATATGCACAAACTGACAGTAAGCAAACTTACGTTAAAACCTTTCAGAAACAGAGAGCGTCAGCTTATTTAAATCTCTGTAAAGAGGCCATGCACCCTTTTTGGGTAATTATATGCATCAGAAGCATCAAAAGTGTTTGTAGTGAGGCCTAGAGAAGGGAGGCATGTTGCTGTATGCCATACTCAGATTATTCTCCTCCATTGTGAATAACTTGAACTAATAATAATAATAATAATAATAATAATAATAATAGATACGGCAGATCATCTTCCGAGGCCCTCCTTCGTGTGCCTCCTCCATGAGAGGTCCGGAAGGTCTGGCAACAAGAGAACAGGGCCTTTTCTGCAGTGGCTCCTTGTCTGTGAAATGCTCCCCCCCAGGGAGGTTTGCCTGGCGCCTTCATTATCTATTTTTAGGCGTCAGGTGAAAATGTTCCTCTTCAACCAGGCCTTTGGTTGACTGACATTCAATGCCTTTTTAAAATGGGGGGGGGGGATATTGGGCTGTTTTTGTTTTTATTTTGATTATGTATTTTGTGATTTTATATTGTGATTATATCCTGTGAATAACCCTGATGATGATGATGATTAATAATAATAATAATAATAATAATAATAATAATTTTATTATTTATACCCCGCCCATCTGGCTGGGCTTCCTTGAGAACTGCAGGGATAGGGCAGTATACTTACTTACTTACTTACATACATACAAATATAATATAATTAATATAATATAATATAATATAATATAATATAATATAATATAATATAATATAATATAATATAATATAATATAATGCCCTGGACTTTCAGGAGTTTAGCATTTTTGCTTTCTTGTTTTTCAAACTTTTGTGATTTTTATATATATATATATATATATATATATATATATATATATATATATATATATATATATATAAAATCCCAATTATTTATTTGGGCTTGTGAAGTGTCTCTCTCATTCAGGACAGAAAGAAGGCACAAGGCTTAATTTTTCAGGATTGAAAACCTTTGTTAAAGTACAGCTTGCTCATGAAAGGGTTGAAGCACTGCCAACTGGAATGCTAAATGTCGACGGCAGCTCCTTTTCATCCGGGCATTGGCATCCCCTCGGCCCCCTCCGTCCACCCTTTGCCCCTCCACAGCAATCAGCACTGCCCGTCTCCAGTTGCATGATCATAAGTGCTTCGAATCAGCATCACTCCCCTCCTGCACTGGCCTTTCCCAGTGGGAGAGCAGCTGCTGTGGTGTGCAGTGACATTTCCCCCAGGGGAACAGTTAGGACCAGAAGTGCCAACTTGCAAGGGCGTTTGGGCTGGGGGCGCTGATGTTGCTTGCGTGAGCATCCTGCCTCCCTTCCTAAGCTGGGCAGAAGCTTCCTGGGCTTTGAGGAAAAGACACCAGACCTCTGACAGGATGGTGGAACCCTCCTGCCTGCTTCCCAAAGCTGGGAGGGCTTTGGGAAGGAGGTGGTGGGGCTCTTGGACCCATTCAGCATCACGTCTCTTTTCCTAAGCCAGGCAAAAGCCTCCCAGGCTTTGGGAAGGCACGCACCAGGGGGACATTGAGGGAACTAGCCTATAGTCCCCCTAGTCCGCTGACCACACGCCACTGAGTGGCTGGTTCTGTATCCTGGAAGGAGATGCCTTGCTCAGCTTTGAAAAGCATTGCACTTTGCCTCTTTCAACAGTGGCCTTTCCCACTGGGAGAAACCAGCATGAGAATGGCTGGTTATCTGATGATGTACCCCAAGCACCTCTGGCCGGCATCCAGCAACACCCCTCCCAGTGTGGTGTAGTGGTTAAGAGCGGTAGACTCATAATCTGGTGAACCGGGTTCGTGTCCCCGCTCCTCCACATGCAGCTGCTGGGTGACCTTGGGCTAGTCACACTTCTCTGAAGTCTCTCAGCCCCACTCACCTCACAGAGTGTTTGTTGTGGGGGAGGAAGGGAAAGGAGAATGTTAGCCGCTTTGAGACTCCTTCGGGTAGTGATAAAGCGGGATATCAAAGCCAAACTCTTCCTCTTCTTCCCTCCACAACCTTTCTGAAAAGGCCATGGAGAGAGTTGCCAGTTGCATGGCACCCCGAAGGCTCCGAGCAGTGCCAAGCAACACCCCTCATTTCCACCCATTCGCCAAAAAGGAAACAGGGTGAAAGAAAGTAAGAGAGGAAAAGGGAAAGGCTCTCATTCCGCTGCACGTTACCCCATATCACCCTTGAAAGAAAGAAAAAAGGTTTCCTTCCCTGGCTTATAACAATAAAACAAGTAGAGGCCGTGTTGCAGACTTATTTTGATGTGCCTGGGTGATTTCATTATCTCTGCTGGTTCATTCCGAAAAGGAAAGTTGAGCAGTGAACGAGTTAAAGAAATCGGCAAGGAAAATATATTCCACGAAAAAGTGAAAAGGAAACATTTCTGCTGACCTAAGGCTTTCTAAAAGTTTGTTTCCTCTAATACCTATAAGTGGGGCCTATACTGACCTGGCAGTGTCTTGTTCAGATTCTGTGAAAGATTTCATCACATCAGGAAGCAGCTGCATCTTAATTTCTAACTCCCTGAAGTTTAAGTTTAATTATTTCTCTTTAAAAGGAAAAAAACAATTCATTAGCCCATATTGGGTCAAACTGACAAAGTGCACGAAAAGAGCTGATAAAGGAAGAACTGTGATGTCCTGGAAAAATTACTGAAGTTATAGAACTTATTTCTCTCTCCCCCCCCCCCAATCACATGTAAAGGTATGGATTGAATTCACACCTAATACTGGACCTGTACTTCCTTGCTGGTCTTGTAGCTTGGCATGTGTCACTGAAGTGTTGCATATATTTTCCAGACATGTATGCAGAACTCTGTGTATTGGATATGAAAAAATAAAGTTCCTAGTCCATATGGTTATGAAGATTTAAAACATTCAGGGAAAGGGTGGACTTAAACCATCCAGGGATTTTATATTTCATTTCCAGGCTATTTGGAGGGGAGGGCCCCAATGTTCATGCCCCTATCTCAAATCCCCCCCCCCCAAATCATATATCACTATTGTTTCCTGTTTGCCCACCTGTCTCCCTTTGTCATTACTATTCTTTGAAAACAGGGCCTTTTTCTTTTCTTTTTAAATTTACTGGAACTTTTCAGCAAAATTTACAAAAGCAATATCAAAATCAGAAAGGAAGTACAACAATGCATATGTCGCATTTATAGGTAAAGGTAAAAGGACCCCTGACCATTAGGTCCAGTCGTGACCGACTTTGGGGTTGCAGCACTCATCTCGCTTTATTGGCCGAGAGCCGGCGTACAGCTTCCAGGTCATGTGGCCAGCATGACTAAGCCGCTTCTGGCAAACCAAAGCAGCGCACAGAAACGCCGTTTACCTTCCCGCCGGAGCGGTACCTATTTATCTACTTGCACTTGGACATGCTTTCGAACTGCTAGGTTGGCAGGAGCAGGGACAGAGCAACGGGAGCTCACCCCGTCACAGGGAATCGAGCTGCCGACCTTCTGTGGTTTAATCCACAGCGCATTTATAGATGTGTCCAAATAGCACTGGTGGTGTTGAATAAGCTCCACAGTGTGCATGATCTTCATATCCTTCATTTCATATCCTAACACAATGTTGCTTCCAGCCCAACCCCTATGATTTAATACTTTATTAACTTTCGGGCATATAGATAACCTGGTGGTAACTCACCCCAGTGCACATAGAACTCCAGTTGTGCTGGTGAGGAGACTGACCTGATCAGACTGCTGCAGCTGATCAAAAATCCAGGGACACAGGGGAACTGTAAAGTTGTTCTCAACCCGTTGCAAGACAGTGCAGATAACCAGCTTACAAAGTGATTGCATGTGCACCATCCCGTAGCAACACTTGATCAATGGCTGTATATATTTACCAGGACGTGGGTGGCGCTGTGGTCTAAACCACTGTGCCTCTTGGGCTTGCCGATCGGAAGGTCAGAGGTTCGAATCCCCGCGACAGAGTGAGCTCCCGTTGCTCTGTCCCAGCTCCTGCCAACCTAGCAGTTTGAAAGCATGCCAGTGCAGGTAGATAAATAGGTATCGCTGCAGCAGGAAGGTAAACAGTGTTTCCGTGAGCTCTGGCTTACGTCATGGTGTCCCATTGCACCAGAAGCGGCTTAGTCCTGCTGCCCACATGATCCAGAAAGCTGTCTGCAGACAAATGCTGGCTCCCTCAGCCTGAAAGCGAGATGAGCGCCGCAACCCCATAGTCACCTTTGACTGGACTTAACCGTCCAGGCGTCCTTTACCTTTAGAAGAAGAAGAGTAGAAGAGTTTGGATTGGATATCCCACTTTATCACTACCCGAAGGAGTCTCAAAGCGGCTGACATTCTCCTTTCCCTTCCTCCCCCACAACAAACATTCTGTGAGGTGAGTAGGGCTGAGAGGCTTCAGAGAAGTGTGACTAGCCCAAGATCACCCAGCAGCTGCATGTGGAGGAGCGGAGACGCGAACCCGGTTCACCAGATTACGAGTCTACCACTCTTAACCACTACACCACACTGGCTTTACCTTTATATATATATTTACCACCTAGCATGTTCTAAACACTTGAACATTGCCTGTTATTTTGTTCAAAATGTGGGAGTTTGTTTATTTATTTGTATAGCATATACACCGTGCTTTGCTCATTGCCGCCCACTATCTGAATGGTATCTCATGCCTTTGCCAGAGTACTATTCTTTTTGAAATTCCCCAACACTTTCATATCTGGGAGAGGGGGAGTTACGTTGTGTGGGTACAAATCTATAACATCCAACGTGCATTTTTGGGGTTGGAGGGAACTGTAAAGGATTTATATCCCTACAAGAAAAAAATGTCAAAGTTGGTTAATATTTCAAACATTATTTATTGGGGTTTATCACCATATGGCTTCCTTATTTAGCTTTCCCTTTACATGGACAAGGGGTTCTTCATGCCTGGTAATATAAAACAGGTTTACCTCTTCTCCTTTCTCACGGATTGAAGAGAATGATTTGGATGGTGGGCCAGAAGCCTGCCCACTTCATTGAATTCAAGTTCCCTCTTTTACTCAGTGGTTTCTGGTGGGTCTCAGGGGTGGGGGCCCAGCAGTTTCTGGTGGGTCTGTGGGCTCCCCGGTTCTCTTGCTTCACCAAGCACAATTCCATATGCAGAGCTCGCTTTCAAATGAGGCAGAAGAGCCAACGTGATGGAAAAGAAGGGGACCGGCAGAAGTAAAGCACAAAAACCCACCAGCAAGAAACCCTTGTATAGAACAGACCGTTATCATGAAACATCAGCCCTATAATCCATCAACCCAGTAAATGAAGGAAGCACACAACAGCCAGCGCTACACTGACTGAGATAAGAAGGTAGTGCTGTGCCAAAACCTGTCCTCAGAAGTTTTCTTCCCCTACAAAAGAGGCTTCTGCTTTTCTGCTTCATTGGCAGGGTAGAATTGCTTCATTCTTTCAGTGGATATGGGGCTATGAGCGTAGCTCCTTGTTACAAGGTGGCCAAGGCTAGCATGTGTATTCAGGGGCAGAGGAAGGGGGATGTGGTGGGTGCGGGCCGCCCCGGGTGTCACCACTGAGGGGGGTGACAAAATGCCAGGCGGCACTCACCGTGGGGTTCTGCAGCACACCCGAGCCATGCCTCTCTCCTGGGAGTGACGCAGTGGCTTAGGCTCCGCGCTAATAATAATAATAATTTTTTTATTTGTACCCCGCCCATCTGGCCGGGTCTCCCCAGCCACTCTGGGCGGCCTCCAACAGACATTAAAATACATTAAAATATCACAAGTTAAAAATTTCCCTAAATAGGGCTGCCTTGAGGTATTTTCTGAATGTCAGATAGTTGTTTATCTTTTTGACCTCTGCTGGGAGGGCGTTCCACAGGGCGGGCGCCACTACCGAGAAGGCCCTCTGCCTGGTTCCCTGTAGCTTTGCTTCTCGCAGTGAGGGAACCGCCAGAAGGCCCTCGGCGCTGGATCTCAGTGTCCAGGCTGAACGGTGGGGGTGGAGACGCTCCTTCAGGTATACAGGACCGAGGCCGTTTAGGGCTTTAAAGGTTGACACCAACACTTTGAATTGTGCTCAGAAACGTACTGGGAGCCAATGTAGTTCTCTCGGGACCGGTGTTATGTGGTCCCAGAGGCCACTCCCAGTCCCCAGTCTAGCCGCCGCATTCTGGATTAATTGCAGTTTCCGGGTCACCTTCAAAGGTAGCCCCACGTAGAGCGCATTGCAGTAGTCCAAGCGGGAGATAACCAGAGCATGCACCACTCTGGTGAGACAGTCTGCGGGCAGGGAGGGTCTCATCCTGCGTACCAGATGGAGCTGGTAGACAGCTGCCCTGGACACAGAATTAACCTGCACCTCCATGGACAGCTGTGAGTCCAAAATGACTCCCAGGCTGCGCACCTGGTCCTTCAGGGGCACAGTTACCCCATTCAGGACCAGGGAGTCCCCCACACCCACCCACCCCTTGTCCCCCCCAAAACAGTACTTCTGTCTTGTCAGGATTCAACCTCAATCTGTTAGCCACCATCCATCCTCCAACCTCCTCCAGGCACTCTACCCCAAATGGTCTGCCCACTGCCTCCCCCCCTGTAGGGCGGCTGAGTGGGAGGAGGCAGGCAGACTCCGGAGGCCCCGCAATGTGCCCCACCCCTGAGCACTCCGCCCCAGGTGCCCGAGCGGCTTCCTCCGCCTCTGTGTGTATTCAGTGTTTTGCAGCCTCCCCAGGTGCTCTGCTTACTTTTGTGGGGCGGGGGGAGGGGGCAGACATATAGGAGACAATATCTTCTGATATTGTCCCCTGGGTTTTAATGAAGGTATGTGGGAAGCTAGGGAGTCCTGACTAGCAAGCGCCTGAGATCAGCGCAGTTGCTGATTTTGTTTTTAAAACAATTTCTTCCTTTTATCTTAAAAAAAATATTTCCACACTGATTTGTTTTTTAATGAATTTTTTATTATTACTACTTAAACTACTAACACAAAACACTTACCAGCAGCCTGGTAGATAGCTTCCCATTCTTAGAGGGGAAAGGGCACAATGGGGTTTACAGGAAGTGCAGATATCTAGGATGACTGCAAAATGCAAACTACAGTATTAGAGTGATAATTTATAGAATGAGAGGAACAATACTCAAAACTTCTCAGCCACCTCAAAAGTAAGGTAGTTGAAACAAGAAAAGCCAACCTCCTCTCCACAGGAATTTCACTGAAATTTTCTCTCCTCTTTTCAAATTTTCAAATTCATTTTCTCATTTATTCATTGGAAATTATCGACATTTTCAGCACAGCAGTATATTTAAAGTGGCATGTATAAATCTATACACATTTTCATGGCTTGATCAAGACATACTAAATGTTGCGCTTTAAGAAACTTGCCACTAAATTCAATATCCTTAGCAGACGAATGTCTTCAAGTTAGAATGGGCCCCAAGCAAATTATTTTTAAAATGAAAATTCATTTTTGGCTCCGAATCCCCCTTTTGACATCAATGAAATTTTCTTCTTAACCCACAATCCTGGCATAAATTATCAGCATGCAGACAGGGCCGCCTTGTTTTCAATCTTATTTCTCCACTCTTGACAATATAAACAACATTTAATTAAAAGATGTAGACTGAAACCCTGTTTATTTTAGTAGCTAACCTATTAACAAAACTCTTAACAATGGAAGATGCAGTGAGACTAGCTGGTGGTGTGATCTCTGTGTTAGGGCACCTGCTGATTATAGTTTCAACAGAGTCAATCTAGAGTCATCCTATTCAAACAAATGGAAAGTGTTTTTCAATCTTTCCATGCTCAAGGAACTCTTTCCACATTACCATGTTTGCAGAGGATCCAGTAAACATTGCAGAATATTTCCCTCTGTGTGTGTGATATTAATGCACATAGCTCAAGCAAGCCATCCTTGGGATTTACCAGTTTTAGCCATACTAAACCAAGAACGCCGATAAGAAGGACGGCAGTTTGAATCCCCGCAACGGGGTGAGGTCCCGTTGCTCAGTCCCTGCTCCTGCCAACCTAGCAGTTTGAAAGCACAAAGTGCAAGTAGATAAATAGGTACCGCTCCGGCGGGAAGGTAAACGGTGTTTCCGTGCGCTGCTCTGGTTCGCCAGAAGCGGCTTAGTCATGCTGGCCACATGACCCGGAAGCTGTATGCCGGCTCCCTTGGCCAATAATGCGAGATGAGCGCCACAAGCCCAGAGTCGTTCGCGACTGGACGTAATGGTCAGGGGTCCCTTTACCATTACCTTTAAACCAAGAGCATAGTCCTCAAAGCACATAGGGCCCAAAGAGCTCCATAGCGTTGCACCCCATCACTTACCAAGAATTCCATGAACATTATGGCTGGAACTTACAACCTGAAAAGAAGAGGACATTAGGAACAGACTGAATATTTTGTAACATCATTTGTGGTGCAGTTCTCGGGATGGGGGATTAGTTTGAACTGTTATGTTTCAGACCTGAAGAATAAGCTTAACCAAAATAAATTCATTCAGCAAAGCTGCATTTTGGCAAAAGGCTGTTTACACTTTTCAGAAGTCCATCCCATTGTGCAGTGTCTTCTCTGTGAACGTCTTTCAGACCTGATGAGGATGCCTTTCCATACTATGGAACATACTTGCATTTGTAATGAACACCCGCATTTCATCCTTTCTAGTAATTAATTGGTTTGTCTCTCACAGAAAAGACACTTAACCTCATAAATTCTAGAAGGGCAAGGTTCCCATCTGGTGTGCATTTTTCTTTTTGTTTTTTTGCTATATGATTCAGAGAAAATTTATTGATTTTCTTACATGGTAAAAATTATACATTCCAAATAAAATACAAAACACAACAACAACAAATTACCAAACAAACAAATACTGTATTTATAAATCCTTAAATTCCCAAAGAAGACTTGTATTATTTAATTCACAATTTCTTAATTTCTCCATATGACTTCCAATCTCCTCATTAAGGGTTCATCCTCCTCCCTTCTTTTATGATCACTGCTTCAATATTCCTTATCTCCATTTCTTTCTTTTATTTTATCTCATGTATTCTTTATCTAACTTACAGATTGTGGAATTTAGTCAAAGCATGTCCAGGTTTTCACTTGTGGACAATGTTTAATTAAGTATTCTTTATAAATCCCCCCTTCTTTTTTATACCATTGGGTTGGCTGTTTCCTAATTGTCTCAGTCATTTTTGCTAATTCAAGATATTCCAAAAGGTGTACATTTTTTCAAGCATGTTCCTTTGTGTTAGATTCTGTAGCTGTAATAGATTCAATAGTTACCTTTTGGTCCTCATAGCACCCAAACTTTTTTTCCATCACAAACAGACTGCGGCACTTATGATGGAGTTGCACTGAAGGTAGTTTTACAAGGTTTAAAGCTGCTTGGTGGTTTCTGATTTCTTCTGCTTTTGGCAACATCTTCCATGGGGATTTAAGGTGACACGGTTCTTACATTTGCTATTTCAGCACAGAAGTGGACAGTGTGTTCTCAGCCAGATGAAGTCACTTCTGTGGTTGCATGCTTTTTTCATCTAGTGAGTCCATGACCCCACAGAAATGTCTTTGTTATTTTACCTATGAAAGAATAACAGCAATTTATTAATAATGTTGCTTGCAATGCTATCATATTTGACCAACACTTAGATCACATTATAGCTTAAATCAGAATAAGATTGCTTTTGCCATCTTGGTGACATCATAAAACCTCTGAGCTATAATAACTCAGAACTGGCTACCATGTGAACAAAGAGTCCATACATGCAACACCCTTCAGAAGAATAAAATAGGATTTTGCCACATTGCATGAACCTGATGTGTGCCTTGTTCAGTTCTTGGTCCATAACTTAAGGAGGATAAGTGGCTAACCTAAGTTCAACGCATTTCCTTGGATGTGAGATCCTGTGAAACCCATAAGAACTTTATTTTTATGTAAATACGGTTAGAGTTAAAAGACTATCTTCTGAAAGAAAGAACCGCCCCCCAATAGCTTATGTTAGGGGTAGCCAACATGATGGTTTCCGGATATTGATGGATGGCAATTTCCATCATCCTTGATTATTGACCATGCTGGTAGAGGGTCTTGGAATCCAGCATGCCTGGAGGGCAACACACTGTCTATGGCAGGGGCCAGCCACCTTTTTCAGCCATGGACTGGTCCACCATCCCTCAGACCATGTGGTGGGCCAGACTATATTTTTTTGGGGGGGGGGAGAACGAATTCCTATGCCCCACAAATAACCCAGAGATGCATTTTAAATAAATGGACACATTCTACTTATGTAAAAACACTCTGATTCCCGGACCGTCCGCGGGCCAGATTGAGAAGGCGATTGGGCCGCATCTGGCCCACGGGCCTTAGGTTGCCTACCCCTGGTCTATGGCCATGCTTCTGTTGATCTCTCGTGTAAAGATGAGTTTCTTCTATAATGATCCATATGGTCTTCTCAGTCTCATCACCTTTCATTTGCGCAACTTTCACCATCAATGAATTTCTCCCACCTCTCTTTGCCCTAGCCTTCACAAGCCCAGTGCCCTCCAGAAATCTTGGACTATTAAGTCCCACCCAGTACAGAGTTGTAGTCTGAAACGTCTGGAGGTGAGGGCACCAGGTTGGCAAAGGCTGCTTTGCCCTTTCTGTTCCACACACACACAAACATTCACATTTGTCAAAGCACCCTTTCCATCTGCATCAGCTTAGTGTTGTGTAAATATCCATCCAGCATTTGTTTCTTTGTTTAATTTACAACGTTTCTATGATGTCCAATAACACAAGGTCTCTGAGCAGCTTCCAATAAAAACAAAAAACAAATAAATGCAGACCATGATTATAAGCATGAACTATAATGCAGCATGCTCACTAATTGCTTACTAATGGGTAGTGAGTGGCAATTTAATAACAACTGTTAACACCGCAGCAAAGACGTTTAAATAAAACGCTGAGAAAATAAGAACTTGCAGCATTCAGTAAGAGACAGGTGGGTTCCAAAGTGAAAACTATAAGTGATTCTCTCCAGGGAGATCAACTCCAAAGTTCACTTCACTATTTCCACCAGTTATAAGAGCACATTTGATGCTAACAGCTTTCTCCTGTCCTGGCAGGTGGTTTTTAAATCAAGCGTTGTTAAATCTGTAGAGCTTAGAGTGATGCATCAGACAGTTCTGACACCCGCTCTTGATTCTGCGCTCATTTCACATAAACCTGCTGTAGGCCTGCGGCATGGCTAAGCAGGCAGCTTCAATTCCAACATCTGAAAGCCGAAAGGCAAAGGAACAGAGGCAAGGGCCAATCCAGACTCGTGATGGGGAATCAGCTTTGTGTCGCTTTGTGATGATCCCACAACTCCAGGCTATCCTCCCCACCTGTAGAGGTTCCTTTTTTAACTAAACAAGGATCTTCATTAGAAGCAATAAGAAAATAACCACTAGAAGGGGGGGGCACTCTTGACTTACTAATTCAGAAGCTTCTCTAAGGTCTCATCAAAATGACTGACAGAACGTGTGAAGAAAATGTGTACCCCACACTGAGATATAGCCCCTCTCTGTTTCAAGGTGTTCTCCTCACCCAGGACCTTTTGTCTCCAGAGCACTTAGACCAAATGTCTGCCCTAAGGATGAAGGAGCTATCGCATGATGAGTCAGGGTGCTTGTCCACTCTATTCTCAGTGCTGACTGATTCCCTGTAGAGAGACAGAGTTCCTCTATCTAGAAATGCTAAGCATTGAAACGGAGGCCCTATGCAATCAAAGCACCCTCAGTCGCCGTCAGTTTTTTTACCCTTAATTTCACTAGCATGGCCGCTTTGTCTTTTTACCTGATTGCGTTTCGACTAACATGTTGTTGTTCTTGTTGTTTAGTCGTTTAGTCATGTCCGACTCTTCGTGACCCATGGACCAGAGCATGCCAGGCACTCCTGTCTTCCACTATCTCCCACAGTTTGGTCAGACTCATGATGGTAACTTAGAGAACACTGTCCAACCATCTTGTCCTCTGTCGTCCCCTTCTCCTTGCGCCCTCCATCTTTCCCAACATCAGGGTCTTTTCCAGGGAGTCTTCTCTTCTCATGAGGTGACCAAAGTCTTGGAGCCTCAGCTTCAGGATCTGTCCTTCCAGTGAGCACTCAGGGCTGATTTCCTTCAGAATGGATAGGTTGGATCTTCTTGCAGTCTATGGGACTCTCAAGAGCAGGGGTCGGCCTGGGCAGGTTCACTCCAGCGGAGATTCCTCCTTGGTCTGGATCACGCGCAGCTGTGATTTCTGGCTTCTGCGCAGACACGCTTTCCGGTGTCTGCATCTACGCAGACGCGATTTCCAGCACTGCGGAAGCGAGTCTCCATGCCGCGCTGCTTTAGCGCAGCGCGTGGGGACTCACCAAGCAGGCCGCTAGGTTCGGGGGCGACTTGTGGGCCGGTTAAATGACCCTCAAGGGCCGCTTGTGGTCCATGGGCCTTAGGTTGCCTACCCTTGCTCAAGAGTCTCCTCCAGCACCATAATTCAAAAGAATCAGGTCTTCAGCGATCAGCCTTCTTTATGGTCGACTAACATAACTGGTGTAAAATTAGCAGCAGCACTATGGGTGGCCTCACAGTGGTCAAAGCTGGAGTAAAATGCTGCACAACATGCTCCCTATAATTGCCACATCTCTTCAGACCTCATTTGGTCTTTCTGCAATGGGCAGAACACCTTAGCTGTGTTCTATAAGTTGTTAAACCATAATCGCGGCACTGTGGTGAGCCAAAGAGATTCCGCCATCTGTTTACAGAGGGAGAGACAGGTATGGGGGCGGGAAGGTATAAGCATGATTCACAACATATTCGTACATGTGCCTGGTAATGGAAACCATTCTAGAAGTAATCATCCTGTGTCTGGAAAATGTTATGTCTGAACCAGCTCAAAAGTCTAAAGCCAGGGGTGTGTTGCCCAGAGTTGTGTTCAACTGCAGAGCTCTTACATTTGATAGTTGCGCTATTTATTAAATATAAATCTTTTTTAAAAAAACAAAAAAAACACCCGCTGACAAATTATGTGTCTGAGGGCTGCAGGCAACACCATTTGACAGCTACTAATATATTTCTTCTGACATTTTTTTCTGCATGCAAAATTCCTGTTGACTTCAACGCACAGGACAATGATGGTTCTGTCAATTGCGCACATGCAGACTCCAGTTTAATTAGCTGCAGATGATGAGTTACCTGCCTTTGGGGAGTTTTGCAGAAGAGATTCTTTGCCTTGGTTTTATTGCAAGTGTAGGTTTACAGGCATAGGCCTATTTTATCGAAAAGAACTCATAAACTTGTATGCTACTTGTATACTAGTGGACATAAGTGTGCATAGGAACACTGATGTGTGCCTGCCTGCTTAAGCAGCATCTTCCAACAGAATCCCATCTTACAGGTATAAAAACCCAGACTAGGCACCCCACTCCACCAATCCTATAACAGTAGGTCTCTTAAGACCTTTTAATCTTTCCATCTGTGCAGTTTTCCCACCCAGTTTTCTGATGAAGTATATTACAAAATCTGTGGCAAAAGAACAGCACAATCCTATACATTTCTACTCAGAATTAACTCCAATTTTGTTCGGTGGGGCTTACTCTCTGGTTAGTGGGGTTAAGATTGCAGCCATATTGTGGCAGAGGCTTTCATGCGCCTATCTCAGCGGATCTCATTTCAGCCCAGATAAAGTGGCTTGCTAGAATTGCTGCTGTTGCCATCCGTCTGCCTCAGAGACAATGGAAGAGTGTGCCATTGGGGGTAAAGTCAAACCGTTGGAGAGTTACAGCGCCTGCAGTGGCTGTAGAGACCAATATGGGAGATACATGTTCTATTGCAGGTGGGTTAAATGGAGGCATCTGGTTTCACTGTTATAAAGGTAAAGGACCCCATGACAGTTAAGTCCAGTCAAAGGTGACTATGGGGTGTGGCCATCATCTCACTTTCAGGCTGTGGGAGCAGGCTTTTGGCTGCAGACAGTTTTCTGGGTCATGTGGCCAGCAGGCTAAACCGCTTCTGGCACAACGGAACACCGTGATGGAAACCAGAGCACAAGGAAACACTGTTTACCTTCCCACCAGAGCGGTACCTATTTATCTACTTGCACTGGCGTGCTTCCAAACTGCTAGGTTGGCAGGAGCTGGGGCAGAGCAATGGAAGCTCACCCCGTCACGGGGATTTGAACCGCCAACCTTCTGATTGGCAAGCCCAAGAGGCTCAGCACCACCCGCGTCCCTATTCACTGTTATAGATGCACCATGGCATTTCTTCACTCTGCACTCCTCCCAATGGTCATTTCTCCACCAGAACCTATTCTAAAAAGCTGAGGAATTTCCTAGGGTTTTTATACCAAGGCAGCAAGGTCCCTATATAACTTATTAAAGTCACTGATATATGTGTTGGGAGAGCAGGGTACGTAAAAGTCTCGAGGGGGTTGTGTGCAGAGGGGGCTGCAAGACAGGTGAGAGGATGAGGCATAGAGATTGTGGTGATCTGCATGGAAGGGAGAGTTGAGAAAAGGAGGAGGAGGAAGGGCGAAGGGGGTTGGAGGGGAAATTGGGGGTGCTGAAGGGTTTTCAAAAAAAGGAGGGAGTAGGAGGCATGGGAGTGGAGATGAAGAGGAAGGCAGGAGCAAGAAAGGGTCTGGAGAAGAGGAGCGGGTGGTTTCATAATTGGACAGAAGATGGAAAGGGTGCTTAGTGGTTGCAATGTGTGTGAGGGGTCTGTGTGCAAGGGGAGGTTACACAAAAGGAGAGGGAAGGAGGAGAAGGCATGGGCAGGAGGTGGAAGGTGAAAACAGGGGTGCAAAGCAGGGCTGCAGAATAGAAGTGGCTTCAGAAATTGGGTTGGAAAGGCAAAAGGTGAGTTTAGTAGTGGCAGGAAAGGAGGAGCTCTGGGAGGTTGATGTGAGGGAAATTGCAGGGCAGTGGGGTTGGTGAGTAGAGCAAGAAAGGGCACAGCCTAGTAAACATGTAAATACTCCATGTTGTATTATGTGTGTGCTAGAATGAACCCACCCTGGAAATAATCTACTAAATAGCACCCATGGACTGCACTTGTGGTCTTGTTGAGATATGGATTGTTCTCCCTTCTCGACCCTTTGATCTCCAGGGTCACTTTTTCGAGATGAACCTCTTAACAAAACAACCAGCTCCCGTCCACGTTTGGTGTGCTGGTACGTACTGAGGGCCAGCCCCAAATTTATATGCCTTTGGACAAGCAAGCTTTCTTTATGACTGGCTGGCTGCTGGCCTGCCATGGTTTTGGGGTGTTTATTTTTTATTTTTTATTTTTTTTTTTGCAGTACATGTGCCTACAAAGAACACGGGAGCATATTTGGAAGAGGATTTATTTTCCTCCCTGAAAGATTTCTGCCTCTTCTGATTCGTGTCCCCCTTAACGGCATGTGTTATATATTGACAGGGATTAAGTTTCCCCTCCTGAACGGAACAATGTGAGAGCTAAGAGCTACCTTGCTGGTTTCTAAACGCGAGCAACGAGCTATGCCAGAGCTTCCAAGCAAAGCACTCCTCCTCTCCAGGCTCTGCCACGCTCCCTCTCTCCTTCCCTCTCTCTCTGCCTCTCCCTCCTTCCTTCTCCCAGTTATCCTTGTCCGGGACCCCCTTTCCCCCTTTTGTTATTCGGCATGTCTGATTAGCCCGAGCCTGATTGGCTGGCTGCCTGTTCGGAGAGAGATTCCATGCAGATCAGCCCTTGCTCTCGCCCAGTCCTCGCTCAGGAAATGTGAGCGCGGCGGATGGAAGCGGATAGGCAGCGGCTCAAGCGCTAGCCCCACCGCCACCGCTGCTGCTGCGCCGAGCCTGACAGCAGGCAAGCAGGCAGGAGAGTCGCTTAGCAGCCGCAGCCTGACCGACTGAGATCCCGGCAAGGATCCAAGCATGGAATGGTGCCGCCGGGCAACAGCTGGCGCTCTGCTCCTGGCTTCCCTGCTCCTGGTAAATGCAATTTCTTCTCTTTTACTCAAGCAGCGGGCGGCGGCTGCAGGATGGTCTCTCCTCCCTTGCGATGACTGGAGAACTTAGGCGGGGAGAGCGCGCGGCGACTCCTTCCCAGCGAGGCTGCTCTCGCAGAGGTCCCAGCCTCGCAGGGCAGGTCCCGTTAGGTGGCAGGGGCTTAAAGGCAGGTACAGAGGGTTGGGCTCGCCTCTGGTGTGGACAGGCAGCCCCTGAAACTTCTGGAGGGAAGCCCTCCTGACATCCAGTTCTGTGGTCAAGGATGTGCCCGGGATTCTTTCCAGAAGGGATGCCGTTCTTTTCCCTCCTCTTAAACAAACTATTTCGCCCACTCTGCGAGAGGGACAGAAAAGCAGGTCCCCCAAGCGACTGAAGTATCTAGCCCTGCTACCGCAGGAGTGCACGGATCTCTGATCACTGCAAGATTCTCGCGCAAACTTAGCTGCTTCTTCCCTCTCCGCGGTGTCAGGGATCCTGCCCGTCTGATGAGCTTAAGCGCGCGTTATCTCAGCCAGACGAAACTTTTCAGATAGGAGGCTTCCCTAAACTGAATGACGGATGGAATTCTTTTGCGAGTTGGACTCTTGGGCTTGGGGGTTTGGGGGTGTTAAAAGGGAAGGCTCGGTTGCAAATTCTCCCCCATAGGTTGCTATCCCTCCTCCCTACCCTCCCTCACGTTCCCAAAAGCGTCGCTCACAATCCTGAAAAGATATGCTCATGCATGCTGCGTGTGCCTTTTGTGTTTGTTTGTTTGTTTGTTTGTTTGTTTTCAAATCACTTCTCGTTCATGCTGATCTTTTTTGCAACAAGAACTAAAGTTGGTCCAGGACCAGGAATGTCCGTGTGAAGGATTTCGCAAATGCAAAGGGGGGGGGGCAGAAATGACATTTCAACGTCAATAGTACTGTTTCTGGTGTGATTCAAGGAAAATCCAGTCTGTCTATCAATACGAATTAAGCTTGCTATTGCACACTAAGGTCTACGAGTTATTTGAAAGTTTATTGCTGACTCACTCTTTCTCTGTGACAGGGTTCTGACACTGCACTTCACTTGCACTCTAAATACTTTCCTACAGATGGCTGCTTATCGTAGACTAAACCGGGTTACTGTTTGTCATTGTAATTATTGCCAGCTCTACTGCTTATACTGTACCAACTATCACTTTTTATGGGCAAACTTATTTTTTGCCAACAAGTGTTGTGCACGATATTGTACATGCCACTGTCCCCAAATCTTTGCACTAGTTATGCACATATTATTTAATTGTGCATATCAACATTCGTTTTTAAGATAAGATGTGTAAACTATTACAAATCACTAGTATAAATGTGGCAGGAATGGGTGGCTGGTCAGCCTAATCCAGGGCTTTTTACCCACAGTACCTGTTTTCAGTGCCAGAACACATCAGCATTTCTCTTGCCACTGAATAATCCCTTCCATTCGCCACTTCTATATTAAAGGGGTCGTTTGCAAGCTCCTTGGGGCAGGGGCCTGTCTTTTGCTTATTTTACACTGCAGAGGACTGTGTGCATCATGCAATAGTGATTTGTAAACAAATCTTCATCCTTATTGTTCTGCAAGTCAAAAGAGTGAGGCTCTTTCTTCCTTTCTGGATTCATCCCAGCAGCAAGAAAAAGAGTATTATATTTGGAGCATGCTTGCGTTAGACTTGCATAATTGTTACTCTCCGTTGCCCTGCCAGATCGTGCAATTCTAACCCACCAAGAGCCAGTTTTTGAGAGCAAAAAGGGGCGCTAAACCCTCATTCGCCCGCAGCATACCTCCCCACTGCCACCCCCAATAAGCTGTCGGTGGGAGACTGTGGGCAACAGACGGGTTCACCATGCCTCAGTCACATGCCCCTTTCTCTCTTAAAATCGATCCCTGCTTTATACATAACTGGAAAGCTTTGTTTTGGGGGTTTTTTGGGGGGGTATTCTAGGACTGACTGAAGCAAGAGTTGAAGCAGCGTGATTTGGCTTCATCCTCAGAACATACCTAAACCAAATCTCCATTACTTGTGAATTAGGCACTCGTTTCTCAGTTCACTAAAATAAATAGTACTCTCTGCTGCCAACCATTATGCATTATTCTTTAATGCTATACCAGTTCGAGTTAGGTGGGTTGACTGGGATTTATTTATTTTTAAAATAGATTTCCCCATTCACCACCAAATAAACCTTAATTTGTGCCTGCAGGTAAGTTATAGGGAAAAATGGGAAGGGGGAGATGCAACCTCAAAAGTACACAAAACAATGCACTATTTTTCTTCTTCTTGCCCCAATGCATTTCAAAGCACACCGAGTAAAGCACAATAAAATGATGAGTGATGGGGAAGACTATGTTACACTCCCCCCTGCAAATTAATACATGCATTTTGGCAGGCAGGCAACTTTCTGCTTCGCTGTTTGGTTTCAAAGATCTTTATGGGTGGAATGAAATGGAACAAGAAATTTAAAAGAGAGTTGAAGATAAGAGAGAACATAATTAGGGGATTAATAAGCTAGCACTTATGGAGTGTGTGCATGAGTGTGAATCATGACTTCCGTTCCTCTTGTAAAAGAGTTTCCTTAAATCAAGGGTGAGGAATGAGTGAATTATGGAGGGACACCAAGAACAGGATATAGATTATAGAAACCTGCAGATCTCCGGCTCCTCCCTTTAAAGTAAGTCACCCGACCTCAGCTCAGCATTAATTTATGTGGGAGAATGAAGCATATTGTGCTTGGCTTTTAGTTCTGGTCTGCATAGCACCGCAAACAAAAAGGTAGCCTTTGCCTTGCAGGTGTGGCTTGCAACAAGAAACAAAAAAATAAGGTTACATTAAGTATGCACAGCTACCTGGGTAAAGTCAACTAGGAAGGTATCAGAGCTCAGTACACACATACCTGTTGATCCCTAAGCAGCTTGTGATGTCAGATGAGGGCCACACCAGAAGCACCAGAAGCAAATCCCTCTCTTTGGTAGATGTCTGCCCCAATCCTATATAATAAAGAGCCTGTGTCCCTCCGTAGCTTTCCGTCCGTCACTGGAAATCGCAAGTGCGCGTGCGCTCCACTGACGCACGGATTGGAGAGGAGAGAGAGGAGGAGGAGCCTGATGTTGGAGCGCAGCGCGAGCGAAGCGCTTGCGCTTCGCGAGCCTCCGAACCTCTCCGCTCGGCAGCCATTGCTGCTGCTGCTACCACCGCCGAGCCTCCGAGGGCTCCGCGCCCACCGCATGGTCCGGCCCCGCCGCTGTTCTCCGGAGGAGGAGGAGGGCAGCCCGGCTGAGGAGGGGCGGGAGAGCTGAGCGCTCACCCGCTGCCGCCGCCTCCGAGGCTGCCCCCGCTCGGCAGGCTCTGGCTGCGGCTCCGGTGGGATGCGCGGCGCCCCGGCTCGCCAAAAACAAACAAACAAAAGGCAAAAAAGTGGCCGCCCGGCAAAAAAAAAAGGGCAGAAAACCCCCCCGAAAAAAAGCGACTGCAGAGCCGCCCGCTTCCAGCCATGGCGAGCGGGAGGGAAACCGCCGCCACGGCGAGCGGAAAAGGCAAAAAAACCCGCCCGGGAAAGCGGAGGAGAAGCGGCTGAAGCAGTGAGAGAGAGAGAGAGGTGTGTGTGGAGGTGGGGAGGAGGTGGCTGCCGCCGCCGCGCGCTCGCTCTCCCTCCGCCTCCTCCTCCGGCTTCCCTCTCTCGCTCTGTCCAAGGGAGGGGAGGAGGGGGGAGAAAGATGGGGGTGGTCTAGGAGTGCAAGGGGTGAGTGGCTTGGCTGCAAGACCTGGGGGTGCAGGTCTAGGGGTGCAAGGGGTGGGTGGCTTGGCTGCAAGACTTGGGGGTGGTGCAGGGGGTGGGTGGCTTGAGGGTGCAGGTCTAGGGGTGCAAGGGGTGGGTGGCTTGGCTGCAAGACTTGGGGTGGTCCAGGGGTACAGGGGGTGGGTGGCTTGGGGGTGCAGGTCTAGGGGTGCAAGGGGTGGGTGGCTTGGCTGCAAGACTTGGGGGTGCTCCAGGGGTGCAGGGGGTGGGTGGCTTGGGGGTGCAGGTCTAGGGGTGCAAGGGGTGGGTGGCTTGCCTACAAGACTTGGGGTGGTCCAGGGGTGCAGGGGGTGGGTGGCTTGGGGGTGCAGGTCTAGGGGTGCAAGGGGTGGGTGGCTTGGCTGCAAGACTTGGGGGTGGTGCAGGGGGTGGGTGGCTTCAGGGTGCAGGTCTACGGGTGCAAGGGGTGGGTGGCTTGGCTGCAAGACTTGGGGTGGTCTAGGGGTACAGGGGGTGGGTGGCTTGGGGGTGCAGGTCTAGGGGTGCAAGGGGTGGGTGGCTTGGCTGCAAGACTTGGGGGTGGTGCAGGGGGTGGGTGGCTTGAGGGTGCAGGTCTACGGGTGCAAGGGGTGGGTGGCTTGGCTGCAAGACTTGGGGGTGGTGCCGGGGGTTTGTGGCTTGAGGGTGCAGGTCTAGGGGTGCAAGGGGTGGGTGGCTTGGCTGCAAGACTTGGGGTGGTCCAGGGGTACAGGGGGTGGGTGGCTTGGGGGTGCAGGTCTAGGGGTGCAAGGGGTGGGTGGCTTGCCTGCAAGACTTGGGGTGGTCCAGGGGTGCAGGGGGTGCGTGGCTTGGGGGTGCAGGTCTAGGGGTGCAAGGGGTGGGTGGCTTGGCTGCCGCCTTTCTTCTAGAGCCCGTAATCTTTACGGGCTTAATTTACTAGTCATGAATAAAACAGGGTAAATGGTAAATGGAGCCCTGACCGTTAGGTCCAGTCGCGGACGACTCTGGGGTTGCGGCGTTCATCTCGCTTTATTGGCCGAGGGAGCCAGCGTACAGCTTCCGGGTCATGTGGCCAGCATGACTAAGCTGCTTCTGGCGAACCAGAGCAGCGCATGGAAACGCCGTTTACCTTCCCACTGCAGCGGTACCTATTTATCTACTTGCACTTTTTGGGGTGCTTTCGAACTGCTAGGTTGGCAGGAGCAGAGACCAAACAATGGGAGCTCACCCCGTGGAGGGGATTCGAACCACCGACCTTCTGATCGGCAAGCCCAAGACGCTCAGTGGTTTAGACCACAGCGCCACCCGCGTCCCTAAAGGGGGTAGGGGCCCAATTTTAAGAGCAAAAGGAGGCTGTGAGTGGGTGGCCTTGTTTTTGTTTTTAAATCCAGTCTGGCACTCCAGGCAGCGCTGGGTGGTTTAGTCTAGGCACCATTTCAATTTCCCACAATTCACTTGAGGTAGCATGCCTTTGGAAGGCTGAGGAGTTAAAGTGGGGGCTGAACACAGCCACCTAGCAGTGCCATCACTGTTGCCTGCCTCCACGTAAGCCAGTCAGGGCTCAGTGAAGGGCACTATTCTGAAGGGCCCCTCAGCCTGGAGCCAAGCCTGACCCCTCCTCAATCACATCATTCGCTGTTAAATCTGGGCCTTGTAACCCTCATTTTACTGATGCAGGCCCACATTTTTTTATTTTTTAAAAAAAGAAATGTGTTTGCTGTCAATTCTAGCATATCCCTGATAACTTCCATGTATGGAGAGCTGTCACTATGGATTTGCTGGAGAATAGACTGTAGCTGACACTTGCAGACACCTCTGAATGCAACGGTCAGAAGAAAAAACTATCACCTCCTCAGTACGCTGAATGAGTTAGCCCACATATAGATCACACAAAGCAGACAGGAGCCTTGGTTGTACATGGCTAGCTTCCCAGGATGAGCATAGGACATGTCTCGGAGGGAAAAGGTTTTGCAATTTTTGTGCAACTGGGAGCCTGGAAAGCTGGCGTGAATGAGTCCATAGAGGCTGAAGGTCAAGAACCTGAATGGATTGTGGTTATGTAAGCAAAATAGGTACAACGGGACAAGTACCTGGGGTTTCCATCCTCCAAGCCAAGGATGGGGAACCTATGGTCCTCTAGAACAGTGTTTCCCAACCAGTGTGCCTCCAGATGTTTTGGGACTACAACTCCCATCATCCCTCGCTAGCAATACCAGTGGTCAGGGATGATGGGAATTGTAGTCCCAAAACATCTGGAGGCACACTGGTTGGGAAACACTGCTCTAGAAGTCCCAGTCCCAGCCAACATGGCCAATGGTCAAGAGTTATGGGATTTGTAGCCTGTGTAGGGCCACAGGTTCCCCATTCTTGCTGTAGGCCAAAAGTGTGCATTCATTTTAGATGGTGTTGCCCCCACTCTTCACTACCTTGTTTAGCAAGCCCCCTTTCCCCTACTACAAGAGATGCTCAGAGTCTGAACAGTCAGGTGGAGTGCAGAAGTTCCAGACATGCCCCTAATCCTTTACTTCACTCCACCTCTAGTCTGAATAGCACCATTTTTTCATATTTCTGCATAATGCAAAATGGGAAGTGAAGGGGCAGCTTAGCCCAGTTTCATCAAAAGCCATCCTACTGTGTGCTGGAGTAATTGCTCTGCTGCTTTCACCAAGGTCCACATCCTAGGTTAAGGTTTTTAATCTCTGATGATGTGTTTGCTGTGGTACATCCTCTTCCTTAGAGCCATCGTCTTCAATACTTTCATCCTGTAAAAAACAATGGGCCGTAGTTTCAGAAAAGGCAGGAATTGTGTGGTCTGCAGTAGTAGTGTAGAATGCATCAGTTCTTTATCCTGGCACTAGAATCCTCACATCTTCACCACATGCCAGTTGGGGGCCAGAATGGCACACACAGCATTGTGGCTGCCAGCAATCAGATAAGGCTTTAGCAACAAGAGACCACTTTCGGTTGATTTGTCAGAAGTGTCTGCGTAGCCAGAGTGAGGGCAATGCGCCCTGTCCTCACTCTGAATGGGCTTTGTCGTGTAATCATACAGCCAAATCATGATGTCATCCTGTTGATGATATGATAGCCCCAATTGGCTAGGGTCACAGTAGTCAGGAAGAAGCACATGGCCAGGAAGGGGAGGAGGGGAATGACACTGAAACAGCTGTAAATAGCAAAGCAATCAGATTGTGAAAAGGTGTGAATGTAAGCAGCACGGAACATGTTGGGTCCCTTGGTGGCCGCCCTTATTATTCTGAAAATCCTGCTGTGAACACTGACCTATTGCCTGGAATCAGATGGACAGAATGGATGTATTTCAGTCTCACCACCCAATAAGCCCACATAGATGTTTCTAAGAAGAGGTACCACCGCTTTGGCAGTATGTTGATGACAAATGATTTACATCCTGAAATGCTAATATCCTTTGCACACGTAGAACCAAACGTGTTTTTGTCACCAGGTGTACACTATGGTTTTCCCAGTAGTGATGTATGGAAGTGAGAGCTGGACCATAAAGAAGGCTGATCGCCGAAGAATTGATGCTTTTGAATTATGGTGCTGGAGGAGACTCCTGAGAGACTTCTTGGACTCCAAGAAGATCAAACCGATCCATTCTGAAGGAAATCAGCCCTGAAGCTGAGGCTCCAATACTTTGGCCACCTCATGAGAAGAGAAGACTCCCTGGAAAAGACCCTGATGTTGGGAAAGATGGAGGGCACAAGGAGAAGGGGACGACAGAGGACCAGATGGTGGGACAGTGTTCTCGAAGCTACCAACATGAGTCTGACCAAACTGCGGGAGGCAGTGGAAGACAGGAGTGCCTGGCGTGCTCTGGTCCATGGGGCCACGAAGAGTCGGACATGACTAAACAACAACAAGCACGCTCAAGAAGGAACGGAAGCCACTGAGAGTACTTTCCCATGGAGAGGACTTACAGGATGCATGCATTTGTTTCATGCATACTTTGAAGTATATACTAAACACCTAAGAATGCAATGTGTGAAGTGGCACTGAAGTAAGTGAAGACTATATGTTTGAGTTTCTCAAGAGATAATTTAGCATTCTGCCTGCCACAGCATATAGCTGAGGGCAGCAGCAGCAGCAGCAGCAGGGCCACATCCAGCCTCTTGGAGAAATCTACCAGACCCACCTCTGGTTAGAAGCAAAAGAATTCCAGACATTAGATTTCACCACTGACCTTGTGAGTGCCAGGACCTCCAGCCTCCTTCATTCTTGTAAAAATTCCATATTTCAGTGATGCTGACACAGAGTTCAGTGGAAACTCTTCACATATGTTAGTTCATAGGAATGTAGGCTTTATTGTGGCTGATATGCAAATATGCTGCCACCAGCAAAAAGGAGTTGAGATGGAGGAACCCTGCAAATATTGCACCAGCTCTGGCTAGGCAGCAGGAGGGAGGCATTGATGTTCTGTCTCTCCTGCTCCATCACATTCTTTCTGAGCTGGAGCGGAGCTGTGATTTAGCACCATCTGG
Organism: Darevskia nairensis; assembly: GCA_034642065.1. Classification (NCBI taxonomy): domain Eukaryota; kingdom Metazoa; phylum Chordata; class Lepidosauria; order Squamata; family Lacertidae; genus Darevskia; species Darevskia nairensis. The sequence goes on from JAWWNI010000439.1 coordinate 1,404,461, forward strand.
TTCATTGAGTCACTGTGCTCAGAAGAGGGCTGGCCACGCTCCACCTCTGAAAGCCCCACTGCATGCAGATCGAGAACTACAAACCATCATACAATAGGAGGTACCTGACACAGCAAAGATCTATCAGGGGACTGAGCCCAATAAATTTTAATTAACTTAAAAAAAGAAAAATCTCATTGCTTTGTTATGCAACAGGGCCTGAACTTGCAACCCAAGAGGCTAACAAGTAAGTAATTTTAGAAATAAGGAGATTGGAGAGCAGGATTGTCCAGGTGGCCATCTTTGTTGCTTTTAATTTCACCGTTGTTGTTGTTGTTGTTGTTGTTGTAAAACACATACTCGTGTTTTTCTGTGCATATGCAGTTCTTCCTTGTGGGGAATGTGGATTCAGGTTTATTAATCAATGTATTTCTGCAATTGTTTCCATGCACATGCACTTAATTTGATATAGATTGCCAAAAATTGGTGAGGAGGGAATCTTGAAGAGAATTGGTAGGAAGCCAGGTTTAGCTTCTGCTAAAAGAATTAGCAGACTACTACTGTTTCCTTCTGAGTAGCTGCACAGGTGCAGCTCTGCAAGTCGCTTGCTCCAAAAATGAAAGCGGGGGGGGGGGGGGGGAGAGAGAGAGACAGGAAAGTGACCAAGAAGAGGCACAGCATGAGACTTTCTCCAGATCAGTTGTGAAATAACTGGAACCCACTTGATGAAGTACATAATTGGGGGGGGAGGGGCTTGAAGTTCCAGACTTTAAAGTGAACATGCTAACAGATCCCAGGGATAAATTACGGAGGCCCCTTTTTGTGAGTAAATATCAGTAGCAGAGTTTGTGTGTGTGTGTGTGTGTGTGTGTGTGTGTGTGTGTTTTAAAAACTGCCAATCCAGATGCACCAAAAATAAATAAATAAGATGTAAAAAAGTGTGTGTGTGTGTGTTCTAATCAATTGAAGAAACATTTATGTGACTGATTTGTCAGGGGTGAACATTTTCCTCAGTATCCACAAGAATGCCTACACTATGAATGCAAAAAACCCTGAATGAGAACCCACGTAGCACCATGGTTGGACTAGTAAGACCCAGGTTCAAGTCCCCCTCAACCATGAATCTCACAGATAACCTTGGGCAACCTCTAAGCCACTTGGACACACTCAAATGGACATACTGAGGAATGAGTGTGATTCCTGGGGGGGGGAAATCCTTCATGGGGTGGATGAAGAGTTGTAGGATAACAATTCAATGAAGTTTTTATTATAAAAATGCAGGGGGGGGGCCCTCTTTTTTGTGAGGGTGTGTGTGTGGAAGATAAGAGAAACTAAACATTTCTTTTTTTAACCACGCCTTGATCAATATTGCATGGAGTTCCTGTTGTGTGATGTGTGTACGCACAGATAAAGCCTGCTGCTTAAATTATGGTTGATAAGGTTGGGAGGCCGTTGATGAAAGAGATTCACCTGAGGTAAAGGGAAAGGGAAAGGGACCCCTGACCATTAGGTCCAGTCATGTCCGACTCTGGGGTTGCAGCGCTCATCTCACTTTATTGGCCGAGAGCCGGCGTACAACTTCCGGGTCATGTGGCCAGCATGACAAATCTGCTTCTGGCGAACCAGAGCAGTGCACGGAAACGCCGTTTACCTTCCCACCGGAGCGGTACCTATTGATCTACTTGTACTTTGACGTGCTTTCGAACTGCTAGGTTGGCAGGAGCAGGGACCGAGCAACGGGAGCTCACCCCGTCGCAGGGATTCGAACCGCCGACCTTCTGATCAGCAAGCCCTAGGCTCTGGATGGAAAGAGCTTGCCTGTCATAATCTGACCACTAATATTGATGCTTCAGGAACCAGATGCAGACCACGGGACCTCATTTGACCTCCATTGATTTGCACCAGCGGAGAATTTGTCCTTGGCTTGCAAAATGAACATACGTTCATAGCCCTAAACTTCCAATGACAGGGACCAACAAACCCAGGTATTTTTCGGTGGGGCGAGAAGAGATGCCTTTGCTCCTGATATAGATTTTACATGCTGAAGAAATAAGCCAATAAAAACCCGAAGAGGGTTAAAAGGCCCATTATGTTCATTTAGAGAATGCAGAATGGACACAAGGAGCCTTCAGTCTTCTCGCTCAAAGGGAATGTGGCTGAGACTTAGGCTGCCTCTTTGACATGCATGTTCATCCTGACTTGAAGTCAAACCACTTCTTGTCAAAGAGTCATTGAATCAAATTTGCATTTGCTGTCTGCTCCTTTTCAGGGGCCCTTAGCTCTCTTGCCTGCCATTGTGGTAGTTTCAGGAGTAACACTAGGAATGATAATAAAGTACATGGGTTCCCCCTCCCCTCAAGAATTTATTTCCCCTTCTCCTCCTCCTCCTAATTTATACATGGAATCTAGTCAACTACAATAGTCCATTCCATTCATGCTCTCCTCCTCTATTATCTGTCTTGGATGACCATCGGTGCAATTAGCCTGCGGACTGAATCTTAAATTCCTTGTTTTACAGCTGAACTCAGAAAAGTTTTCTTCTGTCACCCCCACCCCTTTATGTGCAGATATGTCTATCACTCTAAGACTGCCCATCTGTTTCTACGTTTATAGCTGTGCGGAGAGAAGGATTTTCCAGTGCTTGCTCCAAAAATGCACATGTTCTTTTTCCATGATCACTCACTTGTGTATGCGACCGGCACTCAGTTGTGCCAGCTAAATAGGTGCACGCTGTACTCTGCTCTTTACACACGCAGTCAAATGGCTTTGTTTATGCACACGATCCCTGTTCAAAAATATTGTGCCGTGCATGTCCAAAACTGATCTCGTGCTCTCTGCCACTCAGATATCTTTGCTGCACCTGAGTTCAAAAATTAAAACCATATCCACTGGGCAAAAGGGCATTTATCTAAAGCAGTGTTTCCCAAACCTGGGTCTCCAGCTGTTTTTGGACTACAACTCCCATCATCCCTTGCTAGCAAGACCAGTCAGGGATGCTGGAAACTGTAGTACGGAAACAGCTGGAGACCCAGGTTTGGGAAACACTGATCTAAAGCGCTGCTATGCAGGAGGTATCTGAGGAAGCAGGGATGAGAAGAATCCTGCAAACCTTTAAATATGTCACTAAAGGCAATCAAAGAGGTCTAGCGTAGATTATTAAAGGGTGTGGGTATTAGGTCAAACAGTACATGAGACAGGAAACCACCTCAGACTGCAGGTGTGAGCTCCTATGATCCTATGCACCTCAATAAATCATTCCCAGCCGATAGAAAATATATTGATTCATTTCCTTGACATGTTGTTTGTGTGGGAGCTTATTCCCACAGGCTTCGGGGAACCGACTGTTTCAAATGAAAGGGCAGGTGACTAAGCAGTGGCAAGATAGCAGGTTATAAAATTGTACATGGCATGGAGGAAGTGAATAGAGAAAGGTTTTTCTCCCTCTCCCATGGCACTAGAAGCTGAATGTTGGAAGATTCCAGATAAAAGAAAGTACTCCTTCACACGGTTAAACTATGGAACTCACTGCCACAGGAAGGAGCGATGACCATAAACTTGGATGGTGGATTACAGATGAAATAGGAACAGCTAAAAACATAGAAAAGAAATAATAGGAAAACCAATTAAACATTAATATCATTCAGCATCTCCCTCTTGCTCTCTCTGAGGTCTATTAAAAACACACAGATAATTACAATAAAAACAGCACAGCACCAGCTCTTTCATTCAAAGCAATCAGTTCCCCAAAGCCTGTTGGAATAAGAAAGTCTTTGCCTGCCAGCAGAAAAAACAACGGGGGTGGGGAGCCAGACTAACTTCTCTAGGGAGGGGGTTCCAAAGTCTGGGAGCAGCCACCAAGAAGGCCCTGCCCCTACCAAGCATGAATACAAGCATCTGGTTCAGGCAGTGTGAGTGTATATGCGAGGGAAGAAAAACTGGGTCTCGGGTCACATTTGGATGACCTTTTTATTCGGCAATCATCCTGAACTGTTTGCACAAAGTTTTTGGGGAGGAGGTTTAGACCAGGCCAGCTATTTATGGAACAAGCATTCTGATTAGCTTGCTGGGAGGTTAGGCGACATTGTGTCAAGCACATGTGAGCCCACATTTTCCATTCACTTTCCTGATAGCAAAGAGGCTGACTTTTCGGAGAAGCGGGCTAGTTGCATGAGAACGCCAAAGCAGCTTTAATTGTACAAACTTTAGTGGCTGTGACAGTCTGGAAGTGCCCTCAGTCTTGTCCTTTGTGCGTGCATTTGTGTCAACGATGAGAAGCCGAGGATGGAAAGTACATGCATATTTCCTATATGGCACATTCCTTAGCATGCATATGCGTGTTGTGTGAGTTGAAGCATCCTCTGTGGTTGCTGTCTTGACTTATGCGCTCTGCGTGCAAATGGATTGTGTTGCGTAGATCTGTGGGGAGCTGATACCATTCATGTACTGTATTCCTTGATGGCAGGAGACTTGTGAGCACATGTAATAGCTGTGCATCTTGAGTACAACAGGGTATTCTTCTGTGGGCCCCACCCTCTAAGCTCTGCCAAGGTGCCAGGATTTTTAATTTTACAAGTTTGCAAGCCTATATGTAACCTATGAAATTAGGCAAGAGGTTGAGAAATCTTTGCCCAAGGATATCCAGGTAGATCCCCAAAGGAACAGGATCTTCCTTGGTTTCAGTTCTGATAGTCTGTCAACACTGTCAGACTGGCTGTTTGGTTGCATGTTTAGACCTTTTAACCCGACCCAAATAAATTCAGACAAGACTCAAATTTTTGGTTTGGTTTTTGGGGGAATTTAGGCCACAACTTTATTGATTACAGCAAGTGAGTGGTTGCATAGGCTCTGGTTCCACTAGCTCCCTGCACCTTGGCAGGTAGCGCTGACCCAGGGCACCAGCATAGGTCAGCCTAGGGTAAACACCTGGAACAGTGGAAAGCGGAGACATACTAGTCCACCATCCAGATGTCCCCTGGACTCGGGCACGGTCAGGGTTGACCAAACCATTGAGTCCCTGGATTCCTTTAATGGAATACCCTTCTCATAGGGATGGCCAGAGCGTTCTGCCACCCCTGTCACCTGAACCAGAGCCTATCCGCAGCCTTACAAGTTGTGACGATTTGCTACGTGGCGGGCAAAACCCAAATGGCACCAGCCAATCTGCCAAGTGGGGAAAATTCCTGCCGTGCCCCTGTCCCAACGACAGGTGACACACGACGGCATAGCAAGGTCAAGCGCAAGCCCTAAATATAGGGAGAGGTGGGTGGGTGTTCCGATGCACAGGCTCAAAAGAGGAAGCTCAGAGACACGTGCATGGGCCTTAAGCAGGTCCCTCGTTCAACTCTTGCTAGCGTCCCATTGGTCTGATTACACCCCAGCAATGAGGGACCTACCAATAGGGTGTTGTGGCTATCCAATAGAACCCACCCACAACACCGGGTCTGGTTGCCAGGTCGCACCGCAACACGTGCCCTCTTTGAGGGAGGACACGATTAGTCTAGCTGTTTGCAAATTCCCACAAGAATGACTGCATGACGGTGAGCTTTGGCCCCGAGTGCAGTTGTGACCATAGCGTCTGCAGAATGCATTTTGCAATTCTTAGAAAACTGATAGGCCTTTTTCGAATTTCTTTCAGCGCAATGATTTAAGTTTCCTTTCACATCCCTGCCGTTGCTGTTGCAGCCACCGCCATAGTAGAACATGCTTTAATTTCATTGTAAAAATAACCCCAAATAGTTGTGGGTAAATCAGAAAGCTTCATCATCAGAAGGGTGGGATGCAAGACACAGTAGCGAGAAAGTATGAGTGCAAGATTTATTCCATCTCTGTGGCAAGCATATGCAGCGCTTGCTAATAGCTTCACCACCTGTGAATTATACCTCATAAATGGGTTCCGGCTGCTATTTTTGTGTAGAAGCAATAAGCGGTATGTTCCCCGATTCTACACTACATTAATTTTTTGCCGAGTTTCCATTTTTGTCTTTATTACCTACTTGAAATTTCTTCCAAAGCACCCACCATTTATTAGGGTGGTGCACTGAGTGTGGTTTGGGGTTTTTATTATTATTAATAGTAATAGTTTCGCAGTGGAAGGAAGGGGTGGGCGATAACGTAAGGCATCCTGAGATAAAATCCAGGAGAACTGAAGAAATAAGGCCGGAGATTATGTGCAACATGCAATAAATCCAAACTGTCCCATAAAATAAATATAACTCATTTTATTTCTACACAAAAGTACTATTGGGGGTATTGGATTTCTCCTCCCTGCTTTGTTGAATATAATCTTAACCCCCCCCCCCTTTGAAGTCTGATAATTCCTGTGTTGCATCAATAGAACCATAAATGAAAAGGTATGAAAGAAGTAATAACGGCTTTTATTGTTCTGATACTGAAATATAGCCCTGGAGAATTTACTTATTTTTCCTTCTTTCACTTTTTCCTACGCGGGCAAATGTCAACCAATCAATCCACTTAGTTTAAACAAAGTATGGGAAAGGGTGGGCCTAACCAACGTTCTCCACAATTGCGGTTTCTCCACAGAACCTGATTTTCAAACGGCAGGTCACACTTGCTTGTGTGAATTTTTCTCTCCTGACAGGTGCCCACAGAGATCTGTTAAACTTTGGGAGGGAGCTGGAAGGGAAGGGGGGGAACTGGAGCTCAAGGGAAGAGGAGATGCCATGGAGGGCAATCAGGAATTTGGGCGGGGATGGACACTGCAGGAAAAATTTGGTCTAGCAGAGTAGTTGTGAAGTGTGTCAAAGGAAATGCATCGCTTTCAGCTTGGTGAGCAGAAGGGAAAGGTGGTTGGATCTTTCTCTGATTTTTGCAGTGAAAAAACATATTTTGAAGGCAGTTAGGAAAAAGGTTGCTCCCTTGGATTCAGCTTAGCCACATCACAAATGCTCTTGTAATAATAATAATAATAATAATAATAATAATAATAATAATAATAATAATAAATTATTTATACCCCGCCCATCTGGCTGCGTTTCCCCAGCAACTCTGGGTGGCTTCCAACAGAATATTAAAATACAATGATTTGGCAAATATTATAAGCTTCCCTAAACAGGGCTGCCTTCAGATGTCTTCTAAAAGTCAGGTAGTTGTTTATTTCCTCGACATCTGATGGGAGGGCGTGCCACAGGGCGGGTGCCACCACCGAGAAGGCCCTCTGCCTGGTTCCCTGTAACCTCACTTCTCATGGTGAGGGAACCGCCAGAAGGCCCTCGAAGCTGGACCTCAGTGTCCGGGCTGAACGATGGGGGTGGAGACGCTCCTTCAGGTATACAGGACCGAGGCCATTTAGAGCTTTAAAGGTCAGCACCAACACTTTGAATTGTGCTCGGAAACGTACAGGGAGCCAATGCAGGTCGTTCAGGACTGGTGTTATGTGGTTTTGGTGGCCGCTCCCAGTCACCAGTTTAGCTGCCGCATTCTGGATTAGTTGTAAAATGTTCTGCCTGTTCCATTTTGAAAACTCTACCAATTGTTAATTATCTCTTCCTTTGGAGGAGTCTGTTGACCCCTTTTTTCAAAATTTCAAGCTTTTCTATAAAAATGTTATGGTGAGCACAACATGCAATACTGTTTGTTGTATGGCACGCCAAGCCTCCTTCTTAGTTGTTGTCCCTTTAAAGGGAAGGCGTGAGCTCAACTTCGGCTGGGTTTCTTTAGCGATAGAGAGGCAGGAGGCTGCTGTGAACTTAACAGAATTAGGTTTGTTGAGTTAGGTGCCGATGTCATGGGCATCACATTATAAAACTTTATGTAGTGCAGCTGTGGCCTTTCCCCACCCCACCCCCCTTCTTCTCCTTTTCTTTCTACACATTTATGCAAACGAGAACCTGACAAAGAAAACACCCAGTCATACGAACTGCTTTGGCAATTTAGCTCTACCTGGTCACCTTAAATGGGGCGCTTTGATTTATGCTAGGCACATACCGACATTGAACGAAAAGTTATTTTGCCTTCTGTAGATTTGAGCAAGTCATTATGAATAGGTTTGTGTTGTTTTATTTCAGGGGTAGGCAACCTAAGGCCCGTGGGCTGGATGCGGCCCAATCACCTTCTCAATCTGGCCCGCGGATGGTCCGGGAATCAGCATGTTTTTACATGAGTATTGTCAGGGATCTGCCTCCCACTGCCAGTCCAGCCCTGAGTGTTTATAGGGAGCAGCCACCTGTTCTGACTACTGACTCATCTGCGAGTGAAACCAGCAGTTCCTCGGGGGAGAAACAGTTGGTGGCTGGGAGGGAAGGAGTGCCAGGGGTCCAGAGATATAGAGGCAGGCCTGGCACCACCCAGCAGGCTCGGACGGAGGGGGAGTCGTCAGGTCTGGCACAGAGATTACGTAGGAGGAAAAGGTGATTTTGGCTGCCAAGAATGTTGTGTTGGCGCCAAAATCGGAGGGAGGCACTTCCGGATTCTGCTAGTGAGTGAACAGACATGATATGATTCAGCTCTGCACTGTATATAGTTGAGCACTGATTAAAAGAACTAAAAGACAGATGGCGTGGCTCTCTTATTGAACAACCGATGAGGGGGAGGACCTGACAAGTATAATGTGTCGTTTAATTTAAAATGAATCTCTGGGTTATTTGTGGGGCATAGGAATTCGTTCATCCCCCCCCCCAAAAAAAATAGTCCGGCCCACCACATGGTCTGAGGGATGGTGGACCGGCCCACGGCTGAAAAAGGTTGCTGACCCCTGTCTTATTTTAACAGATGTGATAGACTGAGCGCAAGGCCTTTTTTCCTCGCAGCAACTGCTCTGGAAAAGTGTGTGGGCCCGGCAGAACCCAAACAGACCGAGCATGCCCCTCAGAAGTAGGGCACCAGTTTGACCTAGTCCCAGATGCTTGGCCAGTGAAGCGGGGGCAGGGGCGGAGAGGCTGTCACCCTCCAGATGTTGCTGAACTCCAGCCCCCTTCAGACCTAGGCAGTATGGGCAATGGCCAGGGGTGAGGGAAGGTGTCCAACGACATCTGGATAGCCCCAGGTTCTTCCCTTCCTCCTTTTCTAGTGTTTGACTAAGTTTGAGGAAAGGGTTATAGCTGCTGTACAGCTTCTTTATCATAGTTCTGAAGAGACAGAGGGATTGCAACATATGGTGAATCACCTTTATCTGCCAACTCCTGCCGGGAATTAGAAAAGTTGAACTATAGCTCTGTAGGTCCATCCACCAGATGGAAAAAAAGTGTTGGTCATCAGGAATTCAGAGACTCGGTACATGAGCAAGCTACTGTAGCGTATGTGTTCTTTTAGCTAGTTGCCCTAATTATTGTCTCCAGCCCCCCATAGAAAAACAGGAAACCACATCCAAATATTTTTCATATATATATATAGAAAGTGCTCTGTGATAGTTTGAGGTTTTTTTGGAACCAATGACATTATTGTGGGGATATAACATGCACCATAAGGCATTTTGCTAATCAGCTGCCTGGAAAATGACTCTTGGATTTTACTGGCAGGAGAAAAAAGATACAATCATTGCTATGTATAACCATGTCTCTGTCCTGGGAACCCCTGTAATGTGGGGCCAATTCTGTTCCCAATTGCAAGAAGCATGCAACCCGGTGGAGAGGGTGAACCTTGTTCAATGAGACACAATAAATATTTTATTGATTCCCCTGGTGGGACGGAAGGTGGTTTACAGATAAAAACATGGAGAAATCAATCATTAAAAAGCAATACATTTGTGATATTGGTGAATGTGCGCTTTGACTAGGCCATTTGTGAAATTGCCTGTTCGTGCTGTCAACTTTTGCCACATCCCACCCTTCGTAGAAAAGTGGACTTGCATTACATTTTCTAGTGAACTTGCATTATTAACACACACACACACACACACACACACACACACACACACACACACACGTCTGTGCATGTGTATTACATTTTTATATGTCCATGAGTGTATACAGTAATTATTTATGATGTTTGGCGACAAATACATTGAAGTGCTCTGACCGTATGTGAAAAAACAGACTTACCTTTCTGCCAGTTGATTGCCCGCTACCATCAATTTGCAGGAGTCAATCCCGAATACTGCCATGTCTGAAACTGGCATTTCTGCTTCTGGGGCAGCCAACAAATGATTGCCAAGTGAGGTAATTCTTCTCCTTTTTTCTTATTTTATATGCAAAAATGGGCATATGCCAACGAGAACTGGAATGAGACCACTAATGTGTTTTGCAGAACAGCAACTTACCATTATGTGTGCTGGTATGTTGATGTTCTCTCAGAATATATTCTCTGTGGAGACCTATGACATATATTTTTGCCACAGCCAATTTACTCATCCGTACAGTATTTCCTTGGGGGATATGGATACTGGAAATGTGAACTGACGAGTCAACCAAATGCCCATTCATAATGTCAATCACTTTGTTCTTTGCTGCTGGAGTTTCCTGCTGTCAGATTAACCCTGAACTTTGAGAGGGTTACAAGATTGTGGAAGGATGTTCTTCAAGTAGCTTGTCAGGAAATACAGAGCAGGATTTGTGTGGGGAGCTGGCAGGTGGGACATGGTTAAAGCTGCCAACTCCTGACCTTTATAAGTTCTCGCGTTTCTTAATAGCTGCTTGTCAAGAAGGAGTTCAGCTGTTGCGACACTGTGATAGGCAAAATAGCACTGGCTGGGCCGGCTCCTGCTAATCCTGTCCTTCAGGCCGGACCTTGTAGTTGCTGAAACTGCCCTATTGGATGCTTTGGGGGAAGCTGGATGGCTCTCAGGGCTGGTGGCCTAAAGGGAGGTAGGCGGTTCGGAGGAGAGGCAAGGAGGGTGTTGGTCTGAGCAGCTCAATTTGAATGTGAGCGACAAGTTGCTCAGACTAAGGAGAAGAGGGCTAGATCCAGAAGCTCAATGCGGATAGTGGTGAGGTCCATTTTGGGTCTATGTTTCTCCTGATCCCTGCCTTCACTTGCAGTTGAGATGATGCAGCACAGTGGAGTTCAGACCAGTTTGCTAGCTGAATCAGTGGCTCAATGCGTAAGTCGCTTGGCATTAGTCATCTGGTTTAAGACCCTGAGCACTTTATGATAGAAAAGACAGAAGAGTAAAGGCCTAGGGATGATCCTTCTCCAGGACTTCCTGCAATTACCATTTATAGTTATATTGTTGCTGCTTTCACCAGATTTTTCAGCATGCTGTTGCCATTATTCAACTAGTATTCTGGAATAACGCACTAAAAATGCTTTTTCTTCTACCGCAAAGAAGGGTCCTCAATATTTTTTATTTGTGTGGCATGTGTACATTTTGGAAGTTGAACGGACTTCCGGAATGGATTCCGTTCAACTTCCAAGGTACGACTGTACTGCTTTTGGTTGAAATATTTCAAGGCATAACTAAAAGTCAAGAAGGCCGATACTAGCCCAGCATAATATGATTTAGCGCTATGTCTGAATAATGTCACTGTGTGGATTATCATGTGGGCACTCTGTTTATTTTATTTATTTCTTAAATGTGTATACCACCCTTCATCCGTAGATCCCAGGGCGGTCCACAACACAAAAATACAAGATCATAGAAACAAGAGCAAAAACAAACTAATAACCGCACCCCCACACAAACATGTTTTAACTGGTATTGGATGTCAATCAGCCAAAGGCCTGGTTGAAGAGGAACATTTTTTTTCCTGGTGCCTGAAGGTGTATAATGAAGGCACCAGCCAAACCTCCCTTGGGAGAGCATTCCACAAATGGGGAGCCACTGCAGAAAAGGCTTGTTCTCATGTTGCCACCCTCCGGACCTCTCTTGGAGGAGACACACATAGAAGGGCTTCAGGTGATGATTTCGGGGTCCAGGTAGGTTCATATGAGGAGAGGCAAGCCTTGAGGTATTCCAGCCCTGAGCTGTTTTATAGTTTAATATCAGCACTTTGAATTGCATGAGCAATTTACCACCAAATTCTGCACCAGTTGAAGTTTCCGAACTGTCTTCAGAGGTAGAATATAACTTGTTGCAGTAATCTAACCTAGAGGTTACCAGAGCAAAGACAGCTGTAGTTAGGCTATCCCTGTCCAAATAGGGGGCGCACCTGGGCCACCAGCTGAAGCGATTGGAAAGCACTCTTTTCAAGAATTCAAATGAACACCTGTAGATGGGATGAGAGAGCAGGTTTCCGTTTGCGTCCATTCTACATGGAATGAATGTCCGAAAAGGGCTTATGTTCAGCTCCGTCTTTGTGCAACTTTAGATTAAGAGCATCGTGGCTTGTGGTGTTTCAGAGATGCACCACTCAGGACACTGCTATCTGAATCATTTGCTTTCTAGGATAGAAAAAAAAAGACTTTTAAAAAACACATACATACAAAAAAATAAAAATCCCACTCTGAGCCTGATTCATTTGCCAGGCAAATGTTTTTAGCAAGGCTCTAGAGACGGGTAATAGAATCTCCAATATTTGACCTGTTCCATGTTATGTAATATGTACATATTTTTCATTATACTGGCAGATTTGGGGGTTTTTTGTTTACGGGGTTGTTGGTTTTTTTGCTTTTGCTTTTTGCAGATACATACTATCTGTTCTTCTGTTGTTAAATGCAGCTATACCTAGCGGTATTAACAGGGTCAAGTGAAGGCTAAGTGTGTATTAGGGAACTGAGGACAGGACTGATTCCAAGCAATTTGGAAAAGCCATTGCGGCTTACATCTGTATTGCTTGGGGTGGGGAGCGAGGTCACTTGAGTGAAGCAACGTATGCACCGAACTAAGTGAAATACAATATTTGTGATTCCCAATTCATGTCTGTCCATTCGAATACTGGGATGCTCATGCAAAAAGACAAAGCAAAACAAAACCGAACAGTAGAAGTGGAATAATTCCTTCTGCCTCAACGTACATGTAGAACAGCTGGTTTTCTTTTATTTATCTATTTATTCATTTAGCATCTTCTCTTTAGGTCATGGTTGATGTGAATGCACAGGTTGGTTTAGATTCTGAATTAGCTCTGAATTAGCTGAATTAGCTATTAAAGTATTCTCCTGCTTGCTGTTGCACACGTTTGATTAATGCTGTGTTTGATTCTTTGAATCTTTAATGCATATTTAATTAAAACCAGGAGATGGGGAAATGCAGTCGGACTAAACATTTTATTGCAGACACAAACTTCCAGATTTTTTCTTTTACATTAGTTCCTATAGCTTATCTCAGTCAATGTAAATTTTCACAAATATGGGCAACACACACACACACACACACACACACACACACACACACACACACACACACACTTGCTTGATCTAGGTAGGCAGGGAGTTTCAAAGTGCAGGTCCTGCCACACCAAACAATCAAGTTCTTACCAATGAAGAACAGGTATTGTGGTGTCTTTAGTATTGCCAATTCTGCCTGTCAAAGCTCCTCCCTCATTTTCCCTTCTGTCTGTAAAGAACACCCTCCTAACAATTTCATTGTCGTAATTGGAACAAGAGCATAAAAAGAGGACTTTGTTTCACCCCACAAGCAAAAATCCCCATTTGTATTGGAAACTCACCAAACACTAAAGTATGAGCCATTTTTGGAAGCATCCTAAGAGGAAACACTTATTTAAGCCCACGCTAGCAGAATATCCAGATTTTAAAATGTATCTTAGTGCTTGCATTTTATTCTGTTAATTAGCTAAGCCTATGAGAGGGGATGCGGGTGGTGCTGTGGGTTAAACCACAGAGCCTAGGGCTTGCCGATCGGAAAGTCGGTGGTTCGAATCCCTGAGACAAGGTGAGCACCCGTTGCTCGGTCCCTGCACCTGGCAACCTGGCAGTTTGAAAGCACGTCAAAGTGCAGGTAGATAAATACCGGTAGGTACCGCTCCGGTGGGAGGTAAACGGCGTTTCCATGCGCTGCTCTGGTTCTCCAGAAGCGGCTTAGTCATGCTGGCCACATGACCCGGAAGCTGTACGCTGACTCTCGGCCAATAAAGCGAGATGAGTGCCACAACCCCAAAGTTGTCTGCGACTGGACCTAATGGTCAGGGATCCCTTTACCTTTATGAGAGGGGAATAAGGTGCACATTTAAATGAACAATTTCTCATTAATGGAAAACTGCAAATTTCAATACTGGAGCAGAGAAGATATAACTTGCCTCTACTTTTCTGTTGACCTTTCTTTTTGGCAAGTCATGTTGCTCATTCTTGTCTAATCACTTGATTTGTTGATTTGTGGTACTAGACAACAAACATTTCAAATGCGAATTCACTTTCCTACGATCTCCTTTCCACAGTAATTGTCCAAGGGGGGATTTGCTTGATGTTTCTTGGAGCCTTTCTTAAAAAATTCTTTTCTTAAATGTTTATACTACTGTAAATCCTCAAGTGCTAATGCAGCAGTAAACAAAAACAGCTCAGGAAAGTGGCAAAACTGGATTAGACAGGTTGACTGTTTATATATAAAGGCAGTCTTCAGACTCAGGGTAAATAAACACATTCTTCCTCTAAACCTTTAAATGGCCTTTAAGGCATCACCAGTCAGTTCAGAAGAGGAGGGGAAATCACTTTACTTTCTCCTAACATTAAACATGGCCCAAGTTGAAATGAATTATGTTTATTCCACTTGTTAAAAGGAAACCTGGACCCTGCTCCAGCTGGAGGTCACATGTTTTGGGGGGAAACGTAGGTCTTATAATGAATTTTGGAATGCAAATAGCAGGCACATGGCTCTTTTCTTGGTGGGCGTGCAAATTTATTCAGGGAAATTTGGACTTCTCGTCCAAATTCAAGTTGCTCTACTGCTTGGAATTTGTGATGAGGTAAGAGCGCTCAGTGATTGTGGCTTCACCTTGTGACCCCTGCTTAATTGCTCTTCAGTCCCAGCTTATTACCATGACTGCTCTAGGTTTCTTTCGTGATTTACAAAAAATCTTTGCGGTAAGACAAAACTTCTCTCTCTCTCTCTCTCTCTCTCTCTCTCTCTCTCTCTCTCTCACCCCGTCCAATTTGAGTTTTGTTTTGTTTTTTATTTAAGAAAACAAACTGGGAAGCAAGCTGCCATAAAAATATCAGAAACCTGGGATTCGACTATCCTTGCCCAACATGCAAATGATAATGGGATTGCATCTGTTGGATGGAGAACATCTGCCCGCCCACTGCGTGGGTGATCCTTTGCAGCTGTTGGGATTGGCTGTGGTCAACATTTGATCACTTATCTTGCTTCCTTTTAATTATTATCTTTATCCCAGCAATTACAGGGGTTGATTCGAAATTAAGCTGCGTGGCATTTTAATAAAGATAAGAGAGAATTGAATTTAGCATGTCTAATGAGCGTAATAATTATTTGTGCGCTGGACTGATCTGATGTTCTTGTGCTATAAGAATATATTAATTCGGTCTAGGTCCCCGGCCCCCACCCCACCCCACCCCGCTGGCCACTGGATGAAAGCCAAGCAATGAAATATTGCATGTTACAGTAGTTAGAATGAGATTCCGTCAAGCGTTTAAATTAGAAACGGATCTTTAGAAAGCCACTTTGGCACGGGAGAGGAAGGGAGGAGACAAAGCCCCTGCCTACATCTGTTTCAGATGCGGTTTGAGTCTCCATAGAAGTACAACAGCCTACAGTAGCTTCCCAGTATGCGATAGATCTGTCCACAAAGCAGAACTGCTTGGCAGAGTATTGTCAGTCGAAGAAGGAAAAGTTTCACGAACGGGATGGAGTAGAGCCGTTAAGTTCACAGAATAGCTTTCTTGGGAAAGCTTTATCTTCTCTCTTCATAGTGTGCAGTCCTCCGAGGCTTCTCTGTTTTGCACCAATAGCCTTGCGCAATTCCGTTCATCTGGCCGCATGTGGCTCTCTGTGTTGTGCCTAGAAGGCAATTTGCTCCTCTCACAGTTTGGTGCATTTGGAACTGGGAATACAGGAAATTAGATTACCATACATTTCCATAAGAAAGAAGTTGTTGGGGGGGGGAGAGAGGTTGGCACACAATCACAAAGGGACTTTTGCCAAGTGAACTACACAGCCCATACTGGTCCCTGAGTTGTTTCCACCTGCAGTAAAGTTGGAAGGTAAGTGTGAAATGGGGGGTCACTAACACATGTGGACTCTGGAAAGCAGGCTGCACACCCAGTCTCCTCCAGAATGATGTCATTTGGAGATGCTGTAGGATTATCACGAGCCAATTGCCACTAATATTCTTTATTAACTTGTGTATCTTCTTATGTGAAAAATGGATCGGTTGCTTTAAGTACATAGTCTTGGATCCAAATGTAGGGTTATGCAAGTGGAATCCTCAACCCCAGGCTGAAGCCCATTGCTCCACATCACATACCACCCCAAAGGATCCCTCAAATCTCTGGAGATGTTTTCTGGGGGAGTTGGAGCATGGGGTGATAAAATTGGCACGAGAATGAAACCATGCATGAATGGAAATGTCTTTCACTTGCAATCCCCCATTCCTGGTGTTGAATTAATAAAAGTCAAGTTGCCACTCAGCAAGTGTCGTGTGTAGTTTAGCCTTCAGTGTAGAATTAAGGGCTGTTATCATGTTGACATTCCTTCCAGTAGCACCTTAGAGACCAACTAAGTTTCTATGGTGCTGGAGGAGACTCTTGAGAGTCCCATGGACTACAAAAAGATCAAACCTATCCATTCTTAAAGAAATCAGCCCTGCGTGCTCACTAGAAGGACAGATCCTGAAGTTGAGGCTCCAGTACTTTGGCCACCTCATGAGAAGAGAAGACTCCCTAGAAAAAAACCCTGATGTTGGGAAAGGTTGAGGGCACAAGGAGAAGGGGACGGCAGAGGATGAGATGGTTGGCCAGTGTTCTCGAAGCTACTAACATGAGTTTGGCCAAACTGCGAGAGGCAGTGATTGATAGGTGTGCCTGGCGTGCTCTGGTCCATGGGGTCACGAAGAGTCGGACACGACTGAACAACAACAACAAAGTTTGTTCTTGGTATGAGCTTTTGTGTGCATGCACACTTCTTCAGATACACTGAAACAGAAGTCACCAGACCTTTATATATAGTGAGAGGGTGGGGAGGGGTATTACTCAGAGGGGTGTTTCGACTATGGCAGACCAACACGGCTACCTACCTGTAACTGAAACTGAATCGTATCAACAGCCTGTGAACCAGCACTACCCTTCTGACTTCAGCAAGCTGAGCCCTGTTGCGGTCATTCCCATCATTTGGCAGACTTAGTAGTACAGTAACAACGCCCAGTTTCCTGTTGTTCATTTCCATCAGTTGGATGCATGAAATAGCAGGATGCGGTACTTCTTCACTTTCAACCTGACATTGCTATTTTTGGTGCCCTCCTTGTTCCATAGCCAGCAACTAGCAGAGCTACATGGGCTGGAAAAGTTACATGGTTTATTGCAGCAATAACTGCAAGATCAGCTGGTTGTTTATCTTTAAAGGCAAATGAATCTATCCCTGAGTCCTCATTTCCCTTAGTATATCTCTGTGCTCTGGTTTCTTTTCTTTTTTTAAAAAAAGGAGCTTCCTGTGCCTTTAAGGGTGATGAGAAGCAGCTGTAGGAATGCTGCCAGTATGTCACTTTGGAAATGTCAAAGGAGCAGCAGGTCAGTGGACACCGGTTTTGTGAATCCCCCTTGTCACCTGCACCTGACCCTTGCCACTCAACCCTTCCTTTAAACTCACAGGACTGCCCTTGGCGTGGCTGCAGGAAATAAGACAACTTGGGTGTTGCTGTTTTTCAGCAGCCACAAATCTGTCTCTAGAGTGCCTCATTTTCTAAGATTAACTTTCTACTGTAAAATGACTTTTTAAAAAGGAAATGGTACACAGGAAGAAACAAAATCTGTGCTCTAAAATCAAGAGCTGGGATTAGTTTTTTTAGACTCCTTCCATTCTCGATATCACCTTAATATACCATTTCCACTTAGCACAAAACGAAACACTTTTTAATTCCATTGGCTTGAGTGGGAGATGCTAGCAGTCCAATTCAACATATGTTTACTCAGAATAAAGTTCCATTGAATGCATTAGGGGGACTCCAAGTATTGCGCATGGGGCTGGAGCTTTAAGGGTTTAAAATTTAGCTGGATTGTGCCTGTTGCTACTTTCTAAACTAGGATTTTACACACACACACACACACACACACACACACACACACACAGTCTTATTAACTCAACTTGCTCTAATCTAGGGATAGCCAACATGGTGCTCCCTACATGTTTTTGGAGTATGGTTGTCATCAGCCCCAGTTTACATGGCCGATAGTCAGGTAATATGGGAGATGTCGTTCAACAACATTGGCTAGCCCTGCTCTAAGCTGTGTACCTCTAAATCCTCTCCTCACTCAATAGTTTGAAGACCTTGATTAGTTAGGCTCAATTTTCTAATAATCTGTATTAGTGTGATCCTATAGAAAGTATGGAAATGGAGGCAGTGAGAGATTTTACTTTCTTGGGTTCCATGATCACTGCAGATGGTGACAGCAGTCACGAAATTAAAAGACGCCTGCTTCTTGGGAGAAAAGCAATGACAAATCTAGACAGCATCTTAAAAAGCAGAGACATCACTTTGCCGACAAAGGTCCGTATAGTTAAAGCTATGGTTTTCCCAGTAGTAATGTACGGAAGTGAGAGCTGGACCATAAAGAAGGCTGATCGCCAGAGAATTGATGCTTTTGAATTCTGGTGCTGGAAGAGACTCTTGAGAGTCCCATGGACTGCAAGAAGATCAAACCGATCCATTCTGAAAGAAATCAGCCCTGAGTGCTCACTGGAAGGACAGATCCTGAAGCTGGGGCTCCAATACTTTGGCCACCTCATGAGAAGAGAAGACTCCCTGGAAAAGACCCTGATGCTGGGAAAGATGGAGGGCACAAGGAGAAGGGGATGACAGAGGATGAGATGGTTGGACAGTGTTCTCGAAGCTACTAACATGAGTCTGACTAAACTGCGGAAGGCGGTGGAAGACAGGAGTGCCTGGCTTGCTCTGGTCCATGAGGTCATGAAGAGTCGGACATGAATAAACAACTAAACAACAAATAAAAAGTATACACCTGGTTGCATTTTCAGTCTATTGCCTTGGAATATCTGTCTTAAAGAACTTCCAAGATTCCATATTCTAAACAATATTGCCTCTAGCTTTCAGGATGCAGAAGCAATACTTATCTGTTTTGTTCTTCTATTGTTGTTCAAGTGAGGATAGCCAATGTTGGTCCCCTCCATATGTTGTTAGAACTCAGCTTTCCTCAGTGCTAAGGGATGAAGGAAGTTTTAGGCCCAACAATATCTGGGGAGCACATTATAAGCTCTCCCTGCCCCAAGAGCTCAATGGACAAAAGCTTTTATGAGCAGGGGGGAAGCTTTTCCCTTCAGCACAAACAAGTTTGTTTTATTTGTCTGCATTGTATACAGCCTTGAGTAAATTGGGTTTTTGGGGTGGAAGGTAATAATACATTTTTAAAAGAATAAATCAATAAACCCGTTAAACGAAGCGTCATAATATATATTTAATTTATTTCCAATATTTGTAGACCACTTTTCACCACAGATGGGCACAAAGGGGGTTACACAACCAGCAATAAAACAATCAATCAACCAAAATAATACGGTGATTAAAAACAAAGAAAAAACACAAGTGAAAACATGAGTTCAATAAATAGGCATGGTAGAACTTACTTTAAAATGCCTGCTGAAATATAAACAGGTCTTTGTCAAATAACTGAAGTTCAGCGTTGTGGTGCTTAGAGCAATCAGTTAAATAAAACGCATTAAATCCTGAAAGCCTCTTTTAAGAAATTGGATGACGGATTTTGGCACAGCAGTAATAAAAATTATGCTACGTGAGTTTGATCTCCCTGTTACCCAGTCGCTTCAGTAGCAGCACCGCTGGGTAATGTAGTTGGTATAACATTCCTACTGCTCATTATTACATTAAATGAGAAGTGGGGCTGCGGGAGAACGCAACAGCGCATATTACCACATTCCCTCGGCATTACTAATAAATAGATTCTTGGTTGTTTCATTCCCAGTATAAACAACTGTCAACTGTAACGTCAAAGACTCTCAGCAGCTACATTGGTAGGGTCCTACTTGATAAAGAACTTTAAAGAGAGTGGGCCCCAGGCACAGTTCCCAGCTGTTGGTAGATGTTGAGGGTGTGGATTTAGGTCTATGATAAGTTCAAAGGCTTTCCTGAAAAGATATATACCGAACTGTTCACAGTTGCAGCCTTCAGCGAACCCCTTCCCTGCCCCCCTGCCCAAACTGCCTGTGAATAACTGCATTCAGCACAGAAGACTTTCGCTAGGCTTCTGATATCATGACAAAGGTTTCATGCAGCCTTTCAAGATAAGAAAGCTATTTTATGCTTTAAACTGCTGCAGCATCCCAACAGAAACAATCAATAGTTTAGACCTCGAGTTACTATATCAGAAGCCAGTGGTTGTGTGGTTTTATGTTACTCAATTTCTTGAGAAGCAGTTTTCATGTTTGTCCTTATTTGTCTCTGACCATCTCAAAGCCTTCATCTAAATACAACAATTAACACGAGGAATAGCCTAACTCAGACCCAAAATAATAGACTTATTTTGAATGCCACTGATCATCTCTGAAATGGTTCAATAAAAGACAGAGGGCCTTGGAGCATGTGCAGAATCAATTTCCTTGACCTTTTAGCAACCAAAACTGTCCCCAGACTTTCCCCCCAATTAAAGCAATTGGAATGAAGTGTTTCCAGTGATGATGGTGGTGGTGGTGATTATTATTATCCCACCCATGTGGCTGGGTTAACGTCAAACATTCAAAACTTTCCAATACTGGGCTGCCTTCAGATGTCTCCTAAAAATTGTGTAGTTCTTTATCTCCCTGACATGTGAAGAGAGGGTGTTCCACAGGGTGGGCGCCACTCCCGAGAAGGCCCTCTGCCTAGTTTCCTTTAGCTTCATTTCTTGCAGTGGGGGAACCGCCAGAAGGCCCTCAGTGCTGGATCTCAGTGAACGATGGGGGTGGGGACGCTCCTTCAGGTATCCTGGGCATTTGAGACCGTTTAGGGCTTTAAAGGTCAACACCAACACTTTGAACTGTGCTCGGAAACGGACTGGGAGCCAATGTAGGTCTTTCAAGACCAGTGTTATGTGGTCCCGTTGGCTGCTCCCAGTCACCAGTCTGGCAGCTGCATTCTTAGTTGTCATTTCCACGTCACCTTGAAAGGTAGCCCCACACAGAGCGCATTGCAGTAGTCCAAGCGGGAGATAACCAGAGCATGTACCACTCTGGGGGGACAGTGCGTGGGCAGGGAGGGTCTCACCCAGTGCACCAGATGGAGCAGATGGAATTACACATTAGTGCGAATTATTGTTTTGCAAAAATGCCATTTCGTTCAAGGAACCTGATTCATTGGTATAGAATCTGGATGTGAGGATGCCTTGTGCGAACAGTCCTGAGGAAGTAAAATGGCTACATCTTAAACCTTTTGATTGTCACCAATGTCTCCTTTTCTTTACTTCGTTCTTTCTTTCTCTTGTAGAGTTCTCGAACTGCTCGATCGGAGGAAGACCGAGATACCCTGTGGGATGCCTGGGGCTCGTGGAGCGAATGTTCCCGTACTTGTGGGGGAGGCGCTTCCTACTCCCTCAGGCGCTGCCTGAGCAGCAAGTAAGTAGTTAAATGTCTCTTGAGTCTACAATTGAAGAGTGCAGCCTGCCAGCCCCGTATCGCAGCATACAGAGCAGCGGGTGTCTCGGAATCGTGCTTGCATTTCGAACTTGGAAGACGAAAGGTCGTGTCTTCTTCAGGCAACCTTCCAGCAGGGTTGATGGCCCAACGCACAGTCCTTAAAATATGCCTGCAGTAAAAAAAAAACGTGCAGCGCAGCGAACAATCCCTACATAGTTCTTACCTGAGTCTAATGCCAAACGGTCCGCTGCCAGCTAATGAAAAATGAAACCACTCATAGACTCTCTCATTCAAAGTGGTAATCCTCTTCACTCCCATGCCTTGAACCTGAGATAAACCTCTAGCTTTCGCACCCTAAATCATTTAGTCATATGGGAGCTATAAAACCCCAAAAAAGATAACCATATTTGTGTCTATATATAGACACATGCACACGCGCACATGTATAATAACACACTGAGCTTTTGCTTTTACAGAATATTTCCTTTAGGTTATAAAGGAGATTCGGGACCAAACTAGACAAGATGCTAAATGAATCACTAGGAAGTTCTCTCTTCCGCCCCCGTCAATTCTGATATAGGGGATTGACCCTTTCTTTCATGCCACTGTCCCAATGGAAATTCTCCCCCTCCTCTGCCTTTCCTGTTAACCCTGGAGATGGGAGAGCGAAAGACTCTGGCACCAATGGAAGGTCACTATCATAGGCACCAACTTGACTAAGGTTACCAGATTTTTTTCAGTGAATCCGGGGACACTTTTCAACTTCAATGGATTTTGTATGGGGACTGATTTGTAAATCTGGGGACTGTCCCTGGGAAATGGGGACGTCTGGTAACCTTAGACTTGGCCCCCCACACATTGAGGGAGCCTGATGTCATGTGATTCATCCTTCCCCCACCCCACTCCCGAGCGCTCACCTGGCGGTGGTAGGGGCTGGGGCATGTGGTGGGCGCTTGTCTCCTGAACTCGCCCGGCTCCCGAGCACTTGCCCTCTGGCGGTAAGGGAGGGCGGCCCTCTCAATATTGGGGGTGAGCTCAGCCCCCTGCCCCCCAAATATTGAGGGGGATGAAGCCCCTTTTGCCCCCCATAGTTGGCATCCCTGGTCCCCATTTTGACTAAATGTAGTTTTGTGAGAGTGACAGGATGACAGTTGGGGAGTGTACGGTAGTTCTGTCTGTACAGTGGCTCTTTTCTGATTTAAAAACCAAACCAATTCACATACACTCACTCACAAACAGAAATGGAAGTCAAAACAAAATAAAAAATAAAAAACTCCTTCCAGTAGCACCTTAGAGACCAACTAAGTTTGTTATTGGTATGAGCTTTCGTGTGCATGGTATCTGAAGAAGTGTGCATGCACACGAAAGCTCATACCAAGAACAAACTTAGTTGGTCTCTAAGGTGCTAATGGAAGGATTTTTTAATTATTTTTTATTTTGTTTTGACTATGACAGACCAACACGGCAACCTACCTGGAAATGGAAGTATTAGGATTAGTACCACCTTGTCTAGTTTCGCCCTCAGAAAGGCCTGCGTGTTATCAGCAGCAGGGTAAACTGCAAATGTGTGTCTTTGTGCCCAAGAAGACCCGCACTATTTTGAAATTTATAGTCTTAAACTAGCCCCACCGGACTCTCAAAGCTCCTTATGACAAATATCACTAATATAATAAAATCCATTTTAGAATAACTTTTGAAGCCCACACCTAAAGTACCCACATGCATGAAAATGAAAACCAACAGCCCAAGCAAGCAGCGTTAAATTAAAACCAGGTTTATTACTCCACTAGATTTCAAAAAGTACTTCCTAAACAGGAAGATCATAGCATCATAGAATTGCAGAGTTGGAAAGGGCCATGGGGGTCATTTAGTCCAACCCCCTGCAATGCAGGAAACCTTTGCCCAATATGGGACTTGGACCCATGACCCTGAGATTAATGTGCATAAATTGACCTGATGTGTACAGAATTTGGGTTTCTATGAACTGAGAAGAGGGAAGCTACCACTCTGAACATGTCAACAAGTATGAATTTGGCGGGAATAATCATATATCAATTTCAATGATGCTTTTATTATCTTACACGTTGACAGCACCCAGATGTAATTTAAACAGAGCAAAAAACCTGGCACATGTTTTCTGTACCATGCTGATGAGAATTTAATAGAAACCTGTTGGGAAGGAAATACTGCCCAAAAGTGCTTTCTTAGGTTTGATATTATGACGATGTGAGGAAGCACTGTTCATTTTATAATTGAGTCCAGGCAGCACAAAGATGGAAGCTGGATCTCCTGTTGCTGTTATGTTGAGGCCGGAGTGGGATGTTTATGAGGAGAGGAAAGATTCATGGCGGAACCATGAAATCAGTGGGGCAACAATGTGTTTGTTTTAGCTCCCTGTAGAAATGGACAATGGCTTGCCGTTGCCTAGGACTAGAATTAGCTCAGCTTTTCCCGTAGGGAACTCGTTCATCATTACCAGAGCACAGTAAATATCTACACCTCCTCTCAAGACAACTGAGCAGCTGAACAATCACTGTGAAGGTCAATCGATTTATTGTGTATAGCCAAAGGCCTTTACAAGTTAAAAGAAAAGGTAAAGGACCCCTGGACGGTTAAGTCCAGTCAAAGGGGACTATGGGGTTGCGGCACTCATCTCGCTTTTCAGGCCGAGGGAGCCGGCGTTTGTCCACAGACAGCTTTCCGGGTCATGTGGCCAGCAGGACTGAACCGCTTCTGGTGCAACAGGACACCGTGACGGAAACCAGAGCGCACGGAAACGCCTTTTAAATTCCCACAGCAGTGGTACCTATTTATCTACTTGCACTGGCGTGCTTTCGAATGGCTAGGTTGGCAGGAGCTGGGACAGAGCAACAGGAGCTCACTCCGTCACGGGGATTCGAACCACCAACCTTCCGATCTGCAAGCCCAAGAGGCTCAGTGGTTTAGACCACAGCGCCACCCGCGTCCCCTCTACAATCCTCTTTAAAATGAAGAGCAGAGGACAAGGGCAAGGCTTTCCTCTGAAATCACACAACATAACCTATAAAAGTTTACAGCATGCAAAATTGACAGCATAATATTTTTAAAATTAGAAAGCATTAACATAGCTGAAACGGAGCTTCTTAGCTGCCAGAGCAAATTTGGCTACCAGATGTGTCATTTGCAGATGTTTATCAGCTAAGAGTTTGACTGTCACTTTCTGGAGGATCGGCCGGAGGACCAGTTAATAGATGATACAAAATTTTCTCTTGGCATTGTATACAAGGGGGAAATCAGCAGGTATGTGAAGGTAATAATAATAATAATAATAATAATAATAATAATAATAATAATAATAATAATAATAATTTATTATTTGCACCCCGCCCATCTGGCTGGGTTTCCCCAGCCACTCTGGGCGGCTTCCAACAAAGAAGTGAAGGTAGTCAAAGATGAAGGTGAACAAACTATAATTTGTCTATTTGCCTAGTTAAGCTTAGTAAGGTATCTTCTATGACAGGTATGTCCAAAGTCCATTTTGGGGGCCTAATCCAGACTGCCAGTCGGTTTAATCTGTGGCAGTTTATTTCCTGGGGTAAAATCCTAAAAAACCTCAACAACTTCAACCCTAAAAAAAGGTCAACAACTTTGGTCAGCCCTTTGGTCGGCCCTCACGGCTCTGCACTTCATCAAATCTGGCCCTCTTTGAAAAAAGTTTGGACACCGCTGTGAGGTGGATGTGTGTCTCCTCGGAAGTAAGCATCCACAAACGCCGTCTGTTACACTAATCACTTTATTGTACAATATTGAACAGTCCTGACTTCACGGCTATGCATCCGACCCCTCGGAGTCAGATCCTTCGAGTGCTGATTTGCGGCTCCGCCCCCAGCAGAGGAGCTTCGGAAACCCTAGTCTCCGCCTCTCCTGTTTCCTCTTCCGTGCCCTTGACCGAGGTGGTCCTACGGATCCCTTTTCCCTTTCACTTTCTCCCTCCACGCTGCTCGTGTCTGATGCTCCTGCAGGATCTCTAAGCCTCCCCTCCTCCTCGGACTCCCTCTCCTGGTCCCGTCCCATTGACTGTGCTAGCCCTCTGGTGGAAGCTTCCTCCCATTGCTGCACTATCTGCTCTGGTGTCAGCAGGGGCTGTGCCTGCTCTTGGTCCCAGACCCTCAGTAACTCCTCGGGCGTCAGCGTGGCTCTATCTAGGTCCGCTGTCTCCTCTGGCACCGCTTCGGAACCCGGCCAGCCCCTGACATCCACCCCCCCCTTCCAAGCCCCCCTTCCCCTCCTGAGAAGGCGCACAGGGTTGAGATCGAGCGGTGTCGGATTCCCTCTCCAGATCCCCCAGCTCCCCCCAAGACTCGTCTGTTGTGTCAGGGGAGGAAGGGAAACCTAAGAATATTGTGGTGTCGGCACTGGACGATGAGGAAAACACGTCTTCCCAGTCCTCCCTGGCCATGGGTGGAGAGAAGGGTTCTGCACTCTGGCTTTCTTCTCCTACCCCAGGGTACCCTTCACCCCCCTCCGATGGTGGGAAACCCCAGAAGTCCCCTTCCTCCGAGTCTGTGGGTTGAAACACGTCTCTTAGTTGCCACCGGTATGGTTTGGGCTTGTGCGGGAATAGTTCGTGAAACTCCCACACCAGATGTTCCTTGGTGACTTCCTCTGCCTGGACCCATGCATTTTCCGATGCTGGCTCCCCCTCCCACGCTACCAAATACTGCAGTTCATCCCCTTGCCACCTGGAATCCAAAATCTCAGTGGCCTCGTTGAACAGTTCCGGTTCCAGCAGCGGTAACCCCTGTGACCCCTGCTGGTAGCCCTGTTGGTATCTGTGAGGTTCCCTGTACTTGGACAGGAGAGACCTGTGGAACACCGGGTGAATCCTCATGTCGTCCGTCAGTCGTAGTTTGAAAGCCACGGGGTTAATCTGCTCCACTACCTCAAAAGGCCCCAATCTACGTTGCTGCAGCTTCTTGCACCTGCCGCGGATAGGCAAACCTTGCGTGGACAACCATACCATATCTCCCACCTGGATGTCCTCCCCTTCCCTGCGGTGCCGGTCCGCTGCCGTTTTGTACGCCTCTTTTGCTCGCTCCAAATTGTCACTGAGCAATTGGTGCAATGCTTCCAACTCCTCAGCGAAGCTCTGTGCCGCTGGCACGTCTCCATCCCCCTGTTCCCCCTCCCTTCCCGGAAAGGCTCTGGGGTGGCTGCCGTAGTTCGCCTGGAATGGGGACATGCCTGCCGAGGAGTGCTGAGCATTGTTGTAAGAAAACTCTGCAAGGGAGAGCTAGTCACTCCAGTCGTTGTGTTGCTGGGAAGCGTAACAACGCAGATACTGCTGCAGAATTGAATTAACACGCTCCGATTGACCGTTGGTCTGTGGATGGCGTGCGGAGGACAGACACACCTGCACCTGCAAGATCTGCATGAGCTTGCGCCAGAAACGGGAGGTAAATTGGGCACCGCGATCCGAAATTACTCTCGCTGGCATGCCATGCAGCCTAAACACGTGCTGCACAAATAACCGGGCCGTCTCCTCCGCCGACACCACTTTGGGGCAGGCAATGAAGTGGGCCATCTTGGTCAGGAGATCCACTACGACCAGTACCGCCGTGTTGCCTTTGGACCGGGGGAGATCCGTGACAAAGTCCAGGGAAACCGCTTCCCAGGGCTTGCTCGGGGTGGGAAGCGGTTCCAGTAGCCCTGCTGGTACCCTCCTCTCCCCCTTGGCCCTTTGGCAAACCTCACACCCCCTGACGTACTCCCTGACGTCCTGTCTGATTTTCGGCCACCAGAATTCTCTCGTGACCAATATCATGGTTTTGAATTGCCCAAAGTGTCCCGCTGTGGGATTGTCATGAAGCTGTCTGAGAATTTTGGCCCTCATGTCCTCCCCTGGCACATACAGTGCTCCTTTGTACAACAGCAGCCCCTCCTTTTCCTCAAACCCTCCTGCCTTGGGATCCCCTTCCTTGAGTTCCCTGAGCTTATTCTGGGCAAAGTCATCGGCCTGGGTGAGGCGCACCAGTTCTTCCCGACCACCCAGTGCCGCCCCACACCTCCACTGTTCAGGTTTGAAGATGGCCCTGGCCACTGGAGGCCCTTCGTCTTCCATGTACTCCGGCTTCCTGGATAGGGCGTCCGCCCTGCTGTTCTGCTCGCCCGGCACATACTGGATGTGGAAGTTGAAGTCCGCGAAGAACTCCGCCCATCGCATTTGGCGCTGATTGAGAACCCTGGCCGTGCGCCAGTACTCCAGGTTCTTGTGATCGGTGCGTACCTGGATCTGGTGCCGCGCCCCCGCCAAAAAGTGACGCCAGTGTTTGAATGCCGCTACCACTGCCAATAGCTCTTTGTCCCAGATAGCGTAGTTTGCCTCCGACCGGCTCAACTTCCTGGAATAGAACGCACAGGGCCGCCATTCCCCTGCTGGATCCTGCTGCAGTAGTATAGCTCCAATGGCTCGGTCCGATGCGTCCGTCTCTATCCTGATGGGCTTGCTGGGGTTCACGTGCAGCAACTGCTCCTCTGAGGCGAAGACCTTCTTGAGTGTTTCAAAGGCTTTTTGCGCTGTCTCCGTCCACTGGAACTTCTTCTTGCCTCTCAAGCAGTCTGTAATTGGTGCCGTCATGTTTGCGAACGCCGGGACGAACTTTCTATAGAAATTTTCGAAACCGACGAACCTTTGCACGTCTTTCTTGGTCTTGGGGCTCTTCCATTGTAAGATCGCCTCCACCTTGTCGGTGTCCATGGCTATTCCTGCATCTGAGAGGCGGTAGCCCAGGAAATCCACTTCTGTGGCGTGGAACTGGCACTTCTCCAGCTTGACACATAATTGGTGCTCCTGGAGCCTCTGCAGTACCTCCTTGACGTGTTGCACGTGCTCCTCCGGGGTCTGAGAGTATACCAGAATGTCATCCAAATAGACCACAGCCTGTTTGTACAGCAGGGGTCCCAACACGTGATGCATGAACGCTTGGAAGCATTGGCTGCCTGACTGGAGGCCGAAGGGCATGACTAGGAACTCGTAAGCCCCCAAGGGCGTGAACATAGTGGTTTTCCATTCATCCCCCTCCCTGATCCTGATGAGGTTGTACGCACCTCTCAAGTCCAGCTTGGTGAAGATCCTGCCCCTGCGTACCGCCGCCAGCAGGTCGTCGATTCTCGGCATGGGGTAGGAGACAGGGAGGGTCTGGGAGTTCAGGATTCTATAATCACAAACCAGCCTCCGTTGAGGGGTGTCACGTTTGTCCACCCAGAACACTGGGCTGCCCCCTACAGCCTTGCTTTCCCTGATGAACCCTCTGGCCAGGTTTTTGTCAATGAAGTCTTTCAGATCTGCTATCTCCTGCTCCGACATTGAATAAAGCCTGCCTGGTGGCAGCTGAGCCCCTGGCACCAGGTCAATTCGGCAGTCGTAGGGGCGGTGGGGGGGTAGCTTGTCCGCTTCCCTTTCACTAAACACCTGCTGAAATTCCGCATATTGCGCAGGGAGCGTGACTTGCCCTGCTTGCACCATGGCTGCATTTGCTGGCTCCTTGGGACGCATCTGCTGCAAGCAATGTTCCATGCAATACGCAGAACCAAACGTTAGAGAGCGCTGATGCCAGCTCACTACTGGGTCATGTCTGTCCAGCCACCCCATCCCCAGTATGAGGGGGGGACCTGCTAACGTGGTGACGTGGAAAGCAATAACTTCAGAGTGCCTTCCCATCCCCATCCGCATGGGTGGAGAGCTTTGTGTGACAGCCCCTCCTTTCAATTCCCTTCCATCAATTGTGGTGACTTGCAAGGGGAGATGCAACGGCAGGAGGTGAAGCTGGTGTTGCCTGGCAAAGTCTATATCCATAAAATCTGCCGAGGCCCCGGAATCTAAAAGGGCGGGGACTTGCATGGTGAAGCCATTGGGCAGCTCCAGTGTGACTTCCATCACGATGCCTGGCTTGGGAGGGTGGGGGGGGTTTGCTCGGGCGGGCTGGGGGGGGTCGTCTCTGGCGCGTTGCTGGGGGGACATTTTACTGCTCCTGAGCCGGGCTGGCCGTCCCCGCGACTTGCCAGCCGGCATTCCCGTTTCCCTGCCTTGCCGTCTGCTCCTCCCCCTCTCCTGTTACAGCCCCCGTCATGCCTTGCCACACCTTCTTTTTATTACAAGCCTTGGCTAGGTGTCCGATTTGGTGACATACAAAGCACTTCCTGGGCGCCTTCCCGCCTTGCGCGTCACTCCCCTTGGCAACCGTTGCGTTTGAAATAGGGCGCGCGCGCGCTCCCCCCAATTCCATAGGCGTTTCTTCCTGGAGGTGCGTTTGCGCTCCAGCCGGTCTCTCTGCTTGTGTTGGAATGCGGAAGTTGAACCACCTTCCCGCCTTCCCCTCCTTTCTGCTTTTGTCTCTAATCTCCATTCTAATGCCGATCGCCATCGCTGCTTCTGTGAGGCTTTTCATGTCATTGTAGGGGCCCCCTCTAGCCAAAGAGTCCTTTACTTCATCGGCCAGACCTAGCTTAAAGAGCGCTATCATTTGAGGGGTATTGGTCTCCCATCCCAGACGATGACTCAACAACGAAAACTTTGCCTGGTATTCTCTCACCGTCATATTCCCTTGCCTCAAAAGCAGGAGTTCCTGCGATTCCAATTCCTGTTCAGAGCGGCTAGTATAAACCACGTCCATTGCTTTAAAAAACTCTTTTACTCTCTGAAGCGCTGGGTCCTTAGCCAAAATCAGTGGCCTCACCCAATCACGAGCAGCTGATTCAAAATGCGAAATTATAAAACCGACCTGCTCCTCCTCATTTCTAAATGAGTCTCTGTGGAGTTCCAGGGTATATAGCATGTCCGTTTTAAAACCTATGTACTGTTCCGGCTTGCCCTGAAACCTGCTGGCTAGCATGGTGATTCGCCTTGCCGCCTGCGCACTCCTGCCCTGCTCAGCGTGAATTCTTGCCTCCTCCAACCTGGCTTGACTAATTCGGTACAGTACCTCTAGCTCACGAGCTCTGTCTTCCCAGGTAGGGGCTCCTCCACCACCGGCTCCTTGGGCAGCTAACGCTGCGGCTTCCTCCGCGTTACTCATGCTGGTTGTGCTTTACTCCTGAGGAGATGACGAAGACTCGAAGGATGCTGTGAGGTGGATGTGTGTCTCCTCGGAAGTAAGCATCCACAAACGCCGTCTGTTACACTAATCACTTTATTGTACAATATTGAACAGTCCTGACTTCACGGCTATGCATCCGACCCCTCGGAGTCAGATCCTTCGAGTGCTGATTTGCGGCTCCGCCCCCAGCAGAGGAGCTTCGGAAACCCTAGTCTCCGCCTCTCCTGTTTCCTCTTCCGTGCCCTTGACCGAGGTGGTCCTACGGATCCCTTTTCCCTTTCACTTTCTCCCTCCACGCTGCTCGTGTCTGATGCTCCTGCAGGATCTCTAAGCCTCCCCTCCTCCTCGGACTCCCTCTCCTGGTCCCGTCCCATTGACTGTGCTAGCCCTCTGGTGGAAGCTTCCTCCCATTGCTGCACTATCTGCTCTGGTGTCAGCAGGGGCTGTGCCTGCTCTTGGTCCCAGACCCTCAGTAACTCCTCGGGCGTCAGCGTGGCTCTATCTAGGTCCGCTGTCTCCTCTGGCACCGCTTCAGAACCCGGCCAGCCCCTGACAACCACTGTTCTATGAAAACAAGTATTTGGGGTGGTGTGCATAAAAGCTGTCTATAGTCGGAATTGTCTTTCAAAGTGTGTTGTTTTTTGATTCCATATCAAGAGAGTTCGGCTTGATTTATGAAACCAAATGTGAACTTTTGCCTATTCGCAGATTGAGAAAAGATTATTATGCGCTGATTCTGTTCGCCAGCAACAATATATTCTACATAGTAAAAATTGACCTTGAATTAGCACTAAATGTGCAACTCATTTTTCCTTTTTCTGGTCTGCATACAATTATGAATATAAAAGAGTGCTAAATGATTATGATTATTATTTTTCCCTGTGATGCTGGACAAGCAGTTTCAAAGCGAAAAGGAAAGAAACCCACCCAAACTTTGGGGATTTAGAAACAAACCCCAAAGCATGACGGTTTTAAATTTAAGAAGAAGAAAATGAGCTATCTGTGATTTGTGTTGGTGGTTCACAGTTTTGTGTTGTCTGTCATGTTGCAGAGTTGTGTATGCCGTGCATAATTCTGTAACAGATAAAATGAAGAATGACGCTAGATTTTTTATTGTTAGTTTGATAAATTAAGAACTGGCGCGCTAATTGAGCACTATAGAGCAGACCAACCCACAAACCAAAACTAAATATTTCTCCTCCACTGAGGAATGTTCATGGTGTATTATGCCTTTTCGTTCTCTGTGTGATGGCTTCCAGAACATGAAGAAAAAGGAGAACGCAGTCCCATTGTGTCAGCTTTGAAGCCATGCAAAGAATACATGTCCTGCTTCTAAATACCTTTGTTCAGCTAAGCAGCTGAATAAATGCAATTAATTTATTTTCCAAGAGTCGCCTGCCAGGTCTCCTGATTAGTCCCATTCCTTTAGCTGTTCGGGTCAGGTATGCTTAGCTGTCATGCATTTTCACTGTGTAAATGCAAAGATCCTACTTAATATGACCCCCATACAATGCACTGCAAACTTTATTCATCAAGTAGCCTGGAAGACATTAGTAGTTCCAAACCAGCTGTGCTTAACTTTGAGTTCAATAGGGACAGCAGGGCTTGTGGTAGGTTCTGAAGAAGAAAAGTTAGAAGGAAAGAGTTAAGCTGGGGGTTTAGGTGAGGCAACCAGGTGGTAAGAACATAAGAATATAAGTAAAGTCTGCTGGATCAAGCGAATAATAATAATAATAATAATAATAATAATAATTTATTTATACCCCGCCCTTCTGGCTGGGTTTCCCCAGCCACTCTGGGTGGCCTTCAACCGAATACTAAAAACAATACAGCATCAAACATTAAAAACTTTCCTAAACAGATTAAAGATTCTAAAAGATTAAAAGGAAGCCGAGGAGCACCAACAAGTGTGTCCTGCCTCGGCGCCATCTTGGCAGCCCTCCTTTCCTAAACAGGGCCACCTTCAGTTGTCCTTTAAAAGTAAAATAGTTGCTTATTGCCTTGACATCTGATGGGAGGGCGTTCCACAGGGCGGGCGCCACTACCAAGAAGGCCCTCTGCCTGGTTCCCTGTAACCTCACTTCTCGCAGTGAGGGAACTGCCAGAAGGCCCTCGGAGCTGGACCTCAGTGTCCGGGCTGGACAATGGGGGTGGAGACGCTCCTTCAGGTATATTGGAACATTGTGAGGCTCCTTGACATCTGATGGAAGGCGGGTGCCACCGCCGAGAAGGCCCTCTGCCTGGTTCCCTGTAAATTGGCTTCTCGCAGCGAGGGAACTGCCAGAAGGCCCTTGGCACTGGACCTCAGTGTCCGGGAAGAATGATGGGGGTGGAGATGCTCCTTCAGGTCTACTGGGACAAGGCTGTTTAGGGCTTTAAAGGTCAGCACCAACATTTTGAAAATGGCTCATCTAGTCCAGCATCCTGTTCTCACAGTGGCCAACCAGGGAAATCATGAGCCCAAGAGCGCTCTCCCCTCCTAAGGGTTCAGCAACTAGTATTTAGAAGCATTGCTGGCCTCCAACTGTGAAGCAGAACTCCTACCCCTGCCTGCCCACAGGGCTTCTGCTGGCAGGACTAGTCAGTTCAGTCTGGTACATAGTTTTCAATCTGGTACAAAGTTAGCAAGGGAAACCCCTTCCCTCCATATTGAGGCTGAAATTCTCCACATTACCCTTTGGATCAAGAGTCATTCTGCCCTGAAACTGTTGCCATTGGAATTGTGTACCTCCTCTGCCCATTGTTAATAAATGCCACCATCATTCTCATTGCATTGCTGCTTCTGGACTTCTTCTGGGGAGAAATGGTGCGTTTTTCTCACTATAATCTTCTATAATAATCTTTGAAAATGCGTAATATGGAAAGGGAGGGTACAGGAAGGGAGGAACTCCCAGGACTCTGGAAACAATCTTAGGTGATAATAGGTTAACCGAGAAGCTAAATATTTACCCAGAGATCCTATCCATTATTGTTGTCATTCTTTCCAGCAAAGGGGCAAAGCATGGGATACTTTGTGTGTGCACAAACATTAAAAAACACAAGACATAGCTGACCATGTGTGGTCTCACGGATATTGAATCACTGAAGCCAAGTTTATGGGCCAACATCTGTTATCATCACCCTTTCCTCTAGGAAATCCTGTATAAATTGTTGATCAGGGTGGAGATCTTGCCTGTGCCTAACATTTATCCACATCATCCATCCTCAATTAATAAGAAAAATTATATATGAAAAATTATCAAAGGGGAGAGATAAGTTTTGGAGAAATCCTTGTGCTTGGGGTGTGTGGTCCTTGTTGCAGTTACCTCACATGTGGCTTAGAGGTGTTGTTGAGTGTCCTTTCTTTCATTCTGCAAATTATCTCTCTTGTGGTCTGTGCTCCACAACCTTCCTAAGTGCCTGTGCTTCCTGAAAGCCCCGTGGTGTAGAGGAAATGCGGAAGACCATTGTAATTTCGAGGAGTTAGGTGACATGTCTCTTTCCCTTTAACACCCCCCCCCGTTTAAGATCTGCTGAGTTATGATAGTATAATTTGCGTTTCACACACCTGTGTCAGGAGTTTCCTGGGTCTCCTGTGTTCTAAGTGCTGATTGGATACCCAGTGAGTGAGAGACTCTCAGCTGCTCCCCGCATTAGTCGCACCTGGTGTCCTGGGCTGACCATGAGTAATGCCTGTTAACCAGGTGCACTCAGTTACATCAAGGTGGCTATAAAAGCTGTAGGCTGAAGGAGCTCAGTGAGCTTCTTCACAGATTGAGGTACCTGATGCTGTAAGACTGTCAGCTGGGACCTCTCTCGCTGCTCTACCTGGGGCAGCTGAAGGGAAGATTGTGTGTAACTCCTGTCTGGTATGTTTTGATTTGCCAGCTGTTTATTTGTTGTTGTTGTTGTTGTTTAGTCATTTAGTCATGTCCGACTCTTCATGACCCCATGGACACTAGAGCACACCAGGCACTCCTGTCTTCCACTGCCTCCCGCAGTTTGGTCAGACTCATGTTGGTAGCTTCGAGAACACTGGCCAACCATCTCGCCCTCTGTCGTCCCCTTCTCCTTGTGCCCTCCATCTTTCCCAACATCAGGGTCTTTTCCAGGGAGGTGGCCAAAGTATTGGAGCCTCAGCTTCAGGATCTGTCCTTCCGGTGAGCACTCAGGGCTGATTTCCTTCAGAATGGAGAGGTTTGATCTTCTTGCAGTCCATGGGACTCTCCAGAGTCTCCTCCAGCACCAGAATTCAAAAGCATCAATTCTTCGGCGATCAGCCTTCTTTATGGACCAGCTCTCACTTTATTTGTTAACCTTACGCAAATAAAACATTGCTTTTCCTTCATCCACTGGCGTGCTTGTTGGCTCCAGATCCAGAAAGAACCCTGCCCTTGGCAGAACACATAGCACCCTCAACTAGGGTTTCATATAGGTGCTGAAGGCAGGTGTGCAACCTACCATTTACCTGACCGTTGCTTTTTTAAAAAGTGAAGTCTTTTTACTTTTAAAGAAATAAGTTGTGTGTGTTTTGTTTTGTTTTGTTTTTAAGGTAAAGGGAAGGACTTCCCTTCTGCCATGTCTACAGCAATTTCATTCTTTCCTTTTTTTTTTTAGTACGTTTTTGGGAAATGTCAGGCCATGCCCTGCTTTATCAGTTATGTGACCAAATATTTCACAAAGACAGATTCCTCCTTGTCCTTTGCTTAATTGGTTTTTTGGGGGGGGGGGGTCCTCCTAAGTAGTGGGGATCCATATTACTAACTTGAAGGCACACCATTTTTATTGCACAGTGATTAATCTAGATTAAACCCCTTGAATTTTGGCATTTAATTTCAAAGCCTCTGAATACCAGTTTCAGGGCAACACAGGTGTGGAGAGTGTTCAAGTTCTCCTTGTGGCCTTCCCATGGAAGTCACCGTGAGACCAGAGTGCTAGACTAGATGGGCCTCTTGCCTGATACAGCAGGACTCTTCTTACAGTCTGATGTCTTGTCAGGGACCTCCACCCCCACAACACCCTTTGACCCATTGTTTAGTTCTTCTGGTACATAAAGTTAAGTACACTTTTATAGGGCGGAAAAAATCTGTAAGTTTTCATCCCTTTGAACCCCATTCATTCCGTTCTGTTCTAAATTAGCCATAGGAGAACTGGGCTGGAGATAATGGATCAGCAACCTTTCCTAAGATGACCTATGGAATCCCAGAGTGGTTTTCACCACAGCTTTGAGCCAAAGTTTTCTGTTTCACTTGGCACCCTCTGTGACTGTTTGCACACTCCCTTTTGTCATCATCCTTTCCTGTCAAGTTATATTTTGTTTGAGAAGTTTGGCTGAGGATGATGGAGTTGGCCATGATTCCATTGCTCTGTATTTTACTGTTTCCAGCTTCAGATCAGGATCCTTCTGCCTTGAGCAGCAGATATTTTTTACACACTGAAAAACCCAAATCATGACATTATATATAATATATACATATTTTATTTTGCTTGTTCACTTTCCCCCCCTTCCCTCTGTGCCATGGAATTGATATGCACCAATCTGTTCCAGCCTGATAGGGCAACTTGCTGTCATGCTCCAAGTTAGAGCAATGTGAAGAAGCCACTTTCTAAAAGTCATTGGAAGAGTAGGAATCATTGTTTGGTGCTTTCTTTGGAATACTCACCTTTCCATTCCCATTTCAGAAAGCATGTGGAGATTATATAGCCAAAACTCGTAGTCCCTAAAAACAGCTGCCATTGCACAATATACATAGCAAAAACTCAGACAGGCCTAAAATTTTGGCTATTTATTGACCTTTTCATGGAATGAATTTAAGTCCCCTTGTATACATATTAGGCAATTGTGCAGTTAATGTGTATTTCTAAAATTATATTTAATTTAAACTATAGGGGAAATCGGATTTCAAATCTGCAATACATTTGTATACATGGAGGAAAAACCTGCATTCAATGCATAGCTCTAGTTTTATGTGGATTAAGCCTACTTTGCTGTGGCATGCAAACATAATAGCAGCCACATCTGGTGTAATTCTGGAATGATGGGTTTGCGGAGGGCAGCAGCAGCAGATTCCCCTGGTTTGCTGTTTTTCCTCACTCTTAATGATCATATAGGTACTTAGTATACCATTTTCCATCTTGAAAAATACTTCTGTTGTTCTTTGAATAGCTTGATAGAATCAAACCATTACCATGAATTCACTACCATTGTTGTCTTACTGCATTCCAACCTCCATATCTTTGGAACGGGTGCGATTGTTCTTCAAAGCAAGAGTCAAAATTCAGGAAAGGAGTCTGAAGAAGAGAAGCAAATGGTGCTGACAAGAGAATTAAGTTCTGGGCTTCATCAAAATATTTTTTTAAAAAAATCAACAGATAATATCTTATCCACCCAAGAGTTCTTAAAGAACTCAAATGTGAAATTGACAATCTCGTAACAAAAATATGTAACTTGTGCCCTAGATCAGTCTTTGTGGATGAGCAATGTAACAGCTGTTTTTAAAAAGGAATCCTGGGGTTGGGGATCCAGGAAATTATAAGCTAGTTAGTTTAGATAAACTCAATGTAAATTGGTGGAAAGAATTGTTAAAGATAAAAATTATCAAGTTTATAGAAAGAACAAGTCTTTCTGGAGTTGTATGAACATGATTTTACAAAAGTAACCCTTGTTCCACTAACTTTTTGGAGTTCTTTAAGAGTGTTAATAAGCAGGTAGATATCAGTAATCCAGTATCCATTGTGTACTTGGACTTTCCAAGAGCTTGGAATAAACTTCATCACCGAAGATTCCAGAGCAAATTTAGCAGTCATAGGATAAAACGACACATCTTGCTATGCATCATAAACCATCTAAGGAACAGGAAGTGGAGAGTGGGAGCAAATAGACCGTTCTTACTGTGGCTGGATATAAGGAGCTGTGTCCTGCAAGAATCTGTGCTGAGAATGGTGCTTTAAACTTATTCCTATGATATGTGATTCCAGTGATATGCAGCTGGGGTGAACAATGGAAGTGGGCAGGTTCATTCATGGCACCAAATTATCCAGGTTTGTCATACCAAAAAAGATTACAAATGATCTCTCCAAACTGGATGACAGAGGCATTAAAATACTAAATGTGGTTTATTGTAATTAAATGTAGAGTGATGCCCATTGGGCAAAAAAGAAAGCATAACTTCAAATCTACACTAATGGGGTATGAAAGAATTGCTGATGCTTGACCATGGATCTTGGGCTCAGTGAATGCAGTCATACCTCGGCTCCCAAACGCCTTGGGAGTTGAACATTTCAGCTCCCGAACAATCAAAAACCGGAAGTCATTGTTCCGGTTTTCGAACGTTCTTTTGGAAGCTGAACGTCCAATAGGGCTTCTGTGGCTTCCTGCAGCCAATCAGAAGCCGTGCTTTGGAAGTCAAACATTTTGGAAGTTGAACGGACTTCTGGAACGAATTCTGTTCAACTTCCGAGGTACGACTGTATCTTAATGAAAGCACCCACTTAGTGTGTGGCAGCTGCAAAAAAGGAAAGTTATGTGTCATTAGGAAAGGGGTCAAAAATGAACCCCAATCATTGGAGAAACCATGTCCAAGCTGGTGCAAACGTAACCAGAACAATATGCAAATATTGGCAGGCATCAGGAGTAACAAGTACTCTTTAAGTACAATACAAATACTCCTATTAAAATACTTGCCAACAACTTTTCTAATGGCTTTGTACTTTATTTTTCAGATGTCTGTCTTTGTCACCCATTCTGCTGTGGTTTCCAATTCATATCCTACTTTTCATTCAACAAACACTCACAACACGGTTCACAGTAAAAAGACTGACTATTAAGCTATTTTGCTATTAAATCACATAAACGCCCCAAAATAAAAATACAGTCTTTAAAAAGGAGAGGATTGTTGTTGCAGAAATAGAGGAAAGTCGTAGCTTTAGTGGTCTTTGGAGACGAAGGACACAGGGTGTTGCCTTAGGCTGAAGTTAGACCACTGTGTTCCATCTAGGTCAGTACTGTCAACACTGACTGCCAGCAGCCTATCAGGATTCCTACTAGGGATTGAACCTCAGATCTTTTACATGCAAAGCATATGTCTCTCACTGAGCCTATGGCTTTTCTTGACTATCGTGGAACTCCCAGAACTTTGGCATTCAGGTTCTATTGAAATACAGTGGATAGAATGTTGGGCTTTTGCCTGGATTCATATTTGTGCACATCAGTATCCAACTGTAAGCAAGTCATCATCTGACATACAGTATTTCCCATCTGTAAAACTGACCTGTTGACCTACCTTCACAGTAGTTTCGCGAGGCAGAAACGCAAGCCAAATATATACGATGCTGATGACATCAGCAAACCCAGAGAGAATTTGTTACTTATTTGTGGACGATAAGCTTGTTGAACCATCAAGTTCCAATACTTGTTTTGAATCCAAACCGCACGAAGTCACAAACTTCAGACAATTTACAGAGACAGTTTAGTCTGTAGATTTCGCTAATCGTTCCTTCAGAGATGGCTGGTAACTTGGTTGTGGTTTTCCTAATTTCCGACCACTACACCATGTTAATTATGAATAATGCATTAAATATCTTCCAAATGGTTTTTCCGTATAAACAGCTACCGTTGCCTCCAGGATATTATGGGATAGGGGAGGTTAGCATGGTAAAGACTGGGAGGAATGTCTCTGTATTTTCAAATTGCAGGGTTGACTTTTAACAGATATACTGTACATTGTAAGCTCATTTATGTGGCCGCCTGCAAAATGCATCCAGCTATGCTTGGGATATAAGGAGCTGATTTATGGGAAGTCAGATAATTTGTCCTTCCTGTGAAATACTATCTGCTCTGATTGGTAGCAGCTTCAAGGGTCTGCAGCAGAACCAGTGCATGCACACATCCTACTCTAGAAAGAGAATGTATCTCCCACCAGATGCTGTAGAAAAATCCCTACCCTGTTTCAAAATTATGCTCCAGTCCTAAGACCAAACTAGCGGTTTTGGCAAACAACCCAGGGCAGCTTGTAAAAAACATGGGTCACTGTTACACACCTCTTATTTCCTGTACCACTGCACCCTATAGCTGTGTATAAGTAACTGAAATAATTGCACACTCTGCCAATGTTTGTCCCCACCTCCTGTTCAGATGTTTAGGTGGCAAGCTCCTCGGTTACTCTGTGAAGTGTCACGCACATGGATGGTTTAATATGCAGCCTGTGCATGTTGTGTATATCATAGGAGAGTTTATGGGTCCCAATATCCACTCATTTGTTATGGGTGTGGGAATGTTTAGGGATGGACTGAGACAACCTTCATGTCTACTCTAGCAAATGTTGTGTTTGACTGCACCTGATCCTTACATCCCACAATGGGGAATGGAGACATGGTGACCGCCAGACATCTGGAGACTTTGTCTGCTGTCCTCCAGCTTCTTAAAAACTAGGGCTTGGCTTGTGGTAATTTTTCTGACTTGCAATGAAGTTCCAGCACCAGCCTGGTTAGCATAGACTGCGAGAGCGCTGCTGATTCTCCAGGCTTGGGCTTCTACTCTTAATCAGGTCTCTTTTCCATTACACTTGCATCCTGTGTTACCGGTACTTCTGGTTATTAAATTTTTGCAATTTCCGTTGTTGCATGGAAGTGCAAGCACAGTAGTAATTTTATGATGTCTTGTTGATGAATTCGTCTGGGGTCCAAAGCTCGTATCAGGAAGAAGAAAGACCCAAAGGGGTTGGAGAGGTTCTGATGGTGCAGCACTGCATGTGAAGGTCTGGCTTTTCATCTTGGTTCGAACCATCCAACTAAATCTTGGGCTGCAGGTCTTTACTACTTAACTTCATGAAATGACAGACATTAAGCGGGCAGGGAGACATTCTCAGTAACATTGGGAGTAAATTCAGTGCAGCTTTATTGACTTTTATGAGTGCTCTAGAATTACATTGATGTAATTTGGAGTGTGTTTCATCCCAGGGACATTTATTTGAAGCTCAAATCTACCTCTCCTCCCACACAAAGGCTAGCATTTAGTTCATTTCAGCTATGATAAATTATTTGCATCAGAAACGCTGACTCTCTAAAACCTGAGATTTTGGGAAATGTTATTTATGCTAAAAGTATTAATTCCTAATAGTTTTTGGTCTCCTGCTTTACTACTTCTCGTCTTGCTCTCATTTTGGGTCATTACCCCATATACTGCATCCCATATGTGTGCCTTTGGCAGTCCAAAAGGTATGATTTGTGTTTTGATTTTCCTGGCCAGTTTGCTGACTGCAGTGACTGCTGCTGGCATTTGGCCAGCTGGTTGTTTATTTTGTTACCGCTACAGAAAAAAATATTCCTCAGATATTTCGGCGTGTGTGTTTTTTAGGTTGCCTATGCTATCTACTCCTCTCCTGCTTTTCTGATCTTAAAGGGTGAAGCGTGGAGCTGAGCTGAAACAACCTCTTTAGTTTCATTTTCACTATGGCTGATAAAACACTTCAATTTTCCCATGTGATTTCAAACTGTCCATCACCCCCCCTCCTTTTTTGTCCAAGTCCTGACCACTAGAAGGAAAGATGGGAAAAGTCCCCAAAGGCCCGTTTCCTAAGCCTCCCTTAGGGCACAGGCTTAATAGCAAGGGTCAGGAAGGAGTCCTATGTTGAGACAGGAAGGAGTCCTATGTCTTCAACAGAATCTGTCGTGGGCAAGGAAGCATTTATAGCCAGAAGACCACATTTCCTTTTAGCTATCCTCCAATGACTACATCCTCCAATGACTACATGCCAGTGGCATAGCATGGGTTACCTGCACCCAGGGCAGACAAGCCGCTGATGCTGCCAGAACGACCCCCTCACCGGAACAAACCTCTACAGGGAAAAAAGATTCCCATTCCCTGGTCTAGAATCTAAAGGGTATTCTGCCAATTGCAGCTTCTCCTCTCATTGCAGTATTATAACTCAAGGACCCTACGTGGGCAGCAACAAAGACCTAAAAGCAATGCTGGGGGCATTGAATGTCACAGTTTAAACTAACCAGCCTGTTCTTTGGCTGCAGGCTTCTAGCATATTATTGATAGTATAGGGTGTTAAGAAACTTTATACAGAACCCTTGCTTCTGTTTGACAAATGAATGGAAAACCCTAACCCAGTAATTTCCATCGCCACGCCAAACCCATTTGCAAGAAATGGGGCCCATGAGGACCTAGCTTTGAAGGCAAGGGTTGCTCTGTGCCAAGCTGATCTGTGCCCAAGTTGAACTGTGTGAAAATGCCTGAAGAACTGTACTAGCTCAAGAGAAGCTGCGCATTTGAGCAAAGTCATTTGGACACGATGTTGGCGGGTGTTTTGTTCAGTTGACGGTTTGCACTTTCACTTCAACCACACTTTTGGGGGAGGATCATCATCAAGCTACTGTAACTTCCAATTAAAACAACAACATGGATTAAAATAGTATCCTAGAATTCAGATACTATGACACTTCGAATATTGGGCTTCTTATTTTTTTATTTTGAAATTTTCAAAAAGAAAACAGTTTTTTTAAACACACACACATATGCATATACACACAGACATATACACTTATTTTCACAAAACCATATTCATATCAATACCTTTATGGGGTTCCCTGAACCCCAGGACTTCCTCCCACCCCTCCCCTGGCTTCCAGAATTCTTCCCCTTTTAACTGCCTCTGATTACTTTATCTAACTTTGTTATACTCCATTCTTATCCTTTGCTAATTTAAATTACAAGTGTTATGTGAATCCTGCCAATGTTTTTAAACTCTTACAGTGTTCTTTAATGCTTGTGAAACACGGACCACTTATAAACGCCATCTCCAACTCCTCGAAAGATTCCATCAACGGTGTCTCCGAAAATTTTTACACATCACTTGGGAAGACAGGCGAATTAATACCAGTGTACTGGAAGAAGCAAAGATCACCAGTGTCGAAGCAATGATTCTTCAACATCAACTTTGTTGGACTGGACATGTTGTGCGGATGCCTGATTATCGTCTTCCAAAGCAACTACTCTACTCCGAACTTAAAAATGGAAAGAGTAATGCTGGTGGTCAACAAGAGGTTTAAAGACTCTCTCAAGGCAAATCTAAAAAAATGTAGTATAAACACCAACAATTGGGAAACCCTGGCCTGCGAGCGCTCCAATTGGAGACCAGCCTTGACCAAAGGTGTCATGGGCTTTGAAGACACTGGAACTCAGGACACAAGGGAGAAACGTGCTAAGAGGAAGGCACGCTTGGCAAATCCACACCGTGATCAACTCCTGCCCGGAATCCTAGGTCCCCACTGTGGAAGGACGTGTGGATCCAGAATTAGCCTCCACAGTCACTTACGGACTCATTGTTAAAACTGTGTTTATGGAAGACAATCTTACGCTCTGAGCCCGGTCTTGGCTGGGAAGGGCGGGGTACAAATAAAAGTTGTTTATTATTATTATTATTATTACTCGGCTATGAGGGATCGCCGAAGAAGAAGACCATTCTCTACTAAACTTATTGTCCTCTTGGTGCCTGATCTTCCCAGTTAACCGTACCATCTCCACATAGTCCATCATCTTCAATATCCATTCTTCTTTCAATCAAATATTGGGCTTAAGAGAAGTTACAATAATTACAGGCAATCCCCCATTTGTTGGGGGGTGTTTACGTTCTGAGGCACTGCATGCATCAGTGAAATCACATATATTTGAAACACCATTGAAAAAGCCTGCAAACACCCTGTTCCGCCCCCATCCCTCCCCATCCTGCCTCTTTTTGTGACATTTTCAGGTCACTTCTGGGTTCAGTGAGATGCACAGATGCACGCATATTGAACGGGCACAAATGGAGGGTTGCCAATATACTGTTCAGATTGTTAGTATATATGGCTCTCTTTCCTTTTCCTATGTATTATAAAATATATTTTTTATGGTGGTTAAGAAGTAATAACGGTAATTCTAGTATTGTGCTGCATCAGAATCTGTTGCAATACTTCTTAGCGGGATGGACTTGCTCAGGGTCTTCCATCGTGGTGTGGAACTGAAATACATTTTTAATTCCAAAGGTTTGGATTTATTGAACTGTTAGTTTAATGCTCAACTTCTTAAATTAAGAAAAGTCAGCTTTCCCATGCATGCAACAGCTTAGAAAAGAAACAGATCTTCCCTTAACTCAAGCATTATGTTGGCCGTGCTATAGTTCAGAATGAGGGGGGGGGGGAGAGAAAAAAAAGAAAAGCGCTTGGACTTTGTCAGAAACTGGAATGTTTAGGTTGAAATTTTCTTTCTGTTTCTGATCTGCAGATGGCCATCAGTCTTCATCTTGTTCCGTTTTTTATTCCCGTCAGCCTACAGCATTTACAAAATTCTTATCCTGATCTGGTAACATTTTGCAGTCTCTTTGCACTTCTTAAGGTGCCAGGTGGCATAGTCCTATATATAAGGTGTTGTTTTTCTTTAAAAAAAATAAAAATCTTTTCAGTCTCCCTCCCATAATCTGGAGAAACCCAGTTCAGGAACTGCTGTTGTTGAGTTGTCGTTTTTCCATTAACACTATTACATATCCTTCAAACTGACTTACCGGTAATTGTTTCAAGAGTCATATATGAGTTTTCATATATTTTTATCCTAATATTGGCCAACCAACCAAAGGTGCTATAGATGTACTGTATTTTTCTGTGTATAAGACTATATTTTTTCCTAAATTTTTGAAGTTTAAAATAAGGGGTTGTCTTATACATGGATAGTGCATAGTGCATTTTCTTAATTTTGAGTCCCAAAAAATAGGGGGCGTCTTATACAAGGACGCGTCTTATACACAGAAAAATACAGTATATATTCTCAAGTTGCCCAGATCAGAAAGTTAAAACGGAAGAAAGGTTTCCAGTATTTGATATTAGACAATAAGTAGTCATGATGGTGTAGTTCCAAATTCGGAATTCCAAATCCACCTTCATTAATTTGTGATTGTGTTTTCTGCAATGATAGTCTTGGTGTTGTTGAACCCCAAATACATTTCCTCGCAATGTTCCAATCCTGGCATTGGTCCCCGGGGTGCAAACTTGTTGATCACTTGGACTGAATGTATAAAGTCAGGGAAATTATATGGGAAGGC
The DNA here is from genome assembly GCA_034642065.1 of Darevskia nairensis. Taxonomy (NCBI): domain Eukaryota; kingdom Metazoa; phylum Chordata; class Lepidosauria; order Squamata; family Lacertidae; genus Darevskia; species Darevskia nairensis. The sequence continues at coordinate 1,449,163 of JAWWNI010000439.1, forward strand.
AAAACCTGTAGCCTATGAAAGGGAAAAAGATCTACAGGAGACAGAAATTGGAGTGCACAGACAAAGCTACTGAAGGCTACTATGATAGGCCGTAAAGCAAATATCTGTTTGAGCCTTTCTTTTGGGGATCCAGCAGGGCTATGAATTTTAACTAACATGCTCATCTTTCAAAAGTGTTAATTTGATTCTCTTTCATGATGGGAATCTAAGACAACAAATTCATTTCAGTTTTCTTGCAAAATGCTTATAGATTTGACTTCCTCCTACCTCTACACATAAACACACATGAGGAACAGATTAACCATATGCCCAAATTTACTGAGTTAATTCATCGTACCTTCCCCCCCCCCATAGTATTGCCTAATGAATGTTTGTCAGTAACCCTTACCTGTATGTTAAGATGCCACACAATATTCTGAGGTTCTGTATTGGAAAAATAGTTTGTAGCAGCCATGCACTGATGTCATTGTAATGCTGCCTTGTATTTTAATGAAAAGTGTGCTCTGCAAATATTTACATAAATAAATTGACTATCTTTGAGCAAAAGTGTTTAACATTCTGAAGACTACAGTCCCTTTTGAGTTCCAAGTTCACTCAGCTTCAGAGAGCTACATGTTTATGGAATGTATTTCTTCACATTGCTCCATTTAGGAACATGAAATATATCATGGTGAACGCACATCGTCACAACATTCAGTGGTCGGAATTGTGTCATGTGTCTGATTTATATGCCTGGCAAAATACAGATGGAAATGAGTGGCTTGTATCGACTGTATTGACATGCAGTAATGCGGCTTTTGTTTTTGTTTGGCTACAGGAGCTGTGAGGGTCGAAATATCAGGTACAGAACATGCAGCAACGTGGTAAGTAATTATATGCCAGGGCTACTGCAATCCACATATTGGGAAAGATTTTGGGTTTGTGACAAATGGGTGCTCTGGAAACTGTCCCCAAAAAGGATAGTTCTCTGGTAGTGGCATGTGACGTTCAAATAAATGAGGGTTATACACAAATATTTACAGTTGAAGTGTTGTTGGTATGAAGAGAGGCACATTTTCCCCATAGAGGCGCAATACTCATGCCTCCTTGCAGATGTATTTCCCCCTCAATGCAGAAGGAGGGAGAGAATGAAGGACTCCTTATTCATGCTTGCCCTCTTGCAGCTCCTCCAAATGTCCCTGTTTTCCAGATTTAAAGAAGCCATCCTGGTTTCTGTTTTGATCCCAGAATGTCCCGCTTTCCCTTAGGACATCCCTGTATCCATCAGAGAAATGTATGAAGTTTTGTGACACACACACACCCCAAGCCAAGGAAACAAGTAACTGTACAAGAAGACACCTGGATATAGAGAAGTTTTTAGTGTTTTATTTTGTTTTTATACATGTTGGAAGCCGCCCAGAGTGACTGGGACAACCCAGTCAGATGGGTAGGGTATAAATAATAAAATGATGGTGATGAGTGGTGTCCAAACTTTTTTCAAAGAGGGCCAGATTTGATGAAGTGAAGGGCCGTGAGGACCAAAGGGCCGACCAAAGTTGTTGACCTTTTTATAGGATTGCAATTGTTGAGCTTTTTTTCTGATTTTACTCCAAAGCTGTTGAGCTTTTTTTCAGGATTGAAGTTGCTGAGGTTCTTTTAGGATTTTACCCCAGGAAATAAACTACCATAGGGGCTGAATTAAAACGACCGGCGGGCTGGATTAGGCCCCTGGAACAGGCTTTGGACATGTCCCCATTTTTATCAGAGAAATATTGGATGGTATGCTCTTGCTGCAGGGATGGAGAACCTGTGGTGCTCCGGATATTGTTGGAATCCCATCCACCCCAGGAGGCAAGACCAGTCGTCAAGACCAGATGTGGTCAAACAACATCTGCAGGGCTGCAAGTGTTAAACCCCTGTGTTAAATAGCCAGAAAACCTTTAACTGGTATCTCTTTCCTTCACTACAACAACCGCTCCCCATAGGCCCATGTTTATTCAGTCAGGCATTGAACATGATAGCCAGGCATTGAACATGAGAACCAGTGTGGTGTAGTGGTTAAGAGCAGTAGACTTGTAATCTGGTGAACCGGGTTCGCTTTCCCCTCTCCTCCACATGCAGCTGCTGGGTGACCTTGGGCTAGTCACCCTTCTCTGAAGTCTCTCAGCCCCACTCACCTCACAGAGTGTTTGTTGTGGGGGAGGAAGGGAAAGGAGAATGTGAGCCGCTTCGAGTAGTGATAAAGCGGGATATCAAATCCAAACTCCTCCTCCTCCTCCTCCTCCTCTTCCTCTTCTTCTTCCTCTTCTTCTTCCTCTTCTTCTTCAATGGTTCCAGTGTTGTGTGTGGTTTAGCTGCATAAATCTCATTGATTTCATGGGCATTTAAACCACCTTACTGTTCACAGGATTACACTGGGGTCCTCTCCGGGTCGTTGCAAACTCCCTTTAGTCTAGACATGAGCTGTCCTCATTGACAACAACTGGAGGTAATAGCCAGTCAATAAAGCTGCTCGCTGCTTTGTGGGTTGTCTTCCAGCTGTGAGGCACTTTGGGTACACCAGGAGACTGAAGAGAGCAACAGGCTTAATAATTTGTGTCAAGTCGGGAGACATATGGTGGCTCCGCGGAATATGGCATGGGAGAAATGAAAGAGGCACTGTCCAAGCTGATGGGATTCAAAAGACTCTCGCGGGTTTTGTTTTGTTTTGCACAATACTGGCCAGCTTGCTCCTTGCCTTGCTCGGCTCCTGCCAGCCCCAAAGGAAGCAGAATGTAATGGGACGCTGCTCTGCGTTAGTTTGTTGTTGCTGGATCACCCTGCTGGGAAGCTGGGATTACACCTAAGTTTGGAGCCCTTGTTTATAGGAACAGCTGAACTTTTCCAACACAAAGAATAATCTTTCCTTAATAAAATAAAAATAAAAATGTTGTTCTTAGGATAGGTTCAATCTTCTGGCTAATACACTTGAAATGTGTCTCTTCAAAATAAAAGTTCACATCTCTCTGTCCAAAAGCAAGACTAGAGAATTGTGCGTATAGAATCAGAGTTATAGAGCACCTCTACACATGAACGATGTTTTAAAAGGCCGCTAGTAATGTCATTGGAACTAACAGTTGCCTGGTCCAGAATGCAAATGTGTATTTGAGGAGAGTCTTGTTTCAAGTCTTTTTTTCTTTTAGGGAAGCCATTAGTGCTAGTGGTGGTTAGGAGTAGGGGTTTCATGCAGTGGAGCTGAAAATGTGGCGTACCCTCACTACAAAAGCCCACTTTCTAACATCTTTGTCCAGGAAACTTGGGAGAGCTTTTATAATCCAGTACCATTTAGTCCTTTTAAATGAACGGTGTGGGTTCATTATTGGTTAGCCTGTCTTCCAATTTTTATTTAATCTGTGTTTGAAGGGGGAGGGATGTATGGTTTTATTTAAATTTTTTATCGCCCACTTCCTCGGCTGCTTTTATGTGGGAAAGTAATTTATAGATATGTATCTACATGAAATTCAACACGAGCTCACTCATTGCACAAATGCAAACAGCAAAACAATTTACAAAGAGTAGGAAAGATTGTCTAAGCCCCCTTTAAAAAAAAACACACAAACAAACCTCTTTCCAGAAGTTGCCTTCTCAGAATGCATGCTGCAGAGATAGTCTAGCAACTCCTCATTCAGTGTCCAAGGGAGAGATAAATCACCTGTAGGGAAATGGTTGAGTCTTCATGATGAAAGGGCTGCCTACTCCTGGTGAAATATACCTGCGTATACATTGCATATATCAAAACAGCAGGAGGGCAAACTGACAAATTAACAGTGAAAATGGGGGAAACTAAGGAAAGATATCCAGGTCTAGTATGCACTGAGGGAATTTCCAAACAATCATATTTTTGGTGTGATAAGTACACATTTGTTTCTCATTTACTGCATATGGCTCACGTATTTTTCTCTCAAGGTTCATCTTATTGCCCCGGCAATCCTATTTTGGGAAGATGCAACCCTTTCTCTCATAGGGAACATGCAGCGCAGTTACAGTTGCAGAACCATAATAATAACCAAGAAAGCAATCTGAAGAAATCCAGATAAATCTAACAAAAAACTTTTTCCAGATGCCTCTCGCATTAACTCCACCTCTGTTTTCTAGTCCTGCCCATTAAAAGGTAAAAGTACCCCTGACCATTAGGTCCAGTCACGGACAACTCTGGAGTTGCGCCGCTCATCTCGCTTTACTGGCCGAGGGATCCGGTGTGCGAGAGAATAACAGTAACTGCAGCAAGTCTTGTTTCCACCTTTATATGTTGTGGGGATGAACATGGATAAATTCATGTAATGACTTCAAGCATGGAGTAAGGGTTCTGAGGTCTTTTTCTGGCTGTCCTCCTATCACAGCAATTTTATTTTTAGGTGAAGAAAAGCTCCAGCTGCTAAATTCATGTGTGCCAGGCTGCTGTTAGAGGCATGTGAGCAAAGGCCAGTGAAAAAGCTGGCAACCTTCTGGAACTTTTATCTGGACTAGATGGTTGTTTGGTATGATTCTGTCAGCCCAATTCTTATTCTTTAAATGGCTTTCAGGATCCAGCCAGGAAATTTTTATTTTGGAGGCAAGAAAGATCTATTTGTGTTCTGAACTGTGGTAGAAACCTGAGGGGGAGAAAAACCCAACTAAACATGTCTGAAACCATTCTGGAACTTTGAAGGAAAAATACCCTTTGTTGTTTCTTGGAAAAACGACCCTGAACGCAGTAAAAGAAAAGACACATTTTTATAACTTGCTATGTTATTATATACCCTTTGGTATGAAAAGTAAACAAAATCTTAAAAAGTGACTCACACGTTTCTTGGCTGCATGGAACTTCTAAAGCTGATTTCTCTGCCATATTGTAAACCTATAAAAGATGGATTTTTAAAGCTGTTCTTTCAGCCCTTTTCTTTCCTGGAGATTCACCTTCAGCTGCCAAAGGTTTTTCTATTTTTAGTGACAAGATGTCACTAATTCTCTCCTCCTGAAAATAGCCTTTTATTATTTCTTCATCTACAAACAGAACCGCTCAACCATCACATGACCTGAATTTCCATGCTTCTAAATACTCAGATTATACCTTTTTCTAAGTTCATAGAGTCAGAAGCCATCTGGTACAACTCCCTTCTCAGGCGCTGAATCTTCCATGCTGCAGACTTAATTTTGTAAGACAAACCAGATGGCCTCAGCAAGGGAACCATATTATGTCTTGGACCAAAAGTCACCTTTACTTTCCACCTGCCCCCACATTTCGGATCCTTTTCAAAATAGATAGCCCAACGCAGTCATGACTAGGAAACGCCACTCTGCTTGATGAAGCACCACACTCCTCCTGCCCCTTCCCACATTCCATGGCAGCTAAACAAATCGTGAAAGAATGATTTAATGTAAGACGGAAGCTGAAGCTGGATCAGAAATATGTCCTCCTCTGCAAATTAGCGAGTATATTGCTCCTCTACAGAATCTTTTTTGTTTGGAAGGAGCTTATCGGAGAAGAGCACTGGAAATCCTTGGCTTAGTTAGTTCCTTTGATCACCTTTAAAGGAGCGGTTGCTTCATCTCGGTCAAGTGGTGAGCTGGGTGCCCCCTCAAATATCTTTGCTCGCCTCCTAGCGGTGCAGCAATAAAACTGCTAGCACATTTGCAAAGCTAAGCAGGGTCCAGTATGGTTTCAAATTGGATGGGGGGGCCATGTGTCGAGATTCCTGCATTGCATTGGACGACCCTCAGGCCCTTCTGTGATTCTGTGAGACGGTTTGCAAGTGATTGTGGAGAAAAAGCACAGAACAGATAATTCTTACAATATTGTTGCCACCACGCGACTAATCTCAATACTTGCACTATTGTAAATGTTTGGGTTAAACCACAGAACCTAGGGCTTGCTGATCAGAAGGTTGGCGGTTTGAATCCCCGCGACGGGGTGAGCTCCCTTTACTCGGTCCCTGCTCCTGCCAACCTAGCAGTTCGAAAGCACGTCAAAGTGCAAGTAGATAAATAGGTACCGCTCCGGCGGGAAGGTAAATGGCGTTTCCGTGCGCTGCTCTGGTTCACCAGAAGCGGCTTAGTCATGCTGGCCACATGACCTGGAAGCTGTACCCTGGCTCCCTCGGCCAATAAAGCAAGATGAGCGCCGCAACCCCAGAGTTGTCCGCGACTGGACCTAATGGTCAGGGGTCCCTTTACCTTTCCTTTAAGTTTATAGGACTAACTGTAAAAATTGGTGGGAATTAATAAGACAATATATCAATTAATAATAATAATTTATTATTTGTACCCCGCCCATCTGGCCGGGTCCCCCCAGCCACTCTGGGCGGCTTCCAACAAACACTAAAATACATTAAAATATCACACATTAAAAACTTCCCTAAACAGGGCTGCCTTCAGGTGTTTTCTAAATGTCAGGTAGTTATTTATCTCTTTGACATGGGATGGGAGGGTGTTCCACAGGGTGGGCACCACTACCGAGAAGGCCCTCTGTCTGGTTCCCTGTAGCTTTGCTTATCGCAGTAAGGGAACCACCAGAAGGCCCTCAGTGCTAGATCTCAGTGTCCGGGCTGAACGGTGGGGGTGGAGACGCTCCTTCAGGTATATAGGACCGAGGCCGTTTAGGGCTTTAAAGGTCAGCACTAACACTTTAAATTGTGCTCGGAAACGTACTAATAGAATTAGGCTTTAAAATGCAACAGAAATTATTTATTTATTTCATAAAACTTATATGCCACCTGATTGTAGGAAAAAACTCAAAGCAGTTTACAAAATGAGGAAGAAAGATGCTGATTTGGTAGAGTAGGTTGCAGCATTTCAGGATGTATTTTAATGCCCATCTAAAGTTTAAAATTACATTAAAATTACATTAAATTACATTTAATCCCCTACAGACCTGCATGTGTGGGTCAATTAGCAAACTGCTAGTGCCTGTTTTCAAAACAGTGGGGCTAGCACACAGAGAGCCCAAGGAGCAGAGCATTCTGCCCCATCATTAGGCACATGAATGAAGCACAGGAATGGGCTATTAAACCTTTTATTAATTTTGTTCAGCTGCAAGAAGCAGCTGACACCCCCTTCTATCCTCATGCAATCAAACGGACCACACTCTGAAGTGAGTTTAAAAAATGATTTAGTTACTTAATTGAGGTCACAGTCATGCATTTTCCTTTAAGCAACAGCTTGAAGATAATGTAGGTAAAATACTTGGTTGAAATACAACAGAGCATCCTCAGACACATGTCTGAGGCAGGGAGCCCAGTTGAGGACCTCCTTGCTTGCAGTGTGTGTGTGTGTGAGAGAGAGAGAGATAGAGAAAAACAGGGGGGGGGGGTTACTTCTCTCCTGTCAGTAGATCTCATTGAGCCAGCTCTAGCAGTTAGAACTCAGTGGTCCTTAACTCCTTCATATACTAACTAGCATTGTTAGGTTTGACTGCAAATCTCCCACCAAAATACCATAGACTTCACTCAGAAATCTCCTTTCCTAATCCAATTGGGGATAGTATATAGTTAATCTCTCTTGGAACCTGAAATATACAATATGTATATTTTATAAATTGTTTTAGAGGCTTCTCAACTGCTTCTCTATTATAAAAACCTCGATAAGATCTTTGTATCTAACCTACTAAGTAAACTTTTAAAAGCTCGATCCTTTCATGTCCCATGTAATCTGATCTCCCTGCTTCCATCAAGCACATCTGGGATTCATCTTATCTTTTTCTCGAGCTCATTGATTAATAGAAATTGTTTGAAATGGGATTTAAATATGACAGACCTGTGTTGCCGTTATGAAGCACAGTGAGGGCAAATAAAAGGTCATGGCAAAAATGGTTGTTGTGTATGTGTGGACAAGAGACATTTAGGCAATCAGAGTTTTATGTTTCAAATACAAAGACTTAACATTTTGTGTTTGCATTCAAAGGGTTTTGTTCACCTAGGGAATGGCTGGCCACCTTTAAAGTAAAAATTGTTTTTGTAGGAAATATATGCCCAAGAGGATGAGTAATAGGTATTGACATTAAACAAACACTCAGGAGAAAGAAAAGACCTGTAGGTTATGAATTCCTCAAATGCACTCAAAAAAATGAATATTGTAAAAGCTATTTCTGTGCTGAACCTGAGGGTCTCTCATCAAAGAATCAAAAAGACAATGGCCGCATCCACCCCATGTATTTTAAGCACTCTTATATCACTTTAACCATCATGGCTTCACCACAAAATCCTGGCAGGTGTGGTTTGTTAAGGCTGCTGAGAGTTTCTGAGATCCCTCACAGAGCAATAATTGCCATCACCCTTAACAAACTAGAGTTCCCAAGTTCTCAGGTGGGGTGGGTGGTACTCTCTTAAGGAGGGTTCAGGTGCAGGGGTTTGGATGCCTTTGCTCTTTACTGAGGATGCAACACCTGTGAGTGGCTCCTGCTTGCATGTTTCCCTCCTCTCTCAGGTACAGGAAGTAGGTTCTCTGTTGTGTCTTTACAGGACAGGTAAGGGGGCCCTGGCCATTGAAGCTGGGATAAACTCTGGTTCTAAACACTGCACCTTCTGTATCATTTATCTGTGCGTATCGAGCCGTTTATTTAAGAAAAGAAGAAAAGGGGGAAACTAAAAGAAACCGGAGCCTATGATTGTGGTTGAGAGAAAAATTGCCCACTGGAAACTAAAATTACAAGAGTGAGGCTCTGAGACTTTGGGCCCCAAACCCACAAGCTATCCACTTACATGAAAGTGTAATAATTTATGTAGAATGAAATCACTTTTTTTTCAGCCCCTTGGAATGAATGTGCAACAGAATCCTGCAGCAGTAATTACAATTGGTAACGTGCATTTTAGTAATGCTGTATGTGCGCTCAACAATTTTATAATTATCTTGTCATTTCCAACAATAAGGTTTGAGAGGCTGTGATTGCAATTCCGGGAGGGGGGGTGTATTTAAAAAAAAAGAAAAAAAGAGGCTAACACTGAAAGGTGTTTAGTTGCCCAAATACCCTACTGAGTCCACAAGGCCGATAATATTTGAATCCTGGTATTGCCCACTGGAAGAGAAGACTCCCTAGAAAAGACCCTGATGTTGGGAAAGATGGAGGGCACAAGGAGAAGGGGACGACAGAAGATGAGATGGTTGGACAGTGTTCTCGAAGCTACTAACATGAGTTTGGCCAAACTGCGAGAGGCAGTGAAGGATAGGCGTGCCTGGTGTGCTCTGGTCCATGGGGTCACAAAGAGTCGGACACGACTGAACGACTGAACAACAATTCCAGCTTTAGCTTCAATACTTTATCTACAGTTCAAGCCTCCACCTCTCTTTTGAGGACAGTAAAAGGCATATTGCCTCTTGCAGAGCCATATCTGAATGAAAGCTACCTAAGGCCAATAAGTCAAACTTCTGTATTAAGATGGTTTCGGTTTCAGCCGCCTTTTTTGGTCACCTATTATTTTACTCCCCTTTGAAACTCTTCCTCTCCAAGCAAACCATTTCAGAGGTTTGCTTGTTTTGTAATGAGAATTCCAGTGCCTTTGAAGTATGAGACTCTCTACAGGAACAACCTTTGTACAATAAAATAAAAATCCCAAACACTTGCATTCTGGTCATGGATATTCTGCGGAATTCTGCAGAATCACCTGAATCCATAGGTGCTTCTGCATGGGCGCTTATTGTGCTTCTTATGCGTACAAGGTGGTTTTTGCAATATTCGTATGACATTGTTGGCATAAGAGTGCCAGCCCATATCCCACGCCATCCCTCTAATCCAGATCTACCCTTTCTGGAGGAAAGATCCAAAGAACCATTTTTGATTTCTCAATGGCCTTTCGCAGATGGGCAAGTCACTCTTTCAAACACATTTTGCCTGTAGAGCTTCTAAATAATCTGAGTGTCTCTCAGCTGTGCTGCATGCCTCATAAAGTAGGTAAGTCACAGAAGGTATTTTGCTGGGCCTGAAGATTTTTACTCTACCTGGGTTTTAGCATTGTATGTTTGTGCTGGCCCTTCACTCTAGAGGTTGAAATCCACTCATTCCTTCCTTAGGGCCCGTGGCATAAGTATCCATGCAAACTTTTTTGAGTGCTCATATTTATCCTCCGAACAGCTTCAAGTTTCACAGGAAACTTCTTTAAACACATACTTGGCTATTTAAATCCGTGTTATTATTTTAATCATGGAAATCAAAGGCAATGTAGCATTTAACTTTTGGTCCTGATCACCTGCAGTGTCCGGGGAACGTGCTAGGTTAACCGTTCCATTTTTTATTCCTTTGGTTTGAGAAAACAAACAGCTCCAACAATCCTATTGGGTTGCGGGTGAACCAAGATTGAGAACTCTGTATATATCTGTAGGGTTTATTGGACCTTTTATCTTTGTAAAAATAAATCGGCCCAAGCCGGAACATTATGTAGGATGAGCCAAGGCAGAACCAAACAAGAGATCTAGCTTGGCTCTGTGAATGCTGGAATAAGCCAAGCTTATTAAACCAGGCTACATACCCTTGTGGAACAAAGAAGTGGGAAGGGAACTAGGAGGGAGGTACACTTGTTTTAATAGTTTCTCAGGCTGTTTACATGGAGCGCCCTTTCAGACCAGACTGAGCTGATCTGGGCCAAAGCTCACTGAAAGCTCACACAGGACTTTTGCTGTGTGTTGACTGTTTCTAAGGGTCAGGGGCCTGAACCGGGTTCATTTTAGTTCAGCCAAGAAGAAACAGAATCATCTCTGAGACTGTTTAGGACACTATGGAAGGACACAACATATAGAACAGTCTCCCTGCACTGCTGTTCACAGCCCAAAAATGGAAGTTTTGTGTTTTTATTTTTACAGTGGTACCTCGGGTTACAGACGCTTCAGGTTACAGACTCCACTAACCCAGAAATTGTACCTCAGGTTAAGAACTTTGCTTCAGGATGAGAACAGAAATCGTGCGGTGGCAGCGGGAGGCCCCATTAGCTAAAGTGGTACCTCGGGTTAAGAACAGTTTCAGGTTAAGAATGGACCTCCAGTATTTACGGAAAATACCACATTGCAGAGGATGAGAGGAGAGTGTTGCATGGCAGGCATTGACTGTTGGGCCTGTTTTTTTGTGAGGGTAGGGGTAGGATGAAGAGGATACATACAGATTTGTGGTTTTTTTTTTCCTGGTTAAATGGTTATGATGTTTGGATTTGGATACTGGTGTTAATGATGATTATATGTGAATAATAGGAGGTTAGTAGGGGGAAATATCGCTAAAAAATTTAAAGACCGGAGGGAGGGAAGGGTGCAAATTAGAAATTAGGAATCTAAATTAGGTTGGTGGAAGGGAATTTGATAAGGCATGAGGAAAGGATCAGAAGTACTAAGGTGCTGAGGTAGGGAAAAAGGAGTTAGATTGTGCAAAATGTATTTGGTATATTATGGTAGTGTGAAGTTTAAGAAGTTGGAAAACTGATAAAGAGGATAGACAATGGATTCAACAGGGGGGGCTTGAGGAAGTCAACCGAAATATGAAATTGAGGACAAGAAGAATACCTGGCCCACAGAATTGGGCCAGGACCAAGCAATGATATTTAATATGTTAGTTACGTTAAATGTATAATATTTATGTTTCGCCCGGTGAGAGAGGGGGATGAAAATTTACTTCCCTCAGTGAGAGGGGGGAAGGATGGAAATTTAACGGTATTGTTAAGTGCTTAAAATTGTTAAAATCAATAATAATAAAAAATGGGGGGGGAGAGAAGAAAAAAAAGAATGGACCTCCAGAACAAATTAAGTTCTTAACCCGAGGTACCACTGTATTTTGCCACAATGTTCTCCCCTTGTTATGTGCAGAAGTTCTGCTTTCAGTGGTAAAGGAAAGAGACGGGACAGGAAGCACTAGAATTTAGCTTTTTCTTTCTGGTGTGACAGCGACTGCAGGGGGACAGCTTCTTCCCATGCAGCCTGGGTGACATCAGAAGCCCTGGACCATGTGGGAGACACCTATGATGCGGTTTGTTCCCATGTCAGCATCACTTTTCCTTTAGAAGCAGTGGGGTCTTCCCACATGGTGCCCTGCCATTACCCCACATGCTATAGTGACTCTTGAACCGAATCAGACCCCCGTGACAAAAACGAGATAAAGGAATTGGAGGAAGCAATGTTTGGGGTCAGGCAAGCTGCTAATACTGGAATAAAATGTTACTTGCTAGTAGATAACTGCAGAGTGGTTTTAATTTAACCCATAAGGAAATAGTGAGTTTAAAAAAATGTAGCTATTCTGTTAGGCAATGGATACACAAGGATATTATTTACAACTGCAAGTGAAGAAGAAAAGAGAAAGTGGTTTAAAATGATTTATGGCTAAACTGCCAAGAGCAATTTTAAACTATGGAAAATGTGAAAGATTGAATTAATCACCAAAGGAGTGAGTAGCTCTTCTTAAGCTGCCTTCTTAAATTTTCTTACTTTACAGGAAGTCTTAAATATTCTTACTTTACAAAATAAAAAAAAAAAATTCCTTCCAGTAGCACCTTAGAGACCAACTAAGTTTGTTCTTGGTATGAGCTTTCGTGTGCATGCACACTTCTTCAGATACACTGAAACAGAAGTCACCAGAATTTTTTTTTAAAAAAAATATTTTGTTTTGACTACAGCAGACCAACACGGCTACCTACCTATATCTTACTTTACAGTAAGTCTCATTGGAACCAGTGTGATTTCCTTCTTAGCAGATATGCATAGGGTCAGGCTTTAAGAGTTATTTTGAAGGTTTTGAGAGTGTTTGCCATCAAATTTTGTGTTGGGTGACCAAATAGGATACATCCACAGTCTCTCTAGAAACAGCCACTACGATAGTGGGTGTGTTTGACTAAATGAAATGGTCATTGAAGTAGCTCTGGGAGGGGGGGATTCAAAGCTACTGAAAGTTGGATAAACCTTTTATCTTGAATGCTACAGAAAATGATTGCCTCTGTTAAGATATCTAGCCAAATATATGATTGGTCTTTAGTAACATTAACAGCTAAACTGAGTTTTTTTTATTGCTTAGCACAAATTAGAGATACTATGCTTGCACCCAGAACTTGTCTGAAACCTCCCCTGAGAGGTCAACAAGGGGTATTTAATAAATAAATAACTCGTGATAAGCAGGGGGGGAAATCTGAAGAGTTGCTGATTCTGTGGATTGTAAAATCTCTGCTTGCATTAGCCAGGTTGAAGTAATACAAATATACAGAGCATTTTTCTGGCTCACGTTGCTTCACTGACTGATTTAGGTCATTTTGGAAAGAAACGCTAGCAAAGAATGCTTAAATAAACAAACACTTGAATCAAGCAATTTTCTTGATTCCTTCTCTCCTCCCCCCCCCCTTCTCCCTTTTCAAAGGAGAAAGAACAGTTGGCTAGGTCTGCATATGTGCATAAAGTCAGAAGAAATGTTGAACAACAGGCAGTTTTTTTGTGAGAGGAGAAAATATATTTCATACACTAAAACACATGGCGCTTTGTCCTCTTCAACTTGTCCCTCAATAACACATAGTTGAAGAATCTCTAGTAATAATGTCATGAGCTACTTCAGTGGATGTGTTTGCTTCTGGATGGAGAGAGGCAATCTCTTCTTCTTCTTCAGGACAGTCCCAAAGAGGGATTCGTACACGACTGTTGCCTCTGCAAAACAGATTTTGCAAATTTTCGCATTAAACCAAGAAAACTTGTCTAACTGATGTCACTAATGCAATGAAAGGAGTGTGTGTGTGTTTGTGCAATGGCCTTCTTTCAGACCACTTTCAACTCCCTTAAAACTGCCGTCTGATTTCTGCCTATGACAGTGATGGCTAACCTTGACACTCCAGATGTTTTGGAACTACAACTCCCATCATCCCTGACCACTGGTCCTGTTAGCTAGGGATGATGGGAGTTGTAGTTCCAAAACATCTGGAGTGTCAAGGTTAGCCATCACTGGACTAGGTTGAGTTCCCTGTGTTGAGAATACAATCATTAGCCCATTTGCAAGTGACCACCTGACCTTTTTCTCTTTCTCCTTAGGACTGCCCTCCAGAAGCAGGTGATTTTCGTACCCAGCAATGTTCGGCACACAATGACGTCAAGTACCAGGGGCAGTTTTACGAATGGCTCCCTGTATCTAATGACCCTGACAACCCGTGCTCCTTAAAGTGCCAGGCCAAAGGGGCAAGCTTTGTTGTGGAATTGGCTCCTAAAGTGCTGGATGGGACCCGATGCTACACTGAATCGCTAGATATGTGCATTAGCGGCTTGTGTCAAGTAAGGACAATACTTTTTTTGCTGATTTTCACACACCCCACAAATCCTTTTTTCTGTGTCTTTTTTTGTGTGTGTCTCATGTTTTAATCTCTCCCTGCCCCCTCTCCTCCGTGGTGCTTGCTCCTACAGTCTTCTTTAAAGTGTGCATTCATTTTCAGAGTCACACATTTGCTTCTGAGATGCATTTTATCAACATCAGGGTTCCCCCCCTCCCCAGTTTCTTTTAAGTTTGTGCCAGCTCTTCCTGTTGAAACAGCCTGAAAAGGTAACCCTTTCAAGGCAGTCCTTTCAGGTTTTTCATTCCCATTTCCTTTTAATTTTTCATTCGTTTTTATGAGAGATTTTATTGTGTTACAAAACAAACAAGCGGTGAAACGTTCATATAGCATCTCCCTTTTTTGTTTAGAGTCTTTTTCACAGTTCATTTATGTTTTGTATGAGACACTATCATTCTAGATATCATACCGTTGGGGGGGGGAAGAGAGGAGAAAGATGGGAAGGTGATGTAGTTTCGTTCTATTGCATAGCGTTTGTGTAGAGTATTGTGTCAGCATTACGTGAGTAAGCCTTTTATTTGTACCTTTATTAAATGTCTATCGGCATTGCGAGAGATTAGAGGGTCCTGTGCCTGTTTGGTTGAGTTCAGTTGGTTGCAGTGTGGTTCCTTGTTTGTTTGTGTGAGAGAGGGTGGAGGGCTGTTGCATTCCCATTTCCCTACATGTAGGTAATTTATCAGTTTAGAGATACTGCTATTCAAAGTACTTAGTTGTGTACCCAACTACAGTCGTACCTTGGTTTTCCAACAGCTTAGTTCTCAAATGTTTTGGCTCCCGAATGTCGCAAACCCAGAAGTGACTGTTCCAGTTTGTGAACTATTTCTGGAAGCCAAAGTCTGCAAGACTTCCTGCAGCCAATTGGAAGCTGCACTTTGGTATCCGAATGTTTTGGAAGTCGAAAGGACTTCCAGAATGGATTCCATTCAACTTCCAAGGTACGACTGTACAGTCTACTGAGAGTAGACCCATTGAAATGAATGGACCTAAGTTAGCCATGTCTATTCACTTCAGCAGGTCTACTCTGAGGACAACTAACATTGGACACAACCTATTCTTTCCATAATTAACAATGCACTCATTCCAGCTCCATTCGGTTCAATGGTCATGCCCTTGAGATCAGTGTTCTATGTTATGGATTAGACACAACAGGCAAAGACTGAAAGACAAACGTATTCTATGGTCCCAATTATTTCCAATGTGCACATGGAGCTACAAAAAAGCTGGGGCTTCCAATATTCTTGTCAATATTAGCAACAGCTATGTGTTTCTCCAGAATGCAATTGTTAGGATTTGTATGTCTATTAGAGCTTCATAATGTTAGAGCGACTGCCTGCCCCTCAGCGGGGAAGTCTAACGGGGTGGGGGCTCCGTTAGACGTCTCCATTGAGGTTTGCAGGTGCATCTACAATATTAATTTCAACATGCTGAAAGCTTTTCTGTGCCACCAGGCTTGTGTCACAGTTATCCAGTGATCCGTGGGTTTGTCGTACAGAACAATTCCGTTAAAGAAGGGAGAATGTTTCTAAGGCAGGCCTGCTGCCAATTTACTGATAAGCCCCGATACTTGATTTTTTAAAAATAAAAAACAAACCTTCCTCTCCTCTTCAACCCCTGCTCAGCTCCATCACCCCCGTGAAAATGGACAGCCATTTCTAACTCAGCATTGTCTAATGCCAGCATAGCCAGTCTGAGTACAAGTGATGCAATTCAACATTAGCAACATTTGAAGCATCAGTTTCAAAAATGTTATTTGTATGCACAATGCTTGTGAGCTCTCAGAGATATCCAGCTGTCCACTGTTGGGGAAAAACAAAGCTGAACTGGAACCAGCCATTGTCTGACCCAACAAGACAATACGTAAGTTCTTATGTGTTTAAATAATACATGCATTTAACACATTATATGTTTATAATGATACATAATAAAATTACTTCATCTAAACCTCTGGCTCCTAAAGCTTTGGGGTCAAATATGAATCCAGACTGACTCACTGAATTAAAACAAAAACACAAAAAAAAGGATGCAAGCATTTCTGAACTTTAGTGTAGTTCCAAATCCAAGTTTCACAGCTCTGCCCATCCATAATCCCATATAATTCCTGACATTTTATTAGCATTTGAACTGAATTTCCTTTCTGTTTCTTATGGTTGTTTTCCCCCTGGCGCTCTTTCTCTTCAGTGTTGTGTTCTGACCTGGCCCACATCTTTATTGTTGAGGGAGATGTTTAAGCTAAATGGAATGTGATATAAAGCACATAGCTTCACTTATCTCAGCTGTGTAATTAACTGAAACAGGGACATGTCTCTTTATTTCATCAGAGGACACAATGGTCTTCTGAAAAGTGAGCTTAGTCGAGTCAGAAGACCTTGCTGTTGGCTGTTTCTCAACTTATTAATAAGCGACTCCAGGGGACAATGTGTTTAATCCCCCCCCCCTTGCTGGTTGGCTAAAGTGCTTGAGCTCAGGACAAGATGTGGATTTGGAGCATTCTTAAGTCAACTAACAATCTGTTTGCCAGATCGTATTGGACTAAGGCTGGATTGTGTTTTAAGGTCCAAGTTCAGGACACACCTTTCTGAGAAAGCCTTCCAAAACTAATAACATCCACCATTGAAGCATGTGTTCCTTGTTTTCACACACTTGGATATAGGGAGAAATGGAGCACAGAACTGACAATTGTATTGTTATTTAATATTGTTGTTGTTCTTATATGTTAAAATCCAAACGCCCCCCGGCTTGTGCGTCTCTGTAAGTTTCCATCAGGCATGCAGAACATTGAGAAATGATAAGAGAGAAGATCGATCACACACAAACTGCAAAATGATTCCCAAATCTGGACTCACTTGATGCCCAGAACTAGCATAACAAATTGGTTTCAAGAGGGGCCATTTTTGTCACTGCACAGCTGTGTCAGAGAACAGGACACCATTCCACTTGATGTGAAGGAAGATCAGAATCCTTTCCAGGTCATTTACACAACATTTTATGTTGTAGGTCAACATACCATTTCGGTGATTCTATAGAAGAACGCTGTTGTGCCTTGTAGAGGTGAATTGTCCATTAAACACAACAGAGGTAGAAGACTCTACTTTGCTTGCAGGCCACATGATTGAAATTCAGCCACTCTGGTGGCAAAAGTCAGTTCACTACTATAGAGAACCCATAGTCTCAGACTACCACCCATAATTAACTCAGCAGTATGCTTGAAGTGAAATTTATTTATTCAGCCAGGACTAGATCAGTGGATGGCGCCCGTAATCTGCATGCAGAAGACTCATACTGAACCCATGGCATCTCTGGTTAGAAGGATCCTGTTTCTAGCTCAAGGAAGTGAAGCAGAACTGGCGAAACTCACATCATGTAGTTTCTTGGATGTGTAGTTCAAGTAAGGCATCCAACAAACATGGCAGTGTACTGCTAGTCCCTGATTTCCTGTTCGAAGTAGCTCTGAATGGCACCGCCCCTGTGTATCTTGCAGGTTAGCTGGGTAGAGTCAGCAGCACCTTTGATGCATTTAAACCTCTTGGTCTGAAAACAACCTAAGCATCTGTAATCATTGTTTCTTGTTGAGCACTGTCCAGCATTGCATCATTTACCCTTGGCCTATATTTGCAAAAACCTCCCAGAGCATGTATTTTTTCATGAAGATAAAAAAAAAATGCAATCTGTAAACATCTTGTATATTAAGCATGAGTCCAAGACAACTCTCAAAGCAGACCATATATCTGTCAACAAATATGTTGATATTACCACCAGCAATGACACAATATATATCCTCTCCAAGAGAGGCGAGGGTCTGTTGTTAAGGATGTGCTTGCTTGGCGCCTAAGTTCCTCCAAACCCCAAGAAAGTAAGACATCCTATAAATGCTTGTGTGTTCTCAGAGCTACAGCAAACTAGGTCTGCCACATTGCCGGCTCCTTTTTAATAGGGAAAGAGATGTTGAACCTTACCTCACAATTTTGAATTGTTTAGTTTTAAGTTGTGAAACAGATACAAAACTTTCTACAAGGGAGCTATAAATCTGCCCAGCTGTGATTGCATTTCAGTTGCAGAATCATGGGGCGGTAGTAGTGGTCAACTAAGCTTTACTCCATTAATTGGAATTAATGAACACGAGTACAATAGATTTACTCTGAGTAAAAGTTAGTTGAAAACCAGCATGACTTTTTAGTGCAGGATGTGGCAAGTTCTTAGAACAGAGCCTACACAGGGAGACTCTATGTGATTGAAAATCCTGTGAAAGATAGGATCTCTAGTCATGTGTTTGGATATAGGCTCTGGTCAGACCTTCTGATGAATTTAAGTAGGCTGGAGAAAGGGACAAGTAGAGGGTTATCCTAGTTCACTGAACATCTATTACTGTATATTTCCATGTATAAGCCAAGGGTTTTTTTTATTATAAAATAATGTTTAAAATTGTGGATCGTCTTATACACGGATAGGGCAGAGGAGGGACGGGCGATTGGTTGCAGCCGCGAGCAGGAGATTGTCATTGGCAATTGGGCGGTTGATTTGTGGCTGTGGCAAGGGTTAGGGTCGATTGGCTGGTGCTGTGGGAATGGGGGGGCGATTGGTGGTGGCTGGCGGCGAGTGGGCAAACGATTGGTGGCTTCAGCGACACGGGCAATATTGCCATTGTCGGACAGGCAGTCAGTGATTTTCGGCAATTCCCCCCCCCCCAAAAAAAAGCTAAACAACTCTTGGCAATCTCCCCCCATTTTCTTAATTTTGAGTCCAAAAAAATAGGGGGCGTCTTAGACACAGGGGCGTGTTATACACGGAAAAATACGATAATCCCAAAATGAATGCTTTGTAGTGTGGTTTCCAGGTCACTTGTAATGCCATGCTTCTACTGAGCTAACACTCTCTTCCCCTGAACTTTCTAGAACAGTGGTTCCCAAAGTGATGATAGCACACCCAGGGGCTGCTGGAGGTGTAAATATCAGATTTTGAAAAGCTGGTATCGCTGCATCAAGTTAATCAGTTTTGTTGAACTAATTAAACTAAATAGTTTTGATTGGGTTTTGATAAACGTGCAGTTAATTGTTAATTGTGGTGAATTTATGTGTATGTTGTTGTCTTCCTTTGTGGGTTGTGCAAACTACTATTCTAAATAATGCTTTCGGTAAGGTAGGGTAGGGGGCACTAGGGATCTAATGATGGAGCCGAGGGGTGGTGACCCAAAAAAGGTGTGAAAATCGCTGTTCTAGACCCTCTTTCTGGCTTACGTTCAAAGAGGGCCTTCTCGGTGGTGGCGCCCGCCCTGTACAACGCCCTCCCATCAGATGTCAAGGAAATAAACAACTATCTGACTTTTAGAAGACATCTGAAGGCAGCCCTGTACAGGGAAGTTTTAAATGTTTGATTATATTTTTAAAATTCCGTTGTTCCCCAGAGTGGCTGGGGAAACCCAGCCAGATGGGCGGGCTATAAATAATAAATTGTTGCTGTTGTTGTTGTGTAGCCGCAGTGTTAATATACTTCATTTTTGCAGCTCCCATTGTGACACTTCTGTACCCTTTGTCATGAATCTGATTTCTCCTAGGTGTGTCACAATTTCCTCTATTTTGCCTCTATTCTTTCCTCTATTATGCCTCACCAGCTCATCGTTTGCCCTAGTTTTTACTGAGACAGTGAATCCCTCTGTTTTGCACCATTTTAAACTGAATGGACAGCTCCTCCGTACTCGTCCCTTCCTTCCCAGATAGAAAGCTAGATGTCAGGAAGAAAGTAAGACTGGAAGGCTTCCTCCTGCTTTTTACATCAATTAAACATTCAACCATGTGATCACAGACATCACCACCATGTCAGTGAGAACTGGACCTTTGCTTCCAGGATTTGCTCTCCTAACACCAGGCTCTGACGCTTCCCCATATTCCCTGCTGGCCGGTGGGGTCACTGGGTTGAGCTCTGGCTCCTATCACAGTGTCAAAGGCAGGAGAAAACACAGAAAGAGAGAGAGGGGTGGAGACCATCATTCCTGTGCAGCTACTTTATTGTTGGGTACATTCATAACTTCAAAACAGTTTCATCTCCACCTCACCCTGCCCAAAGTAGACAATGAGATTCATTTAAAATTCCGCTAGCTAGTATACGCTAGCAAGCAATTTAAGCTAGCAAATTATACCAAAAAAAAAACCCTGAGAGTAAGTTGTTATGTATTTTCAGTATCAAGGGAAGTTTGGAAGTGTGGTGTATAATTCTATTGTGGTTAGCACCTTTCAGATGACAAAGTAGGAAAGGTTACCCTCAGCACCTTGTGTTTTTCATGAATCCAGCATACAAAGGCGTGGGTTTGAATTCCTGCCTAACTAGGTGGTTTCTTCATTCTGTAGCTTGGGTCATGCTTCGTATGTGTCGTCTGTCTGCAACTTATTCTCCAAGGTAATCATACAAAGACTGAGAGCTGGCTTACTTCCTCAGTGCATCATTAAGTTTGCATTTGCAAGCTCTCTCTGTTTGGGACCCCTTCTGGATGACAACATAAGTGAAATTTATACGACTCTTTTAATCCATATTTGTTTGATGTTGTTAGTGATGCAGGGATGCAAGTAGCTGAGTGACATATTTATGAGGCTTTGTGCAATTGTGAGTTCTCGTGGCAAAGCCCTTTTGCTTTACGTATGACCACCCACCAGCTTAGCATAAAATCAACACAGACTTCTGGCTACATTCAGAAGAAGAAAAGCCAGCTTTTTGTGTGGTGTTTTGGAGTCAGAAGCAGCTGTCCTTGGAAATGCTGGCTCTGTAGCAGGATGGGTAGGTGGCATGTTGAAAATGCACTGTGCTTCATCAGTATTTGCATGGGAAATAATATACACTTACTGGTGGCAATTTCACGCTTCATTTTTTAAATTGCGCTTTTTGAAAAAATAAAATAAAAAATATAACATTATCTCTATAAACAGGAAAAAAGTTTATTCAATACAGCAGTGATTTTCAACCAGTGTGCTGTGGCACACTGGGGTGCCTTGAATCATGGCCATGGGTACTGCAGGCAACAGGGGTCTCCATCCCTCTTTCTTTCCTTCCCTCCCTCCTCTGATGCCATTTCATGTCTCTGCCTCCCCAAGGCTTGCATAGCTGTTTGTTGCAGCAGTTCTGGCTACAAGCTCCCTGGGTGAATGCTGGGGCTGTCCAGGGGGTGTTTCCCAAGCCCCTGGGGGGCAGTGTGAGAACAGAAGGTTTCACCACCTTTTGGCTAGTGGTGAAATTTGATGCCAGGAGCTTAGTTATGGAAGAGACTACTATCCTTTGATGCCTTCTGCCCCTTCCCAGTGCTTTTCCATACAATACTAAAACCATCATTTTACCAGGGTGGTGGTGGTGGTGGGGTGTGTGTGTGTGTGTGTTCGTTCCCCATTGCCCCAATCATGCATATTTTCTTCTTCTGACCTGGGGTAGGGGGCAGTCAGAAGAATATCAATGGTGAAAGGGTTGGTCTGTAAAATCACTTACTGAGGAAGCAGATAGTTCCAGTTGGAGCACCATATTTTGTCCTCACCTGAAGAACCTGCTGAGCTCTTCCTCCTGAAGTAATGTTTAATCTGTTGGTCCCTTTGGCTTGGAATCTCTGTGGCCCCTCAGGTTGGCTGGAGTTTCAAAAGAATGGTGGTACATTCTTTGCCTTTCAGCGAGGAGGGAAGGGGTGCGTTGTGAAAGCTCATCCAGATGGCCTGGACCATAGTTTTAATTTCAGTGCTGCTGATTCTCAATTGCATTCCTAGGTCGAAGAACAGAAAATGGTCTGCCAGCTCTTCGTGGGTGAGACATAATTGGTACCCTCAGATTTCTGATTTACTAACCACCTGTGACATTTTCCTTGTGAACTGAGGGAGAAGCACAGCCATAATATTCCTAATCAACTTCAGAAATTGAAACATTAGCTGGAGCCACCATGCCTGGGAAGCTTTAACTTTCTCCCCCCCCCCCGGTCTTTTTCAAAGGCTGACTTTTCTTTTTTGCAGAACAAAGCTCCGAAAGAATAAATGGACCCACAAATAATTTAGCTATCTGGGAAGTAGTGCAGAGGTTGGGGGGGTTACAAGACCCCAATATGAAAGAAGAAGCAATAGGGGGACCCAAATGAGGTCCCTGCAGACTTGAGGTGAGCAAGTGTCCATCCCCACCTTCAGAAAGGGCAGAAAAGAAGACTCGGGTATCTACTGCTCATATTCTTATTTGCAAGTGGGAAAAGATCACTGGGAAGCAAATGCTGCAGTCTTATCCATTAGTCTATTCCAGTGGTTTTCAACCAGTGTGGTGTGGCACCCTGGGGTGCCTTGAAGGATGGTCAGGAGTGCTGTGAGCAACACTGGCCTCTGTTCCCCTTTCCTCCCCTCCCTCTTCTGATGCCTTCTCGTGTCTCTGCCTCCCCATGGCTTGCACAGCTGTTTGGTGCAGCAGCCCTGGCTACTAGCTCCCCAGGCCAATGGTGCCTCTGGGGCTGGCCAGGGGGTGCTGGTTGCCAGGAGCTGAGGCCGCCTTGGAGTAAGCAAGCAAGCAAGCAGGAGAGGGAGCCCAGCCAGCCAGTCCACCAGCCCTTGCTGTTGGGGATGGACAGAGAAGTCCTAGGCTTCTGTGGGGCAGGGTGAGGAGGCACCTCTCTTTGGGGCAGGCGGGTCATCTCAGAGAACATGCGGTGGGGAGGCATATTCAATGTAGGCAAGGCTGAGCCAGTGCCGACAAGAATTGATCAGGAAGAGCAAACAGTCTCTCCTGCATTTTGAGGGAATATTTACTGAAATCTTTCACAATCGCCATAGGAGCTACTGGCAACAACACTGGCATGCATGCATTAAGTGTATTGAGCGCTAGAGAGATTATTTTATCAGTTGGGTGCTAATTGGTGGTCATATTGGGAGGGAGCAACAGTTGAAAACTGTTTGGGTCCTCTTGTAAATAGAGGACTGAGATGTGTTACCAGTTTCATATCCTCCAATATTTCTCCAATGAAAATAATAATAATTAATAATTAATAATTTTATTTATACCCTGCCCTCCCCGGCCAGAACCGGGCTCAGGGCAGCTAACACCAATAAGATTACAATAAAACGTAAAAGAAAGAAAAAACAGTTAATTAAAATATGGGTTAAAATACAATTTAAAATGCAGCCTCATTTTAGTAGTAGCCCATAAATCAAAACCATAAGGGGAGGGAAACATAAGGGTCAGACTGAGTCCAACCCAAAGGCCAGGCGGAACAGCTCCGTCTTGCAGGCCCTGAGGAAAGCTGTCAAATCCTGCAGGGCCCTGGTCTCTTGTGACAGAGCATTCCACCAAATCGGGGCCAGTACTGAAAAGGCCCTGGCCCTAGTTGAGACCAATCTAACCATCTTGCAGCTCGGAACCTCCAAAGTGTTGTTATTTGTGGACCTTAAGGTCCTCTGCGGGGCATACCAGGAAATAGGGATGCCCTAAGGAAAAGCGGGACATTCTGGGATTAATTCAGAAACTGAGATGGCTTCTGTAAATCTGGGACTGTCCCTTGAAAATAGGGACACTTGGAGGGTCTACAGTTTATCTTAACCCAACAAGAGACTAGATTGGCATGTGAACTTTGTTGAAATCTTCAGCCTTAAGCTTTAGAAGCTCCAACTGTAGCTTAACCAATTTCCTTCACATTCATGGAAATGCAAAGTATCTATCTACTTAGCTGTTCCTCTGTTCCCAATTTGACTGTTACTGTATTGTATAACTTCTGGATATGCTTGCTTCACTGAAATCTCACAGCATAGCCTTGTCTTCTTTTCTTTCCTCATGGTGTCTAAGGATCTCCATTTTTTTGAATTTTTCAGTTGTTTCCTGCCATATAGGTACTAATGGAAAGCTCATTTGAAGACTTGTTTTATATACTGAGCCTGCAATGAAAGCCGAAACCAGACCGATTAAGGATTTGTTTTGCGTGTTGAGTTGCAGCTGTGGTCAACAGGCGTTGATGAGTTTCAGAAAAAGACACATTGAAATCTCATCCTCCAACTTACAACATTTTAGGGCTAAAAGGTCAAGCATTAAAAGCAAAGATAACGACTAAGTTCCCCGTAGGTTAAACATCCACAGAGACTCAGGGATGTAAATTATTACATCAAAAGGCAGGCTGTGCTGCTACTTACATCGGAAACAGCTGCTGACTCTATATACAGACCCTCAGACCTATGAAAAAGAAAACGGCTTTTGGAGGCACTAATTCATATAGTATTTAAATAGTTGTGAAGACTGCTTTATGTTTTGAAAAATACAGTTTTTTAGTTAAGCGCTGCTGCCTCAGTGCCAACTGAGGGACAAACAAAGGCCCTGCCAAGATCTCGTAAGATCTTGATCTTGTGATCTGTGATCTTGCGACAGCTGCTCCCACTCCAAGATCTCGTCCCTCTGCCCCTGCCCTGGCACACTGCTGTAGCTGAGAAAGCAGGAGTTGCTTCTCCCTTTGCAAACATCTCTTGCTGTAGCTGAGCTCAAGGCTCACCACATTCTGCTCCTGTGCTCATCAGACACGCATTCACATAGGAGTCAACTCCTAGGGGCCGAGGGGTCTTCGGCAGCTCACCTGGCTCCTGGTTGGATGTGGGGCGGGGGGCGTGCTGCGCTGCAATTTTCACAAGCATAATATAGTGTTATAGGCCACCCCAATCTGTATGAGCAGTGTGAGGTTCCGGGAGTCTTGGCACTTAAACAGGGGTTGCTTTTCCTTTGGAATGAGGCACAGCAGAAACTGTAGTGTCTTTAAGAAATAGGGTTTATTCCATGGGTTGGCAAGCTAAGGCCCGGGGGCCGGATCTGGCCCAATTGCCTTCTGGATCTGGCCCACAGACGGTCCAGGAATTGATGCGTGGATCTGATTCTGATCGTTTGGGTTGCGCCATTTCCCACCCCCTCTCTCCCTCACACACACACACACACACACACACACACCTTGGCTGTGCCTCCTCCCTCCCTCCTCCTGGCTTCTCCCCTCCCTACCTAGAGGAGGAAGGGGGCTGGGCTTTGTTGGTGCCAGCCCCTCTCCAGAGCCCTTTCATGCACAGCTCATCGTCCCGCTAGCCCCTGCCGCTCACAAGACACACGAGCCGGGGTTGGCTGAGTGCCGCTCTTGAGCGGCCACCATTTAAAGCAGCCCCTCTCTGGAGCCCTTTCCCGTGCCGCTCATTGTCCCTCATTCATTTCCCCCCCAAAAAAATATAGTCCGGCCCCCCACAAGGTCTGAGGGACAGTGGACCGGCCCCCTGCTGAAAAAAATTGCCCACCCCTGGTTTATTCACACATACTTACACCAGAGTTTTATGGGGAGAGAGTTCAGTGTTTGCATCTCAAGAGGCACTTTTCCTTCCCAGCAGCACAGCGTTGGATTCAAAGACATCGTAAGCGCCATCCCTGTGTCTATTTGTAGCTTCCTGCTCCAGCCAGCCAGCATGGCTGTTGCCCTTCAGTCTCCGCATGGAGTCCTCCTCAATTCCTCCTTGAGAGCCAGTGTGGTGTAGTGGTTAAGAGCGGTAGACTCGTAATCTGGTGAACCGGGTTCGCGTCTCCGCTCCTCCCCATGCAGCGGCTGGGTGACCTTGGGCTAGTCCCACTTCTCTGAAGTCTCTCAGCCCCACTCACCTCACAGAGTGTTTGTTGTGGGGGAGGAAGGGAAAGGGGAATGTTAGCTGCTTTGAGACTCCTTCGGGTAGTGATAAAGCGGGATAGCAAATCCTAACTCTTCTTCTCCTCTTCCTTCCCAGCAGTACTTGCAGAAAACCCTTCCTCCACATCCAACCCCACCACCACCACCGGTCACCCCAGCAACCTCTGTTTCTCAAACCCATTGTTTCGCAAACCCATCCTGCTGCTTACATCAGACCAATGGTATTCCTAACCCAAAAGCTACTAGGCAGAGGGTCTTGTGTTTTGCCAGTGGCTTAATGTTATCAAACAAACCATTATCAGCTTTTTGTTTTGTTGCAAACCCATCCCAAGCGAGCCATTGCCAGGCTGGCCCCATGAGAATGCCAGCCAGTATTATTTCCAGCCCTTGCTAAATTCATGAATTTATGAGTTTGCTCAAATTCTAACCCTTCACTGAATCTAGAGATTATTGGGGGGGGATTTGCCCCCTCCCAAACTCATAACAATATATAGCACTTTGCAGAGGTCCAGAATACTTGGCTTATGCTATCTTTAAAAAAGGGATCCCAGAAAGGATGAATTAGATTTATCATCTTATTAGTTTTCAAATGTCTGGAAAATTTTGCAGTTTTCTTTCTTTTTTTTTTTAACTCCCAGAGTCACTGAAAAGCAACAAGTACCTAAATGAATACTTGGTATTTTCTTTTCCTTAGGAAAAAGCTCCTAACTCTTTGCAACAGCTGCATATCCTCTTCTCTAATTCCTCTTGTCCTCGTTTTATGCTGCTCACACAGTCTTGGCAATACACGGACTGAGCTGTAACGCAGGATTTGAAGCCTGGAATCCAGCGTTCTGCTGATGGCTGAGGTCAGGGTGAACCCGTTGAATTTGGTTTCACAAGGGTACAGGCTAATTATCTGATTACAGCAACAGACCTCCTTTGGCACAGGCGCTGACAATAAGGATGCTCTCCAGTGGGACGTCTGTTTGCATCTGGCCAGAGGACCCTTTTCTATCAACAAAAGGAGCTCTGTGTGTTTAACAGCAAATGTACGTGCCTTGCGGACGGAACGGTTTGATTGGCGATACCCAAATATGTCATGAAGTCATTGCTGCTGACAAAGAATCACAGACTCTCTAATGAGAATCCAGAGGTAGCTCATACAGACTCTTGCTGTTTAGTAATTGGACATCTGAAAGGGTTAGCAAAGGCTGGCTTTATGTGTATTTAATTCTCTCTCTCTCTCTCTCTCTCTCTCTCTCTCTCTCTCTTTTAAAGTTGATTATGCTATTCTGAAAAGGCTGGAACAAATATGCCTTGATTGATCATTTTATGACATGTTCTCGACAGTAGGTTCTTTACTCTCTCTAGCGCATCTATTTCCCTGCTCTGAGAAACCTGGAAAAACTTGTATCAGCTAAATCTCCAGGGGATCCACATCATGGGAGGATATCAATAGCAGCCAACTGCAACAGAATTATCATGTAACACGTCAGATTGTCAAGTTGTCTGCCTACTTTGTCACCGCTAACATTACTTGCCATCACAAACATAGCTGTTTTACTGAGGGTCAGGAATTTAAAGAGTCAATTTTTGCTTCGTTAAAGAACAGTATCATGAATCCAGGTGATAACCCTATTTCATGATACAAAGAAATATATATATATAGAATGAAAGCAATACATAAGTGAAATACAGGGAAAGAGCATAATGAAAACTGTAGGATTCCCTGTTTTCTCTAAAGTTACATTTCTGTGAATCACTGAGGAAATTGCTCCCTGTTTGCAGAAGTGCCAGATAGAGAGCGTAGCGGACAATATCCCTCCCCTCCCCATTGGGGTCAGCTCCAAGCTGAGGAGCAGCGTCCTCTAGTGGGGCCTCTACCCTCTGTCAATAGACTCTTGGGGGCTCATCCGGACTTGCCTTTTGCCATGTGCTTTCTGGTCATGGGTCCACGCTTTCCCTGTCCATGTCCGAGCACTTTCCCCAGGCATAGGCACCAACTCTATGGGGCTGAGGGCACCTCTCTCTCTCTCTCTCTCTCTCTCTCTCTCTCTCTCTCTCTCTCTCTCTCACACACACACACACACACACACACACACACACACACACACACTGATGTATGTGAGGATGGGGCTGAGCACCCCCAATCTTGAGGGGTCGGGCCATGGCAGCGAAGGCTTCGTCGGAACTCCCCAAATTGGCAGAGGGCCCTGCCGGGACTCCCTGTGGTGGAGTCTTGCCCTGCTGGGCTTCACAACCTCCTCCCAATGTGCATGATGTTGCCTGTGTGTGTGTGTGTGTCACATGTGCGTTTTCACATGCATGTGACACACA
The DNA here is from genome assembly GCA_034642065.1 of Darevskia nairensis. Taxonomy (NCBI): domain Eukaryota; kingdom Metazoa; phylum Chordata; class Lepidosauria; order Squamata; family Lacertidae; genus Darevskia; species Darevskia nairensis. Next base: position 1,477,366 of record JAWWNI010000439.1, read on the forward strand.
CACACACACACACACACACACACACAATGTTGGGCGGAACTTGGCGCATATGTCCCCAGGAAAACCTGATCTTTACTGCTGAATCGGAGTAAACGGCAAGTTGTGCTTTCTATGGATTGCTGTTTGCTCCGATTCAACAGTAAAGAGTGGTTTTTCACATGGAAAACACTGGGGAGGGGAGTGAAAGCACTGGGATGCAGAGCTGTGTGAAGAAATGCAGAGCGAAGCTAAGTGTGAATGAACCCTTGGAGGTGACCGCGTTCCAATAAGTGCTGAGAGACCCTTTTAATTTCCCACAATGCTTCAGATGCCAGGCCAGGGGCATTGCGGGAAATTTAAAAGCTGGCTCGACATAGCAGACCGGTGCAGTTTGCAGTGGTGGGCCAGGAGGAAGGAAAAGGAAGAGGGACCCAGCAATGATCCTGACATTTGCCCAAGGCTGCCAGTTTCTGGCACCAGCCCGCCAGGAGCCATTGTGCTGCGGTGTGTCTATTTATCAGGCACACTTATATTTCTGGCCAACTTGCCATCTCTCCTCCTTGAAGTAGTATTGATATAAACCTTGCTAGAACTGTCCCTAGCCGAAGCCAAGGATCACAGATGATCACGTGAAACATTTAAGCCCTGTTTATTTCATAGAATCGTGGAATTGTGGAGTTGGGAAGGGCACCCAACAAGAATTATGGTGAATGCTGATATGTGGCAAAAATAGAAAAGAAACAAGTGAGGCTGAATAATTAAGTCCGTGAATCTGGCAACTGCATAGTTGGTGCATTGTAGACTTCAGTGGAAATCCCCCCCCCCCCCGGTATTTCAGCTGAGAGCTTTAATGTTAAAGTATTCTTCGGAGGAGGGACGAGAAACGTGGGCTCCTGTGGGAATTCATAGGAAATTAACAAACTCTTATGTGCATAGATTCACTGTGTAAGTCCTCTTATTTTGGGTAGAGATGGCAAAAAGAATGGAATTCAGTTTGTACTCAGTTTAAAATGTAGCCTTTGGGAGATAACATTCCAAATACGTTTTGATCCACACTGGTAACCCAAACAGATTGTCTTTGGGACAAGGGAAATGAAAGAAAAAAAAGGAAGTTATTATCCAGTGTTGCTTTTGAACATTATTGTTTTTTGTACACAGAAAGTATAAAATATAGGTATTTGTGTATTATCATGTACTAGTTGAAGTTAGCCCGTTGACTAACGGGCTCTAGAGGAAGAGGAGGCAGGAGGCGGCAGAGCGGCTCGCGGGGCCCCGGCGCGCCCTGCTCCCCCCGCTTGGAGCGCATTCCGCGGCGCCCGCCAGCGCCCACCTCGCCGCCCCTCCGCAGGAGCAGAAGCGCCAGGGCGAGCTGGTTGGCTTCCCCCACGCTTTGGCTGGCGCTGCTGCGGGGAAGAGGAGGGCGATCGGCGGCCGGATCCGAGGCGCGGCAGCGGGAGCGCCGCAAAGCGGCGCTTCCCCCGCGCTTTGTCTGGCGCTGGTGCGGGGAGGAGGAGGGCGATCGGCGGCGGCGGCCGGATCCGAGGCGCGGCGGCGCTTCCCCCACGCTTTGGCTGGCGCTGGTGTGGGGAGGAGGAGGGCGATCGGCGGCAGCGGCGGGATCCGAGGTGCGGCGGCGGGAGCGCCGCAAAGCGGCGCTTCCCCCGCGCTTTGGGTGGCGAGGCTCCGTGCAAGGCGGCGGCGCTGCCTTAACTGACACCGTGCGTGCGCCGCCGCTGACTTCCGGCCTGCGTCCCTGTTGGGGGGGGGACAGTAGAGCTGTCCAATCCCTGCGTCCCCGTGTGACATGCGCACAACGCACTTCCGTGACACACGGAAAAGCAGGGACACTTGCTCTTTATTATATAGGATCACTTCTGGTTGTCAATATAATTGCGGCTTTTGCCCAAAAGGTGCATAAAAGCAGCTCAGAAAAGGTCAGACTGCTGTCTGTGCATATATACCAAGCTATAATTTATACATATGTGTATAATTTATACAAATTTGTAACTGCAAAAAACATAGTCAAACAGAGGGTAATCGACATCGAGAGACAAAATGATCTAAATAAAGTCCCATCCTTCCCGATATCGGAAGAACGAAGATACCTGCCGCTCCCAGCTGACTATCTAACCCAGCTAGAGATTCCATCACACAGAAGGGCATTTACGTTGGCTAGGTTCCATACTCTGCCATCTGTGGTTCTATATGGGAAGTATAGACAAGTCCCCTTAGAAGACAGACTCTGTCCGTGCCAATCAGGGGAAATAGAGACCATCGGCCATGTTTTCTTTCGTTGCTCCCTATACAGAAACCTCCGGAAAGAATCTACCTTAAAGATATTTGATGGGTTACCGGGACAATCTGAAGAACAGCAATCAAAATGGCTCCTGTCAGACTCAAATCCAAAGGTCACCGCTATGGTGGCAAGATTTTGCGCCAATGCTATAAGAATCCGGAGTGTCTACACAGGAGATATTCAAAATAACTCCTGATCTGAGCCAGACTGATTTCATTTTAATTCATAGTGAATAGTAAATAATTAATATAACCTAAGGATCCAAGGATGCTTGATCCCTCTTAGATAAGACATTTTAAGTTATTTTAAATAAGATATACTAGTTTATATTGAGGATGTTATGCTTTTTACTATGCTGGTCGGTGACCGTAATAAAGAATACCTATACAAATTTGTACTATTCATAAGTAGCCCGATACATATTTATCTTGTATTCAGGAGTAGGCTTTCAAAGAAGCCCTCCATCACCACTTTTTTTTAGAGAATTGTGTTATATAAAATTTTATTGAGATTATTATAGTAAATTAAAGTAAAATAAAAAGAAAGAATAGAAAAAAGGGAGAAAGATAATGTGGAAAAAATATTTTTAAAAGCAGAGAAAAACAATAACAAAACCATAAAATGTAATGAAGGATACAAAACTACATAGTATATACCTGTATGTTGGTGGACAAGCATTGTTTCCCTCAAGAATATGTTAAGAAGTGCACCAATATGGTTTCAACAAATACATTCCAAATATCATTAAATTTGTGCATGTATAATTGTTGTCTGAAGGTGATCCGTTCATGGGTTGCAGGAGTTGTGTCATCCATCCATTGAAGGGGGCTGTTTTTTGTCCTGTTTAAGCAGCTGTCATCCTCTGACTAGCGCTGTCTTTACTGAGGGGGTCCTCTTGCTTGCTTTAGCTGTTGTTTACTGTGACAGAGCAGGGGAAACTATGGTTCCACCAGGGCTTCTGGCTGGAGTCCTCTAACTCAGAGGAAGGCAATGTGACACCATAGGGCATTGTGCAAATGCTCCTGGTTGGTGATGTGCATCTGGGGATGGCTTGAGGGTAACTTGTCTCCCACCCTGAATCCCTAGCATGTCTTCGGAAGAGAGGGACTCATGACACTAAATTAGAATTTTGGTATGATTGACTACACCTCTTTTTTGTTTAGCTTACAATGAACATTGGATGGTTTAGTTCAGGTGTTGAAACTAGTGTTGCACAGATATTAACCTGGTAGCAAAGGTAAAGGTAAAGGACCCCTGGACAGTTAAGTCCAGTCAAAGGGGACTATGGGGTTGTGGTGCTCATCTCCCTTTAGGCTGAGGGAGCCAGCGTTTGTCCACAGTCAGTTTTTAAGGTCATGTGGCCAGCATGACTAAACCACTTCTGGCACAACGAGACACCGTGACGTAAGCCAGATTGCACAGAAACGCTGTTTACCTTCCCGCCACAGCGGTACCTATTTATCTACTTGCACTGGCATGCTTTCGAACTGCTAGGTTGGCAGGAGCAGGGACAGAGCAACGGGAGCTCACTCCGTCGTGGGGATTTGAACCACCGACCTTCCAACCAGCAAGCCCAAGAGCAGTGGTCCCCAGACTTACCCAGCTTCGGGCCGGTTCCTCTGGTGCCGATCGCGCGGCAGGCCAGAGGGCAGGGGAATGCATGCGCGCACACACGCTATTTCCGGCGCGGCTGCCCATCTCTGGATTGGCGGAGCGTCGGAAATAGTTTGTGCGCATGTGCAAGTGTCATTTCCGGCGCTCACTGGCCCGGAAGTGTGCCGGAAATGACGCTTGCACGCATGCGCATGGGCCTCCTCCGACCCGTAAGTGCACTGAAAATGATGCTTGTGCATGCGCACAAACTATTTCCCACACTCCGCTGACCCGGAGATGGGCAGCCACGCCGCGCCGGTAAAAGCGGTAGGCGGGGGGGTGTCGCGGGCCGGCTAATTGGCTCACTCGGGCCGTATCTGGCCCCCGGGCCTTAGTCTGGGGGTGCCTGCTGTCAGGGATGTGCCCACCCCTGCCAGTCCAGCACTGAGTGGCTACCGGCAGCCTCAGCCTTTGTTGTCGATGGACTTGTCTCCCAGTGAGTCTACCAGCTCCTCCTTGGGGGAGGAGCAGTTACCGGGAGGGAGCCAGGTGGAGAGAGGTCTCCAGGAAGATGCAGAGAGACCTAGCACCACTCAGCAGACCCACTCGGAGGGGGAGACGCCATTTCCGGCACCCGCTTTACGTAGAAGGAGAAGGCGGCACTTTAGAGTGCCGAGACTCTGGTGTTGGCGTCGCAACAGGAGGGGGGCACTTCTGGATTCTGCTAGCGACTAGACGGTCATGTTTAGGGTTAGCTCCACACTGTACATACTTTGCACAATAAAATAGTTGAAAGACAAGAAGGACTTGGTCTTTACTCATGAGCAACCGTTAAGTGAACCTGACACCTGCCCAAGAGGCTCAGTGGTTTAGAGCACACCATTCTCACTTTATAATAATTGTAGTAGTTGCTGCAGCAATATGTTGCTATATAGTAGTAGTAGTAGTAGCAGCAGCAGCAGCAATGATAGCATTTGATACATTTATAAGTGGAAGAAATTATGCTGATAGGTTTTCCTTGCAACCAATTTTTAACAGTGAGCTTGTTTGCAAGGCAGCTGTTGTCCCTCAATCTGTTTGCAACTCCCGTTCCAATATTTACTGTCACTTGCGCCTTTTTCAAATATCCAGACCAAAGCTCCAGGGCATATCAGCATTCAACCAGATTGTGAAATATGTGCAAGGTTAAATTAAAAGCAAGTGTTTAAGTGGATTAGGGACACCCATTCCAATCCTGGGATCTTTATCCATAAACTCAGTGGCGCAGACAGGGCCTCTGAAAGACCAAAAAAAGAGATTTATCTATGCTTGGCTGGAGGTGCCGGTTTGTTTTTATTATACCATTTCCTGGCCAAGTTTCTCAATGCTGAGAAGAAATGATTATGAAAATGTCTTACCCCAGGGCACTTAGGAGCACGCAAAGCTCCCCAGGACTTGTCATTGCTGGTCCAGATTGTATTCTTGAAGAAATCCCGAAGTTCACACATAGTGGGAGAACACGGCTATACCATAGGGATGCTTTTACTGGTCCACAGAAACTCATTGCCTCACCTTTCCTGCCTCATGTAGTGTCTTGTAAACAATGGCTGGTGTATGAGTCTTTATATTATGGCTGCGTATCCTGATTCTTTGTCCTGCCAGTTCAACTTGGTGTTCGCCCAAATGAAGAGGGTCACACTTAACATGAAATATATAGGTCAGTTTCCAAACTATAGTATGGTGTTTTTAACCTCAGAACACAGCCATGTTGACTTATGCCAAAGAGCCATATGTCTCAGATGCAGGAAGCAGCTTATCTGAACTAATACTCTGGCCGCTTATTTACATTTCCCCCCCTGTGCTAAACCTACAAGCAAAGTTAACAACTCAGCCTAGATACAAGTGTGAGCTATGAGAGGAAGATGTGTCAAGTATAGAAAAAATGTGAAAAACATTTGAGAGAATTGGTGGTTATACAAAGTCATGCAGCATGTGGAGCAGAAACTGGGTTTCATCTTTAGCCTGCCAACTAATGATACTGCAATGCTACTTAACAATAACTCAGCTGTTATGGTGGCAAGAATGTGATAAGTTCATTGATCTCAGGGCAAGGATGCTGGACTACAGCTCCCAAGCCAACATGGTCAGTGGTCAGCGAGGATGGGAGTTGTAGTCCAACAACATCTGGAGGGCACTGGGGTGGGAAAAGCCTGCTCTACTTGAATAACACCCCCTAAAGTGTGTAACCCCCATCCCCACCCCTATGAGAAATTTGGGTCATCATATAAATGCTTTTATTTTCTCCCTAAATTCCTACTGTCTCTCCCCCGCCCCCCACCCAAAGTAATCTCAAAAAGTTTCCTTTAAGCAGAAATTTGGTGGTAGCGGTTTGAGATTAGTATAGAGCCACAAAAAGTTATACCAGTCTTAAGAGAGTCCTATCAAGTTTATGCAAAATTCCTGCAGATGTTTTGCCTTAGTGAGATTCGTCAAATTCAACACAAATTTCAGTTTAGGTGAAATTCTGTGGTATCACAAAGGGTCTTCTGATATCGGAAATGACAGAAATCGCTGTTAAGAGTGTTATATGAGTTTGTACACGGGTGTGTGACTTTTTAAAAAATGAATACATCTGAGCCCTGATGGTGTGCTCTACAGACAATTTAAGCTTGGGTACTTCAATGAAAGGGATGCAGGTGGCGCTGTGGGTTAAACCACAGAGCCTAGGGCTTGCTGATCAGAAGTTCGGAGGTTCGAATCCCCGCAACGGAGTGAGCTCCCATTGCTCGGTCCCTGCTCCTGCCAACCTAGCAGTTCGAAAGCACGTCAAAGTGCAAGTAGATAAATAGGTACCGCTGCAGCGGGAAGGTAAACGGCGTTTCCGTGCACTGCTCTGGTTCGCCAGAAGCGGCTTTGTCATGCTGGCCACTTGACCCGGAAGTTGTACGCCGGCTCCCTTGGCCAATAATGCAAGATGAGCGCTGCAACCCCAGAGTCGTCCACGACTGGGCCTAACGGTCAGGGGTCCCTTTACCTTTACTTCAATGAAAGTGACTTAGTTGGTCATACTGATGTAAAAAAACACACACACCCTATACTCATTTCGATCAAGGTTCTCTGCCTTATCTGTTTTGCAGATCAGGCTTTATATATTGGTTTTGAGCTGAGCACTCAAGGTTATATAAATTTTGGAAGAGAAGGCTGCCCAATGACTCCCCCAATGCCTGTTGGAGGGCTGGAAATGGAATCCAGACCTGCTGGTTTTCAAACCCTCGTTTTAAATACAGCCTCTCCTGTGTGTCCCCTGAACATTATCTGGACATGGTTTGCAGCAGACTGGACCAGGAGGACAGTCAAATGTAATTAATGCCACATTTTACTCTGGAAGTGGGCGTTTTATTGGGACCGCGACAGAATGCAGACCAATATGTTTGGGCTCCAAGTTGCAAGTTTCTATTTACTCTGGGTCATATGGCTAGCAGCGCTGAGCACCGCTGCAAGTAAGTTCAGTCTCCCAGGTTTAAAATGTGAATTAAGATAAACTCCGCAGCATGCATGTCAGACTGTACATTCCGCAGTGTTTCTTTCAGGCGTGATTTTTCATGCTCCTATTAGATATAGCGAAGTCACCAGAATGCAACTTTTATGCATTGCTTTTTGTGTAAGGTGCATGCAACATGGTAAATCTTAGATCAGCCTTCACCAGCTGGAGCTACAACTCCCATCAGCCCTGTAAGGCACCAGATTGGGTGAAGACTGCCTTAGATAACCTTCTGTTGGCATTGAAGCCTTTGTTGTCTTCCTGTTTCAAGCTAAGTGTGTGAAAAATAATACAGTGGTCCCTTGGTTCTCAAACTTAATCCGTTCCGGAAGTCTGTTCCAAAACCAAGGCGTTCCAAAACCAAGGTGCGCTTTCCCATAGAAAGTAATGCAAAATGGATCAATCCATTCCAGACTTTTAAAAACAACCCCTAAAACAGCAATTTAACATGAATTTTACTAACAAGACCATTGATTCATAAAATGAAAGCAATAAACTATGTACTGCAATCGCACAATCAATCAATCAGTAGGTGAAATGGGTTCCACATAGTCACAAAAACAAGAGAGCCGCAAAAACAAAAGCACAAAATAAATAGACAGATCTCAGCATAACACTCAAAACAGAAGTGTGGCACTCAAAACGGAAGCATAACACTCAAAACGGAGCACGTTCGGCTTCTGAAAACAGTTCGCAAACCAGAACACTTCCTTCCGGGTTTGCAGTGTTTGGGTTCCAAGTTGTTTGAGTACCAAGACGTTTGAGAACCAAGGGACCACTGTACCTCATCGTAGGACCCCTGACCAGGAAGCGATCACTACTAAGCCACCACTCCTTTTGAGAAACATTTCCCCCTCCTCTCTTTGCAGCCACAGCATCATCACTTTGTTGCCCAGTTCAGATGGAGCTCTCTCAGCCGAATTCATTTGCTCTCCCCCCCCCCCCCCGCTTCATTGCTAACATGCTTTATGGCCCTCTTGAGACAGTGTGTGAGAGAGAGGGGGGAAAGAAATTGGCGGGAACTAACCACAGAGATGGATCCAGCAGTCAGGAGGTGCTCAATTTGAACTGCACATCTTTCTCTTTTGTCAGATTGTTGGCTGTGACCACCAGCTGGGAAGCACTGTCAAGGAAGATAACTGTGGGGTCTGCAATGGAGACGGGTCCACCTGCCGGCTTGTCCGAGGCCAATATAAATCTCAGCTCTTGGCAAATAAACGTAAGATGTTGATTTGACTTTTTGCCTCAACAGGAATATGAATGCCCTCCAAACAATGATGCGTAAAGGGACCGATCGCTTCTAAGGGTTTTAATTATAACCCAAACATTTTAAAAAATGTTTCCTTTAACTGTATTGACCCCATGCTGGGAAATCAGGCAGAATTAATCTTCAGTCAACAAAAGGCTTGGCGTTTGGATTCAGAAGGCATGCAGATGGAAGATAGGTTTACCAGATGTTGCAGAGGACATGGCAGCTTTTTCCTGACGCGTCAGAAGGAAACTGCACAGGTGTGTCGGCTCTGGTGTTGCCGTGATGGAGAAAGCTGCACCTGCTAAATGGCTTTCCGCTCGCTCGCCTGCAGCATAGCCGCTACAAATGTATACAAGCCCCATTGGGGTTGGAATCGGGCCACAATGATGGTGCACACAGAAACACTGCAATATTTTGTGCCCCAAAAAACATGAGGTAATATTCGTAAGCCCTCGGAGCAAAAATGGACTTGGGGAAAGCTATGACATTCAATAATAATAATAATAATAATAATAATAATTTATTTATACCCCACCCATCTGGCTGAGTTTCCCCAGCCACTCTGGGCGGCTCCCAATCAAGTGTTAAAAACAATACAGCATTAAATATTAAAAACTTCTAGAATGATTTACTCATTAAATGTTGTAAGGTAAAGGGACCCCTGACCATTAGGTCCAGTCGTGTCCGACTCTGGGGTTGCGGCGCTCATCTCGCTTTATTGGCCGAAGGAGCCGGCGTACAGCTTCCAGGTCATGTGACCAGCATGACTAAGCCGCTTCTGGCGAACCAGAGCAGCACATGGAAACGCCGTTTACCTTCCTGCCGGAGCGGTACCTATTTATCTACTTGCACTTTGACGTGCTTTCAAACTGCCAGGTTGGCAGGAGCTGGGATCGAGCAATGGGAGCTCACCCCATCGCAGGGATTCGAACCACCGACCTGCTGATAGGCAAGCTCTAAGCTCTGTGGTTTAACCCACAGCGTCACCCGCGTCCATTATTAAATGTTGTAGATGGGGCCCAACTGCTGTGTGATGTCAGCCTGATGGCCCCTTCTCCATTGCAGTGCACCTTTGGTCGGGAGCTTTCTAGTGGAAAGGGAGTGTGTCTGCTCCCCCTACCCTTAAAAAAAAATTTTCCCCATGCTCTCTTTGCCTTCTACCTATGTAGATGCCCCAGGCACACAATTACCTTGACAAGATGAGTCTAGAACCAATGGGGTGCAGTGCGTGAACACACTCCTGGCAGGTGAAGGGTTAAGCATCTCCCCTTGCTACTAAGTGCCCCTCCATGAGCACCATGCAATAAAAAGGGGCAATACTTACATGTGGCTGTGATGTAATATGTAGCCTGGTACAAATCATCCTGCTGTTAACAGTAATGCTTAGCTTTTCCTCAACTCTGGCCCAAAGTGAACGTTTGTTTTACAGAATGCATGGTTTATGTGTGTGTGTTTGTGTGTGTGTGTGTGTGTGTGTGTGTGTGTGTGTGTGTGTATGTGTATTCTGAATTTAGAAAGCAAAACTGGCACATGAACTAAACATCTAGAATAGCATGTAATTTCTTACAAGGGTGTGTGGAGCCATTTCTGCTGAATATCTACCCCACCTATTTATGTTTGGTTTCTGTGGGGAACATGGAAAGGCGTTTGTTTACAGAACCATCCTTTCGGTCTCAAAGAATAGCCCGATGGCTAGAAGAGTTTGAGGCACACCCTGAGTTTGCACAGCATGCTTCCGAACATGAATGCACTAGCAGCGATGGGCCCAGGAGTTTGAGGAAAAACAATTCAAAGAAAAGCTGTATAGTCTTATGCAAATACTATGTGTGGTAAGACTGAGAGCGTAGCAAAGCCAACCGGGCTTAGTCAGGACCAGCAAATACATTTTGCTGCCTGAAGCAGGACAGCAAATTCCACCCCTCTATAGGTCAAAGACAATAGTCCCCCGGTTTTCTCAAGTTATTTTGGCATCTGAGGCAGACAGTTCCACAGCTGCCTGTCCATGGGGGTAAAAATGCAACAATAATAAAAGGATGAACAGTTTGCCACCTTTTTAATGGCACCCAGAATGAGCTGCCTGAGGCTGCTGCCTCACTCTGTCCTATGGTAGGGCCAGCCATGGGCTTAGTGTAGGAGCAGGGAATTTGCTGGACCCTCAGCTCCCAGCATTTCTGAATGCTGTCCATGGTGACTGGGGCTATGGGCACCCAGCAACACCCAGAAGACCACCACAGGTTCCCCATACATCAGGGGTCAGCAACCTTTTTCAGCCGTGGGCCGGTCCATCGTCCATCAGACCATGGGGGGCGGACGCGGACTATATTTTGAAAAGAAAAGAAAAAAGAACGAATTCCTATGCCCCACAAATAACTCAGAGATGCATTTTAAATAAAAGGACACATTCTACTCATGTAAAAACACGCTGATTCCCGGACCGTCCGCAGGCCGGACTGAGAAGTTGATTGGGCCGCAGCCAGCCCACGGGCCTTAGGTTGCCTACCCCAGCTATACATCCTTGGCTTATTGAATAGCGGTGGATTTGTGCTGGGAAGAAGCAGGTCCAAATTCCCACTGAACCATTAAGCTCACCACAGACAATTAGCTATGTCCCTCATCATAACCTGCTTTTAAAGGTTGTTGCGGAAATAAAACGAAAAGGGGCATGTTATACTGCCTGCAGCTCCTTAGAGAATGGGTAGGATTATATATATATATATATATATATATATATATATATATATATATATTCAGACCCTTTCTTTAAAGGGTTGATTATATACTGCTACAAAGTTTACTGCTACATATACAGTTGGAGATACACTGCAACGTTTTGCTGCAGGTTCTACTTATGTGCAACAATTTTCAATCTGATAGCATTGTTCATGTTTCTGTGCTCTGGAGCTGCTGCCTTGGATGACTTGGCTGTTTAATGTCAGGGTTGCTGCAGTTATTGCTGCTACTACATATATATATATATATATATATATATATATATATATATATAACCTCGTCCAAGTGCAATTTCATTCCCATGCTTCCTCTTCGAATCCATAGCTATCTTCCCGCACAGCAAGGCATGGCATAAGAAACATTTGACTTCTGGAGGACATTTGCTTTCATTTCTGGTTTTCCTTCCCTCTTGCACTATCACATAAGAATTGTGCCTGGGATTGAGCATCTGTGAAGCAGGTAGCTTAGAAGCTCTGAGGAACGCCGCTGCACTTAAGAGATTCCGTTTTTTAGCACTTCGCATGAGCAGCTTCTGTGCCAAAAGGAAAAAATAAATGCTGGGAATGTTTTTTCTCTCTCTCTGAAGCATTCCAAACACACTTCTGCGTCCATCATATTGAATTCATTTTCTCTTTGTATCTGCGTTCAGTTCTGTTCTCCCACTCTGTAGACATCGTGGGGTGGGATGTTGCGGGGGGAGTGGAGGGTTATGGAGATAGGGATCAGAAGACAAAGATGTGGATGGAGCAGTGGAACTGTTAGCACTTGCAACGGAAACTATTTCAGTATTCACAGGGATAGTATATCAGTCCCAGAAGTGTGAGAAACGGGGGGGGGGGGGACTACCATGGTGGGAAGAGAGATGCGTCCCCCACTTCCCTCCTACACCCTTCTGAAGGGGAAACACCTGGGTTGATGTCCCCTCCTTGCAAATAAAAGTGAAAGATTATTTGAAAGATCTGGTGCTTCAGCAATCCAGGCTCTTTCTCTGCATCCACCCAAAGTACTCAATGTGTTTTTATTACTCCTGCTTGTAAGACTAGTCTGGTTTGTGAATTGTTTTCTTCTGTAGCAAAGCCTCCGCATGGTTGGATCTCTTCCCACCTTGACTCCGCATTGCCTCCGAATCAGAGGCAGCTTTTCAGGATCCACTTTCTCAAAGTAACGGATAAAGTGCTGATGCTGAGCTCATCTGTCCCGTGCGCAGTTTCTGTGGGCTGGCTTCTGGGCTGCGCATCCAGTGTGAGCTCTCCGCTTCAGTCCCTAGCTCTCCAATGCGTGGAAGGCAGCCGAGTCAAGCCGCCCGGATGCAATAGAGGGGACTAGGCCACCAAACACATTTCCACTCCCCTCATTGTGTGGGGGCTAGAATGCCTGGAAAGTTGAGCTGTTTCACTCAAGCACAGCAGATTTCATGCCATGGGATGGGTGAGCTCAATGAATTAGACCTTTCGCCAGGAGTGGGTGGGGCTTCTGAAAGACCCCACTGCAGAGTAGCTTTGAGAAAGGATTCGCTAGAGACTTTGATTCACTAGCAATGAAATCCTGTGCATGCCTACTCCTAAGTAGCTGGGGGGGGGATCATTGGGGATTATCTCCCAAGTAAGTGTGCATTCCAAGGTTTGCAAGCTATCTTTTGGGGAAATTTGCGGGTTTCGGCTGAAATCCTAAATGCACTTACTATGGGGGGAGGGTTAAGTGCTGTTGCGGTTGACTTACTTCTGAGACTGTATAGGACTGTGTGTTACTCAAGCATGATTTGGATAGTCAAACTTAATTGAATAAAATATCTGAGCTGCTACCATTATTGGATCAAAGGCAACTGCTGTCTTCGCTTCTTTGCCCTTCTCAGCTTGCACATGCACACACATGGCCAGCTCTTATCTGGACCCCTCTCACATAAACACACTGGCATGCGTTGATAAAAGGACAGCTTTGCTGACATTTTCTCTAACTTTGGCTTTATGACAAGACTAAATGGATTGCTTGCTAGGGATTCCAAGCTACTTTGCCTCAAGTCACAAGTAATTCTTCTTTAGCGGTATTCCAACGGATCATACGTGAAAATTGTTGTCTCCTCTGCAAGGATACATGCACAAACAAGCAAGGGTCACAGGGTCAAAACGGCACAATTTGCCGTACACTTTTATTTATGTATGTATTGTCCAGCTTGGGTGAACCTAGATGAATGAGAGGCAATTCACCAATTGGCCGGACAGACATTATTTCAAATGTTGGACCTTAGGAAAGTCTAGAGCAGGGTTTCCCAAACTTGGGTCTCCAGCTGTTTTTGGACTGAAACTCCCATCATCCCTAGCTAGCAGGACAGGTCAAGAATGATGGAAACCGTAGCCCCAAAAGTTTGGGAAACCCTGGTCTAGACAATGATATGACTCGGGGCTTACCCACGTCCTTTTGCCCTACCACTTTCCCCTCCCAAAAACCTGTAGTTTAGCGCTGAATCAGAAGAAAAAAATGGCAATTGGGTTTTCCATGGACTGCTATTCTGATTTAGCACTAAAGAGCAGGTTTTCAGCAGTAGGGCGAAGGCAGAACCTCTCATGGCACAAGCGGAGGTGTTGGCCAAGCCCTCAGTGAACTGTGTGTTGCTTTTTGGCTTGAAAGCCAGTGTGGTGTAGGGGTTAAGAGCGGTAGACTCGTAATCTGGGGAACCGGATTCGTGTCTCCGCTCCTCCACATGCAGCTGCTGGGTGACCTTGGGCTAGTCACACTTCTTTGAAGTCTCTCAGCCCCACTCACCTCACAGTGTTTGTTGTGGGGCAGGAAGGGAAAGGAGAATGTGAGCCACTTTGAGACTCCTTCAGGTAGTGATAAAGCAGGATATCAAATCCAAACTCCTCCTCCTCTTCTTCTTGAGCAACTTGGCTTTAGAAGGGGCACCTTAGCTCTGCTGCTGGCTTTGCTGGAGTTGGAAATTTAAAGTCAAAAAAGGCTACAGCAGAACTTGCAGTGTAGGCAGCAAATCTATTTTCACAACAGGGTAAGAAGAACAGACTATGGCTGTGTTGAGCTTACTGGGTTTTTTTTAAAAAAATTAAAGCTAACATAGAAAGGTTGCTGTTGCTTGCACTTCAGATGACCTGTGGGTAAACATAGACTTTCTATTTTCAGCAGCCCCATTCCATTAAGTTTTTATTAACCAATTTTTTGTACTACAAGGGTAGGCAGCAAAGGTTTCGCTGACCTTTCCTAATGTTTGAGGCAGGTAAAATATGCTTGCTAAGAATTAAAAAATGCATTAAAATAGTTTTTCTGTTGGTTTCTGAGGCTGTGATAATGCTTTAGTGTGTGAGAATGAAGGGGGAGGGCTGAGCTGGCATCCAGTATGTATTTTAATTTAAAGTGGTGGGGTGGTTGGGATAAAGATTTTCAAGTATTTGAGTTTGGCACCTAATTTTGTTTTCTCTGCTTACAAATGTCAGTTACTGTGGAGAGCTGAGTTCCTCCAGCCAGCACCAAAATGGGTGATCTTAAAAGATAAAAAGTTGGGTGTGTTGTTGTTGTTTTGTTTAGTAGAACCTGTGTGATATTTCCTCTCCATTCCTTCCTACTACCTTGCCGCCATCATCTGAGCAATGTGACCACCAAACCCCCCAGTTCCCACATCCCAACACCCCAACCAAGTGAATATTTCATTCCCCCTCCCAAAGAAAGACCAAATTCTTATTGTTTGCCAATAAAATATCTCTGCCTTCTGCCGTTAAAATGTTGATAACTGTTTAATGACAATACAGATGCACAGTCAAATTTCTGAGGAGGCTCACAAGAAAGTCAGCAAACAGCTGGTTTGTAGCCTAATATCTGCAAGAGCAGCTGCTGCTATGGACGTGTAATAAGTGTTTATTTTACAAAGCAACCCTGTATAATTAAAGTGATAGCTTTCCCTTGAAAACAAGGGCATTTGTCTAGCAGCACAGCACACACAAAGTCTGTGAGACGGTAGAGCAAAGCATAATTGTTTCATATATAGTTGTTCTTCAGGGTTCATTGGGTTTGAATGTTTTTCTTTTTAGGTGGCCCAAAACCTGGCTTGCAATTTTCCCATGAAGAACTGTTTTCCCTCCTTGTTTGGGCACTTCCTTTGCTTGTTGGTCATGTATGGTTTTTGCCTCCCTCTTCTCCCACCCAGCGGATGATACCGTGGTTGTTATTCCCTACGGAAGTCGGCACGTTCGCCTGGTGCTGAAAGGTCCTGATCATCTCTGTGAGTAAAAGTACACTTTATCGTGGTCTCCCATTTTTAATTGCTGTCTTGTTTTAACAGTGCTGTTTAACTGTGTGTTTTAATTGCATATATTTGCAATTGAATGCGTTGCATGAACTTGGTTTTTGCACTATGAAAAAAATGCTTCACAGCCTGTTTCGGCATTGCGTGTGTTAATTACACAATAATATTCAAATGCTCATAATATACTGTGGAGCTGTATTTACAAAAAACAACTCTACAGCTTCTCTACCCCTGGCCCCCTGCTCAATGTGAGGGTCAGCCCTATCCTCAAACGTCACTCCCAAGAGCATCAGTTAGCTGCACCGTTATATGAAGCTATAATTTAACCCATAAATAAAACACTAATTTTCCAGCCAGCTTGATGTAAAGGACCGCTGTAGAAATGATTGTGCTGCTTGATGAGAATACAGCGAAGGCTTCCCTGCTGCTGTGCTGAAGCACCACACTGCTCATGAGCTTAGCACATGTTCTTGCTCATATGTTTTCTTTGGTATTTCTGGATTTTGGAGACACATGCATTTTGTACTGGCTTGCGCTGTTAAAGGATCTTGCCCAAAGAAAGCATACCCAGTGCCCAAGATAGTGGAGCAGAGATTATGGTTTGCTAAGGGTGGGATGTGAGGAACGCAGATGCGCTAGGGATCCCAGAGGAGCCTGTAGTATATCATACCACGAGCTCAGCTTAAGATGTCTGAGCGGACTGGCAACAGACTTGGAAGGCAAATATTCGAACGAGGTCCTGACTTTTCTAGTCTCCAGTTGGCTTCTTTTTATGAGTTCAAATGAGGGAGCCAAAATCATTGACAGCCATATATGTTCCCGAGGGCCTAGAGATACAGATTGAATCAGATGAGGAAATACAGAGGAGATGATGATGATGATGATGATAATTTATTTATACCCCGCCCATCTGGCTGCATTTCTCCAGCAACTCTTGGCGGCTTCCAACAGAACATTAAAATGCAATGATTCAGCAAATATTAAAAGTTTCCCTAAACAGGGCTGGCTTCAGATGTCTTCTCAAAGTCAGATAGTTGTTTATTTCCTTGACATCTGGTGGGAGGGCGTTCTACAGGGCAGGTGCCACTACGAAGAAGGCCCCCTGCCTGGTTCCCTGTAGCTTCACTTCTCGCAGCGAGGGAACTGCCAGAAGGCCTTCGGCGCTGGACCTCAGTGTCCGGGCAGAACAATGGGGGTGGAGACGCTCCTTCAGGTATACAGGACCGAGGCTATTGGAAGACAAGAGTTCAGAGTACTTGGAGGATAACATGGTTGAAACATGGGTTGTATCCCCTCCCCAAAGGACAGGTAATTCATGATGAGATGATGCTGGATTTTTAAAGGGGCAACCCCTATCGTCTTGCTTTAAGCCTACAATTTATCACATCTCCTGAAGCAGAAGTCGCTGTGTGAGTCTTGCAGTCCTCAGCCATATCCCACAGTAATGAAAGCCGGAGGGAAGCTCATTGCATTATGGTCCTGCTGACTTAACATGTTGAGCTGTGTTTCGTGATGACACAGTCAGAAGGTGGGGAATTCACTATAAAAAGTTGGTCCTCGTGGTGGCAGTAGCATCTAGATCAGCTTAGTTTATTGCCAGTGACATTTTGTATGGTCAAGCAGTGTCCCTTTTGCCTGCTGTAAACACACACACACACACACACACACACACACACAGAGAGAGAGAGAGAGAGAGAGAGAGAGAGAGAGAGAGAGAGAGAGAGACTGGTGATTGAACCAAACAAAATATACTCCAAGGAAGAGATTTGAAAGCAGGTGGAAAGATGCATATTAACTGAATCCATCGTGGCTGTTAAAATGGTGCAGCTCTCCCTTGATTTTCAGGGAACAATATAACATGATTTTCAAGATTCTAGAAAGCCCACAGAAGAAATCTGCAATAAATTCTGGTTAGATGCATAGTCACTTTAATGTTGCAATGTGAGAACTGGATCTCCGTAAATCTCTAAACACAGACCAGGGTTAATAGTTTATGGGTGTTTGGCACAGCCATACAGTATTAACTGGTTTATCAAAGGTCCTGTATGTGCGTAATAATTATCCCACCCCCCCACCCCCGTCAATCCCACCTAGTGCTATGTGAGTCTATTTAGCAGTTGAGAGAAATGAAAAGTGCAAATATGTGAAATGGAATATCAGACAGAAAGCGAAACACACACACCCATGCTTTTACAAGCATAGCTGAGATACCATAAATATTGTGCATCGCGAAGAGTTGTAGAATAGAGGCAGGTCAGCTCCACGTAAAGCAGTGCCTTGGATGAGCTCATTCTAAGTGAGTTCTAAATATACGTGTGTGTGTGTGTGTGTGTGTGTGTGTGTGTGTGTGTGTGTGTGTGTGGCAAAGAGCTCAAGGACCACTATGACTCCTAAGCAATAGGCAGATGGTGAATGTCATCCTGGAGTAAACTTTACACAAGATCATGATCTTGTCATGTGTTTGCAATAAATGTGTTCTCCTGGCAAGAAACCAGTGTGCTCTGTTACGCTGAGCCTGGTTCAGCTTCGGTAATGTGAAGATACTGAAAGAAATTCCCTAACGAGCCTAGCTGATTGACACCTAAGGCAGTTTTCATTTAACAGGTCATATTTCTATGCTGCACCGTGACTTGTCATGCCCTTGTCTTCTTGCATCATGGATTAAATCCCCTGGGGGAATGGAGATGAGCCCTTGGGCACTGAACCAACAATTTGGTTCCGTAAGGAATATCTTCCCTGTCCCTGATCCTGTCCATGACTCTCCCAGCCACTGTTCTTTTAGTCCTTCTGTTTTGTTCTCCTTTCTCCTCCCTCTGCTATGCATTTCCATGTTCTCAAAACATGCTGGGGTTAGCAATGCAACCTAAGTCCAAGGAAGGAGCTGGTGCTGGTGAACCAGTTAGGTAATTCGTTTAACTGCCTTGTGCAAAATCATGTGTGTTTTTGCATGAAATGTGGAAGGGGGTTTTGCATCGCTGTGGAAAATGCATTATTAAAACAGAGTTCATCCTGGCCGACCTGCGGAGCTTTTTTGGCTGGAGCTTTCTGTTCTCCTTGGCTAGCTCTGGAATAAAAGCCTTTATATATACTTCTATATCTCATTCTGAAAGAGGCCAGGAAGGAGTACAACTTCCTCTTGGAATATCAGCACACACACACACACACACACAGAGAGAGAGAGAGAGAGAGAGAGAGAGAGAGAGAGAGAGAGAGAGAGAGAGAGAGATACACAACACCTTCTACTAGGGATATTTCTGGCTCCAAAATAGATAAATAAATAGAAAAAAGAGAGGAGACCAAAATACCTCACAAGCATGGACATTAGTGAGGACAACTTAGATGATTGGCTGCACCTTATTAACGGAAGGAAAATCCATCTCACTCAGTAAAAAATACATTTCCTTAAAACGTAGTATATCTTTGAAATGTGCTTTGACATTCCCGGTATTAATCGTTTTGCTTGCTTGTTTTCTCTCTGCGAGCTGCCGGAACAAGCGCACCCTCCTCTTAAATGTGTTGTGTTTGCCAGATTTAGAAACCAAGACGCTGCAAGGTTTGAAAGGCGAAAACAGTCTCGGCTCCACAGGTACATTCCTCGTGGACAATTCTAGCGTGGACTTGCAGAAGTTTCCGGACAAAGAGATACTGAGGATGCCTGGCCCCCTCACTGCAGATTTCACTGTCAAGGTGAGAAGCTTCGACTAAACAATGCTGTTCTTTTTAAGGAAAGGGGAATGTGAAACAACGGCCAGTTCACTTCAAAAGCAGTGTATCAAAAGGCCACTTATCCTTCCAAGCTCTCTGCCAAGATTGAAATACAGATGGGGTGTCTCCTATGAAATCAGGTGGGGGGAAAGTCCCCGTTGACCCTCAATGCTCATAGTATGGGATTAAAGGAGAGGAGTGACTGCTCCTCTGCATGTAGCTATGTACGCACCATAAATTTGAAGCACATTTCATCCCCTTCCAATGAATCCTGGGTTGTTGTTGTTTAGTCATTTAGTCGTGTCTGACTCTTCGTGACCCCTTGGACCAGAGCACACCAGGCACTCCTGTCTTCCACTGCCTCCTGCAGTTTGGTCAAACTCATGTTGGTAGCTTCGAGAACACTGGCCAACCATCTTGTCCTCTGCCGTCCTCTTCTCCTTGTGCCCTCCATCTTTCCAAACATCAGGGTCTTTTCTAGGGAGTCTTCTCTTCTCATGAGGTGGCCAAAGTACTGGAGCCTCAACTTCAGGATCTGTCCTTCCAGTGAGCACTCAGGGCTGATTTCCTTCAGAATGGATAGGTTTGATCTTCTTGCAGTCCATGGGACTCTCAAGAGTCTCCTCCAGCACCATAATTCAAAAGCATAAATTCTTCAGCAATCAGCCTTCTTTATGGTCCAGCTCTCACTTCCGTACATCACTACTGGGAAAACCATAGCTTTAACTATACGGACCTTTGTCGGCAAGGTGATGTCTCTGCTTTTTAAGATGCTGTCTAGGTTTGTCATCGCTTTTCTCCCAAGAAGCAGGTGTCTTTTAATTTCGTGACTGCTGTCACTATCTGTAGTGATCATGGAGCCCAAGAAAGTAAAATCTCTCACTGCCTGGGAACTAGCTTCATTTCCCAGCACCCTTAACAAACTGCAGTCCCTAGAATTCTTTGGGAGGTAGTAAAATGGGCTTTAAATTTATGTTGCATATGCTGCCTATATCTCTGCTTCTGTGCACCTCTGAGGTATCAGAGCTGTGAGCCCTCCAAAGGAGCTTTCATTCGGCATTGGGTAGTGGGTGGGTCGTTAGGAAGATAGCTATACAAATAGTTGCTAACCTTTATTGGAAACTAGTAGACATTAAGCCCGTTAAATTAACGGGCGCTAGAGAGAAACCCCGCCCCCCCCCGCTGCTTCCTTATTGGCATTGCAGCCTACAACCCAAAGGACGGCAACGGGGGCGGGTCCAGCCCTCTCCCGAGGCTGCAGCCCGCTGCCGGTTGGCTTCTCCACTGCGCCACTTTGCATGTTGCCACTCTGCTCGCTCCCCATTGCACGGCGGCTGGGCGGTATTTGCATGCCGCCGACGCCTGCAGTCAATCAGGGCCCCGCAGCTGGCCCGACCGCCCAAACTCTCTGCGCTCCAAGTCCCAACGGCTGTCCGTTGGGCACATGCGCAGTAGCGCAATCCCAGGGACACAGGGACTGGACGCAGAGACACTTGGACTTTATTATATGTGATACGTGGTTGCAGGCTATCGCAAGTGCTCCGTGTGTCGTTTCTTAATGAATAAATTGCCAAGTTAAATAGAGTAGAATCAAAGCTCTTAGGGATGAACACATTCATGGCGTGGAGGATGCAATGCTTGTGGAAAAGGCAGGTCGGTTATGAGATCCCAGCTAAAATAAGAGTCAGTATAAAATGAAGCTGAAGTGGCAAATTAGACTCTGATTCAGGCTCATCATTCACTGTTTTTTATGCTTCTGCAGTCTCACAGAAGGTGTAAAATGCATATAAAACTAAAACTAAACCCCGAGCCTCTCAGGATGAGCAGGCTGGCTTTGGTCAAGAAGTCATTTGTATAATTTTGAAGTTCTGCTCTGCACAGTGCTGGCTGTAAGAATCAAGTTGTTTCCTCACATTAATGCTTTCCTATTCTTCCAGGTAATATAAAACACATTGCTGGAGGCAGTGTGCACATTCTGTAGGGGAAGGGGGTGAAATTGCAGAGACAAATGTCAGCATTTGGGAATTACAATAAAATAAAATAAAACCTTTTTGGGGGTCGGGGGAGGTAGGTCAAGAGGGCCTGAAGGATTTCAGCTGTAAAGCTGTAAAAATTGCATTGTGTCCAGGATACCATAAATTTTTCATTGTGGGATACAGAGTCAGAGGGTGTTTGATGTGAGCTGATTCTGATGACCTTGTGGCTGATGGAAATGCAAATGGTTACATGGAAAGCAGAGTGTGGGATCAAACTGAATTGAAGAAAACAGAATAGAATTAAGTCTGTGGACTTTTTTTGTGTGGTACCTGCCCTTTATAATAACCCTCTCCAGGTGTAGCAATCTGCTCCAGCTAAGAAAATGTTCCCAATGCAAAAATAGTTTATTATTATTATTTTATTTGCATTCCTCACTATACCTGTATATCTCAGGTTAGTTCACACAAGGTACCCAAAGAGGTGTTTATTAAAAGCGGGGGTGCCAATAGGATTTTCTGGGTCCATTACACAGTATGTGGATTGGGCCCTCCAACCAACTTATAGAAGAGGACACATGTTTGCATGAAGATTGGATATGCTTTGTGTGAGATGAGGGGGGTGGATATGGTCTTTTGAAGGCAGGGTGGGTCACATAACGCCATACTCTCCAGCATTTCTCCAATGAAAATAGGGATATCCTACCATACCCTACAATATTTTTCAGTGAAAATAAGGATGCCCTGGGGGAAAGCGGGACATTCTGGGGTCAAAATAAAAAAAAATTCCTTCCAGTAGCACCTTAGAGACCAACTAAGTTTGTTCTTGATACGAGCTTTCGTGTGCATGCACACTTCTTCAGATACCATGCACACGAAAGCTCATATCAAATACAAACTTAGTTGGTCTCTAAGGTGCTACTGGAAGGAATTTTTTTTTATTTTGTTTCGACTACGGCAGACCAACACGGCTACCTACCTGTAACTAGAATTCTGGGATCAAAATCAGAAACTGGGACGGCTTCTGTAAATCCGGGACTGTCCCTGGGAAACAGGGGCACTTGGAGGGTCTGTAAGCATATATCCCACACTTGCGTATTTATCTAGTAATAGTGATTAATCCTTGTTTCCTTATTTTCTGAGGAACAGACCCCTGGAAAAACTAGGAGCCCACTATGTCTTTTCCCCTTATCTTTGAAAGGGTCTGATGGCAGACGTTTTCAACTCATTTAAAAAATAATAATAATTTGTCCAGTACAAACAATCTTAGACGGACAAAACTAAATCCAAACATGGATTTCAAGTTCAGAGCTTGTGTCTGTGTACATGTGAAAATGGGATATGAGTATAGTAAATCAACCGATTATTTGGGACTGCTCTGGAGATGTGACCAGTCAGGAGTAGGGATTGATGCACCCAGTGGTTGTTGAGCTCTGACCATCATGCACCTGACACCTCCCACCCCACCAATTTAATACATCTATGGGCCTGAGTCTGCGACTATCCCCTCTCCAAGCCTAACCTGCAAAGTATCCACCATACTAAAACATGTAAGAAAGGAAATGCAAGTTCCTTAGAAGTGTATTTTCCTTTGAGGAAAATTCTTCCTTCTTAACCTGACCATACCCCTTTTGCAGATGGCTATTTGATGATGAGGGACACGGGTGGCACTGTGGGTTAAACCACTGAGCCTAGGGCTTGCTGATCAGAAGGTCGGCGGTTCGAATCCCCGCGACGGGGTGAGCTCCCGTTGCTCAGTCCCTGCTCCTGCCAACCTAGCAGTTCGAAAGCATGTCAAAGTGCAAGTAGATAAATAGGAACCGCTCTGGCGGGAAGGTAAACGGCGTTTCTGTGCACTGCTCTGGTTCGCCAGAAGCGGCTTAGTCATGCTGGCCACATGACCTGGAAGCTGTACGCCGGCTCTCAGCCAATAAAGCGAGATGAGCGCCGCAACCCCAGAGTCGTCCGCGACTGGACTTAACGGTCAGGGGTCCCTTTACCTTACCTTTATTTGATGATGACCTAGCAAAACTCGATTAATATGTCATGTTGATTAACCCAACCAATAGCAGATGTAACCTTAGAACGTGCATCTTAGGTCAGGCTACTGTAAACTCCAACAGGCAGGAGTAAATTGATGGGACCCACGTTGCCAAAATCCAAATAGTTCTGTTTAGCAACAGGAAGTGAATTTATCTGATTAAAACTGAAAAGAAAAAAAATGTGGTCTAACTTTCAGTGTGACTAACAGCCAGAGAGATGTTTCAAATCACCATTTCCTATCATAGCTTCAAGCGTAAGATTATTTACTACGTTGATCACAAAGAGCCCTGTTATTTATGGATCTGTGTGAAGTTTGATCAAAGCGGACATATATTAGCTCACAAGGGATTGGAGGAGTAGCTGGTGCCTAGGCATACAGTTGTTTTCAGCATCTGCAGTAAACTGATACCGGTAAATCATTTAGAAACAAAAGGGAAGACATTGATTGCTTTGGGTGCTTCCTTCCTTTTCTCCTTTCCTGGATCATTCATATATACATATATATTATATCATGTGGTTTTGATACCAAAGCAATCACAAGGCTAAGTGGGCCCATTTGCGTTATTTAAGTTTCCTGACATCGGCAGCGATCCTAAGCAATTTCCCTCGGAAGTGTCTCCAAATTCAGATGCTTATTTCCATATAAAAATGCTTCCATATAAAGAATTACTTACTGGGTCTTGAACATGCCCCCCGGGAATCCTGAGCTCCTCTCAGCTTCCACTGTGTACCTTCAGATTCAAAGAAACTTCCTTTTTTCAAATGTGGGAGGGTGTTAAGTGTGGTTTTGATAAACTGAGCAGGGTATTACTCTTTAGTATTTTCCATGGTACAATGCATTTAACAGATATATTTAAAACCTGTACTTTCCCTTGAACTTGGGTTTCTGAAACCAATGTTGGGAAGGCCAATAGTGCAACTTGCCACAAAAAAAATAGGCAGAACAATTTAGGAACATTGGCGGATATTATTTGTGGTGGTGTAATAATAATACTCTCCAAGGGCCACTTCCTCTCCTGAGATGATTGTTCTTGGGGAAACCTTTGCACATCGCTTGTGGCAAAAATGTTTAGGATTTATACTAGAGCCCAGTCGTAAGTCAGATACTGATATGCCCAGCTGATCCCAAATTATTGGCAAACCCATGGTGCTAAATAGTGGGTGGAAACCGGCACACGTCCCTCCCATCTTGCAATTTCCATCATAGCAAAAGTTAAGTGGAAAGTGACTTTGTTGCTCATTTCCATAAGTGCTCTTCAAAGAGTTATCTTCAAAGAGTTGATAATCATCTAAGAACCAGGTTATGTGCTACATGGAAGTGTGTGTGTGTGTGTGTGTGTGTGTTTTAGATAATAATTTTTATTAGTTTTCAATTACAATCCAATAATAGCCTCATTATAACAATACCAATTTGTAATACAATTAGTGATACCAATCGTTCAGTCAGATGTGTGCTTTTAAGACACTCTGGTTTCTGATTGTAGGGGGATTTTCAGGAGGCAATTATCGGTGGAGACTTTGTAGGGATAGGGGCAGTGTTTAACTTTTGCCCAACTTGCTGTTTTTCTCTTACTGCCGCTACTCCATTCACTTTCACACACAGAGAGAGAGTTCCAGTTGTGTGCCTACCCCAATGATATTAAGTAAGAGGTTCAATGAAAATATCTGATTTAATGTGGTAGTTTTGATCATAAGATAAAGGGTGCCTCCCAAGCGCCCCGCTGTTTTGTGGGAGGAATTTAAATACATGCTGGGAATTTAGATTTGCACAATTAAAAGTGGATTAAAGTGCTATATTGTCCTAGCATAACAAATGCACTTTTAAAAAGGTAATCCAGCTTTGAAATGCATTGAAAAGTGTGGAATGAACAAATGATTAATGATAAGATGTATAAGTACCCTGCAAATAAATTAAGGTAAATGGCAGTATTAATGCTCAGTGTTGGGTAACTGCCCCACAAACAGATCAGACGAAATACTAAATAAAGAACAGATATAATAATAATAATAATAATTAATAATAATAAAAATAATTATTATTAATAATAATTAATAATAATAAATTTATTATTTATACCCCACCCATCTGACTGGGTTTCCCCAGCCACTCTGGGTGGCTTCCAACAAAATATTAAAATATTGCTTCAGATGTCTTCTAAAAGTCTGGTAGTTGTTTTTCTCTTTGACATCAGATGGGAGGGTGTTCCACAGGGCGGGCGCCACTACCAAGAAGGTCCTCGGAGCTGGACCTCAGTGTCCGGGCGGGACGATGGGGGTGGAGATGCTCCTTCAGGTATACTGGACCAAGGCCATTTAGGGCTTTAAAGGTCAGCACCAACACTTTGAATTGTGCCCGGAAACGTA
The DNA here is from genome assembly GCA_034642065.1 of Darevskia nairensis. Classification (NCBI taxonomy): domain Eukaryota; kingdom Metazoa; phylum Chordata; class Lepidosauria; order Squamata; family Lacertidae; genus Darevskia; species Darevskia nairensis. Next base: position 1,503,070 of record JAWWNI010000439.1, read on the forward strand.
CTCTCATTCATAATCGTAATCTCATTCATAAGCTTTAGCAAGCAATTCAGGATGTTGGCTGGCATCCATCTGTCTCGAGAGACAATGGAGTGCGCCTCCAGGGGTGAAGTCAAACCAGTGGAGAATCTCAGCACCTGCTGTGGCTGCAGAGGTCAGTAACTCATAACTGCTGCCTCCTACATTGTTTTTGCCGTGTTAACAGCACAAAAGGGAACTCTCTGGGGTGCAAGCCTAGGCAGCATGGATGGAGGTTCTAGGCTGCTGAGACGACAAGCCCTCTCAGGCTTGCTGATGTGGCCCAAAGGAAAGCAGAGCAAGACGTTTGGCACCAGCTTGGCTGCAGGAGTTGCCAGAAGGAGGCGAACTCTGCGCCAATCCAACCGTTTTAGGGACTCCACTCTGGATTTGCGTTGAGTTTATTCCTTAGCCTTTTATTCCCCTGAGTCAGGATGAATGCTCAATAAATGGGGTGTCTGGGGGAACCCATTGTGTTTTGGTATCATCTTAGCAACTGCCTGGTTTTACTTATTTATTTCTATTAGTTCTTTATTTCCTTCAGCCCAGAGGTATTCTGGACTGGGTGCAAAACAACAAATTTAATTTAAAATACCTTTAAATTAGATAAAAAGTCATCCAACTAATCATAAGGCTAACATGCAGAGACAGCCCCTTAATCCATTTTACTAATTCACAACAGAAGGAAGCACCACTTTGTTTTGAGAGGCACCATGAGTCAGAACGTGGAATTGAGAAGAGATGCTTCCCTTTTCAACATGGAGACACGGCTTCCTGGCTTGTGGATTCTCCCCTAGCTTTTAGAGGTAGTCCAAAGTTTTAAAATGGGTGTGCAGGCAGGATAGAGCATTTAGCTTTCAGCCTAGTCAACAGCTGATACTGCCTGCGGGCTGCAGAACCCAGGTCTAACCTCTTGTCAAACAAAGTTCTGACAACACGGTAATCATAACAGTCTCTTCTTCTCCCAAAGCCTATGCAGCTTTTATGAAACAATAAACACTTTTTTTTTACTGATTTCTTTTGCCTCTTTCACCTAGTAATGTTATTTTTCCATCTGTGATTAATTGCAGTGTATTCCTGGCTGTCTGAATAACTTCCCACTTATTTCAGGAGATCGATCTGCATCTGCCTTTTCTCTGTGTCAGAGAAGACAGATAATCAAGCAGACAACACAACAAGAATCCTTGGGGATCGGGGTTGTTATGTCTTCCCAACTTGGGATGTGGAACCTACTCAACCCTTTCAACTAGTCCCTGCGTAATCTCTCTCCTCATTTATCACACTCTGGCTAGGACCTCACACACCAGACCTTTCAGGTTCAAGCAACGTAGTTGGTCCTTCTCTCTCTCTAAGCTAAAAAAACTTTCGTTGCTGCGCATTCCAGTAAGAGATTTCAAATAGCGTCTAGCATGATACCATTCTGGTTCCCAAGAGTCGACGGGGCTTTTTGTTAAGTTCAGATCCATACTTGATTAATGTACCACCCTACTTCAAGGAATTGGACATCCTGTTTATGGCATGTTCAACAAAATGATATTAATCCGTACAAGAGGCCTCCTCCGTTGCCCAGGGAACCTCTATTGCTACAGCTGTATATATATTTTTTCCAATGGGGAATTTACATCACTGTTTATCTTGATTTTTAAAAGACCAGCTTTCCCTCAGTAGAGTGCAACTCATATCTTTCAACGTATCCTGAAGCATTTCTGTCCTGGTTCCCCCATTTCCTCCCTCCCCCCGCCCCCCGCCGCTAAAATGCTATTTTATTAGCACTTACGTTCCTCTTACTTCCCGAAGAAATAAGTAATCCAAATATAATGCAATTGGTTTTGTATCTGTCCCCCACCCCCCTCGTCACTGACAGTGCACTTCCACTGTGCCAACTTCCCTGTTGCCTTCCATTTTCCCCCTTTACTGCTAGGGAAATGGAAAAGTGCAGTTAGGATTCGCAGCCTGCCTAATTACTTTGATATGCATCCCTTGTTTAATACTTCTGTATATACATTTTGACAAAGTTCCAGCAGAAGGTGTAACATGTTTCTCTTGCTCTGAATATTATCAGCCGTGTTTTTTTTATTATATTTTGTGAACTGTGCAGGTGTTTGATACCTGCGCTACATACCTTTCAACTTTACCTGCAGCGTTTCTCCTTTTCAGATCCGTTACGCTGGTGCTGCCGACAGTACGGTTCAGTTTATTTTCTATCAACCTATCATTCACCGATGGAGAGAAACTGATTTCTTCCCTTGTTCCGCTTCCTGTGGTGGAGGTAATAAATTTAACATTGTTTTGCATTCTGTACCAATATACATAAGGTTAAGTTGTTGTTGCTTAAAAAAATGGGAATGAGTTTCGCTCATTCTGAATTAACTATTGTTGACTCTTCATCTTGGAATGGATTTCAACTGTTAGGAACTGCTTAGGGGGGGGATGTTGATTTGTATCTGATTAATACTTCTGTACAGTACAGCTACTAGGAAAGGTGCCTGGAAAATGCCATTCACACCCATTTAGCATGGGAGCTGATTTGCTGCATCTTAGTTCCCCCAGGAAAAAGACTTATTTGTTTTGTCCCAGAATTGTGACTTTTTCAGGAAGTGGCTTCTGCTGCCAACCAGAGAGGGGAGGGGAACCCGCCTTATGACAGTGATGGCGAACCTTTTAAGAGACCGAGTGCCCGAACTGCAACCCAAAACCTACTTATTTATTGCAAAGTGCCAACGCGGCAATTTAACCTGAATGCGGAGGTTTTAGTTTAGAAAAAAACAACTCGTACATTAACATCTTTTGCCTTAAAAGAAAAACGCAATGACAGAGCTTTCAATGATACAAACCACTTTTTATTGAAAGGTAAAAGTTTGCATTTGGCCTGCTTTTTGCTGTCATATGCATGCTGATGATTTGTCTAACCTTGGCTCATACTTTGTAAGCTGTCGGATGATCTGTTCTAGAAAGATAGTTGCAAAAACTAAGATACTGGGAATGATATTTCCTCAAATTCCCTTCGAGAAACTCTGTTCTCTCAGTTTCACCAAGTTGGGCAACACTTTTGTGGTTGGTGTCAAAGTGCCACTGGACCCTTGATGTGCGACACAAAACACTATCATTGCACAGAAGACATAACACTTTCCCATTGCGTTCAATCACTCCAAATGACTCTTGGAATGATCTTCCACTCTCTGTTCTTGCTCGGGGGGCATTCCTTTTTGGGTGTTCCAGACTTGGAGTCTACAAAAACACAAACAACAAAAAATTTAAAAAATGAAGCACCCAATACAAATCTATCCCTGTGTCTGCGTCACGACAATGATCCTCAATTCCTCTGGCTTTCTAGTAACAAACTCTGGCAAATTTGGTGCTGGGGCGACGGCACATGTGCCCACAGAGAGGGCTCTGAGTGCCCCCTCTGGCATGTGTGCCATGGGTTCGCCACCACTGCCTTATGAGCTCCCTCCACCCCTAAAATACTGCAGTTTTCTCTTTTCTGCACACGCCCTGCCTCTTTATGCAGTATGGGCTCCACTAGTTCAAGGGGCTCAGTAGAAATTGGGGGCAGGGAGCCCTTTCAATTGCCCTTGGGCTCTTCATTTTCACCCCCTTCATGCTGCTGCAAGTCTTGTTTGGAGTAGCACTGTTTATTTGGTTTAATTGGCAATTAGCCTGGGCAAGAGTTAAGGAGTAATCAAATGAGGCAGTGCTGGGTCAAGGATGCTCCGAGTCACCTTTTGGTCTGCTGGGATAATTGGGGGCGCCCTTATTCTTGACATGCATCCTGGGGTGAGCGCTGAACCACACCACAGTGTTCATGCAGACCCCAGATTTCCAGCATCTTCGGAGCACGAGGAAGGGTTCCTTCTCATCCTTTTCTCCAACTCAGGCATCCCCAAACTGCAGCCCTCCAGATGTTTTGGCCTACAACTCCCATGATCCCTAGCTAACAGGACCAGTGGTCAGGGATGATGCGAATTGTAGTCCAAAACATCTGGAGGGCCGAAGTTTGGGGGTGCCTGCTCCAACTCCATCACAGGCAAGGCCTCTCAACCTGCCCATAGGTCGTGAGGGAGTTTAACTCTCAGGGAGCTTCCCTGTCCTGACTATATTTTGATGTGGTGAATCAGCTTGTTGGTTTGCAAATCCTCGAATTTTGTTATGTTTCAATAAATATAACCCTTTTCCAAGTTGCTGCTGTGCGAGTCTTTTCCCAGGTGTGCTTGCAAAAAAACACTGCATCTCATTTGCAGTGTTATCTGTCCCAAGGGAAGTATATTTCTGTGGAGGATAATTATAGAAGGTGGTTCGTTGCTATTTATAACTCCAGTGTGGTCCCACAAGGATGCATCAGTACCACTGATTAATGACTTGCTTTTCACTCTTATACTGTAAACCATCTCTCCTTCCCAGATTACTTCTCTGTTTAGAAAGTCAGTTCCTGTATCCCAAGTTAAATATAGAGATAGATATATATGCGTGTTCTGAAAGTATTTGCAGTTGCCAAAGAAGGACTGAAGTCATGGCTTTCACGAATTTCAGACATGTTCAATGTGAATATGAGGAAACATCTCACAAAGCTTTTCTGACTATCTTCAGACTATGTGCACGGCACAATTCCTTTGGGACATTCCAGCTTTACAAAGATGCATATCACCCATGTTCTACCCATTTCACCCCTACGTGTTTTCCAAATCCTGGTTGAAAAGTATAATCTTGAAAGTTGCCCTGAAGAGAGAATTAAGTTCAATACTGTTACAACTACTGAAAGCATTCATTTGTCTAGCTGCTCCTTTTACATAATAATAATAATAATTTATTATTTGTACCCTGCCCATCTGGCCGGGTCTCCCTGGCCACTCTAGGCGGCTTCCAGCATACATTACAGAAAAATGCACCTAAATTTCACCCTATAGGTGAAGTTTGCAGACTGTTTAGCCATATTACAGAAACAGGGTCTATTTATTTATTTATTTTGCATACTTATTGGAGCTATCTTTTTGTTTTTGCTTTTAATATATCCAGCATGTGCTTTTGATTCCATAACTCATCATCAGCTCTGCAACTTGCTTGGAGGGAGAGATCCAATTTATTGGACGGAGTAAGGCAAATGAAGGGACCCAGGTGGCGCTGTGGGTTAAACCACAGAGCCTAGGGCTTGCTGATCAGAAGGTTGGCGGTTCGAATCCCTGTGACGGGGTGAGCTCCCGTTGCTCGGTCCCTGCTCCTGCCCATCTAGCAGTTCGAAAGCACGTCAAAGTGCAAGTAGATAAAATAGGAACCGCTCCGGCGGGAAGGTAGACGGCGTTTCCGTGTGCTGCTCTGGTTCGCCAGAAGCGGCTTTGTCATGCTGGCCACATGACCCAGAAGCTGTACGCCGGCTCTCGGCCAATAAAGTGAGATGAGCACCGCAACCCCAGAGTCGGACACGACTGGACCTAATGGTCAGGGGTCCCTTTACCTTTACCTTTAAGGCAAATGAAAGGGCAAAGTTAACAACTTGCCATGTGATATTGGGTACTACGTATGTGATACGGGCATACTGAATCCTAGTGCACTGGGAAGAAGCCTGCGATTTGAACTTCTTCTTGCCTCTTCAATGATTTTCAAACAATTTCATTAAGGGAATTGTCACAGTGACTTGTCATGAAAGCCTCCGGGGGAGTTATGCAATCTTTGTGGTCAAGGAGAGCAGCACCTAGAGAGAACTGGCATCTGGTAATTGAAATTAGGTCACAACAGTTGATACTCCCATATGGGAAATTACAGGGGAAAGGGAGGAAATGCACAGAAGGAGACTCGTCATGCAGAATGCAAAAGCTGGACTTTAAGGGAGAAGATAAATCAACCCGAAAGATATGAGCAGTCAGGGGAAGTTTGCACTTTGCTTTTACTACTTTATCATTTTAGATCTCTGTAGCACCAAGCTTAAGAATCCGAGGTTGTTATACAGAAATCAGCCTAGGGCATTAACCCTCTATAAAAGAGAACCGTATAATATTGCAGTTGACATCAGCATGGAGCTAACCAAGAAGAGGCAAAGGGAATCAATTTCCCCCTTAAGAAAAGCAAGGGCATTCTATAAACTTCTTGTTCCTCTCAAGGAAACTGCCATCGACAGTATCCACCGACCTTTGTTAACTCTGAATTATACTTTATATACAGCAGTGACTTTGAATTAAATAAAATCCCCAGAATAAAACAATAGCTGGGAAGGTGATACTTTCGAATGTTTCTTTTTGAAAGGCTTCGGCAATAGGTGAAATCCAATACTGCTGTTGTACTTGCAGAATAGCTCTTGATCCAGTGAAGGTGTCTGAAGCAATTCTTGCCGGTTCTCAGAACTTGCCGGACTCAGAACTCCCTGGAAATCTGTTTCAGAGGGTTTGGGGGGGGGACCCTCCGAAACATTGTGGGAGAGAGTCAAGGGCCTGCAGGGAAAGGAGAATAAGAGAAAATCATCTCTTCTCTTCCATTAGGGATTGACTCTTCTGGATCAGCAGCCATTTCATGAGCAGAACAGCAGCGCAGGATTCTACCTATTGTCTTGATAAATTGTTCAGGCCTCAAGATATGTGACAATGTAATAATAATAATGATGATGATAATGATAATAATAATTTATTATTTATACCCCGCCCATCTGGCTGCGTTTCCCCAGCCACTCTGGGCGGCTTCCAGCAAAATATTAAAATACAATAATTCATCAAACATTAAAAGCTTTCCTAAACAGGGCTGCCTTCAGATGTCTTCTAAAAGTCTGGTAGTTGTTGTTCTCTTTGACATCTGATGGGAGGCTGTTCCACAGGGCGGGTGCCACCACAGAGAAGGCCCTCTGTCTGGTTCCCTGTAACTTGTCTTCTTGCAGTGAGGGAACCACCAGAAGGCCCTTGGAGCTGGACCTCGGTGTCCGGGTAGATCGATGGGGGTGGAGACGCTCCTTCAGGTATACTGGACTGAGGCTATTTAGGGCTTTAAAGGTCAGCACCAACACTTTGAAATGTGCTCGGAAACGTACTGAGAGCCAATGCAGGTTTCTCAGGACCGGTGTTATATGGTCTCGGTGGCCACTCCCGGTCACCAGTCTAGCTGCCGCATTAGTTGTAGTTTCCGGGTCACCTTCAAAGGTAGCCCCACGTAAAGCACATTGCAGTAGTCCAAGCGGGAGATAACCAGAGCATGCACCACTCTGGCGAGACAGTCCGCCAGAGTAATAGTTAAGGTTATTTTAGGGCAACGGACCACGTGTCCTCTTTAATTGTGTGTGTGTGAATGATTATTGGGGGAAGGTGTTTACATGAAAATTTCACAGATAGCTGAGAAATTAACAGTGACTTCCAGTCACATTTTTGGAAACCACCTGAAGGGAAGCCGCTTAGGGTGGCTGTTACGATTGGATGCAGGTGAGAAAGGACTTAAGCTGCTTCTCCACGACGGCTTCTCCTCTCTAAATAATTTCCCAATGCTGCATTTCATACCTTTAAAAAACGCCATCACGACTCAGCCACATAGGTTTGTTAATTTGTACGTAGCCTCTTAGCTCCAGTGATACATGTGACCAAAAGAGAAACGAATGTTTGGAGATGTCAGGGATCTCCTTCCCCCTTGCAGTCCAGCTCTGGGTGTTTACAGAGAGCAGCTGCCCATTCTAACCACGGACTCATCTGGAGGTGGAAGCAGCAGCTGTGAAGAGGGGAAGGGGTTGCCAGGGCTCGAGCTACGCAGGGAGAGACCTGGGAGCTCCCAGAGAGGACGTCCGGGGGAGAGACGGAGAGAGGAAACGACGCTTTCGCTTTCCCAGATGGCTCTGCTGGCGGGAATATTGTAGCGCCGCACTTCTGGATTCTGCTAGTGATTGATGAGACATGTTTATGACTTAGCTCTGCACTGTAAAATAATGAGCACAGATAAAGGCTTCAAAGCCAAATGACTCAGACTTGTTATTGAACAGCCTGCGAAAGGGGGGAACAAACCTATATTTACATTCTTAAGACCCACTTGCAAGGTCTTCTCAGGCTAGCAAGTACATTCGGGTTAGTATTTTAGCCCAGCATCACAAACCTTATCACTGAAAGTTAATTCAGAGTTGCGTAGTTGTCTTTGTCTTTTCTGAGTCTAGATTTTTTTTAAGGTTACCAGCTGACTTCTTCCGAGTGCTATGACCTGAGAAGCAATAGAGTGGTCTCTGACCAATACTGCCACTACTACCCTGAAAACATTAAGCCAAAGCCGAAACTTCAGGAGTGCAACCTGGATCCTTGCCCTGCCAGGTAAGTCCGGTCATGATTCTGAGATAGTTTACACTGAGCAAAATCAAACCAGTTACCGGTAATTTATTGTTTAGATATTGAGAGGACTGCAAATAGCTTGTTATCCAGCCGGCATGTACAAATTAATGTAACCACATTGATCTGAACATCTTGAATTGGGGGGGGGGGGAATCCCAGGACATTTTCTGTTCTGGTGTAGTAAATTAACTGGGATCTGATTTAGCATTTTTGAGGTAAATGTGGTGGACAACTCTTGAAAGAGTTGTTAATGTAGCTTATATCTTCGAGCAGGCATGTTTTTTTAGGATTGTACTGAAAAGTGGGATATTCAAAGTTATTTAGTTATACACTTGGGAATTTTATATACATACATATATATATATATATATATATATATATATATATATATATATATGAGATCGATAGCATATTGTACGTGTCCTTATGTTGTCAAAAGTTTAAGAAAGAATGAAGTCACTGAAAACTGAAGATATGCTCATTTTAGCATGGTGAAGGAGCTCCGCAGTTAAAGTCACTTTATATGCTTTCTAGGGATGGTTACCTGAAAAAAGCAAACTAATTCACAACTTTGCAATTGCCCCAATTTTGAATGGTCTTCTTCCAGTCATTATGAAGCTGCATTTTCAGAAAAAGATAATTTTCTTTTGAGCAAGGTTGGAGGGGGGGGGGATATATATGTGGAAACATTTCTGGAGAAATGCCCATCCCATATCACTGGCATTTATCCACAACTTTATCAATGAGGGGAAGGTTTGTTGGTTTGTGTTTTCATCTATTCAAATCCTGACCAACTCAAAGTGATTTTCAGAAGGTTTTTCCTATTTTATAGATCGTCAAGCTATTAAGGCTGTAATCCTTTGCACATTTATGTGGGAATAAATCTTCTTGAGCACAATGGGGACTTGCTGTTGAGTAAACATGCATTAGAATTTACTGTCAGTCAGACTGATCCCCCCCCATATATTGTTTTCAAAGGAGGCACAGGTGTGTTCATTTGTCTACTAATATCCAAGAGACACACCTTGTCATTAAAACGATTACAGTGACAACAAGTGTTTCTGACGGTTGAAAGGAGAAAAATACTGGTAGCAGTAGAACGATAACATAGATGAAATTCCAGCCACCTTGTATTATTGAATGTTATATTTTCCAATTTGAAAAGGGCACTTTATGAAAATTAAGTATTGACCAGGGCTTGATTGCTTGTCACCTTTGACCTTTGATTAAATGTTCCCACTCCTTCTGCAGGGAACCTTATGGTGTGTTTTTGGTTTGGGTTTTTAAAAAAATCAATTGCCAACACAGAAAAATAATGAGAATTGGGTCTTGTTAGAGCAGGGGAGAGACAGACTTCAGGCTTGCTGGATCTACTTTGGGTTTTTTGTTTTTTAATTTTACTAGAACCTCAAGGTCTAGCTGCCAGAATCAGATACAAAAGACATGCGGTTAGAATCAAAGATGCAAGTCTATCTGCTCATATTCTGAGCTTAGGAATTTGTCTCCAGTACCTGACCTGAGCTCACAGCTTTTTAACACAAGTCCACTTCTGATAACTTTCTTTAACTCAGCCAGGGTTGCCATCAAGGAGGGGCTGAGGACCCAAGGGCCCCCCAAAAACAGATAAAATAAGAGCTCTGAGAAGACAGTGAGGAGGGCATTTAACATTCAGTAATATTAAAGGGAAACGGGTGGCGCTGTGGTCTAAACCACTGAGCCTAGGGCTTGCCGATCGGAAGGTAAGCAGTTCGAATCCCTGTGACAGGGTGAGCTCCCGTTGTTCAGTCCCAGCTCCTGCCCACCTAGCAAGTAGATAAATAGGTACCGCTCCGGCAGGAAGGTAAATGGCATTTCCGTGCACTGCTCTGGTTCGCCAGAAGCGGCTTAGTCCTGCTGGCCACATGACCTGGCAGCTGTATGCCGGATCCCTCGGCCAATAATGCGAGATGAGCGCCGCAACCCCAGAGTCGTCCGCGACTGGACCTAACGGTCAGGAGTACCTTTACCTTTACCTTAATGTTAAACATTTGCCTGAAAAGGATAAGCAATGTGGAAAGAGATTGCGCAACGTAGAAGTTAACAATTAAGGAAGAATTGGCCTCCAGCAAAGAACATGACCACCAACCAGATTTATAATAAACCGTAGCACTAACAGGAGCAAGGAAAGCAAAGCTGTGCATTCCTCTGCTTTCCTCCTGTTGCATCGTAATCGGCTAGCTATGGCCTGCCTAAGATATTGGATCCATATAGCATGATAGCTCTGTGCTCTGGCTTGCCCAGAGCAACAAAAACAGGCATTATTGAGCACAAGATACGACTGATGCGCTGTGTACAGGTACAACCTGTCTACATGTTGTGCCAGCCTGAATCATCAGGGTAAATAGAAAAGTGCAGTTCCACAAATTTGCAAGTTGCAGTGTACCATAAGCAGAGGGGGCGGGGAGACACGCGGCAGGCAGCTCAAAATGTCAGTGGTGCCTGCAAAATGAAGATTAAACATGCCTAGGTATTTATTTTTGCCATTCATTTTTAAATATTTGCCTGCCTTGATGTTTATCATATTAAAGCTCACACATGCCATTTGTTTCTGGGAATTGATTTCAAAGATGTTTTCCAGTGTGGTTTTCTACATATATATATATATCGGACACTACATATACATAAATGTTAAGACAGGTGGCTGCATGGTGCGTGCATATCAAAAGAAAGAGAAAAATAACTTCTGGGCAGATGTCAGGGAAGTCATTTTTGCTCTTATACAAGACGGATCAACGTGAGGCTGCTGACATGCAGATCCCGAAGGGCAGAGGAGTCCTTTAGATGCAAGAGTCTTCTTCTTCCACTTACAGGACCTACCAGAATGAAGTTGGCTCAGTCGGGAATGTGACTGTAGCGTAGGACATTTCTCATAATTGCATTTGCTCTTTAATAGGGTGATCAGGTCTACTGGGGCAACCTTGCTTAGGTATTTATTTTGATATTTATTCAGCAGCGTAGTGTGAACTCCTGGCACGGGTGCGCCAGGGGGGTGCGCATGCACCAGGGGGGTGGGGCACAGAGGGAGAAGGGGCATGATGCGGCCCCCCAGCTCTTGCTGCTGACCCCGCCAGAGCGACCCTGCCCCACGAGCAGGGCCACACTGCGCCGCCTGCCCAAGGAGGACTCCAGCCCGCACTTGGCAGCACTCAATATATATAATTAAATACTAATATATTAAATATGTAATTTAATTATTTAATATATATTAATGGATTGAATTTAATATATTTAATTATTAAAGAAATTTTGTAAAACAGATTGTGCACTTTCGTTATCAATGCATGACGCAAAAAATATATATAGTTTTTTAAGGCTTTAAGATGTTTTAAGATGGGCTACCAAAGAAGGACCATGGGTTGAACCACCCTGATCTAAGCCATTGCAATGAGCAGAATCACTTTAACTACATAAAAAAGAATTGAGAATATGCATGGTTGATGTGATAATTCATTGTATATAATTTTCCTCCATCACATATATATATATATGCAAACTTTTCTTTTTGCTGGACGGGGAGGAGGCAAGTGGGGGGTGTTCTGCTCCAACACAACTAGCCTTTGCAAAGCTTCCATATCTGGTTTCTCTTGGAGGCAATATATATATATATATCCTCCCCAGAGGAACCTGCTCTAAAAGAGCACTGCAGAATTGCCCCACTCCAGCTAATTGGCTTAATTAATCCATTTTCACCAATATTAAGAATAAGCTTTACTCAGGCCCTTGATCTGAGTGGGTTTCTTGTGTGTGCGCTATCCATCTTTTCGCTGTTCACACTGCAGGCTATAGACAGGCGCCTGGGAGGTTGCGTATGATAGGCAAATCACCTGTTTTTTTCCTTTTCACATTAATTATATCCTTTATGTTGATGTTACTTAACTGTGCATACCTTTTAACACCCGGAATGACACTCCGTTACCCACCCTTTCTCTGCTTGTCCTAACAAAGTAATCTTGTGCCTTTATTTCAAATTCCTCCCATTGTACAGACAATGCTGAATAAATTCTACCTACACATTTGACAAACGAAAATGATTCCTTCTAGCCTTTACATGCATAGGTTTGGTTCACCCATTTCCTGCTCCCCCACCGCCCCGCTGAGTATCCATATTTGGCACGATCACGATGGCAGAGAGCAGACATTGGACCCACTAAAGACCAATGACTGCGGTCACCAAAAAAAGATGGCGCTTCTCACTTGGTCACCACCGCAAAGCAGAGTTGAGAACATGGGATTTGTAGTGGAGAAGCAATGGGGGTGATATGCAATGTACTTGTGCCCTAACCCTTTCCCCTGAAGTCCTCACAGCCAGTTTTCTTCCATATGGGTTCTTGCGTTTGTGCTGGAAACACAATCTAGTGGGAAACTGGCTGAAAGGATGACTTTTGGAAATGACTTTTGGAAAAGAGGTGCAGGGGGAAAGGCTAGCAAACACAACCCACAACTGTTCTTCTGCTGATACTGCTTTGCGTGTCAAATCCCCAAGCCACCAGGGCCGGTGCTTCCATTTAGGCGAACTAGGCAACTGCCTAGGGTGCCAAAATGGAGGGGGCGCTGGCCAGCCTGCCGCCCGCCGCCGCCCCAACCAGCGGCGGAGCGAGCAGGTTGGGGCACAAACCACGGTGGCGGGAGCGCCAAAATGGAGGGGGCGCTGGCCAGCCTGTCCCTCACCCCCCGCCGCCGCACGGTGCTGCCCCAACCAGCGGCGAAAATCGCGGCGGTGCGGGGCGCACAGCGGGCAGGGGGCGGGGCACCGTACGTCATGCGCAATGACGTCACGTGCCCTGCCCCCTCGCCTAGGGTGCAAAAACCCCTAGCACCGCTCCTACAAGCCACCCCCATGAGAATAAAGACACAAGGACGCAGAACTTTAGGTTAATGTTAATGGGCAAAAATTAGGCCACAACTTTATTGGTTACAGAATTTGAGCGGTATTGGCTTAGGCATTGGCATCAACAGACTATATCTGACTCCTGCCCACCTTGCAGGGAGTCTGGTAAGGGTAAACTGCCAGTAGGGGGAGCCCCACCGATGTGGATCGACTCAAGCACCCCCTGGGTTCCCGCTGGGGTCGTGGCATGACCCTAGCCCCTCCCTGGGCTTCGGACGAGATCCACACCCCCGGATTCCTTTAACGGAATACCCTTGAGCATGGAGGGGCAGCACCTCACCTCCCCCACACATTGCTCTTCCAATGCCTAACCGCCAAACCTTACAAAGTTGTGATGCTTGCTACGAGGTAGGCAAAAACCAAGTGGGTGGTGCCAATTTGCCAAGTGGAAAAAGTCCTACCAGGCCCCTCAACGGCGACCAACTGAAGTCCGTAGCAAGGCCAATGACGCAACCTGATCAAAGGGCGGTAGATCCACGGCGCGAGGCTGAAAAGGGCCAATTCAGGGCTGCACTGTGTTTTAAATTGGTCCGGCCACACACACCCAAGCCGCCTGATTGGCCGCTTGGCTAACTGGCGTGGCCGGGCCTCCCCAGCGCAAGGCGGGACACAGTCCCGCCCCCCACGCTGAGGGGGGAGGCTTGGCTCACTCGCAACGCATCCCCATAAAGAGGTGGAGCCGATTTGCAGAAAAGCATCATCTGTAACAGGCAGTACAGGCCCACCGCCTTCCAGATTGAATTCTGCTTCTTAATTATTGACTGGCAGTCTGAGGTCTCATGTGGGAGCTCACTTGCCTTATGAATCCCAGTTGCAGGGCAGCTAGCGCAGCAGAAAGCATTCTACCGCTAACCGAGACGGCTAAAGACTCATATCTTGCAGGCATTGACAAAGAGGCCCTTCCCGTACACAACAGTGTGCCAAAATACTTGTCTCCTTGCTCTTCTGATCACGAATTTAGTGGAAACAGGAGATATTTGCCTCATAATTGCTATCTATTTAAATACTTTTCAGCAACGTGATGACAGAATAAGAGCAAGGCAGTTATGAAATTTCCAGCATAACCTGCCAATTTGAAATGAACTGAAAAGACCTCTCTAATTAGTTAAGAAAACATCCTGTCAGGACTCTCTTCCAGCTTTACGTCCTTATCCGTAATGCAGTCTAATATGCAAGGCCCTTCCTCCTCAGACTTGCTGAAAGAGCCTCAAACCCCAACAGAGGGGAGCAGCTGGGGGGGGTGCGTAGGTTGATCTTGAGCAGGCAGCCACAGAAGAAGGGGTTAAGCACCTCATTTCCTCTTGCTATTCTTCTGCTTGGAAACTGCAGCCTCCCAGGACTGCTTCTGCTTAAGAAAAAGTCACTGAGCTCTCATACACATTTGGGTGTAACATCTGGGGTGTACTGGGGCTTCCAGATGAAAAATATGGAAGCACAGAGTGGGCCCATGTTGAGTAGCCCTGGATTGTGTGCACGCCTCCCTTGAGGTCCATCTGTACAACCCAAAACATCTGCAGCGAGAGGGTCTAGTTGTATGTGTAGAGTTTTTTCCCCGGACTCTGCAACCCTGACCTTTCAGGAATGCTGCTGCAGCCCTGTGTTTAAGAGCCCCACCAAGGAGCAGTGCATATCACCTGTTGTTGCCTGCACCTGGATGGAGCCTAAATTCAGGGTTCAGCAGACAGCACACGAAGATGAGCAGCTCTATTTTAAATGTATTTCTGAGGCTCCTTAACCTTTCATCACGTGCCCAGTGGTCCGGATGTTGCCTTGAAGGAAATTTGTGGCATCTCACGCTCCCCGCACACTGCTCAGGTAGTTCTGCAAACTTGGGTTTGCTGTGGCCTTTACTGAATTAGGCTCTGGGCTCTTGCGGTTGCCAAAACAATTAACCCTGTGTTTGGGTATTGGGCTCTGGGTTCTTGGTTGACAACATGGCGGGGCGAAGGATTGGTCTCCAGCAGCAATGTGGTTCCTCACTAGCCATCTAGAATTTAGAATGCCAATATGCTGCCACCTTAGCATCTAACAAACCCATTTTTTTTACGTTCAGCCTCCTCTCATGCAGCAGTACACATAGATGCAAACTATAAGCACCGAAGATCCAAACAAGTACTTGCATATTTGCTTCACGTGGCCCAGTCTTTGGTTTATCAATGCTTAGTTCGTAAGCTAATGAGCTATGATGTCATAAAGGGGCATCCCCGTAAACGTGGGGGATTAAGACTGTAAATTATAGCACTGGTGATCTGGAAACCACATATTGAACAAGGAGTGATCCAAGTTGTGATGGGTGCTAGACCATGTGGTCTAGCAGGATCGCTATCATGCAAGAAAAGCATGAGTAGCCTGAATCCCCAACAAAAAGAAACTCCAGTGAGGTATTTCCTGTTTTCCTGTTAACTTTGATGTGTGGAAGCATCCTTCAACATTGTGGTTAGTACAAAGATGGCAACATTTCTCCCATCTTGTTGAGATGTTATTATAATCAAATCCTACTGATCGATTGAGAGTAATTTTATTTGTCGTCAAGTAATGGTGAATATGTCTTTTTTCGCAGCACAAAATCCCTACTTTTTAGGTTGACCTTTAAAATTTGGTGGTGGGCTTTATTTTTAATGAGATAGAATACCGTAACTCCTTGCTGTTTGTGATTTGTAAGAGTGGAGAAACTCTTCTTTTCCACGCACCAGGAATGGGGAAATCTCTGGCTGTCTGGATGTTGTTGAATTCCAGCCCCCATCAGCCCCGTCCAGCATGGCCCACAGTCAGCAAGGATGGGAACTGAGCTCCCAACACATTTTGGAGGGTCACATGTTCTGTGCCCCTTCCCCTCAGATACCATGCAAAACACATCATTCTCTCTCTCACTTATTCATTAACTCTGTTGAGTTCAGTTTAAGAACATAACTGCTCTGCATTTAATAAACCAATCAGTTTGCATTGTGGGAGCTATATTAACTAATAGGTTAATAAATCGGTTCATGAAATATTTTGCAAAGTGAAATGATGAATGCCCATGTCCATTTTTGCTTGCCTCCTTAGTCTTTGAAGCTAGATTTTTAGAGTAGAATGACGTAATAATCTATTTAATGCTATGTCTCTGTATAATGTAATCATTTAGTGTTTATTTTATTGTGTGTACCTTCTACTCAGAGGGTTGGCATTATTGTTCCTAACAGTGATGGATACAAGCAGATCATGCCCTATGACCTCTACCATCCTCTTCCTCGGTAGGTAAACCAGCTTCTCTGTTTAACAAACATGCATGCAGATATGTGCTTGTGGTTGATTGATGCTCTTAACAGAGTGTGGTGGTGATCTGCAAACATGCTCTGGGCCTGCGGTCTTGTGTTTTGTTTTCATTGCTTCCTGCTTTTCTGTACACATGAGATACTGAAATCTGGATTTC
Source organism: Darevskia nairensis (assembly GCA_034642065.1). Taxonomy (NCBI): domain Eukaryota; kingdom Metazoa; phylum Chordata; class Lepidosauria; order Squamata; family Lacertidae; genus Darevskia; species Darevskia nairensis. The sequence continues at coordinate 1,519,700 of JAWWNI010000439.1, forward strand.
TCGTGTCCTGGAGCCCTCACAAAGAATGATAATCACCTATCACACAAACCAAAGAATCTTGTCACTGAAATATCCAATTTAGACTGAGATTAAAATGTTGAGCTGTTGCCCACCCTTTCTTTTCCCCATGTGGGCGCATGTTTGGCACTTTGAGAGCCAGAGTTTTAACTGGATCTTTCTCAAAATGGCAATTGCAGTCTGTTGATTGAAGGCAGTTCATTTGAGGTAAAGGTTTATAGCAACAGACAGCGTTTGTGTTCTCCAGAATTATTAATTTCACGTATTATATTAAAAGTCAAAATACTGCCATTCAACTTGTTATATAATCAACTATAAACAAGACAATTAACTGTAAATTATTGCAGTTTAATTGCTAACGGGGCCAATAAAAGTCATTGTCTCAATCCATATTTCTTGACAGCTTTTGGCGTTTTTGCATGACTGTATTACATTATTTCTCGCACATTCATCTTTTAAGCAACATAAATGAGTCTTAATTGGCTAGAAGCTTGTTATTTTAGAATTTTGTGACTAAGGCCTTACTCTTTAACAATTGCCAAATTGAAGCAGAATCTATTTAATTCTGTTTGGCTTATTGATGTGACTTATGCAAGTATTTTCTTCCGTGTGTTTATTCAGAGGCAACCTTGAGCCCAATTATTGAAGCATTCAGCCGATTACAAGCTTGATTGGGGAGAAACATCTGTGTGCGTTTGTGTTTGTGTGTCTGTAAGGCATATATTATGCTATTAAGGTTAAAGTGACTGTGAAGGATGAATGGCTTGGTGAATTGTGCAGCACATAATTGCATTTCTCATTGGAATGCAAATGAATGGTAAATATAAAAAGTATGCTGCTATAGTTTTGTTCAGAAACTAGAATGGCTGGGCTTCGGTGGGGTAAGTTGGCTGAGGGCCCCCACTAGAGACCGGCTGCCTTTTTGTTTGTTTACAGCTTTATTTGAACAATATACCTGCCCCAGGCCTCAGACAAGGTCTGCATAGTCCTGATCTCAGAGGTGCCAACTTCTCAAGATGATTGAGGGGGCCCGATGTGATGTCCTCACGTCATGTGTGCAACATCACGAGGAGTCAGGGGGTGGAGCCAAGTGCCCTATGAACATTGAGGGGGCCTGGTCCCCTAAAACAAAAAACCAACAACAGTGCCTCAGCCCTGTGGGAATATTCAGGGTGGCAGGAGAGGCTGTATTGTTTATTAATATCCTTCCTAACTTGTGTTAGCAAGTTTCTTTACTTAGCAGAGTGCATTCTCCTTTACACAGCAGAAAACTAGTTGCAAAGTCGTGTGAGTTTCCTAAGGCAATACGCAGTTCAATCTGGCTTGTCCAGATTGAAATGTGTTCGAATATTTTCCTGACCCCTTGAATCCCTCCTAAAAGAACAAAGACACCACCGTCTTATTCATAAGCAATAAAAAGGAAGTTTACTCACGATCAGGCAGAGCACAGTGTGATCCCTGAAGGCAGCCTTAAGGCTTAAAGTTACAAACGTATAAAAAAAGGTTTACCCCATAAGGGAGATTTACCTAGTGACTGCAGGTGCAGTCCAGCAGTTCACAGGACGAAAAGAAGATGGAAAAGGAGGAGAGTGGCAGCATGCCTTGTCCTTTTACCAGGTCCGGAAAGGTCACGCCCACCTACTAGTCACATGCAAGAGGAAGGATGCTCCAGGCTGGACCAAACATTCCCTTGCATGTCCACTCTAGCAAAACAAGGAATGTTGTACTTGACTGCTCCCAGTGGATTACATCCCACAGGCCCCTAGGAGCTGGTACCTATGCCTGATCTAGATGCTAAGTTCAAAGTATAGCCCAACCACACTTATCTCGTAAGATGCATGCAGTGAGAAAGCTCGGATGCTCTGCTTTTTCCCTGACTGGCATCTTGTTTTGCAGGTGGGAAAGCACCCCGTGGACCGCCTGCTCTTCTTCTTGCGGAGGAGGCATTCAGAGCCGCACCATCTCTTGTGTGGAAGAGGACATCCAGGGGCTCGTCAGCTCTGTGGAGGAATGGAAGTGCATGTACACTCCCAAGATGCCCATTGTCCAGCCTTGCAACATCTTCGATTGCCCCAAGTGGTTGGCCCAGGAGTGGTCTCCGGTAACCGCTTTCTTTAAATACACATATATTATATTGCAGCATTGCTTATTAGCCCTCTCAGTTCTATAAAGCCCTGTGATGCATTTCAGGAATGTGATCAACAAGGAATGAGCAAGGGTAGATTGCTATTATGATAGGTTATTATTATGAAAAGTGGGATACAGCCTCTCTTCAGACTGCTGTGGCTGATGGCAGCGAGAGCTTAAATGCTCAGCAGAAGTTAACAATGCAGAATCCCCCCTGGAGGAACACACTTTTATATTATGCTTTTATATTATGCTGAGGACAACGAGAACATAAAATCAAACCAAGGAGGGATAGTTTTAAAATTGGGGTGAAAGTTTAGGATAATACACATAGTGAAATGTATTCAGGCTGCAAATATAAGATCCTAGTGAGTTTCCCACGAGCAACCCAACAAAATCACCATGGGAGAACATTCATAAAGAATATCCTTCACTACATGTGGGTTTAAAATATAATTTAGAAAGTAGTTGAAGGAGCAGAGCCTACTGTATGTAGTTCACCATTCCAAAAAAAAGCTTGACTTTGCACTGACTACCACATAACATTAAGTACTTTGCCTCTGAACTAAGCCAAAGTGACTACAAATGAAAGTGATTAAGTGTTAGTAAGCACAGGAACTTGTGGCTGCAAGTCAAATAGCCGGTACTGAGATAGCGAGCAAGCAAGCAAGGAAGGAAGGAAGGAAGGAAGGGAGATGACCTATCTACCAAATAATTATGAACAATCCAAACCATCATATTCACTTGTTCCTTCCTCTTAACTCAGAATGCCAGTCACACACAAAGCACACGTTGGGAACAATAAACCATTGCTTGTGGCCAGTGGCGTAGCATGGGTTGCCAGTGTCTGAGGCCACAAGGCGTGGGGTGGGAGGTAGAGAAATGGACGGAGTATTCATGCACATTCAACTGCCTTAACAGTGTCCACATCACCTAGCAGATCATAGCCGTAGAGATAAGAAAAGAAGCCATTCCATTGTCTGGAGAGGTCACTTGCTGGTTTGCATGGAGAAGCTGTTTTCAACAGAGCCCAGCAACGGAAGCACACAGCTGTATTGAGGCAGCACCAGGGGCTGAATTTTTGCACCCCTAACAATTTTGCGCCCAGGGCAATCACCTCTGTGGCCTGCCCATGCAATGCCACCATTAATGACTAATTGGGATTAAGCAGCATGCTAGCATATTCTGCCCTGTTGCTCTTGCCCAGGTATGAGCGGAAGAAATAAGCCGTATGTACTTGGTTTGTTGTTATGTATAAACCAGAGTTGTGGTTTGCTTCTTCCTAACAAACCATGATCAGAAAGCCAGGATGGGTGGATGGTGGTGTTCTGGTTCTGATTGCTAATTGTCCATATGGGCAAGCAGGATTAGAAAAGGAAGGCAGAGTATTCAGGAATATACCTGGTACTTTTTTTTTAACTGTTTTTCCTTTCAGTGCACAGTGACATGTGGCCAAGGCCTAAGATACCGAGTGGTTCTGTGCATTGATCACAGAGGGATGCATACCGGTGGCTGCACTGCTAAAACAAAGCCTCACATCAAGGAAGAATGCATCGTTCCCACTCCTTGCTACAAGCCCAAAGGTAAAACACAGGGCAGAAAAAAATATCCTTGCCTGCTTTTCTCTCTCTCTCCCTCTAAATAAATGTACTCCCCGCCACCCGAGTGGCAGGACATTTCAGACACCAGTAAGTCAGATGTCTGAGAAGTGATGCCTTAGGCTTAATTTTAGCCAATATAGTGGAGTAGGAGAGCTGGGGGGGATTCACATCTGGCAACCAATGCCCCCCTTGGGTTTCAGATAGTACATGGGTAAAAGGTAAGGTAAAGGTAAAGGACCCCTGGACAGTTATGTCCAGTCAAAGGCGACTGTGGGGTTGCGGCGCTCATCTCGCTTTCAGCCCAAGGGAGCTGGCATTTGTCCACAGACAGCTTTTCTGGTTGTGTGGCCAGCAGGACTAAACCGCTTCTGGTGCAACAGGACACCCTGGTGGAAACCAGAGTGCACGGAAACGCCATTTACCTTCCTGCCACAGCGGTACCTATTTATCTACCTGCACTGGTGTGCTTTCAAACTGCTATGTTGGCAGGAGCTGGGACAGAACAATGGGCGATCACCCCGTCGTGGGGATTTGAACTGCCGACCTTCTGATCGGCAAGCCCAAGAGGCTCAGTGGTTTAGACCACAGCGCCACCTGTGTCCCAGTACATGGGTAAAGGTAAAGGTAAAGGGACCCCTGACCATTAGGTCCAGTCGTGTCTGACTCTGGGGTTGTGGCACTCATCTCGCTTTACTGGCCGAGGGATCCGGCGTGCAGCTTCTGGGTCATGTGGCCAGCATGACTAAGCCGCTTCTGGCGAACCAGAGCAGCGCACGGAAACGCCATTTACCTTCCCGCCAGAGTGGTTCCTATTTATCTACTTGCACTTTGACGTGCTTTCAAACTGCTAGGTGGGCAGGAGCTGGGACTGAGGAACGGGAGCTCACCCCGTCGCAGGGATTCAAACCGCTGACCTTCTGATCAGCAAGCCCTAGGCTCTGTGGTTTAACCCACAGCGCCACCTAAAAAGCCCAGGACACAAATTTCCACAGCCCTCTAGCGGCTATAGTGGCTTATTTACCAGAAGTAGTATTTAGTGTTAACTCTGAAAGTGTGTATACTCTGTTCTGACTGCACTAAGCTTCCTAGAGCAACACCAGGGTCTGAGATGATACCGTATCATGTCATCTCCAAACAAGTTGCAAACGCCATGATAATTGTATTGTGTCAGACCAAAGTTAAGATCAGCTCAACAGCTTGCAAAGTCAGCAACTTTGCTTTTTTTAATTTATTGTAACATTGTTATTGTGCTTTTACACCCTGCTTCTGGGATTGCCTGTCTCAGATGCTAAAGTAGAATAAGAGAATCATAGAGTTAGAAAGGGTCATCTAGTTTGGCCAGTCTTGGAGACTGTGCCATTTCACTTGGGTGGGGAAGCAGTCTTTTCTGCCCCACCTCAGACAGCAGAATGCCTTGGGCTGGCCTTGAGGATATGTAAACAGAATGCGACTTAATATGTCTCTTTTCCTCTGACCCACCAAGGCATATACATGCCATATTTTACAGGCATCACACAGGCATCTGTACAGGAAAGCACCATCTGGGGGGGGGGGTTGTTTTTGTTTTACAAGGCTGTACAGTTTTTTAAAAGGGCAAAAGAAAAGCAGTAAGGCCTGACTTTCCATTACCATAAAAATAAGTATATGGTGTATAAACAGAAATATCTCTTTACATATTAGAGTTAATGAACATGGTAAAATACAGATTAAGCTAAGAGCTGCATTTCCACATATATAAAGCGGTACCACTAAATATATCTGAGTAGAAATCTGGCAAGTAATGGTCAGGGAGGAATCAGGGCATAATAACTTTATTATCCTCTTCCTCCTGTCCTCATGCCCATAAATCTACTCCAGGAAAATTCATCACAGGAGATGTGAAATAGGATTACAGGTTATAGTCACTGTGTGTTGCCAGAATTGCAATGGATAGTTCCATGAATGGCTGTATGACAAATGTTGAATGCACAATCTATTGGGGAGGTTGTTGGTAGGGGGGTAGTTGCTCTTGGGGTTTTTTTTGCATCTTTATTTTAAAGCTTGTTGTGAAAATCGTTCAGCCTGGTTGTGCATTTTTAAATGTTTCATTTACAGTTTATTACTACTTTGTCATGTTGTAGTTATGCATATTTGCATGTTGCAAATCGCCTTGAGCATGATTTGAACTGTGGCAAGGAAGCATGGAAATGTATGTATGTATGTATGTATGTATGTATGTATGTATGTATTAATTTCCTGTTCTGCTCTGTGGCAGTCTTCTATTGCTGGAAGAAACCCTGGGGCCCTAAGCAGCAGTTAATGCCCTTATTGAATCCTTAGGCTGGGTATGCTTCCCTATAGTAGATCCATCATCAAAAGATTTCATCTAAATTTTGTGTCTTGCAGCATCCAAAGCTTCACCCGCCCAGTCCATACACAAGTGGAAAGGGGAGGGTTAATGGAGTTCACTTCAGATTGCATTCCCTGCATATGTTAAATTCCACTTTTGAAGTTCTCTCAACCTTCAAGAGAAGGTTTTTGGGGGGAGTGCAGTGAGCTATTGGTGGGAGGTTCAGAAAAGCCGTGTTCCGTATGGACCCGGGGCTCTTAATTCTAGGATTAAACACAAAACAGATTGGTCTTACTCAGAAACAATGGCATGTGTCGAATTGCCAGAATTGGAGGCTCTAATCAGAGCAGTGTTGCTCATAAATAGCAACTATCTATAGCTGCTGTTTTTCTAGCTAGTTTGAGTATGAGAACTGTAAACTGTTGCTCTAGTGGTTTTGAAAGATGGAGGGTTGTGCTGGGTCATGAATTTCAGGGAGGAAATGCCCATGTAGGCCGATCACAGCAGCCTGCTGTAGTCAGAGAGCTTGGGAGCAGCGCTGTAGCATCCAGTGATCTCCGCAGAGATCAGTAGGTTCCCGGAGAAGGTTTTCTGTTCCTTCAGGATCATGTCACCCATTTGTCCTGGGCTGTCCTCGGGTCTGGCCTTGAAGGGCCATTGCAAGTCTGGTTTGCTCCAGTGTACTCCAGCCAAATCCAGATTTATGTTCCCAAGGGAGTATATTTTGGCTCCTAAAGTGAGTATTTTATTAGATACTTCTAATGTATATTTTTGGTACTGATTTTGGAGGGGAAGGGAGAGGTCGGGATACGGAGCAGCGCTGTTTTGCATCAAAAATGACAGGGAAAGTATTCAGCTCATTCTTTGAATTCACATAGTTGATGAACTGATAAGCTCGGACTGGAAAGGGCATCACTGAACTATTTTTGCATTTGCCTGTTTCTTCAACTATCACTCATCACATCTGGATTTTCTTGAATGTCATAATAATCCATCAGAGTGGAGTTTAGTGTGTGTGTGTGTGTGTGTGTGTGTGTGTGTGTGTGTGTGTGTATTTCCAGGTTATTAAAGTAAGGATGCAATGGGTATAACTACACACACATCTTTGACTAAGCAATGCAGGAATCTTCAGTTCCGTTAACGTGAACTTGGGGCTATAAGGCACTTTAAAAGGAGCAGGAGGAAAGGTGGTCCCTTTGTATTTTCACTTCCTGCCACTGCTTACAAGTGAAAACAAAATCTCATGTCTCCCACAGGGGGAGATCCATGACTTCTGCGTCATGAAGCCCACACATCCCTCTGGCGGAAATGTGCAAAGAACACACACACACAGAGAGAGCTATTGCAGACATAATACTAACCCAATGTTTAGTGTAATGAGACTGAGCTTCAGGCTCCAGCCCCTTTGTCACCTTCCAATATGTCTGCAAGGAGGTGTTTGGAAGCTTTAGCTTGCGTTTTAGCTACAGCTGCATCTTAACCCTAGTTCAGATTAACCAGAGTTTAGGATTTGGAAGACCCACTAAACCAGGGTGGCTACCCTGTGACTCTCCAGATGTTGTTGACCTCCTGTCACATCCCTGTTGACCATGCTGTCTGGGAATGATAGGAGCTGCAGTTTTGCATTGTTTGCAGATGGGGCCGCAGAGACTTACTGCAACCTGTCCCCAGAGACAGAATGTGCTCTCCACAAACACTGTGGTCATAAGGACTAGTGTCTTGCTAGTATGAAATAAATGCAGCACACAGAAAATCAGTGGATTGATTTACCCCCAAAAAAATGTGCATGATATTCCAGTGGCATAATTCCTATTTACCTGTAATTGTTCCCCCAGAAAAACTTCCTGTTGAAGCTAAATTGCCATGGTACAAGCAAGCCCAGGAATTGGAAGAAGGAGCAATAGTATCAGAAGAACCAACGTGAGTATGGTTTTCTGAAACTGTGATGAGGTCAGGAGTTGATCAGTGCTTTGAAACTGTATTTTACTTTAAAACTATGTGTGGTGCATTTTGTTACATTCCGGAATGGAGTTAAACCCCGTTGAAGTTAGGATATTTTCCATACCCCATAATCCTGCCCATAACTTGAAAGTCTTCCTGGCTGATTTGGGTCTTCTTGCGAGGAGTTAAACCACAATGAACATGATGTAGCTCTAACGACCGAGTAAGTTGATTCACAGAGGGCTTATTTTTATGACCCTCTAAGCTTGTAGCAGCTGAGGTTTTTTAATCAAGTTGCGCTGATTTTCACTCGTAGCTGAAGTGGTTTTGTGCATGCTGATTGAGTTTATTTATTTTGGTTCGTGTAAACTGGTGAATAAGAGCTGACTCAAACTCTCAGTTGCAGAAGCAGTGCAAAACCTCTCGCATAACTGTACAGTTCAGGCTTGGCATTAGTTTGAAAGCACACACAAACATCAAAACTTGCCGCTTCCAGCCTATGCTGGCTCAGAGCCAGCCTAGACATCACACTCATCACAGAAATGCCATGTTTACAGCAATTCATCTTGTGAACTCTGGCCATCGGACCAGAGATATCCACACACCCTGAACTCCCAAGGTTCATTGGGTGCTTTTACCAAATAATTTTTCATTTCAGAAAATGCCTCTCACTGAAACATTTAGAGGTTCCCACCTTGAAGTATGACATTTTACTTACCGTAGTTTTCCGTGTATAACACGTCCCCTTGTATAAGACGCCCCCTATTTTTGGGGACTACATTTTAAGAAAACGGGGGGAAATGACCCAGAGTTTTTGAGCTTTATGGGGAGGGGGATGCCGAAAATCACTCACCCGACTCACAAACACCAGCAATCGCCTGCCTAATTGTCGCAGAAGAAGCCAATCCAAAACAGCCCTTGCCACAGCCACCAATCACCCACCCAGTCACCAGTGACATGCTGCTGCTCATGGCTGAAACAAATCGCCCGTTCCCCCTCTGCCCTATCTGTGTATAAGATGAACCCCGATTTTTAACATTCTTTTTGTGTAAAAAAAAAACAACCCTCATCTTATACATGGAAAAGTACGGTAATCAAACATTAAAAACTAAAGAATGTTATTGATTCGCCAAGCTAAAATGTTACAACTTACCCAGGGTGGGGTGGGAATTAAAGACTTTCTCATAAGGTCCCCTTGCATTCCTACTGTAATGAAATGGCAAGTGGTTTCTCATGGGATGCTGATAAGTGCCAAATTAGACATGAAGTATATTTTTTCTTTGTTTAAAAGCAGCCACAGGGGAGAAGGGCCACCTAAGTATTTTCCTCAATGCTCCTTTTTTTAGCCACTGTCACCTTTTCTGACAACAGCTGCTACTGTGAAAGGGACAAGGCCAGCCCTAATATTAGGCAAAGTAAGGCAACTCCCTCTGTTGCCACTTCCCCCTCCTGTGGCCCCTAATCTGTCCCAGATGTGGCACAAAATTCTACTCCTATCATCAACGTTGAAGTAAAATTCAAACATCAGCCCTGTTGGGTTCTGAACATTGAATCAGGGTGGAGTGCTATCTTCTCCTTTGCCTCAGGCAGCCAAATGTCTTGAGCCGGCCCTGGGATTGGGGGGGGGGGGAATAACGTCTTCCTCATGGTGTCAAAAAAGGCAGCAGGATTTGTGCAAGCTGCTTCAGCTATCCTTTAGACTCTGAACCTTGTAACATTCCAAGACACATTTAGCTGAAACATATCTAGCCTTCGTGGAGACAATTTTTGGTTTTGATTGATGTTAGAGCCATATTTTCATCTCATAAAATTTGTCTTTGAGATAGTAAAGCTGCCATGCTGGCGTGGCTGACCTGAAATCGCGTGAATTTTAATTGAAGCCGTGGGGAACAGTGAGGAAATATACAATATTATACTCAAGATCATAGTTATGTTTATATTTATATGTATCATATGTAAATATATATTTGTCAGCTGTTACATGTTATGATGAAGTTATACTTCTGAGCTATTATATATTTCATATGTGCCTTTTGTTCATTTATAGCCAAGTGCCAGATACACGTTTGAATCTGTTTTTATTTATTTTAATTTGGAAGCCCGGTTTTTGGATTCCTGCAGTTTTCTGTCTACTAGTAAACCACTTTTCTAAATACGTATTTAACAAACTATAATTACCCTTCAGTTGTATAATGGGAATTGGGCATTGTCCAGGGTATTTGTGTCAAACAGGGATCGCGTTGCTTACACTGGAAAGGGATGATTTGAATCGTAGCCCATATTTCTGCTGCAGACCACTGAACAAATAAGCTGGAAGAAGCCACAACTCCAGAAGAAGTCATGATCATGGACTTATTGACAAAAGTCTGGATCTGAATGTTGAGAATTAATGTTGGCGTTGCTTTGTGGGGGGGGGGACCTCCCCAAATGCTTGGTGTTGAATAGTTATTCCATTCTTTTAAAAATGACAGCACAACATATTTCTGAATAGTGGTACAAATGGATTCTTGTAAGGATTCTGGAATAAGGAAGAATAGAAAATATGGAATATAATTATAAAGTATTTTGGACAAACGGCAAACACCATGATTGCAGGAATTATATATGGCCTGGGGGGGGGGAATGAAAGGAATCCAAGAATTTAAGCAGAGATTTTATTTGTACTTATCAGCACCTTTTTATTCAGCAGATCTGTTTGCTTTACAGAGTTGTTTCCCCAGCTGTAAAATGGAGAAACAACTCTGTAAAATAACATCACAATGTTTGGGTGGATTAAGGTTTCTTTGATAGAAAAAGAGATATTTATTCTCTTTCATTCTTTCTTTGGTCTGTTGCGAAATGCCTTCTTCACAATTACTACCCAATTGAAGGGGGTGAGCTGAGGAGAACATTTCGTCAATTTTGAGGGTGGGGCCAACAATATTCAAAGTGGTTCCAGTTGTGTATTTAGCCTAGGTAGGTTGTATAGTGTGGCATGTAGCAGCAGTGGTTTTCTATTCCCTTCCGCTGTCCTTGTGTGGTTTTAAGGAGCATTGGCATATGGTGGGGGGACCACAGGGGCAGTTGCCCCAGGTGCAAAATTGTTAGGGGCACAAAATGTCAACACCCAGTGCTGCCTCAATACAGCTGTGCACTTTCATTGCTGGGCTCCATTGAAATATTATTATTATTATTATTATTACTATTATTATTATTATTATTATTATTATTTATTTATTTATTTATTAATCTATATGCCACTCTGGGCAGCTCCCATCAAAGTATTAAAAGCACAATAAAATACAGTGGTACCTCCGGTCGGATCCTGAGGTTTCCGCAACCAGAGGTGCCTGTTCTGCGCTTGCGCCGTGCGACATGGTAGAGTGCTTCTTAGCATGAGCACGGCGCAGTAAAGCGCTTCTGCGCATGCGGCGAAACCTGGAAAAATACTTCCGGGTTTGCCGCGTGTGTATCCCGAAGGATACGTAACCAGAGGTGCAAGTAAGTAGAGGTACCACTGTATCAGAAACTTCCTTGAACATAGCTTCTCCATGCGAACCAGGAAGTGACTTCTCCGGGCAACAGAACAACTCCTCTTTTCCTATCTCTGCAGCCGCAATCTCCAGGGGTGACGAGGACACCGTTACGCAGCTGAATGTGCATGCGTATTCCACCCGTTTCCCTCCATTCCACAGATCCCCCTCCACACAGCTCTGGGCACTGGCAACCCACGCTATGCCACTGTATAGGCGTAATGTAGAGGGTCTTGTTTGGTTAGCAGGGGGATCTTTCTGGGAATGGGAAATGGCAATGGCCAGACATCAAAAGAAACCGTGCTCTGGAAGGCTGACTGGCAACACATCTTCGTCTCTCCAGTCCCCCCAAATACAAGAAAGAGGGGAATAGGAAACTGCCACTGCCACTCAGCACACTTTATTCATCTAGCTGAGATAAACTAGTCTGTCTAGATAGGATATCCTCCTCTATCGTAAAGCAAATTTCAGAGGGCTAAATTCACTGCACCTCTGGCCCACCCTGCAATTGTGAAAACAGCCCTTTTTTGACAAGCCGAAACACAAACCTACTGCCTGCTAACCTTCCAAAGGCAACAAAATCTTATGAGAATGATCAGTAATATGATCTCTATGGAGAACAGCTAACTTGAGGGTGGACCCTATTGCCAATTACTATTAGAAATGAGACAGATGACTCGTATTAAAATTTCTCTCTAGAGTTCTGTACTGCAAGAGTCTTAATCCTCTAACTTAGCCCTACTTTAAGTGAAGATTAAAGCATGCTTCCTAACAGCATTTCTTAGACCCTTTGGCTGCAATCATATGTGCAGTTACCGGTACTAGTGAAAACAGTGGCACTTGCTTCTGAGTAAACGTATATGATTGCTCTGTTAATGCCAGTACATTTAATAGATTGGGCGCCACAATTCAAGCATGTTGACAAGCTGGAACGTGTGCAGGGGAGGGCGACCAAGATGATCAAGGGTCTGGAAACCAAGCCTGATGAGGAACGGTTGAAGGAGCTGAGTATCTTTAGCCTGGAAAAGAGGAGATATGATAGCCATCTTCAAATATCTAAAGGACTGACAAATGGAAGATGGAGGAAGTTTGTTTTCTCCTGCTCTGGAGTGCAGGACTTGAACCAGTGACTTCATGTTACAAGGAAGGAGATTCCGAATAAACATCAGGAAGTACTTTCTGACAGAAAGAGCGGTTCGACAGTGGAACGGTCTCCCTTGGAAGGTGGCCGACTCTCTTTCCTTGGAGGTTTTTAAGCAGAGGTTGGATGGCCATCTGTTATGGATGCTTTAGCTGAGATTCCCACACTGCAGGGGGTTGAAATAGGTGACCCTTGGGGTCCCATCCAATTCTACAGTTCTATGAGTCTAAGAGCTCTAGCATTATATCAGGGGGAGGACAAGGAAAATGAGGTGTCCTAGCTTTCCCTCATCCCTCCTTCAATCCCATCTCCTGAGCGGTCTGGACAGTGCACTGTTCCGAGCTGAATGGAGCTCTGAACTTGAACCATCCCGGAAATGGAAATACACTGCAACATGATGTTGCAGCTCCCACTCATCAGTTTATAATCTCAACTGGGCCTGTTGGACTCATGCATAGTTCCATCTATGGGTGCAGGCAGAATGTTGCATGCAACTGCAGTTGCTAAAAGCACTATCTAAACCAGAATGAAAACTCAGTACTGTGACACCTTGTTTTCATTTTTAATTAGCGTAGCTCTTTTCACAACCTGAAGTTCATTCCTATGCATTAATATCTGACCTCTGTGTCGTTTTTTTGAAAGGAATCCAGTAATTTAAGAAGAGGTTTAAACGCACCATTCTATTCAACAGAGCTGTTGACAGCAGAGCTGTTTCTTCAGCTGTAAAATGGGAGTAATAATATATTTTGCAGTGTTGCGAATTGCCTGAGGCAATGCCTTGTGATTCTAGATTGGAAAGTGTGTTCACTTAAACCTCAGCTAGGTCCTTTTAATCCTCCAGTGACCATATCCATATAATAAACACACGGGGAAGAGAGACCCCATTGATGGCATTATATACGGCCCTTTAGGTAGGAACTGTGCTCCCTGGAATGCTACCTTCAAAAGCAAGTGTAGGAAATGTAGATGTAATTATAAAAGTAGCTAAAAGCAGTAAATCCACCAGTGAGTAAAACATAGTCATAAACTCCTTATGTCCTGTTTCTTGACACTTTATCATATTGATGTTTGAGAAAGTATAGTATGCCAAAGAGATTGTTCAGAACTTGGCCAGCCTCATCCTTCCCTTCTTCATGGAGGCCAGATTTAATAGCCCACTAGGTAAAGGTAAAGGGACCCCTGACCATTAGGTCCAGTCGTGACCGACTCTGGTGTTTCGGCGCTCATCTCGCATTATTGGCCGAGGGAGCCGGCGTACAGCTTCCGGGTCATGTGGCCAGCAGGACTAAGTCGCTTCTGGCGAACCAGAGCAGCGCACGGAAACGCCGTTTACCTTCCCGCCAGAGCGGTTCCTATTTATCTACTTGCACTTTGACGTGCTTTTGAACTGCTAGGTGGGCAGGAGCTGGGACCGAGCAACGGGAGCTCACCCCGTCACAGGGATTCGAACCGCCGACCTTCTGATCAGCAAGCCCTAGGCTCTGTGGTTTAACCCACAGCGCCACCTGGGTCCCCGATAATAGCCCACTACACCTGAAATCAGAGAGACACCGTCACCGTGGCTGAAAAAGTCAGGGGCCTATTAGTTTTCATGTGACTTGTTTCGTTGGAGAGTTTGCAGAGTGGGGGGAGGGTTTTTAAAAAAAAGATTTGCAACTCTTGAAAAACACTTTTGTATGTTAACACGATATCCAGCTTTTAACATTTTGCCATAAATAACCTGGTGTGAGCTGTAAAAATAAAATAAAAAAAGCAAAAGGGGGGTGGGTGGGGCAAACTGTAATATCTGGATGCCAGATGGCACCGGCTAAGTGATGGGGCTGATTCAATAAGAAACAAAAGGAAATTCCTGACATGCATCTATTTGAATCGAATCCACAGGGAACAACATAGCTGCAGAAAGGCCAGTAGTGTACAATCGCCCAATAATAATTCCTAAATGTTAAGCCAAGCTTGCTTAGAGCCAGTCTTTCAGAGGTGAGATTTTCTACCAAAGGGGTTTAAGGAACTAGACAGGTGATGTGTTTTCAGAAATGATGCCACACTTTTTACCTGCATCTTAATGTACTTGATCTGCGTGTTCATCTATGCGGAATTGCTCCAGTAAGTAGCAACATAGCAAAAACATTTATTTATATGTTTCAGTTACCAGGTAGGTAGCCGTGTTGGTCTGCCATAGTCAAAACAAAATAGAAAATAATTTTTTTTCCTTCCAGTAGCACCTTAGAGACCAACTAAGTTTGTTATTGGTATGAGCTTTCATGTGCATGCACACTTCTTCAGATACACACAAAAGCTCATACCAAGAACAAACTTAGTTGGTCTCTAAGGTGCTACTGGAAGGAATTTTTTTTATTTTTTTTTATTTATATGTTTGTTTATTTAAATTAGTATACAGCCCTTCATCTGAAGATCACAGGGCAGTTCACAACATAGAAATACAAAATGAAAACACGAAATACATAATAAAACAGAAACAAACCAATAACACCCCTCCAACAAACACATTTAAAAGACCATAGACCAGGAGTCAGCAAACTTTATCAACAGGGGGACGGTCTACTGTCCCTCAGACCTTGTGGGGGGCCAGACTATATTTGGGGGGGGTGAATGAATTCCTATGCCCCATAAACAACCCAGAGATGCATTTTAAATAAAAGGACACCTCATGTAAAAACATGCTGATTCCCGGACTGTACACGGGCCGGATTGAGAAGGCGATTGGGCCAGATCCGGCCCCCGGACCTTAGTTTCCCTACCCATGCCATAGAATGTTAATCAGCCAAAAGCTACGGTTATAGAGAAATGTTTTCACCTTGTGCCTAAGGATTTGAAATAAAGGAACCAGAGTGGCTGGGGAAACCCTGTCAGATGAGCTGGGTAAAAACATATTATTATTATTCCACAAACGGGGGGGCCACTGCAGAAAAGTCCCGTTCTCATGTTGCCACCCTCCAGACCTCTCATGGAGGAGGCACATGAAGAAGAGCCTCAGGATCTGAATCGGTTCAAATGGGGAGGGAGGGTCCCTTGAGTTATTCCAGTCCTGAACCATTTAAGGCTTTATAGGCCAAAACCAGCACTTTGAATTGGGCCTGGAAATTAATTGGCAGCCAGTGCAGTTGGGCCGGGATCAGTGTAATATACTCAAACCGTCTTGCTCCGGTGAGCAGCCTGGCCACTGAATTCTGTGCCATCTGAAGTTTCTGCGCTGTCTTCAGAGGCAGCTCAAGGTTACCAGAGCATAGACGACAGAAGTTAGGCTATCCCTGTCCAGATAGGGGCACAGCTGGCCCACCAGCCGAATAGAAATTATTAGGCCTATGTCAACCATGGCCATTATTCTCATTGGGGCCTGCTCCATGTTAAAATGAGTTGAGTGCAACATAATAATAAATAAATAATATTAGAACAAACAAAAAAAACACAAATTGGTTTCAGTTGGAAACACTTTCGAAACTGATTTTTGAGTGCTGCGAATAATGCCAACTTTGCTTCAATCAAGAAATGTTAAATGTCGAGAGGAGCCAGTGTGCTGGTTTTCAAGAGTGTGGTTTGGAAAGCCCTGGGCCATTTAACTTCTGTTGTGTATTGAGCAGCTCGCCAGTGTGGTGTAGTGGTCAAGAGCGGTAGACTTGTAATCTGGTGAACCGGGTTCGCGTCTCTGCTCCTCCACATGCAGCTGCTGGGTGACCTTGGGCTAGTCACACTTCTCTGAAGTCTCTCAGCCCCACTCACCTCACAGAGGGTTTGTTGTGGGGGAGGAAGGGAAAGGAGATTGTTAGCCGCTTGGAGACTCCTTCAGGTAGTGATAAAGCGGGATATCAAATCCAAACTCCTCCTCCTCTTCTTCTTCTTCTTCTTCTTCTTCTTCTTCTTCTTCTTCTTCTTCTTGCTTTTAAGCAGTATCTCTCAAACCCAGTTCTTCTTCCCCTTTTCTTCTTCTTCCTCCTCCTCCTCCTCGACTCGGACATTCCCACTCAGCCATGAACCTCCCTGGGTGACCTCAGGCCTGTCCCTAGTTGTGGTGAGGTTACAATGGGGAGGAGAGCTATGAAGACCCCCTTGAGCTCCTTGGAGGAAAAGCTTGATATGGATGTAATGAATAAGATAACTTATTTTAAAAATATGGTTCCGACTTCTTCTCTAGGGTTGTTACAAGCATTATAGCAACTCAGGATAACACTCCATGCATCTAATGAAGTAGACTGCAATTGACAAAACCTTATGCCTTAGTAAACTTGTTGGTCTTTAAGGATGCCCCATGACTTTTTGCTGCATGAAGGCTCGCATGACTGCCTCTCTCTCTGGAAATGGTTACAAGGAGATGATGTATCTGAAGCCTTTTGAACATTCCATATTTAGATGAAAGAGGAGATGAAAATTGGTTGTTAGAGGTGCCCTGGAGGATCTGAGGCTGTCAGCGAGGATGTTAGTTATGTATATACTGCTCTTGATATTATCTACAAATACTTTTTGCCTCTAGTTTTTGCACTGCTTTCTGTCAGCCAAAATATCTCTTTGGAGGTGTATTTCCTATGGTTGCAGTCCATTGCGTTTTGAAACAGTTGGGAAAATTCCCTCTCAGCTGCCAGGGCATTGGATCAACTTATACGCTCTCTTCCTTCGTCTTTCTCCGTTTCTCTTGCCACTGCTCTCTCAAAGCTTTGACTACAAACCACCCCCCTCCGCTCTAGAGGATTTTAACGATAAATGAATGTGATTGTTCCTTGCCAAAACAAAATGTGGACATTCTCACTGCTAATATCTGTTTGAAATAGCAGGGCCCGTTACGTTCTTGTTTTTATAAACGAGGCGATCTTTATCTCAGGAGCAATATTCCTTAACCGCAAATGTTGAATTTGAAGCATGTTCATTTTTATAAGTTAAAAGAACTCAGACCTTCCTGCCTGAAGGAAGAAGAGTTTATCAAACAATTGCGCACAGCTTCACATCAAACAGGGACGTGGTTTGGCATTTTATTTTGCAACTCGAGAATTTAATTTTAAATGTTAATTTTAATTAGGGACATTGTTTATTTGTTTGCTTTTTTTAAAAAATGGATTTGTGAACTTATTTGCTAGGCATGGTTATTTTTGCATTAGCCATGGCCTGGAGATATATGCATTGTTAACAAAACTGGGTATATCAGGCAGTTACTCCTCTAGCTGGTAACCCAAGATTACAAGGCAGTTGTTGAAGGCGCAGAAAAAAATTGCATGCCCAGGCATCATGACCCTGCAACATGCATGTGCTTGAATGACAACTCGTGACAACATTCTTTGATTCAAATCATGCCACAACTTTATTGATTACAGATGTAATGTTGTTTGCCTGGCTATCCAGTAATGAATTTTTGTTGTTGGTTTCTACAGTCCAGGCTACATGCTAGCTTTATAGCTTAGCTCTTTCAAACAAACAAGCAAACAATGTGTTGATTTGAGTTTTAATGTGAAAGAATTGAGAATGTGGCAGTTAATCTTCCTGCTAATTATCGCATGCACTTAAATCCAGGGTACCGTTCCAAGTTTCTGTTAGGAAAGACAAAATGGTTTGGGTGGGAGTGCACATTTCATAGCAATAAATAGCTAACGGTTTGGGTTAATTGGGCATCAGTTGTGTGGATCAGGTCTACCAGAGTTATTCTACCAAAGCATCAGGAGAAGCAGGTACTGTGGATTTGAATGTTTCCCACCCACCTCTCTTCAAAAGCTTAGAATCATAGAATCCTAGAGTTGGAAGAGACCCCAAGGGCCATCCAGTCCAACCCCCTGCCAAGCAGGAAACACCATCAAAGCATTCCTGACAGACGGCTGTCAAGCCTCTGCTTAAAGACCTCCAAAGAAGGAGACTCCACCACACTCCTTGGCAGCAAATTCCACTGTCGAACAGCTCTTACTGTCAGGAAGTTCTTTCTAATGTTTAGGTGGAATCTTCTTTCTTGTAGTTTGAATCCATTGCTCCGTGTCCGCTTCTCTGGAGCAGCAGAAAACAACCTTGCTCCCTCCTCTATATGACATCCTTTTATATATTTGAACATGGCTATCATATCACCCCTTAACCTTCTCTTCTCCAGGCTAAACATACCCAGCTCCCTAAGCCGTTCCTCATGTGCTTCCTGCACATAAGAGCATAATTGCCTTGCAAATACATTTCCAAATGCATCAGGAAGTTCTCAAGCAGGGTGTGGATGTGACTGTCGTCCCATATGTATCCAGCAGCAAAAATGTCCTGCTTGCAAGTTGGACCTGAAACAAAATGTTGCCTTCCAGAAGAAACACTTTCTAAAATCCAAGTCACCCCCCATTCCATTCCATCCCCTCCCCCCACCTATTTTACATTTCCGTCCCTAAGAGTCAGCATTCTGCGACTATTGAGTATGCTTGGCCCTCATTGGGTTCTTTCCTCACCTTAAGTACCGTATTTTTTCGTCTATAAGACGCCCTCATGTATAAGACGCCCCCCTATTTTGGAGAACTCCAAATTAAGAAAACACCCCTCAGCACTACCCGTGTATAAGACGAGCCCCAATTTTAAACCTAGTTTTTTGGTAAAACCTAGTCTTATACATGAAAAAATACGGTAGCTTTCTAAATATTTTTTGTACTTCTGCAAATGGAGTCCCCCTGACCCTCCAAGTCTACTGATAATAATTTTATTGTTACAATTATTGTGATAATTATTTGTGGGTGGTGCCATTGTAGTTGCATAATCAATGGCACTCATAACCTGAATATCAGAAATATATGGGATTATTAGCTCAATATGTGGAACTGCCATTTGATCCAGTTACTATTTCAGTGCTAAGTTCCGTTCTGAGCTAATTCACTGAGATTCAAATAATCAAGACCATGCTAAGCTCAGTGATCCTGATTATATTAATTCACAGGATATTAATTCTGTTATCGCTGTAACCCTGTGTAAGTAGCACTCCGGTTTACCATAACTCTGACTAGTCAAGTGTTGCTCTTTCCAAATAGATGAATAAGCTTGGAATATATCTCTTACAGTTTTGCACTAATAATAATAATAAAGCAATGCACGGCAGCTGAAAAGTTAGCACTGATGAGTAACTCATAAGCATATATTAAGAATTTATTACACAGCAAAGTGGCACTATCACCAAACTCATAAATATGGTTGTTATTAGTAAATGTTGACTTTCTAATGGCAACCTTGTATGTTTTATTGCTCTCAGCTCCACAGGTTCTCTTCATGCCTTTGAAGCAAGTTATTACATGGCATAAACTTACCCTACTAGGCTCATAACTCAAAATGCAAAGTATCTGTTTAGGAAGCAGGAAAAAATACAACTTCCTGATGTTATTTCCTGCTTTTCAGTTATGAATTACTGTGCACAGTGAAATGATTAATAATGAGTAGATTATAGTTTATGCAGCAATTTTCATTCCCTAGAAGAGTTTCCTTACAGGCTATACATTTCTCATTTCTGCTGTTGCTCCGAGCATGTGGTTTATGCACATCTCCATTATTTTATTTAACAGGGTGTGCTGCATGAACTTAACATGCTTTTTTAATAGTAAAGCCATTTTGCCCTGCATTAATTTGCGGTCATGTTTTTGGTAAAACATATAAGAGGAATCCGTGGAATTATAAAATTATGAAGCTAGACTTTCCTTAAAATCATCTGGCCCATTTCATTTGCACTGAGGAAGGGGGCCATCTTTCTTTACTTAAGTTGAATCCGCTCACAGGGTGCTCACACTAAAAAAAGGGGGGTGCAGTTTTCACCGATTCCCCTTCCCCCTGCATGCAGCCTCCTCAAACCTGCCTTCTTCAACAGGAGCTTCCGTTGGATCTCAGTCCCTTCCATGAATGGAAAGTTCTCAAATAATATTGGTTTCAAGTTACAGTTTTGGCATCTCTGTCAGAGAGGCCCAGACACCTTAGTCCAGGCATAGGCAAACTCGGCCCTCCAGATGTTTTGGGACTACAACTCCCATCATCCCTGACTACTGGTCCTGTTAGCTAGGGATGATGGGAGTTGTAGTCCCAAAACATCTGGAGGGCCGAGTTTGCCCATGCCTGCCTTAGAGCAAAGGTTTTCAGTCTTTTTGAGTCCACAGCTCCCTTGAGGTGAGGGGAGAGACTCCATCAGGCAAAGCTCCTTCCACCTGCCTTGCTCCACCCTCTAGTCTCTGCTTCTCAATTTGAATTGTATTATTTCATGTACTGTGGCTTGCTGCAGTTTTATTGATTATAGTTTAGAAATTGTTTATTGTAACTGTTGAGTGGATTTCTGTTTAACTTTTATATGTTGATATTATTGTTTTATGCTATTCTAATGATCGTTGAATGTTACTTTTTATGTAGGTTGCTTATTTTAAAGTTATGTTTTATTATCACATTTTTGTATTGCATTAGATTGTTGTAAGATGTACATTTTTTGTTTCTTCAGCTTGTAAACCGCCTTGAGTATTGTAAGATAGAAAGACGGTATACAAATTAAAAATGATGATGATGATGATGATGACATTATTTCTGCGGGTCCCCTGTGGAGAAAGGCACTCCAAGTCTCAGGAGCTCAGTTGTGTCATCCCTTGCCTGCTGAGCCATCAGCCCCTTTTGGGACACCTTCCCTTGTGGAGGGACCAGTTCCCCCAGCCTCCCCTCCTCTCTCCTCTCCTTAGGAATCCTCTCCCATTTCCTTCCTTACTTTGAGGCCACCTCAACTCCCAGCAACCCCAGAGGCACCATTTACCTGGAGAACTACTGCTGCCCCACGCCGCACCTGACCGCCATTCAGGGTGCCCAGATTGAAAACCACTGTCTTAGGGAGATGATTCCTATGTTTGCTTTTCCTTGTAGGTTTATTCCGGAGACCTGGTCTGCCTGCAACGTGACCTGTGGGGTCGGAATCCAAGTCCGCTTGGTGAAGTGCCAAGTGCTGCTCTCCTTCTCTCAATCTGTGGCTGATTTGCCCATTGACGAATGTGAAGGGCCCAAGCCAGCCTCCGAACGAGCTTGTTATGGCGGTCCTTGCAATGGGGAGACCAGCGAGTATAGTCCTGAAGAGGCCGATGTGTTTTATGGCGGCTCGCAGGATTTTGACGAACTCCATGACTGGGAGTATGAAGGCTTCACAGAGTGCTCGGAGTCTTGTGGAGGAGGTGAGTTGCAATTTTTTCCAACTTGTTTGTTTTGCTTGTTTTGAATTTTGCCTACCCACAGGCAAAAAAATGGATGGGTATTAAGTCACGACTACCTTATGTGCCTCGGGACATGGGTGGCGCTGTGGTCTAAACCACAGAGCCTAGGGCTTGCTGATCAGAAGGTCGGCGGTTCAAATCCCCGCAACAGTGAGCTCCCATTGCTCGGTACCACCTAGCAGTTTGAAAGCACGTCAAAGTGCAAGTAGATAAATAGGTAGAACTCTGGCGGGAAGGTAAACGGCGTTTCCGTGCACTGCTCTGGTTCACCAGAAGTGGCTTAGTCATGTTGGACACATGTCTGAGGACAAACGCTAGCTCCCTCGGCCAGTAAAGCGAGATGAGCGCCACAACCCCAGAGTCGTCCGTGACTGGACCTAATGGTCAGGGGTCCCTTTACCTTACGTGCCTCACTGATTACAATCAGACTTAATTTGAACTAACTGTATCCACACTTTCACCCGACTCGCATTTTGATCTTATTGTGTACTGATTAATCGCTCCCTCTGCCCAAGAGCTGCTCTCATTGTTCCACAGCGATGCCTTGCAAAAACACAACCTTACCCACTGAATTAGTTCTTATCAGATGTGTGGAAAATCTGAAGAGGGGTTTTGTTCAACCGAGCTTTTCAATTCAGCAGATAGGAGCCGATTTTCACAAGGCGCACAGCTGGCTAATGGGAAATGTGGATAAATGTGGCATATAAAGCCAGTCCGTCCATCCATCAATAACCCATGAAATGAGCACCTTCTGCACATTATGGGTGCTGTGTGGACGGTCCCACCAGCTCCACCGTGGCAGCCGAAATGTGAGAATCAGACCTCGGTCTTCTGTTTTCTCTGTTTGAAATGGAAGAGTGGCTCTGTGAGGGAACTATCGAAAATAAAGTCCAGATGTAATACCATTTTGGATCTAGAAGGTATCAAAATTCACAGCTGGGGTCTTTCATATGACTAATGTAGTAGTCGGGTTGTTTACATTTCCTGCTGACCACTTACATTTGGGCCAGGGAAGCGTATTTTTAAAGAGCAAGATTAAGTCAGGAAGCATCAGGTGTCATTAGCTCTGCATTGCCTGACTTCTGCTTTGTAAGCAGAGACATATGGATCCCAAGCGTTGGGCTGTTGCGTATGTATTTCTTTACTGAATCTTCTGGAGACTCAGCTGGTTTTGATAGCTTTTCCTAGCAAACGACATTAGCTTGGATCTCGGTGCAGAGTAAAGGAGAGAGAGAGAGAGAGAGAACATATGGCAAAAATAACCAGCGTAAGATTGCCTGGAGCTAATAAGTTTGGCACTTAGGTTAAAAGTTAAGGAGGGTCACCATTTATGCATATTATGAGAATTGTTTAATGTACATGGTGTCTAATCCATTTGGGTCTACTCAGTCATTTTCTGCTAATTGCTTATGAAAATCGCGCCCATTAGAAACCTCCCGTTCCTCAAATTCCTTAGCTCCTCTGAAGCTGGGATTTTTCCACCCAGGAATTGTAACAAATGGCTCGCATTTCATGGGTTCTGAGTGACTTGTGCATGATAGAAAAAGTACATTTTTATCACAAAGTGAATAATGCTTCATAATTATTCATGCCTGCCTTTGGTTATCCAACATTGTTTGTCAGAACAAAACATTGTTTTCCCTTACTATCTCATTCTAAGGTAAAAATAGGGAAGTGGGTTTAAAAATGGCACAGAAAGCATTTCTCTCTGCAGCGTCATTCGAATCTGACACATACACAATTTACATAGGGTTGCCATATTTCAAAAGTGAAAATCCAGACACAAACATTGTTGAAACTTTTTTGGGGGGGCAAAGTTCTTGACCCCAGTCCACATTTGTTCTGTGTTGCACCGGCAAAGAACGACGCGACAACAGGATGGTATGATCGGGAAGGCCACCTTGAGCCACACCCAAGGGCCCCTATTTATTGACAATCTCACACCTCAGTTAATGATTAGCCCCACAGGTACAGCTCAAGGAACCAAATAAGGAAACATACAACTCAGTGGTGGTACATACCCTGTTTTCCCTTTTTTAATACGTAGTCATAAAGTAAGCCACGGCAGGGTTTTTTTACCTTTGTGAGAAGTAAGACGTACCCCAAAAGTAAGCCGTGGTGCCGCCACTGTTCCCGTCGCCTCCTCAGCCCCTCCTACATGCATTGCGCAGGGAGCCAGCGAACCAGCGAGAGGCGTGGGGGGAAACTCAACTCTTGCGGAGTTCTGCCCCGCCTGCTCAGCGCGCAGGGGGAGGCTGTACCGTACCATACTGACGTAATAAAAATAAGACATCCCCCCGAAAATAAGCCACCCTGTATTTTTTTGAGGGGAAAAATTATAAGACGGTGTCTTAAAAAGGGGGAAAGACAGTAGCACCATATTAGGAAATGCTCACAAACAGTGACACCCCAAAACTTCCCCACATGACATCTCCATTGCATGCCTCCATTGCATGCCTCATCCTGCATGCCTCTTTCACATGCTCCCCTCATGCACCCCTCCCGTGCTCATCTTGTGACTCCTAGTACTTTCCCACCTACTCCTTTGTTCTGTTGTGCTGCTGACTCGTGTCTACCATCCTGGCGTTACAGTGACAGCGTGGTTTGCCAGAGCTGCATTTCTAACCTTGGCAGGATCGACGTGGTTTGCCAGCGCCAATCCAGCCATAATCCCTACAGTTCTGGACTGGGAGGCAGTTGTGCTTACCACACACCATAACACACCCTGTGAGAACCATGGGCCCTACATTGCATCATTCCTACACCATATCAAAGTGCAGTGGCTTGTGGGAAATAATGATCCTTGGATGGCAGCCACTTGTTTCCATGAGTTAAATTCATATCCAGCGCCCGGTCTGCTGAACAGCATTTCCATGGAGAACTCGGGCTTAAAAGCGGCATCTCTTGTTACATTTATTGTACCTGATAATATGTGGCTGTGGTAGGAACATGTCTTTGATCCATTCAATGTCATTTGATTGTTTGCGAAATGACTGGCATGCAGAATGTTTTGAAAAAAAAAAAATTCTGTTAAGCAAATTAAAATGGAATTAATAGGTTCCCAATAATCATTTTGTTTCCACAGTTGCATGACAGATCAAGTTAATTTTATTGTTCTTGTGCTCTCTGGAGACGAAATTTGATTCATGCAGAAGTAGCCCTTCACCCTCGAAGGAGCAGCAGCCAGAAGGAAGCAGTTAACAATTTAGTCTTCCTGCAGTGGCTGCGTCTTCCACTGCTGTCATCAAGTATCATGTAACAATTATGCTATTCTGGTAGATATAAACACAGCAAATCCTATTTGATGGTATATTGAAAGTGAACTGAAAGCTACTTAGATTCATGTCCTCCCCTTGCTCCGTGTAGCAGTTTAATTTCCCAGCCATAAACTGCAGGGATTTTCAAGGGAAAACAAACCCAGCTTCATTATGTTAAAATTGTGAGCAATAATTTTTAAAACTCGAGCCTCAAATACCCTGGAAAGTGGAAAGCCAGGGCCTTTCTGTGTCCCGTTTTGAGCAGCTTATTTTCTCATTAGAAAGGAATGTACAGCTTCTTCATTATATATTTTCCAGTTTTTTGCATACATCTGTGTTGGAAGCTGCAAGATTTAATCCTAAAATTCCAAGAGGGACAAATCACTGTCGTGCTACTTGGTTCTGTGCTGCATCTCGGATGTTTTACTAGCTATTGAAAAATGTCTGAAAGACAAATGATTTTTTAGAATGGAAATGTACCGTTGCCATTTCATATAGCAGGCTCCCACCTTTACTTATCTATCTCTACCTTCCACTTTCTAGTTTTGTCTGAGGACAAGAGAGAATATGGGCTCACCTATCATTTCTAAAAATGCATAAATGAGCACATAGTTCAGAGCAGTGCTTTCTGCCAGAGAATGGTCTGAGGTCACAGGATGCTACAAAAAAAAACCTGTCTTCCTTTTGTAATGAATGGACACAATAGTTCATTGGTTTAGTTCTGACTTCATTATGAATGCACAAGGAAGTCTGCTTGAAAACATTCGTAACTACATTCAGTCCACAATTCAAAGTGTTGGTGCTGACCTTTAAAGCCCTAAACGGCCTCAGTCCTGTATACCTGAAGGAGCGTCTCCACCCCCATCGTTCAGTCTGGACACTGAGATCCAGCTCCGAGGGCCTTCTGGCAGTTCCCTCCCTGTGAGAAGTGAGGTTACAGGGAACCAGGCAGAGGGCCTTCTTGGTAGTGGCACCCACCCTGTGGAACGCCCTCCCAGCAGAGGTCAAAGCGATAAACAACTATCTGACATTTAGAAAATACCTGAAGGCAACCCTGTTTAGGGAAGTTTTTAACCTGTGATATTTTAATGTATTTTAATATCTGTTGGAGGCTGCCCAGAGTGGCTGGGGGCACCCGGCCAGATGAGCGGGGTACATATTATTATTATACCTGCCCATGTTTACGGGCAAACCTTGCAGCTCAGAGTGAGGTGCTGGTGGGCAGCGGTGCAATAGTGTTTTGCATTATCCGGTGAGCGACCCGTAGGGAATAAAACCAGGCAAGGGCTGCGGATGCTCACAGCTCTGTGACTCTGGTGAAAAGCAAAGGAGCGTTTTGAAGAACAGTGCTTTGATTCATCACTATAAAAAGAGGCGATGTGTTTCTTTTTAAGCTTTGGCATTAAAAAACAAAAATAAATCAAGGCATTGTAGCTTCCATACATGTGGCAGTGTTGTTTTTGCTCATTCAGCATGGCTTCTCAGGCTTGCCTGATGCTTTTGTAAATATGCTGTCATCTTCAAAAGAGTTTGGTGCTTTGGTGGGTGAACCTCTGCATTGCTGCTGCTGCTTTTACTGTTGTGGTGGAGGTGATGCCAAAGGTTTTGTCTAAGCTAAACATTGCCATCCCATAAAGCCTTGTAATCACAACTGGATGACCCCTGAATTACCCAGAGACAGTCTAGCCACATGGGCCAAGGCAGCTCATTCACCTCGCATCACAGAGAAAACAACGTCTTGCATCTGGTTTCCTGAGGCCTGGGGCAGGCTACTTTGTGTCAACACACCGAGAGCAACACTAGAAACATATTAGAGGGCTGCAGTTAATTTGCATATTTTAGCTTCACTTAATTAACATATCTGGCCCAGCATTTGTGTGTGCTTTGTGGATGCCAAGACATAGGCAACGGATGCATTACACTTGTCACGGCTTTTTTCTGGCATTGCTTATGCAAATGTGTGGGAAATCTCAAGATGTGCTGCAAGACCCGTTTGGGGATAGTTTGGGGATTTTTAACCTGCCCTGAGTTCTGAGATATAACTGCACTGTCAGGAGCTTTTCAGAACTGTATACAGAACCACAGTAGCTGGAAATATCTATCATCTATCTATCTATCTATCTATCTATCTATCTATCTATCTATCTAATCTATCTATTTAATCTCCTATGGAAAGGGCTGTATAATAATAGCTAGGAAGTGTCCCCCCCCCTCTCTCTCTCACACACACACACACACACACACACACACAGAGAGAGAGAGAGAGAGAGAGAGAGAGAGAGAGAGAGAGAGAGAGAGACCCCTCACAATATTCATGTTTGCAGGGTGTGTTAAACCTTCCTTTCCCATGTGCTGTGATGAGAAGCTCCCCCACCATAAAAATTAAATAACATAGCTGCTCGCTGCAGAATGAAAGTACCTGGTTTGGCCCTAAGACTGCAATCCTGTGTCTGGTTATCTGAAGGTAAACCCTATTGAACTCAGTTGTGAAGACAGGTACAGGGTTGCACTGTGAATTTAATTTTTGTAAATAGGATTTTTTTAAAAAAAACTTCTTTTTTGCATTGGTCTTAGAGTTGTAGCTGGAATGTAACAACTGTTCTGTACTGACATTGTTAGGAGGTGTTATCCCTGAGCCGCTTCAGTTCCATTTAGCTTGGTGGAACAAAGTTCCGCTTACACCTGCGTTTACTGGACCTTAGTTTGTGCAGATAGGCTTAGAACCTGAATTTCCAATCCCTGCGCCTTATTCCAGGTGTTTTGAGAACAGGGCCATGCTGCTGTCGGTGTCGCCTGGTGCACAGACCAGTGCTTTGATCCTTAGCTAGAAACTTTAAAAAGTGTGGGCACTCACTTTCAGCAGCAGGAGGCAGGACCGGTGCTGGCAATTTTTGCGCCCTAGGTGAGGGGGCGGGCCACGTGACGTCATTGCACATGACGTATGGTGCCCCGCCCCCTGCCGGCCGGGCGCTTCGCGTCGCCGCGGTTTTCACCGCTGGTTGGGGCAGCACCGGGCAGCGGCGGGGGGCGAGGGGCAGGCTGGCCAGCGCCCCCTCCATTTTGGCGCCCTTGCCGCCGCGGTTTTCGCCCCAACCTGCTTGCTCCGCCGCTGGTTGGGGCGGCGGCGGGGGGCGGCGGGGGGTGGGGGCAGGCTGGCCAGCGCCCCCTCCATTTTGGCACTCTAGGCAGTTGCCTAGTTCGCCTAAATGGACGCGCCGGCCCTGGCAGGAGGTAATGGTTCCATAGCTGTGTTTCTTTGCAGAAAGACTGGACCGAGTAAACCAAGAACTGTAATGTGAATAGATTGAGATGTTTTCTTAATCAGAAAAGAATTTGAAAGCTGTGGGTGTTTTTTTTTTTATTATTATTTGCCGCTTGCCAGTAAAGAAATTCCAGTTCTTCTGCAACCCTGATACAGGTACAGGATGTAACAAGGAACAGATCTCCCAACATCTGACACTATGCTTTCCCTTCCTGTTCCATGGGTGGCAGCATGGTGTGATCCTGCCCTGCCGACAGCGAGGAGTATCAGATTCATCTCCCGGAGGCAATGAACTCCACAACAGCTTAGAAGGACCCCTGCCGGTGCCATGTCCGCACTTTACTCTCCTGGCGCGGACTGTGATTTTTCCGCCATGATTCTGTTACATTAAATTTTATTTTGACATAATTGTGTGTGTGTGTGTGTTTTCAGGTGTTCAAGAGGCAGTAGTGGCTTGCCTGAATAAACAGACAAGAGAGTTTGCAGATGAAAATCTATGTGTGAGCAGCCGGCGTCCCCCACAGTTGCTGAAAGCTTGTAACCTGGAGCCTTGTCCCCCAAGGTAGGTTGCTCTTTGCTCTTTCCTTCAGTTAGGCATATAGAAGTCACAGAATCATAATGTCACAGAATTGCAGCGTTGGAAGGGACCCCTGGGGTCATCTATTCCAACCCCCTGCAATGCAGGAATATTTTTTGTCCAATGTGGGGTTTGAACCCACAACCCTGAGATTAAGAGTCCCATGCTCTGCCGACTGAGCTATATAATAGAAGAAGAGGAAGAACTGTTGGTCTACAGTGTCCTGAAACTAAATTTTCTCTATACCAAATAGTATTTGAGGTGGGCCACTGAATCTAGCAAAATTGGGACAACATATTCTGGAATATATCACTGATTTATGATTGAATTATTTCACCTGAATCTATTCAGGGTTGTTAGTATGTAGGTATCTGGGGGCTCAGAAATTCCAGTGGATTTAGGGTGGATTCCAAAGCAAGCCCTCTCATCTATTTCATCTCATCTATTCTGCCTGTGCCTTAAACACTGTAAGCTTGCAGAGGAGGCTGCCTTATACTGAGTAAGATCATTGGTCAATCTAGCTCAGTATCATTGACACTTTCCAGCAGTGGCCTTACAATATTTCAGACGCAGTTCTCTCCCAGCCCTAAGTTAGCCCGTAAACATTGCAGCTAAGTGTACATTTGAGCCAAGGGCTGCATACATAACATTCATTTAAAGCACCCACCCACACCTAGATAATCCTGGGAACCATAGTTCAATTAAGCTTGCTTTGTGAGGAGCAAGTTACAGTTCCCAAGATTTGCCGAGAATGTTTTCTTTTCCTACCATGTGCTCAGCCTTGTAAACTTCAGTCCCATGTTGGCTGGTCTCCACAGTTGAGAAGAGAAGTGGGAAGAAATAGGGGCAATGAAAACAGTCCTGCTTTTACTTGCTCTGTCACTTTCTTGTGTTCTTTTTGAAGCGGAGAGCATTTGAGTGTGAGAACTCAGAGGCCTGCTTAATACAGGACGCTTGCGGAATTAAATGTCTTTAAACATAAGAGCATTATGCAGGTGTCAGCTTCAACTTATGCTGAGAGGTTGGTTCAGCAATCAGATTTGCGTCTTCTGTGATCCCTTAAATGTGCCGCAACAAAATTGGATCAAGCCTGTCTATTTCTCCTAGAGACTATATAGCAAACCAACGAGTGTGTCTCTGTGGTGAGACCACTGTAACATGTGGAGGAGGGATGCGCTTGTGAAAATACACAGGAACCACAGTTTTCTGAAGCTCCTGGACATTTTCCCAACACATACCTTCCTTCCACATATAATTATTATTTTCTGCTGCAAAGTCCACACAGTGTGTGAAATTGTCCACACGTGAAAAGTTCGCACAAGCGTTTGGTTTTTTAAAAAAAATTCAGACATTTGCTGGGTGAGGGATGCATCTGATTCTCATGTTACCACATGGATATCTTTCAGCTATATATCTACTAATGCTGCATTTCCTGCAAGTCAGGAGTAAACTATAGAATCATAGTTTCCTTGTCCTAGAAATGAGGCAATGAATGTTCTGATCCAGTGGTTTACAAGCTGCAATTCAAGGAACTCTGGGATTTCTTCAAGTTTCCCTAGAATCAAATGTTTCCCCTGCAGGGGAGTGTTGGGTGCATTCTAGGCTCACATTAATTTAGTGCACACCTCTGAACCCCAGAATCCTGTGCACAGTACTGGCATATGCTCAGAGGTCCATTTGCAGATGCATCAATGCGGAGAGGATTACCTGCAGGCAGGCAGCAGACAAATCCCCTTCCCCCGAGATAGGATATTCTCTTTCTGAAGCATCTCTGGCAGATGACTTCATAAGCTAAAGCATGCCATCAGTGAAACTGAAACAATTTCCCTCTGCAACAGAAGAGGAATTTGTACTGACCAGAAACATATTATTCCACTTGCTTGGATTTTCGAAGCACTCTAAGGGGGTACTTTGGTGAGTTCATACCCTAGGAGGGTTACACCAAGGAAAGTTGCAACTGGGTTTGGGACCACCAAACGCCTGTACATTTGGTGGGTGGAAGAGGGAAGCCAATGGCAGCAGAAGATAAGGCTGTTCTGGGCTAGGACACTCATCACTATCCTAGCTTGGCAGATCAGGGATTTCAATTGCACCCTTAAAAGATTTTTAGAGTTTTTTTGTGTTGTCCACACAACTTAACCGGAGATGCCTTTTGAAATAAGAGATGTCCCTTAAATCTTTATAGTTTTGTAAAAAGGCAC
Organism: Darevskia nairensis; assembly: GCA_034642065.1. Lineage (NCBI taxonomy): Eukaryota > Metazoa > Chordata > Lepidosauria > Squamata > Lacertidae > Darevskia > Darevskia nairensis. The sequence goes on from JAWWNI010000439.1 coordinate 1,550,836, forward strand.
ATTAACTTAATATAAGGAGCATTTGACACCCTTCTTAAATGCACGGGCTATAACATAATCTTGTTTCTTGACAACTGTGAAGGCATGAGTAGTCTTTGGAAAGGCTACCAAGTGCATGAAAGATTTCCACGGTGGGTGTTATGAATTATATATATTTTTTTAAATATCCCCCCCCAACATCTTGGTCAGCATGTGCTAAAAAGATTTGGGTGGGTGGGTGTGTAGGAGGAAAGAGGAGCAGGCAATGAAAGCCAGATGGATGAAAATGAAGGAAATTCCAGTCAATTTCTGCCGCTTTGTTCTTAACATACTTTCAGAACTAAACGTTTATTCCTGTGCAAATAACTGAATAGCAGAGAACAGGCACACACGGGGGGGAACGGCTCACAAAGTTCCAGGAATAGCAAAAAGGGAAAGGAAAGATTTCCCTTCTGTACACAGCTCTTTCTCAAACTTTATGGTTCTTCTGAGAACAGGGAGAAAGAGTCTGCAACAGCAGTTGGATAATTCCAGGACAGGACTGATAAATCTCAGAACTCTGACAAGGTCAACCCCAGAGTAGTAAACACCTGACCTCCTCCATTATAAGACTGATTTGTGTTGGGGAACATCAGTTCCTTATTCTTAAAGCAAGGGTTTTTTTTTGTGGTTCTGGTTGCTTGTGTCTGCAGAATTGAGACTTTTCCCCATTCTTCTCTGATTTATCAAGAGAAAGCTACCAGTACATGAGAAAACATGGACTATTTATCAAGTATTTTCTCTTAACAGTTAGCTAATAGACACTGAATTATGTACATAAATATGAAGCCAGTGGTGACTGGTGCCGACTGGAACTGGGAGGGCAGAGAACCAGCATTAGTTGGAGCCAGAGCCATTGAGAACCGTGGCTGGTTGCAAGTAAAATGGCAGGCGGACTGGCTGAGAACAGGCATACCCTCCAACATTTCTCCGATGAAAATAGGGGTGTCCTATTCCATCATCATCATTTTATTATTTATACCCCGCCCACCTGACTGGGTTGCCCCAGCCACTCTGGGCAGCTTCCAACATATATAAAAACATAATAAAACATTCAGGTAGGCAGCCGTGTTGGTCTGATGCAGTCGAAATAAATAAAAAAATTGTCCAGTAGCACCTTAGAGACCAACTAAGTTTGTTCTGGGTATAAGCTTTTGTGTGCATGGTATCTGAAGAAGTGTGCATGCACCCGAAAGCTCATACCCAGAACAAACTTAGTTGGTCTCTAAGGTGCTACTGGACAATTTTTTAATTTATAATAAAACATTAAACATTAAAAAAAAACTTCCCCATACAGGGCTGCCTTCAGATGTCTTCTAAAGGTTGTATAGTTACTTATCTCCTTATCTCAGGGGTCGCATAACTCTATACCCTCCAACATTTCTCTGATCAAAATAGGGACGTCCTAGGGAAAAGCGGGACATTCTGGGATCAAAACAGAAACCAGGTTGGTTTCTGTAAATCTGGGGCTATCCCTGAGAAATAGGGGCACTTGGAGGGTCTGAGGTTGGCTTGACAGTGCCTCATTCTCCCTCGCCATTCTGCAGGCACTGACCTTGTCCTTCTCCCCCCCCCAAAAAAAAGGATAATACAGATTCGTGTCTTAAGACAGTGTTCCCCAACCTTGGGCCTCCAGCTGTTTTCGGACTACAATTCCCATTATCCCTGACCACTGGTCTTGCTAGCGAGGGATGATGGGAGTTGTAGTCCAAAAACAGCTGGAGGCCCAAGGTTGGGGAACACTGTCTTAAGATGTGTTCAAACACACAGGTAGAAAACATCCTCCTCTGCCTACTGGGACAGAGACACATGAAGTTTGCACACATCTTGTGTGGATTTACTGGCCGAATACAATTTTTTACCTGAGGTAGAGCAGCAGAAGGCATTCCTCCGCATGGTTCCAGATTCGTGTTTATGCAAGTAAAAGAGGGGAGAAAGGAGCTTTGGAAAGCAAATTAGAGCAACAGAAGGCAAGACCTCTGGTAATTCTGGACACAGAAACCGCGCAAAGTTTCCCCCTTAAATCAGGACACACAAAGCTGGCATGAGCAGGAACGTGTTAGAAAGCCCTTCTGAGGAGGCACTGTAAGGATCAGCTGGAAACCATAGGCTGAGGCTCTCCCTGTGGGGCTGGAAGGAGTGTGGGTGGGTGGGTGTGAAATCCTGTAGCTTCAAATGCCAAAATGGCTGTTTCCCCTCCTCACCCCCTGCTTGCTTGCTTCCTGTCTGTGGTGGAATGAAAATAATGAGGTGTTGGAAGAGACAAATGCTGTTTTGTTAACCTTAATGCCTGCAAAAAAAAAAATTCAAATTTGTATGTCAAGGGTGTCATTCCATTATTAGGCTGAAAAGGGATACCTTTTACTTTAACTACATATGAATCATACCTTTCACCAACAAGCTCAGGAATGCACATGTTTGCTTGCATTGTACACATCCTCTCAATGAGCTTGTGAGGTACATTAGTTTGTCACGTGGTAAGGGCCCCCACCCCACCCTCACCAAATTACCAGCCGTGAATATCCGCTACACCCCACTGACACTCTCAATTGCTGCCTTATGTTATTTGGCTCTCATCGCAGTAGAGCTGATAGTGGAACAAATAATAATATTTGCAATTGTGCAAAATATGTGTTGAATATTTCTTAAACAATGAGTCCAGGGTGGCATACACACCCCACACCCCGTTTTTTATCCTCGCAACAATTCTGTGAGGGAGGTTAGGCTGAGAAACAGTGACTGGCCCAAGGTCACTGGGTGAGCTTCATGGCTAAGTCAGGATTTGAATTCAGGGTCCCCAGTTCCTAGTGTGGCCCTCTGACCCATAATCCACAGTTGCTTCCCTTTTTATAAAAAATGAAAAAAATCCTTCCAGTAGCACCTTAGAGACAAACTAAGTTTGTTCTTGGTATGAGCTTTCGTGTGCATGCACACTTCTTCAGATACCAAAGAAGTGTGCATGCACATGAAAGCTCATACCAAGAACAAACTTAGTTGGTCTCTAAGGTGCTATTGGAAGGAATTTTTTCATTTTTTATTTTGTTTCGACTACAGCAGACCAACACGGCTACCTACCTGTAACTTCCCTTTTTATGTAGGAGTTCCAGCCCTCTTAATCTAAACTCATTCACAATAAAGCACCTGTCCATTGTAGCTCTGTAATCTCATTCACAGCTTTTGCTGTCTTGTAGTTCAGGCAGGAGTAGACAAAAGTACCTTCTTCCAGATGTTGCAACTCCCATCAGCCTCAGCCAGCTGGACAAGGATTATGGGAGTTGTAGTCCAGCGACGTTTGGAGGGCACACATTGGCACAAAAGCTATAAGGAGGGATTTCTGCCTGCTCACCAGCGGCAGTAGTTCCCTTGGAAATCAAGGCACCTGGTCCTCCTCTGAGATGTCAAGCTGGGCTCCTTTTCAGCCAGCTGCACTCTGAAATTCCGTCTCCCTTCGCCAGAAAAGAAATGGGCTGGTGAATTTATTGCCCTTAGCATTGTCTGTAAAAACACCCTTAAAAAGTATTGTCTCAAAAGAAGAGAGCAATAATAGGGATAATTCATAATAATGAGCAGAGCGGAACATTTTACCTTAAATAATAATAAATATGTTTATTATTAATTAATTAATTAATTAATTAATACCCCGCCCATCCAGCTGGGTTTCCCCAGCCACTCTGGGCAGCTCCCAATGGAATATTAAAAATAGAATCAAACATAAAAAACTTCCTTAAACTGGGCTGCCTTCAGATGTCTTCTAAAAGTCAGATACCGGTAGTTGTTTATTTCCTTGACATCTGATGGGAGGCTGTTCCACAGAGTGGGCGCCACTACCGAGAAGGCCCTCTGCCTGGTTCCCTGTAACCTCACAGTGAGGGAACCGCCAGAAGGCCCTCGGAGCTGGACCTCAGTGTCCGGGATGGACGGTGGGGGTGGAGTCACTCCTTCAGGTATATTGCAATATTGTGAAGCTCCTTGACATCTGATGGGAAGCGGGTGCCACCACCAAGAAGGCCCTCTGCCAGTTACCCTGTAACCTCACAGGGAAGGAACCACCAGAAGGCCCTTGGAGCTGGACCTCAGTGTCCGGGCTGCGCAATGGGTGTGGAGATGTTCCTTCATAGTGCTACACCCTAACTTGTTTGTATGGGAGTGTCTTGTGCCAGCATCTCACATCCATCACTGTGGGCAGCAGTACCTGCTCTTGCTTTGCTGTCACCACCATCTAAAGCAGGCACCCCCAAACTTCAGCTCTCCAGATGTTTTGGACTACACTTCCCATAATCCCTGACCACTGGTCCTGTTAGCTAGGGATCATGGGAGTTGTAGGCCAAAACATCTGGAGGGCCACAGTTTGGGGATGCCTGATCTAAAGTCAGGTGGGCATGGAGAGAGTGTTTAGCGTAGGCTTAGCTATGGGCAGGTGTCGTTTGGTGCTGAGATGTGCTGAATGAGCCGAGTGGAAAAATCCTCCCCAGCAAACATGTCTTTTCCTAGCCTGTGTTCGGTTGGGTTCGATTTTAAACACCCGTTTAAAATATATATATTAAAAAGTCACTCCACCCAGATTTGTACATGTAGATGTTTTAATCTTCACTGGATTCGGTGCATGTTCAATTCCTTGTCAGTGTGTTCACAAAATATTGGAGCACATCTGTAAATGATTTATTATAGGAATGGCTTCTAGGCACTCTGTATCCTTGTTCACACAGGTACCTTTCTGGTGATAAACCTGCAGTGCCAAGGCATGAAGAAGACATTGTGCTTTCCTTGCAGTGTAATTTGACTGCACCTCCCCCCCTCCCCCCGCTTCTCCCTCTTTGATTGGCAGCATATATGATCACGAGTTTAAAGCCAAACTAAGAACTATACAGTGACCAATTTTCCTTCATTTTACTTGTCTTGGAACGGATGGTTTTTGTGTCCCCGCACCTTGCTTCAATCTGTCTCTGTTTCCTAATGCCGTTTCTAATGAGAACCTAATACTCGCTGCCACCTAATATTTTCAAATATTTGGAAGGCTGTCTCCCCTCCATATATTGTACCTCTACCTCTTATTCTTTGTTTCCTCTTTAAATATGTTCTCAGTTTCCCTGAGTATAAATTTACTCTCTTGGCAGAAGGAATTTGTTCTTCTGAACACAAAAGGAAATATTTTTCTGCCAGTGCTGTATAAGTTGGGGGCGGGGGGCGGGAGACACTTTTTGCAAAACCAAGCCAATAACAGAATCAGTTTTAAAGTTTGGGTATATCCTGAAACATTGGTAGTCTGTATTCATTTCCATCTGGTTTCAGCATTCTGCAAGCCATCTTGAACAATCTCGCAACTGAGTAATCTTGCTATGAACAATGATTGGTTTGTGTTAAAATGATTACTCTTTAATAATAATAATAATTTTATTATTTATACCTCACCCATCTGGCTAGGTTTCCCCAGCCACTCTGGGCGGCTTACAACATATCTAAAAACATTATAAAAACATCAATCCCTAAAAAACTTCCCTAAACAGGGCTGCCTTCAGATGTCTTCTAAAAGCCAGATAGTTGTTTATTTCCTTGACATCTGATGGGAGGGGTTTCCACAGGGCGGACGCCACTACCGAGAAGGCCCTCTGCCTGATTCCCTGTAACTTTGCTTCTCGCGGTGAGGGAGCCACCAGAAGACCCTCGGAGGAGGACCTCAGTGGCTGAATGATGGGGATGGAGACGTTCCTTCAGGCATACAGAGTTGAGGCCATTTGGGTCAGCACCAACACTTTGAATTGTGCTCAGAAACGTACTGGGAGCCAATAAAGATCTTTTTGGACCAGTGTTATATGGTCCCGGCGGCCGCTCCCAGTCAGTCCCATGCAGGATGCAGAAAGTAAGTCACAAATAGCAGACTCGCAAAAGAGCGCTTCAGAATCTCAACCTCGCCACCCGGCTACTGCTGACACAGTCACAGTGTTTAATCGCCTACATCCACATGGAAAGATTGGGGGCAGTGGATTGCCTCTGGACCCAATGTGCAGGTACAACACTGCACAGGATTTAGAAGGGGTATAGGGGAACCCTGAAGTAAGCCCCACTGAGTTTGTTGAGAGTTAGGCCTCCTCCAAACAATCCGCTTATTCTGCATTCATCCTGATTTGCTTGCAGAAAGCTTATGCGGTAGTTAGACTATGCCTGGTCTGTTTTTTTTAAGCATTCATTCTGATATGCTTATGAGTCAGTTGTATGAAAATGAGCGTTCATCCTGTGTTCATCCTGATTTGCTTGTGCAATCCATTTTTTAAAGTGAATTTGTTGCACCAAGGCAACAGGGTGCTTTAATTCACTTTGAACACACAAACCTAAAGTTAGGGTATGCACCTGAACACACACACCCCTGCCCTGCAAAATACTAATAACATGGAGGCACTGTTGGGAAAATGCCTTAGATATTAGTCCAGATTTTGGTGTATACAAACCAAAGGTTGTATTCTACTAACTCCTACTTTGAGCAAACCCATTGTAATTTAAGAACCTAGGTTGGCCATGCCCATTAACTTGAATGGGTCTGTTCTGAGTAGGACTAGTACTGAAGACCACCCCAAAGTTATCAATGCAATATCTACAGATGGAATTACAGGGAGAGAAAGGATGGACATCTTCTCTGCTCCCCAAACTACTTACTTCTCCCTCCTTTTTGCCTTTCTATTCACTCTAGAGCATCACTTCCCTTCCTTATGTGTATTATACAGAGCATCGCTTACTTATATGTGCTATACAAAGATTCAACAAGACAAACAGTGCTGAATATTGCATATTCACTAGCCGTCGTTGCATACCCACATCCGCATTTAAAACTGGAAGAGCTGTCTGGATCCAGGATACCAAACAAGGCTTCGGTAGTTAACCTATGTTCCCACGTGTCCAAGTTTAAGTGATCTACCATGACTCAATATGCCAGCAAGTTTGGAAAACTCAGCAGTGGCCAGAGGATTGGAGAAGATCAGTCTACATCCCAATCCCAAAGAAGGGCAGTGCCAAAGAATGCTCCAACTACCGCACAATTGCGCTCATTTCACACGCTAGCAAGGTTTTGCTAAAAATTCTACAAGGCAGGCTTAAGCAGTATGTGGACCGAGAACTCCCAGAAGTACAAGCTGGATTTCGAAGGGGCAGAGGAACCAGAGACCAAATTGCAAACATGCGCTGGATTATGGAGAAAGCTAGAGAGTTCCAGAAAAACATTTACTTCTGCTTCATTGACTATGCAAAAGCTTTTGACTGTGTCGACCACAGCAAACTATGGCAAGTTCTTAAAGAAATGGGAGTGCCTGATCACCTCATCCATCTCCTGAGAAATCTCTATGTGGGACAAGAAGCTACAGTTAGAACTGGATATGGAATAACTGATTGGTTCAAAATTGGGAAAGGAGTACGACAAGGCTGTATATTGTCTCCCTGCTTATTTAACTTATATGCAGAATTCATCATGCGAAAGGCTGGACTGGATGAATCCCAAACCGGAATTAAGATTGCCGGAAGAAATATCAACAACCTCAGATATGCTGATGATACAACCTTGATGGCAGAAAGTGAGGAGGAATTAGAGAACCATTTAATGAGGGTGAAAGAGGAGAGCGCAAAATATGGTCTGAAGCTCAACATCAAAAAAACTAAGATCATGGCCACTGGTCCCATCACCTCCTGGCAAATAGAAGGGGAAGAAATGGAGGCAGTTAGAGATTTCACTTTCTTGGGTTCCATGATCACTGCAGATGGTGACAGCAGTCACGAAATTAGAAGACGCCTGCTTCTTGGGAGAAAAGCAATGACAAACCTAGACAGCATCTTAAAAAGCAAAGACATCACCTTGCCAACAAAGGTCCATATAGTTAAAGCTATGGTTTTCCCAGTAGTAATGTACGGAAGTGAGAGCTGGACCATAAAGAAGGCTGATCGCCGAAGAATTGATGCTTTTGAATTATGGTGCTGGAGGAGACTCTTGAGAGTCCCATGGACTGTAAGAAGATCAAACCTATCCATTCTTAAAGAAATCAGCCCTGAGTGCTCACTAGAAGGACAGATCCTGAGGTTAAGGCTCCAGTACTTTGGCCACCTCATGAGAAGAGAAGACTCCCTAGAAAAGACCCTGATGTTGGGAAAGATTGAGGGCACAAGGAGAAGGGGACGGCAGAGGATGAGATGGTTGGACAGTGTTCTCGAAGCTACTAACATGAGTTTGGCCAAACTGCGAGAGGCAGTGAAGGATAGGCGTGCCTGGCGTGCTCTGGTCCATGGGGTCACGAAGAGTCGGACACGACTGAACGACTGAACAACAACAACCATGACTGTGGCCCTGCGTGAGGCAGGATCCTGTGTGAATTGCATGCAGGTGCTTCTCCTCTTGAGTCTCAGCACAAAACCCCAAACTTCCTAAGGAGCTTCTGTTTGAAATCTGAGAGTGACAGGCGGTTTTACGGCCTTTAAGTGTAAAAGTATGTTGTCTGTGTTACAGAAAGATACAGTATTTAAATAGCAATCCTCTGGGGAGTTCATGAATGATTGCCCTAATCTGCCCCAAGTCTCTGGGGATGGGGCAGGCCGTAAATAATTAGGTTAACATTTCAGAGCTGCTTCGGCTTGTAGCTGGATGTTGCGAGACCCTTCTGGAAGCTGTTGCTTTCCTACTATTGCACTACGAGCACCTTGAATGCCACCTGTCCATATGAGTGCTCCCTTCACACAGATTTCTATCAATGAATTGCTGCTGCTCATCGCCCACAGCTACACTTGAGCAGATCAGATGAGCTGACCAAAATATGGCTGGGGGGCGCTCACAATATGTATTGCTTTCAACAGAATTTGTTACGTATTTTGTAGGGATGTGCAACTCCCTGTAAAACTCTGGTAGACTGGCCTTGGCCTTTGTGCTTCCCTTGAAATTCCTCAGCTACCATGCCCAGGCAGGAATCTCTGCAATTCCTCTTGAAATCAAGTTTGCGGTTGACCTGGGGGTTAAATAAGTTTGTTGGGTGCCCACTTTGAAATCCAGTTTGTTTACATTTGGTATGAGAGATTATTGTCATAGACTTTAGGGGAAAGAGGGGAGGGGGAGAAAGAGAGGGAGAGGGTTGGGGTGTGTGATGATCTTTTCATTCTATTGCATAGTGTTTGTGCAGGGTTTTTGTGCCCGCGTCTCATGGCTAGGTCCTTTATTTATATATTTGTTTGTTTCTGTTGTCATTGTGAGAGATTGGAGGGTCCAGGGTTTGGTTGGTTGTATTCAGTTGGTTACAGTATGGTTTGTTTGTATGGAGGGGGGTTGTTGTGTCAGGTTAGACTTATCAATTATTACGTTGTTGGGGGGTAGGTCATTGTCTTGCTGTGCTGCATATGTGACAAAGGGGAACTGCACACATGACAAGGAACTCATACTCATTACTCTCAGCAGCTAGAAATATTATTATTATTATTATTATTATTATTATTATTATTATTATTTAAAAAAGGTAAAGGACCCCTAGATGGTTAAGTCCAATCAAAGGTGACTGTGGGCTTGCGGCGCTCATCTCGCTTTCAGGCCGAGGGAGCCGGCGTTTGTCCACAGACAGCTTTCTGGGTCATATGGCCAGCATGACTAAACCGCTTCTGGTGCAATGGGACACTGTTACAGAAACCAGAGCGCACGGAATCGCCATTTACCTTCCCGCTGCAGCGGTACCTATTTATCTACTTGTACTGACGTGCTTTCGAACTGCTAGGTTGGCAGGAGCTGGGACAGAGCAACGGAAGCTCACCCCGTCGCGGGATTTGAACATCCGACCTTCCGATCGGCAAGCCCAAGAGGCTCAGTGGTTTCGACCACAGCGCCACCCACTGTGTCTATTGTAACTAGACACTGGAAGGACCTATCAGGAGTGAACATAGACCGCTGGTACCAAAATGTATGGGAAACCTCACTGCTGGAAAATTAACCAACAAACACAGGGACAAGCGAAGTACACCTTTTTCAAATTAATCTCTTGTGTCAGCCAATCAGGATCTTTTGTACCAAAGGTGATACTTCCTGGTATACAACCAGCCTTCTTTTTGTGAACTTGCCTTGCTTTCTTCAGTTGCTTTGTAAAGTGCCTCCTCCCCCTGTTACCTAAAAGCTGGCTTTGTGCCTTTTTGATTCACTGTGAGCTATAAAATTCTGATTGATACCAATCAGAGCACAGAGCCAAGGCAGACCGCAGCTCTTGATCCCAAACCTTTCTTATGAAGCCTTTGATCTGTCTGCGTTCAGGCTTAATGATGCAGAATAACTGTACAATAGTCTCTTTTCATGGATTCTTCTCTCTTTTTTTGCCAGAGGGGAGCAGAATCACCATGCCTCTCTACTCAGAAAACCCGCCGAGTGGGTCTGATCTGTTGCCAAGCTGGCAATGCTGAAATAGCAAGCTTATGAAACAATAGCCTCTGAGCTTGCAAAATTAGTTGAGGGCTGTAAGGAAGCATAAGTGCTTAAAATGGCATGTGCCGTTGTAGTTAATAGTAAGAAGTTACACTTGCACAGCTTCACACATTCACAAGTCAAAAGCGGGTCGGATAAGTACATTGTCATAAGTACATTATATTTTCATGTAACATGGGGAGAAATCCAAATTGGGTTAATGGGACTTAAGGTGTATCAGGCAGTGTGAGATAATGGAATATTACAGAAAGGCAAGAAACAATTAGTTAACTTAGTTTATTAATTAGTTTTACCACCATAGGGTTTGCATTTGGATTTTCTGCTTCAAGCACCAAAATGTATTGGGATATTTCACTCTTTTGGGGACGCGGGTGGCGCTGTGGTCTAAACCACTGAGCCTCTTGGGCTTGCCAATCAGAAGGTTGGCAGTTCGAATCCCCACGACAGGGTGAGCTCCCGTTGTTCGGTCCCAGCTCCTGACAACCTAGCAGTTCAAAAGCACATAAAAGTGCAAGTAGATAAATAGGTACCACTCCGGTGGGAAGGTAAACGGTGTTTCTGTGTGCTGCTCTGGTTCACCAAAAGCGGCTTAGTCATGCTGGCCACATGACCTGGAAGCTGTCTGCAGACAAACGCCGGCTCCCTCGGCCTATAGAGCGAGATGAGCGCCGCAACCCCAGAGTCATCCGCGACTGGACCTAACGGTCAGGGGTACCTTTACCTTTATCTATTTCACTCTTTGGTGATGTTGTGGCCCCAGACACACTCAATTGCACTAGCAATCCTAGTGCAATTGGCTTGAGGAAGCAATCTTTTCAGAGTACCATTGAAGAAACATGTGATCAGACAGTTCTGTCCCAGCATGCATTGCAGTGCAGCATGGAATCCACACCTGATACAACCACTCAAAGCAGCAAAATACATCTTGGAGTAGCCTTGAGAACATCTGTGCTGGTGGCACTAAACTGCATTTTTTTTGTAGGAAGGAAATGATATTTGAGCAACCCATACTGCTGGCTCCAGAATGGGACTTTTATTTCTGCCATTCTGCATGATAGATCTAGCCAGCATTCTGTCACCAAGCTAGGAAGGAAAGAAGCCACAAAGAGGGAAATGCGTCTCTTTTCTGAGCCACCGCCATGCTGGTATCTTGAAGATAGCAGTGAAGGCAGCGCAGCCTGCACCAGATCAAAGTCTCCCCCAACCGCTGTACGAATGGGGAAAACATGAGTGTAGGCTGAGCCTCCATGCATCTGGATGAGAGGAAGTGGATTTTGTACTAGTGCTCTAAGCCTCTCCTGAGCTTCCAAAGTTCACCACTACTTCCATTTTCCCCACATGCCACTATATCTAGTCCCAAGGTGACTGCTTTACTAGGAGCTCTGCGATTTTACTCTTCTTCTTCTTCTTCTTCTTCTTCTTCTTCAGCAATCACTCATAGCCAAGTAAGATTGTCTTCCATAAACATGGTTTTAACAATGAGTCCGTAAGTGACTGTGGAGGCCAATTCTGGATCCACACGTCCTTCCACAGTGAGGACAGAAGTTTCCGGGCGGGAGTTGATCACGGTGAGGGTTTGCCAAGTGTGCCATCCTCTTAGCCCATTTCTCCCTTGCGTCCTAAGTTCGAGTGTCTTCAAAGCCCATGACACCTTTGGCAAAGGCTGTTCTCCAATTGGAGCACTCGCAGGCAAGTGTTTCCCAGTTGTCTGTGTTTATACTACATTGTTTTAGATTTGCCTTGAGACAATTTTTAAACCTCTTTTGTTGACCCACCAGCATTACGCTTTCCATTTTAAAGTTTGGAATAGAGTAGTTGCTTTGGAAGATGACCATCAGGCATCCGCACAACATGACCAGTCCAACGAAGTTGATGCCGAAGAATCATTGCTTCGACACTGGTGATCTTTGCTTCTTCCAGTACACCAGCATTAGTTCACCTGTCTTCCCCTGCTATCAAAAGCAAGGAAGCGAAATCTACCGTTCCTTCTTCCTACAGAGAAGTGTGTTGCAATGCTACAAACACGGAATATCCTGCCTCCCTAAAACCTACAGAAATGGGACAAATGGCTCTGTGAAACGGTGTGGAATTGCTGTAGGAGGTTATTTGGATTTTGAGACCTGAGTTAAGCTGACACAAGACCTACAGGGAGCCAGACGGATGAAGGCATTTGAATCTTGCCATGCAGCAGTTTCCAAACTTGAAATGTAGCAGGTGTATCAGCTAGCTCAGTGGCATGGAATTAATTTTCCTCCACAATCACCACTGCTCAGAGCAGATTCAGCCAGGCATTTTAGTCTCAGCTCTTGGCCAATCTGGCTAGTTCTCCCAGCTGTACATCTGTTGAAAACACAACCCAGCGATGCAAGTGGCCAAGTGATGCTTGGCACCGTTTTGCATTTTTGTGCAAATTATAGTTGGCGGTGCACTTGTTGAAGTGCACTTCTTGCAACAACCCATTCATTCATCCCATATGAATTGCTTAAGCTACTCTCAGCATGGGGTACACTAGTTACTACTAACTATGTACTCTTAGTTACTAATTATTCTGGACTAGGGATTAGTACAAAGAGGACTGTTTCCCCAGGAGTTAGAAAACAATGCCATCCTTCCCATTCTGTTCATATATGTCTAAAATAAATCTCGTAAATAAAGTCAACATTGAAACAAGAAAGACTTTTGAAGTTTTATACATCTCACATGCTCACAAAAAGTTGGTGATTTAATAAGATCACCTACCCCCACCCCGGGTCCCAGGTGGCGCTGTGGGTTAAACCACAGAGCCTAGGGCTTGCTGATCAGAAGGTCGGCCGTTCGAATCCCTGCAACGGGGTGAGCTCCCGTTGCTCGGTCCCTGCTCCTGTCAACCTTTAGAGCAGGGATGGCGAACTGCGGACCTCCATATACTGTTGGATGAGAACTCTCAACATCTCTGGCCATTGGCCATGCCAGCTGAGGCCACAGGTACCCCATCCCGATTTAAAAGGAAAAGGAAAATTATTCCATTAAACACATCCAGGACTAGAAATACTAAATTACCCCATAGATCTTGACCGTAATATCCAAAGTATCAATGAGGAGGTGTAAAAAGAAAACCCGATTTGGACTTTGTTTTATGTAAATATGTTGTTGTGTTGCCAGAACTTGCACATGGTGGCAAGGAACAGCAGTCCAAGCCTGGTTACAGCTTGTGGTTAGTGAGGAGAGGGCTTAACCAGGAATCGCTGTTCAGACGAGTCAGTAAGCAGAACCTTAGCTCAGGGCTGTACAGCAGAAAAAAGGTTGGAGGAAGATTAGCATGGCTACAAATTCCTCTCTGGGAGCCCACAAATTTGCACAGTTGTGCAAGGCCAAAGTTTGGTGGTGTGTCTCATGTGAGCCAGTCATTGAGAATAACTCGCAAAGTAAAAATAGCATTCTACCTTAACGGTTTGTACATTAAGCAAATGGGCATAGTGTTATTATTATTTTATGGCTTTTTCATGGACAATTGCAAGTGGGGGGAAATCTAATTTGTCATCCAGGTGATTTATTGTAGATTATTTGTCCAAATCTTAACAGGATGTGACACCTGGTTTTCCACAATGGGTCATTTTTCTCTGGGTGATCCTTATGGAAATTGTAATTCCTCATACTTCACAACATCCATCATGCCATCTATCACTGCCTCCTTTTTATTCGTTTATAATTACTAAATCTTCATGGCACATACTGGCTTCATTCTGAAGTGTTTTGCACAAAGGAGTTCTCTTCATTCTTATTCTTATTTTTTGCACACATGGATGTTCACCTCTTCACCTGAAACCTCTAAGGCAAAATTTATTTATAAAAGGCTTTCTGAAACAATTTAATTGAAAGATGATAAATCAGTCATCAGGGCCTGTCTGTCTGTCTATCCCTCTGTCTCCATCTCATATCACTGCTCTGATTGCACCCGCGGCAATTTAAAAAGCCATGAGCAAAACTGCCTTAGAATGCAATCACTGCAGCGAATATCATTGCCAAGGTTCTTCACATTTTGAAGTTTTGTTGTTGTTTAGTCGTTTAGTCGTGTCTGCCTCTTCGTGACCCCCTGGACCAGATCACGCCAGGCACTCCTGTCTTCCACTGCCTCCTGCAGTTTGGTCAGACTCATGTTGGTAGCTTCAAGAACACTGTCCAACCATCTCATTCTCTGTCATCCCCTTCTCCTTGTGCCCTCAATCTTTCCCAACATCAGGGTCTTTTCCAGGGAGTCTTCTCTTCTCATGAGATGGCCAAAGTATTGGAGCCTCAGCTTCAGGATCTGTCCTTCCGGTGAGCACTCCGGGCTGATTTCCTTCAGAATGGATAGGTTTGATCTTCTTGCAGTCCATGGGACTCTCAAGAGTCTCCTCCATAGACTTTCCATTTTTCATAGTTTCAGGAGCTCCTGATCTCTTCCCCATGCAGTGAGTTCCATAACTGCAACCTCAGGTAGCAGCAACCTGGACCCATGGAGCCACTTTCCTGACACCAGCATTGCTGCAGCTTACCTGGGCAGGGCGGGAGACAAGGAAGCAGTCAGGGATGTGTGGCCATACCAGCTGAGCCAACCTGGTGGCCCTGCGCATGCAAACCCAACCTCACTGTTACCCTGCCTCGCCCTGTTCAGGAAGCTGCAGCAATGCTGGTGCTGGGAGGGTGGCTCCACATCTCTGCCTAGCCATGCAGCCTGCTCCAGCTCTCGGGGAAGAATCTTCCAGATCTAGACTGCTTCCACCCACTGAGGCAGGCCGTTGGCTCATTCTGGATAGGAAGGAAGATGAGAGGGTTTGCTTTGCTTGAGCAACGAGGTCTATTTGAGCTTTAGCATGCCTAGTGCAGGCTTAGGCAAACTCAGCCCTCCAGATGTTTTTGGCCTACAACTCCCATGATCCCTAGCTAACAGGACCAGTGGTCAGGGAAGATGGGAATAGTAGTCCCAAAACACCTGGAGGGCCGAGTTTGCCTATGCCTGGTCTAGTGTTTCTGCTCCTCTTCTCATCCTGGCTCCTGGGATGTTCTCTAGTCAGGCCTTTCCGGTGTGCCTTTTCCCGACTGCTCTTTGCCTGTTTGCTCTCTGGTCCTGATTCCCTGTCCCAAACTCCAGACTCTCTCCAGGCTGCTGCCTACAGCCCAGAGCTGACCCATAGCAATGAGTATTCAAGATACCTTGGGTCTTTGTGTCATAGCTACAATTCTATGGGAAGGAGCCAAATGAAAGATACAAACAATCCTCATAGAGATGCTCAGGACGGAACTAGCATGGCAGATTGGAAGCCATTTGACTGCTGCTTTAAACGGAACTCCAGTGTCTAGTTATCTGACTTTCCCCCCATAAGGACTAGAGAAACATTCTGTATGAACAGCACTCCATCATACGGCAAGTTTCTCTTCTTCTACATTTTTATTTCGAATCGGGAGAGGGCACTCACAGTCCCATGATAACATCGGTTCACACCATGAGTTTCACTTGACGTTATGGCAGAGAAGGGAGTTTGCCCTTCTGTCTTCCTCTCTTCTTGGAGCAGAAGATTGAGCGCATTTCTGTTTTTCAACCATCGAAAGGCCATGCGTAAGCGAGGAGCCTTCTGCTCCTGGCCTTTTGCACACTTGAAACCCTTTTAGATAGCTGCTTGTGGTTAAAAGACATAATCGCATTCCAGCAGTTATGTGGCAGGTCTGGAGATGTGCTTAGTGCTTTCAACAGTTGCCCTTGGGAGGTAAATGAGTGGGCTTCAAGCCAGCTCCTCCTGCAGGTCTGATTTATGCGCATGCCAAATTTCCATAGGAAACAATGGCAAGGAACCACCATTCTGGTGCTTCTTTGGGTAACTAAGAGAGTGCTGCAGACCACAATCCAGCAGTTTTTGGGTTTATAAATTGACAATTTGGAAACAGAGGTCAGAGCCAAGAATTTTAAGCTGGTCTTTCATCTAGAGAAGGGCTAGAGCTCCCTATGCTTTTGCAGAGTTTTAACTACGACCACTAGCTAAAGGTAGAGTCATGCCACCTGATCATCGGCTTCCTCCTCCTCCTCCAGTCACTTTGCATCAGATAATCTCTCTTGCACACTTGGTTCTGAAACATGCTAGGCTTGCACAACCAAACTTATAAGCCTGCGACCATTCGGAAGATTGGAGCTTACTGTGCAAAAAATCCACAATTTTGTGGGTTCTCCCTGGGACTCCAGTTTCAGTCGAACACAATTTTTGTTCAAAGATTTGCTCCTAAAAATCCTCATTCATGTGCATGTTTATTATGGAAACAGAGGGAAAACTGGTAATGATGCCTTATAGTCATGCCTATTGCTTCACCAAATCAGGAAACTGTTTTAAAGTCCCCCTTTCTCTCTTCGGTTTCAGCTCAACTTAGAAAAATCAGAAAAAACTTACATTTTAAAAGGCTACAGGGTTAATTTTCATTCAAAGTTAAAAAATAGGATTTTAAAAAACGTGCGAACTTTTATTATTATTATTAAAGAAGCCAAATAAAGGATGCATTCCTTCTAATAGCCTGCTAGGCTGCTTATTGCCAACATGAATGCTGAGCATTTATTCCATGGATAAACAATGAGCTGCTGGAGGTAACTGGAAAACCTCCCACTCCAGAAGAATAAACTCTGGCAAGTGTTGCAATAAGCTCTCCATCGAAATAGACCTCCAAAGAAGAGACAAAAGGCAGGATTTTATTTTGGGTTTTGGGTCTTATTTTGTTTTTTACCACCAAGTACTCTGAATACCTCTAAGGTGTGCCAAGCACAGAGGGTAGCCGATATGTCTAAATGAATTCTGACAACTTCGTGGGACATGTAATTCAAGGTTCGTGTATCAAGGAGACTTGCTCTGAATTAGATTAAACGGCAGCCATTGCTGTCCCACAGAGAAGTGGTGATAGCAGCCCACTCGTTTATCATAACATAGGCAACATTCATAAAGTCCCTCGACCTTCGAATAGCCTTATTAAGGTCAATAAAGAAGATTCTGGGAGAGAGCTGGTGTATATTCACAGGGCTGCCTCTCCAGGATGCCCTGACATGTGCTGGGTCCAGTGCTATTTTTCTAGAAAAAGAGGTGCTGAACGCCTCCGTTGTCCTTTTATAAACGAGAGCCAGTGTGGTGTAGTGGTTAAGAGCAGTAGACTCATAATCTGGTGAACCGGGTTCGCGTCTCCGCTCCTCCACATGCAGCTGCTGGGTGACCTTGGGCTAGTCACACTTCTTTGAAGTCTCTCAGCCTCACTCACCTCACAGAGTGTTTGTTGTGGGGGAGGAAGGGAAAGAAGAATGTCAGCCGCTTGGAGACTCCTGAAGGGGAGTGATAAAGTGGGATATCAAATCCAAACTCTTCTTCTTCAATGGCGCCCACCTGAGAGGTGCCAGAACTGAGTTCTGGCTGAACAAAAGCCTTGGCTGGTTCTCTTTGTCTCCCTGGTTCAAGGTGAGCTGTTCTTGCACCTTCTCTTTCTGAAGAGGCACAAAAAAGGAACCCAACCCAACAGTGTGAAGTATAGGGAAAGTGGTGCCAATATGACATGACAATGTAAAGTGAAGAAAAGAAAATATATCATCATGAGGGTGCAGAATATCATATCAGGGTAGCGGGGCGGGGCAGGAATAACTGGGGAAGGGAAGTTCACGAGCATTATATTTTCTAGGTCACAACATTTCTCTCGGTCACAATAATTTAAGGAATAGGCAGCTTAAGGATTGCTGCCAGCATGGTCCTGTTTAGTTGTGTGCTCTCACAAAAAGCGGCTGTAATCTGCCAGTCTCTCATCAAGAAATGGAACAGTTATGGCACCCCAGATTGACGATGCTAGGCCGAGAACAAGTCAATAGGTTAAAAAAAAACCATGGCACTGTGATACGGGTATTCAAATTTAAACCTCAAATCCTGGCCAGCAACGTTCAGAATGCAAACACGGTACAATCTGTTCGTGGAGGATGTATCCTGTTCTGTGCCTGAGTTGTAGGCTGGGTGCAAAATAGACAGCCAAGGTCACACACGTTAATAACAATCTGATCCAATTGCAAAAAAGCCACAATAACTTTAACATAAACAGCTTACCGTATATCAAATAAAGCAATATTCAATAAGCCATTAGAACGTAATAGTAAACAGTGAAATTAAATATCAGCAAATAGTACTGGTAATTAAACAGTTTACACTTAACAAATACAATAAGGAATTACTACAGTGTAATCAATAAAAATGGCGGCCAGTCACAGTGCATAAAACACTGCAAAGTCATGTAAAAGGATCAAGTTGAAAAACAAGGACACATAACTTATAAAATTATTTTAAATATATGTATCCCTAAGCTTCTCTTCTCTCTTCCCAGCTGCTTCTGCTGTTCTCAATGTCATGGTCTGGGAGAGGCTCCTAGGGCTGGAGGGTGGGACAAAGCAGGTGGGAAAGCCATTGCCTGATGATGATGATGATGATGATGATGATGATTGATTGATTGATTGATTGATTGATTGATTGATTAATTTCCCCAGCTACTCTGGGTGGCTTCCAACAAAAGATAAAAATACATTAAAACATCAGACATTAAAAACTTCCCTAAACAGGGCTGCCTTCAGATGTCTTCTAAAAGTCAGATAGTTGTTTATTTCCTTGACATCTGATGGGAGGGCGTTCCACAGGGCGGGCGCCACTACCAAGAAGGCCCTCTGCCTGGTTCCCTGTAACCTCACTTCTCGCAGGGAGGGAACTGCCAGAAGGCCCTCGGCGCTGTACCTCAGTGTCCGGGATGGACGATGGGGGTGGAGATGCTCCTTCAGGTATACTGGGCCGAGGCCGTTTAGGGCTTTCAAGGGCAGCACCAACACGTTGACTTGTGCTCAGAAACGTCCTGGGAGCCAATGTAGGGAGCCAATGATGAACAGAAAGTCTCTCTCCCCTCACAGTTCTTCCTCTGGAGCAGCTCTCTTATGAAGACTCCCAGTCTGATGGCACAGTAATACCATCCATGAGGGACTCCCCTGGGGAGCTGCGCATGTACCACCTTCCCAGATTCCACAGCCTTTCTCTAATAACTAGTAGACTCCTTTTTGTGTTTGCCTCTGTAAATGGCCATCCCGGGTTGGTGTAAAAACTTCTGCAGGACTGGATCTAGGTAAGAGTTGTGACCATTTCTTTTTTTGCCTCTGGCCTTGCCCACTGGGGGCAGGGGTGCCCAGAAGGGAACACAGCCTTCTGTCTTATAAAGATGCCCCACTCCTGGTGTATAGGATTGTAGCATTAGGCAGGATCCATTCCAGAGTTTCTCACGCAGAGCAAAAACAAAAGGCAGACAGTTTGGTAGGAGGTTTGGGAAACTTGTTTTGACCCAGCGGTTTCCTCTTCTCGGCTTTTCCCCTCAGGTGGGAGACGGGGCAGTGGAGCTCCTGTAGCCTCACCTGTGGCGTAGGACTGCAGACCCGGGATGTCTTCTGCTCTCACCTTCTCTCGCGAGAAACCAACGAGACGGTGATCTTGGCAGACGGGCTGTGCCACAAGCCCCAGCCCATCCTGGTGCAAGCCTGCAACCGTTTTGACTGCCCCCCGTCCTGGTACCTCTCGGAGTGGCAACAGGTAAATAATGTCTTTCATTCAGTGAACCAAGGCAGGAACTTTCCTCCACTCACACAACGAACAGGGAAGATGCAAATTCTGAAGCCCGTCAAAGATCAACACAGCCTCTCATTTCTGCTTTGATTTTGAGGCAAGCCCACTGCCCCCATAGACACCCTCTTTGGCTGCCCCATTAACATGGGGTAAACCTCACTCTGGGAGCTCATTGTATCTACTGCAGTTTTTTACACGAATACCATATTTTAGCTACAAGCGTTACCACTCTTCTTCGCTGTGGCTTTTGAGTTCTCATAAGGAAAGATGGTCCAAATTAGATTTTTTTTATTTATTTAATAAAGCTTTAATGTTCTTGGCAGAAGAACTCCTGAGATAACCATCAGCATGTTTAACATTTTGAGTGATTAAAAATACATCCTTATAAATTCAAGTCTTTATTTTTAAAACGTTCCATATTTGGGATAAAGCTGTGAGGGTGTTTACCTTGTTTTGAGGGGTTATCTCCTCTCCTCGCCTCCCACCCCAAAGAAAATGGTATCAGAATTCGTTTTTATAAGCCCCGGTAAACATCTCTTTTGCAGAAAGTGGCTGCAAAGGGCTGCATCAATAAATCTTTTTCTATCTTCGCTTTATTGCTGAAGGGAAGGGACTTTTAATAGAACAAACCGTGGCTCACTTTTCAGAATATCTATTAAAGTTCCTTGGACTGACATGTCCCAGAACATTTTTAAGGGCTTCTTTCCCCTCTCCTGCCCCTTCAAAACTGTTTCTCCCAGTATTTTTGGAAGGGGGGGGCAAACCTTGCTGAATGCAGCAAATTAGAATGCTTTAGGATCCAACAGCAACCATTAAAGTTTTGGAAAACATGATTCCTTTTTCCTTCTGCATCTGTTTGGTCTCACTGCCTAGCAATGCAAGTGAACAATTCCAAGAGTGAATGTAGAAAATACCGGTAACTGCTTACCAGATATTAACTTGTCCATAGAAGGGAGTTATAATCGCTGTTAATTTCGGCACATTTCAGACAACCGGCGAATTGGTGCTCTGTGAATGACAGTACACATATTGCAGCATTTCAGTAGCAAGGCTCTCGCCCTGCTGTATACAATATGTTGTTACTGTCATTGTTTTTTAGTCGCTTTGCTTACAAAAGTTTAAAGTTGTAAAGCTGTTGGGTGTTTGTTTACGTTTTGCTGTTGCGAATACAGTGGAACCTCGGCTCCCGAATGCCTTGGGAGCCAAACGTTCTGGCTCCCAAATGATCAAAAACTGGAAGTGATCGTTCTGGTTTTCTAACGTTCTTTGGAAGCCGAACGTCTGGCGCAGCTCCTGCAGCCAATCAGAAGCCGCGCCTTTGTTCCCGAACCGTTTCAGGAGTCGAACGGACTCCCGGAACGGATTAAGTTTGGGAACCAAGGTTCCACTGTAGTTTGTTGAGATTTTCTTTTTCACAAAATTATGCTGCAGTCGACAGCCCCTTCCTTCATTTCTCCCTCCCGTTATCCCTCGTCACATACCCAAACATACTGATAATTCTGGTTAATACATATGCTACAGATGCAAACAGTACAGGGGACTAGAACAAGGGGATAAATAAATGTGTCAAAGATGCATTAATAATAGCAACAACAATACAAACAATGCAGCTGCAATTAATAATAATGCAAGGGTAAATAAAGAAGAGAAATCTCATCTTTGTGCCTTGCCTCCCTTCATTTACTGTTCTAGGTACTACTCAGCAAGTAATTTTAAAAACTAGTCCCAAATAATTTGAAAGCTCCCTTTGTTTTGCGTTTCATGAAGCAGAACCTGTTTGTGTGTTGTATGTGTGTTTTGCCTGGTAGATTGGATAGCGAAGTACCTATGTACACACACCTGTGCATTAAAACACCTTTATGGGAGACTGTAGCATCCTAAAGCATCAGAAAGAGCCCATTGTTGTGGGTAGGTCTATCTCGCATATCGTGACGGCCCTTGTCAGACATTTTGCAAATGGTTTAGCTATAATGTGAAAGGGGCTGTAGGGACAAGCACACGGCGCGACTCCTGTTTCATTCCTGTTTTCATTGCCTTCCAACTCACGGTTCATTGTGCACATTGTCATATGTGGGACATAGCGCAGGTTCACAAGTACTGTACAGGCTTAGACATCCCTTTCATTTCTCACTGCTTGCTAACCTTGCAACTGAATATGTGAACTGACTCCATTGAGTAGTTCTCTCACTCACTTGATCTCACGCTTTTTAATTGGGGACCCAAAGGGATAATAGCATGCAAAACCAAGATCGTAGGAAGTTTTTCATCAGAGGAAATATGAATATGATAAGTCTTCCGCTGGATCAACATACAAGTCACTAATCGGTAATAGCCAACTGACAGGTGCAAATAGAACCAGTTTCAACTTACTTTTGGGAACCCAACATGGTATCTTGGATTTGGGACTCAAACTCCCATCAGCCCCAGCCAGCATGGTGGAAGTTGCAGTCTACACATGGGCACCATGTTCTTTAACCTGGTGGTTTGTGCATAAAAAGTAATGCTAGAAGCAGGGCCTCACTGGCCTCATTGTGTCAAGTGAATCTCTATACAAGTTTATAATCAGTCAGGCATCCCCAAACTTTGGCCCTCCAGATGTTTTGGACTACAATTCCCATCATCCCTGACCACTGGTCCTGTCAGCTAGGGATCATGGGAGTTGAAGGCCAAAACATATGGAGGGCCGCAGGTTGGGGGTGCCTAGTTCCTGGCCTGCATGAATGTATGCAGGAGAAGGTTTAGCTTAAAGAGGGAGGGAGATGTGGTTCATTAGAAATTAATCTAACATATTTACATTGACTCCCCTTTATTTTTGGAAGCAGAGCGCACAGCAGTCACCAAGAATCATAAAGATAAAGGACTATGTGGTTTAGTAGTTTATTATATTAACCTTGCAAACCAATTATTTAGGGAGCTGCAGATTGAAGACCCAGGGTGTAGCTTTCCTATGAATTAAAATTTGGTGGGGGGGGGTGGATTAGACTGTGGAGTTAGGTTGAGCCTGGTGTTGAACAGAGGGTTTTCTGAGCAAAGAGCGCGAAAGGACAGCTCCGCTTCTGTTTGTTTAACTTACGCTCTTCTCACAAGTGGGCTGTATGTATGCAATGGCTGCCACCTCACATGCAGTCAGGTCGCTCCCATTCACCTCAGTTGTGATTCAAGCAACCTGACACATGGCAGTTGCTGCAAATGCCAGCAAGCTCTGAGGCCTCTGCCGCTTCTGTTGTCCTCCAGTGTTCGCAGACGTGCGGGGGTGGCCTTGAGAAGCGGGAAGTGCTCTGCAAGCAGCGCATGGCCGATGGGAGTTTCCTGGAGCTTCCAGAAACATTCTGCTCCACTTTGAGGCCCGCCTCCCAACAAGCCTGCCAAAATGAGGACTGCCCCCCTGAGTGGCTTCTTTCAGACTGGACGCAGGTAGGAGGTAGCAGCAGAAAACAAAAACAAGCAAACCGCAGCCTCGGGTGTCTCTAGCACTGGGTGGCCAGTGTGGTACCTTCCAGATGTTTGGGACTGTGGATATCATCAGCTCCAGCCAGGAGAACACAGGAAGTCGTGGGCATCCAAGGAAGCAGAATGCTGGAAGGTTCAGGATGGATAAGAAAAAGTGGTTTTCATGCATTGCATAGTTAAACAATGGCAAAACAAAATAAAATAAAAATTCCTTCCAGTAGCACCTTAGAGACCAACTAAGTTTGTTCTCGGTATGAGCTTTCGTGTGCATGCACACTTCTTCAGATACACACAAAAGCTCATACCAAGAACAAACTTAGTTGGTCTCTAAGGTGCTACTGGAAGGAATTTTTTTATTTTTTATTTTGTTTCGACTACGGCAGACCAAAATGGCTACCTACTTGTAACTTAAACAATGGCACTCGCTCCTCCACATGGACACCAACTTCAGGGGGCCCTGGTGGCCCAGGCACCCACAGAAAAAAAATTATGTGGGTGCCCAGACTCCACCCCCACCCCCGCCGCTATGCGCTGGCTGCCAAGTTCAAAGTCGTCTTTTGCTGTGTCTTCCCTGGGGGGCTCTTGGGCAGACAGTTCCCACCACTCTTCCTCATCCAGCCAGCCCCGGACATCTAGTTTTGTCCCCATCCTCTTCCCTGATGACTTCTGCAAGGGCAACACTGAGACTAAGCAGAAGGGAGCTGGCTGGCAGTGCCACCCTTTAGGCAGGTTGTAAGGAGAAAAGCAGGTAGGTTGGGGCTGACCGAAGGCAGGCCGAGGTTGGTTGGACCGTGCGCCATTTGCCCTCAATGACCAGCCTTCCCTGAATGGATGGGGTCAGATAAGTCTCCCCTTTCCCATGATGTTCTTCCTGAAAGTTGCGAGGTGTGTTCTCCTAGTAGCCCTAGTACACCTGGCTGGTGGTAGAGACCCCAGTGTGTCACCCTCAAGCTTTGCTGAAGGGATGCTCTGTTTTGACATTTCCATTTGGAGCATCTCTGCAAAACCTCCATAATAAGAGTTGGAGATGATGGCTTGGAAAGTCAGAACTTCACCATGTGCATTCTAGGTGGGTTTTGGGGCAGGCAGGTGAGTGAGTGATAGTTCGCCCTGGTGCTCAGGTCATTTCCACAGAGGTACAAATTCATTGGTTGCTAGTTCATTGGCTCTACACTTATGCAAAACCAGCCCATGGGGTCTGCCTTTCATCAGAACCAGGTGCGCACTGAGCAGCTAGAGGAGACAAGAGCAACAACTGGAATGAAGTTTGCTACAGTTGCCTTTCCACATTGCCTTGTGTGTGCTGCAGGAAGGTTCAGAGCATGTTTCAGGGATACGATCCATTATAGAAAAGCTTTGTGGGGGCCTTTGTGGTGTGTGAACTTAGAGCACACTTTGGAGAGGGCCCAACCAGCACCTCCTCTGTAACGCCCCAGAGGAATACTTTTCTGTCCTTTCTTAGGCTGCGTACACATTACCAGTTTAAATGCAGAGAAGTCCTTTTTTCCAATTCTGATCAAAGCTGGTTTGAGGGGAATGAATCAAAATGCAGTATTTCATTTGAAAATGTAGGGTGGATATGGGTGGTGCCTAATACCATGAGTGCATGGCTTCCTAGACCAGCAGATGCAGAGTAAACGAACATGTGTACACAGCCTTATCTTCTCTCTAAGGAACCACCTGACAAGCCTCGTAATATAGAATACTCAGGCTGCAAAAAGGCACTTGCCAACTTCAATAAACACTTTGTAGGAGAGCATTTGTGTAAAGCACTGTTCTATTATTGTTTAATGATCCACAACCGAATACATCTGTACTTTGGGTTTGAAATTATTGAGTGATTGCAGAGAGAGAGGCTTTCAGGTCAGGGATGTCTGGAGCACCAAATAATAATAATGATAATGATAATGATAATAATGTTATTATTTGCACCCCGCCCAACAGCCTGTGTTGCCCCAGCCATTCTGGGCGGCTTCCAACATATATAAAAGCATATTGCTTAATCCTAAAACCAAGTAGGTGTTTTCCCCCTTGCCATTGCCAACCCCTCTTTCACTCAAGGAGAAAGCTTCTAGCTTGGTTGATGAAAGAAACCTGTCATGCCAGGATGTGTTTGTGTGCATGTGTGTTGTAGAGGAAGCTTAACTAATTGATAATGATCTATCCTGCCAAATAAATAGATTGTATAATGCAATCTGCTGCTAGGACATGCACCCATTATGGGGCTAAAGCAGGCATTCTACCCCCTCCTCAGGCAGTCATTTTGCTCATCAAAATGTACGTAAAAATCTATGCAACTTTCTGCATAACGGCATTTATATTATTTTTTTCAAAAGGGGAATGTTTTCTTCTACACCAGAGAACATTTTGGCTTGTCTCTTCCCCCCCCCCCCTTTTTCTACACCTATAACCATCCTTGCACGAGTATTAGAAATTATATTTTATAGCCCTGATTCAACAAGAGCCATTTATTTATGTGGTGCACACACAGCAAGGGCAAGCAGAGCAAAGCTGGACCCAGATACTCACAGCTGCTACTGGATCTGCACGTAGAGTTTATAATTCTGCATCTGTAACCATGTGCCCAGGGCCCAAAGGAAGGAGAGCCCCTTGGCTCAAGAATGCTGGTCCTTCATTGGAGATGAGCCCTTCCATCTGCCTTACGATTTAGATAGTTCTTGGTTGTCTGGGGCCAAAGCTTTTGGTAATTATTAATACCTGTGCCTTACTTGCCACATGCCCACCCCCACCCCCTTGTGCAAGGCTGAATCTGAACTGGGGTCCATGCGAGCATCATGCCTGCTTCTCCCTCCCTCCCTCCCTCTCGCTGTTGCCATGTTAGTCATCAGCCGCTTCCAGGAACAGCACCGCAAGCGAAAATAATAAGGGGCAGCATTGGAGTTCTTTGCAGATGCTGGCAAGAGTGCAGTCCTGTTAAGTTGCCTGCATATGAGTTACACCAAAGTGATCCTGTGTATTCCATAGCCTGCCCGCTGGAGTGCCTAACTTTTCCTGAAGACAGGATGGTGAGAAGCGAAGGAATGGGAATCTGTCTTCTTATGCCGGCCTGGGTAGGACATCCCATGTTAAGACGGCTGCAGGAAGGCAGCTGCGACCATGCATGCTTCCACATAGCATGCATGGTTTGAACAATAGCCACATGATGTCTTCCCATATTATTTCCCCATTTAATCCGTGTTTACGGCTTCCATGGAAAATCCAATTGTTATGTACTGAGCTTGGATCCTAGAACAATAGGCAGGGAGGATCCTAGAATGCAACAACCTGATTGGCCTGCAGGAGCAGCCCAATCAGGCTCCAGGAGGGAAGCAGAGTCAGCCAATCACACGGGACCCATTGTGTAAAGAATGTATATATAGCCTGAGGTTTGGGGAAAATTCATTCACTGTTTATGAGCTGCAACAAAGAGCATGAAATCACTACGCGACTCCGAGTATATTTCACCAATTAAGACAAACAACCAAAACCATGAAACAGTGCATCTGGATTAAAGTGGTGGGTGGAGACAGATAACGCCATTATCACAAGGTTGATGTCTTGTGGATACTGTGAAAACCTTACATGTATGAGCATTACCGAGTCCACAAAAATCTGCAAAGGGGAGTTCCCTTCTGTACAAACACCCTAATATTTTAAAGCATACTGGCTACGGGAAGAGATTACAGTCCATGCACCCAGCTGCCTCCGGCCCTTTTCTCTGCACCTCTTTGTCTTTTAACATGTGGCCTTCCTAATCAGCTCCTGTTTGTGCCTAGTGTTCTGTGAGCTGTGGTGAGGGAACCCAGAAGCGAAATGCTATTTGCAGGAAAATGCTAAACACCGGGCTTTCTGCCATCATCAATTCATCGCTGTGCCCGCCCTTGCCGTTCTCATCGCTGGTCAGGCCATGTGCCATAGCAACCTGTGCAAGTGAGTATAGAAAAGCAGCTGGGGCCAGTGGGAATTCTGAGGGTTTGTGGCATCTCCGTGACCCAACAGGAGTTTGGTATAGCCCTTTAAAGGTAAAGGGACCCCTGACTGTTAGGTCTAGTTGTGGACGACTCTGGGGTTGCGGAGCTCATTGCGCTTTACTGGCCGAGGGAGCCGGCGTTTATCTGCAAACAGCTTCCAGGTCTGACATGTCCCAGAACATTTTTAAAGGCTTCTTTCCCCTCTCCTGACTAAGCTGCTTCTGGTGAACCAGAGCAGCGCACGGAAACGCCGTTTACCTTCCCACCGGAGCGGTACCTATTTATCTACTTGCACTTTGACGTGCTTTCAAAATGCTAGGTTGGCAGGAGCAGGGACCGAGCAACGGGAGCTCACCCCGTCACAGGGATTCGAACCACCAACCTTCCGATCGGCAAGCCCTAGGCTCAGTGGTTTACACCACAGCGCCACCCACGTCCCTTGTATAGCCCTTTACTCAGTAACAATTTACTGCAAAGCACCTGGAAGTTCAGCATGGCTGAACTCAATCAGCACGGTGGATTATTTGTCCTCTAGACCCCATTGATAAGACTTTCCCATAATGCTTTGCCTATATTTCTTAAAAATCAGGCAGCAAGTTGAGAAAAGGCCTTAATGACTAGTTGATGCACACACAAAAATCTGAATCAATGGCAAGGTGGCTTGTGAAACAGTCCGTGGCCGTCCTGGGAGTCTGCAAATATAGACATGGGTGAATTATGGACCAGAAAAAGAGAGAGACCTTATTGTGGCTATTGCTGGACTATAGCTCTCACCATCCCTGACATTTCGTTGTGCTGTCTGGGGGTTTGATTCAGCGAGAAAATGCCCCCTAATCACTTTGGGGCAAATGGATTCCATGTTTTCAAAATGATAAAAGTTTCATATTAAAGTTACTATTGCAGTTGTATTCAATTGTGCCTGAAATTTCCAGTGCTTGTATGTTTTCCGTGAAGAAGATATAGAAGGGTGGGGGTCCCTTTCAAAGCAATCATAATCGGGTTCAGCGTTCCAGAGGTTTATGGGTGATGTTTAACAGCGTCCCTCATTGGCAGAACTGTTCCATCCATCCCTTGTACCCTCAGTGCACCCCGCTCAAAAAAATATGGGGGGGGGGAATCAGGACATGGTGAGTGTCACCCTATGTGTTTAGTATAATGTCATTTAAGATTAGTACGCTACTCATGTATCATAACTTTTGCCTGAAAAATGCAGAAGTACTGTGAGAAGGAAAGAATTGGGGGCCTTGTTTGTATAAGTTTGCAACAGCTGTGATTTATACATGGATGGGCCATTCATAAATGCTACATTGGGATTTGATTTCTAAGTGCAAAATGTAACATTATTTTCAAAATCCATGACCCAGTCCTCATATTCTTTTCAGTTGCCTGGCACAGAGATCTGAACTGCAGGGACCCACGTAACTAATGAAGTCTAATATTATCCACCATGGGGTTTTCAACCCGCTCAAACGAGATTTGTTCTGCTTCACATTACACCCTTGAGACTCCACCGCATTTATTCCTCCTTGCTGCTCTGAGCTGTGGGGCCTCACAGGGCTGGAACGATGAACATTTAACAAGGGGCGTTCCCCTTTTTCTTTTGCACCTTCCTTGTATTCATTAGATGGGCTCCTTCACGGAAAGGCCTTTGGCAACGGGAACTGCATTGCTGTTTTCTGATTTGGGGGAGGGGGTGCAGCTGCCACCCACCTATTTGCTGTAAATCATAATAGCTAAAATAACAGCCAGTGCCAAAAAGAAGCTGTTTATTTTGTTTGATGAGGTGCAAACGACCTTTGTAAATGACACTGGGGTGCTACTGAAAATGGTATATCTGTGTCGATTTCCCTTCCTCTCTCCTAGATTAGAGTGTAGTACCTCATGCCATGATATAGTGTATTACCCCATGATATGTCATTCGAGCTCCCATTGCTCTGTCCCAGCTCCTGCCAACCTGGCAGTTTGAAAGCACACCAGTGCAAGTAGATAAATAGGTACCACTGTGGCGGGAAGGTAAACGGCATTTCTGTGCGCTGCTCTGGCTTCGCCAGAAGCGGCTTAGTCATGCTGGCCACATGAAAGCTGTCTGTGGACAAACACCGGCTCTCTTGGCCTGAAAACAAGATGAGCACCGCAACCCTATAGTCGCCTTTGACTGGACTTAACAGTCCTTTACCTTTACCTTTATCATGTCATGCTCTCTTTGGCCCTCCCTGCCTCCTGTTGTTGTGGAAGTAGAACAGGAAGTGCGCAATCTGATCACAGCATATCACAGGTTTACTGGAACAAAATGGGACAGAGGGAATAACCCAATTCTAGTTTCCACCTGAACTTGCTAGGCTGAGAATGGAGAGATGATGTGGTTCCATTTCCAAACATTATTAATTACATTTCAGGACACCAGAGGCCATCTCACAAGCAAACCCCTCTGATCATGGCTCAAAAGAAAGTCTTCATCCAAACAAGGAAACAGCGAAAGCTGCACTTCGTTGTTGGCGGGTATGCCTACCTTCTCCCCAAAACCTCCGTCATCCTCAGATGCCCCGTGAGAAGGTTCCGGAAGCCAATGATCACGTGGGAGAAAGATGGCAAGCGGCTCATCAGCTCGGCTCACGTGACTATTGCTCCATATGGATATATGAAAATTCATCGGTTGAAGCCCTCCGATACGGGGACTTACACGTGCACAGCAGGGCAGGCTCGGGAGCATTTTGTGATTAAGCTCATAGGAGGCCACAACAAGCGCATGACCACCTTGTCACTTGGGATGATGAAGGAAGAAGAAGCCACGAGAAAGGCCAGCTTGAACGAAGCTTTTCACGCCCAGGAGAAGCATCAGAACGGAATCCTCTTCAACGGGAGCAAAACTGAGAAACGGGGGCTTCTTACCGACCCTAGCAGCCGGTACGATGATATTGTCTTGAGGCTTCTGGAGTACAGAGGCTGGCCTCGCGACCACCCGGAGCCGTGGGAAGCTCAGGACTCTGCGGAGAGAAACATCTCTTCCGAGGAAGACCAAGGCCACGAGTACATCCTTCCTTTCACCATGGTCGCCAACCAGGATCGTTTGGACGACATCCTGAGAAACTTGTCCCAACAGCCGGAGGAAGTTCAGGATGTCTATAGCAAGCAGCTGGTTGCACAGCTGGCCCACGAAATTTTCAAGAGCCATTTGGAACACCAGGAGTCCCTTTTCAAAACGCAAGGCAGCAGGGTCAGTTCTGCTTCGGTGGAGGTCCCGTTCAGCAAGTATTTTTCCGAGTTCACCAGCTCCTTGAGAACGTCTTCAGCTGAAGCCCACTTGTCCACATCACTGGAGCTGACAAACGGCTCGCGGGGGCCTCATAGGAAGCCTGCCATTCTCAAGAAGATATCTGCAGCACAGCAGCTCTCCGCCTCCGAAGTGGTCACCCATCTTGGACATACTGTCGTTTTAGCTAGCGGGACGCTAAGTGTGCTTCTTCACTGCGAGGCGGTTGGGAACCCAAAGCCCACCATTAGCTGGGCAAAGAATGGAGAGGTTGTGCAGTTCAGCAAAAGGTAACAAATTCTGTTGATTTTACCCTCCCCCCCCCGCAAAGGATTAAGCTATGCACTTCGTTTTCTTTTTTAGTATTTATCCTTTGATGTTCACAGCTCCTGTTCTGGGGCACATTTTGCAAACATGCACACACAGTGTGAAGTGGTCCTGTCCATGTGACGACCTCAGGAATGTACAGGCTCATGCTGATTAAAATCTGTCTTTGTTTTCCAGTGCATGGATCAATACCTTCCCCTATGGAGAGATCAATAGGGAGATCCCCACTGTAGCGCAAGAAAACCTGGGGAGCTAGAAGCCCACCCACACCCCTTGGGGTAACAGGGTCATTTCTGGGAGGGGTGACATTTCTGCCACCACAGTCTTTCCTGAGGATCCATGTTCTTTGTTTCATGCCTCCCCTATGATTCCTACAGCACTCATCCCAGAACAGTAAATTCTGCCCTTGCAAAAAAATAAAAAAAACCTACTGTAGCTATCATTCTGCAGCTATAAATCCTAAAATTTGACACACTTCACTCAGATGGAAGTAGCCAGGCCTGCAAATTCTGGCAGAAAATGAAAAAGTTATAGACTGTTAATATGAATTTAACTTTAAAGATTCCCTGCATGAAATACCTACAACTTAGCAGGTTTAATATATTCTAGAGGGACTCTTGTGACTGTAAATTTCATCCACTTTGGCCAAAAGCAGGGGAAATTACAGCCTTTTTTAAATAGATTCCCGAGTACAGTAAATGGGGAACACAGAACTTTGTTTAATAAAGAGCAACTCAGAACCCATTTTTTAAAAAAGCACCTTCACTCCACCAGCCTTCTTTCTGATAGCCTGTCTCTGGCTGATTTTGATTTTTTTATTTAAAAATGTAGTTTGAAACATAATTAGCATAAAATCTTTTTAGCAAAATTTTTAGCTAGATTGATGATGCACAGTGAAAAGGAACTGTTTAATTGTTCAAAGGGCTTAGGGGGTTGTCAAGAACATGAGTGAGAGGGGGGCCTTTCAGTGAAGACGTTCCTTCTCCTATGTTGTCAGGCGGAGAATTGCTGCACCAAGAATGCTACTTCTTCATTTCCGAACTCTTCATGGGCAATAAAACCTGTCAAACACCCATCTGTAGTAAATTCCTCCTCATATAGTGATGATTATTTGCACACCCAAGTGAAAAATAATACCATGTTAGGTTTGGGTTAAATTGGCTCCGGTGAAGTGAGCAGTCATTATTAACAGCAGCTGCAGTTATATATGGGACCCATATATGGAAAGTTCCACATGTGATAAAATATACAGCCCCATCATTTACAATAGCTAAAGTCTCTTCCAGGCCAGGTCCAACCCCTTGTCCCCTATATAACACAGGCACAACAGAGTAGCATATCTTATGCATTAGCTTTGACTTGTGGCATCCTTGCCAAAAAGTTTGCTCACCATTGTTTTAAGGGGGCTTGAGTCGTTGGGAAATATCTCTGCTTAACTCAGTGCAAGGCGGCTTCTAATTTGTGCAGAAAATGCGGGGTGTGTTTTTTCATTTTGCTTTTGTTTTTAAGCAAACCTTCTTTCTGTGTCGTTTTCTTATGGCTGGCGATACTTGATCATGTATATGGGGCCTTGTATCCTCGCTATGCGTTCAGCTGTGTGTTAATTTGTGGCGCTACGCATGCGCACAGGGTTGGATGGCCTTATGAGAGAGCAGCTTAAGACCTGCTGGTGTGCTTTAGAGGCATCTGCATTAGTTGACGTATTTACAAGGCAGCCATCCAAGAATCTGCTGCCAGGACATGTTTCCTCTATGCGTAAGTTATGGGCCCGAGGTTAAATATCCGAGTCCGGTCACCGGGGTCAGCCTAGGAAATGAGAAGGCACACAAGAGTCAACTCTCAGAGCTAAAATTAATTTTAAATGGCTGTTTCTGTCGAGGATCTAGCAAGTTTGTGATTTATCCAAGGTGCAGTTCATCGCTTGCGGTTTAGATACAGAATTAGCTTGCTTGCTGCTCTCCCTTCCTTGTGGCTAGAAGCTCTCCAAGTGCAATGATTCCTGCAATTTACTAGCATTTCCAGCATCGTTGCTTTTTAAAACAGCATTTCCATTCATTATTATTGTTGTTATTTCCCTGGCAGATGATACATTTGATTTTTACCACTAAAAGAAAAACGTGTGTGCCTCAATGTAATAACAGGAATGTATTTGTTATGAAAAGCACATGCAGTCTTCATCAAGAATAGGCCTATGGTATATATATTTGATTGGACATCATCCTGTAAAAATATCTTTCTGGCCTGTAGAAAGTTGCATGCACAAATTTGCATTGCCAGTGGTTACATCCTGTTGGGAAAGTGCCCATAAAGTGATTAAAAATAATAATAATGCACACACATTCTGTTTGAACTTACTGTGGTGTGGTGTATAGGTATTTGTGTGTGTGCCATGCTTTTAAAAATAAATTGATATTCATTGAGTCCACACAGGGATTAAGCTTGATACCAAGCAAAAGAAAATTGTATCTTGATCCCACACTGCAAGTAAATGTGCTTGAGTAGCGTATGTGCACCAATATAGTGCTTTGTTGTTAGGGAGCAAATAGTTGGTTCCAGGTTTTGGCAACTTCTTGGGGTGAGGTGCTCTCGACAGAGTGGAACAAGTCCTGCGAGGAGATACATGCAACACAGGGGGTTGGACTTGATGACCCTTGAGGTCCCTTCTAACTCTACAATTCTATGATTTTAAATTTAGATAAATAACGTATTTTCCCTCTCTGTATCATCCATAGTCCCATTTCATACATTTCTTTTTCTTTTTGCAGAGGCAAACTTGGGGTTGCCACAAAGAGTACAGTCAAGTTGGAAGTGCAGTCAGTTTACAAATGCATTTGTCACATTCAAGTTCCGCATTTTTAGGTGTACGCCTAAAGCATCTCAGATGTACACCTCAAAATGCAACGTGTGAAGCAGTCCTATCTGAGTACTCATTTTTAAAGCCTTGTTCATGACCGTGCTATGCTATTCAGATGAGCATGTTGAACCAGCAGGCACTTACCTGTGTACTAAAAGGATATTTTGTGCACACAAGTGTGAGTTTTGCAGAGGTTGGCTTCCAAACAGACATGTAGCGATTACATGCCATCTTGAAGGCTACCCTTTCTGGAGGAAGGAATGACCCTCTTCTTTATGGTCTACTTAAGAAGACCCCGGGCCTCTTTCGATGAAGTCGAAAGTATTCCTAAATATGTAAGGCGAGATCCTTTTTGCCACCTACATTTTGCAGAGCAACAGGAAGGTCAACATAGTTTTGGTGGGACAGAACCTTGTCTGCGTACACACTATACATTTGAAGCACATTTTTACTCCTCGGAGAATTCTGGCCACTGTAGTTTATTAAGGGTGGCTGGGAATTGTAACTCTATGAGGGTGCCGAGAATTCTTTGAGGAGTAAAATGTGCTTCAAATGTGTTTTAAAGGTAGAGTGTGTGCTCTGCCCTTCCCTAGTTTGCTTTTCCCCTCCCCTCCCATTTGATGGGTGGCCTTAATCTGGTTTGTTTTAGAGTGTTGCCACCCATGGAGCTGTGAGTGAGATCAAATATCCTTAACTTTGTGGTTCATGAGGCAGTAGTTTTCATTCAAGGGGAAAACAAAAAAAAAAATCTCATCAGCTCATGGTAAGCAAGTAGACTTTGATTGCACTCGGATGGGCTTTCTCATTCCAGCTTTCGCATCCTCTTCTGCCTTGGTTACTCACCCAATTTCTTTTTCTGTCACCGTCCTGGCAAAACGATTTATGTAAAACAGCTGCTGCAATTTTCTTCTGAGCAACCTTGCCTATAGTCCCCCCCCCCCCATTAATACAACTTAAGAACGAGTTGAGGAAGTTTCTAGTATTAGCTTTTTGAAGTGGAAGCCGCAAAACGAGAGGGGGGGGTAGAGAGGTAGAGAAGTGTGAGGGCCACCTATAGATTTTCAGAGGCCCAAGTTTGGAAATCCTTTGGCCCAAGTCCAGCATAGGTAAAGGTAAAGATACCCCTGACCGTTAGGTCCAGTCACGGACGACTCTGGGGTTCCACGCTCATCTCGCTCTATAGGCTGAGGGAGCTGGCGTTTGTCCGCAGACATGTGGCCAGCATGACTAAGCCGCTTCTGGTGAACCAGAGCAGCACACGGAAACTCCGTTTACCTTCCCGCCAGAGCAGTACCTATTTATCTACTTGCACTTTGACGTGCTTTCGAACTGCTAGGTTGGCAGGAGCAGGGATCAAGCAACGGGAGCTCACCCCGTCGCAGGGATTCGAACCGCCGACCTTCCAATTGGCAAGCCTTAGTCTCTGCAGAATTAACTGGAAAATAGGGACACTTGGAGGGTCTGTTTCTGAGTGCACCCCCACCTATTTTTTATGCATTTCCCTCTCTCAAAGGGATCCCCCTGATACTTATAGTCTTGGGGTGCTTTTGCTTTGCATATATAACTGCTGTAGAAGCTTCCTCTGTTTTGCAAATGCCAGATATTCCCTCGGGTTAAAACAGGAGACTATTGCTAGAGAAGCCTGGAGCAGATGATAATTTCTAAAGATGATGGATATGTAATATGTTACAAATGTTTTTAATACATAATAATGGTTTTGTCCAGTTAGTGGGATGTGGGGATTTTCCCCAGCTGCTTGGGAAGAAGCCTGGGGCCCTCTTCTGAAGTTACATTTTCCTACTTTCCCTTTGGAACAGTATTAAGAGACGTGGCCAGGAAAAGTCCCAAAATGTTTGGAGGTCCAGTCTTTGCTGCGTATGAGTTGAGTCACAGGCTCATTCCCATCTCCCAGTTTGCAAATATCTGCATCATTGTTATTATTACCATCCTTTTCCTGGCTGCTTCCTTTTATGCTATTTCTAAACGTAAGTAGGCAAGATTAACGTTGGAATTGGCCCATGGGATGTGAAAGATGAGAGATTTCTGCTACTAGGTTCCTTGTGTGGTCTTGGAAAAGTCAACTAGACTCTCTGGATCTTAGTTGTCTGCTTGTCACTTGCAAAGTATGGTTTATCCCAATGATCTCTTGAGTTTGAATAAAGTGTATTGCTGTTTACACAGGCTTGCAATTACACAGGATCACATAGGTGGCAGACACAGAATTCAGATAGTCAGCAAATCAGATAATGAAGAATTCAGGGCTAAACTAGAAATGACATGCCTTTTTCTCCCAGTGTGTGGTGTTGCTGTTTTAAATGAAAAGCAGCCTAAGACATTCTTCAGGCAAAAGGAAGGAACAGGAAGAGACTGCTTAACCCTTTTCCTCCCTGCCATTTGTCAACTCACAATCTCACTCCCTTCCAGTTTCTTTCCAGTTCATGAATGTTTTTGGGATCCAGGGACAGTGCTTTTACCCTTCTTCATTCCTGGTGCTAAGATGATATACCCTCAGGAATCACAAAACATTTTTTTCCATAGAAAGGAAGGCATCACACACACAGGGCCGGCGCGTCCATTTAGGCGAACTAGGCAACTGTCTAGAGCGCAAAAATGGAGGGGGCGCTGGCCAGCTTGCCCCCCGCCCCCGCCCGCCGCCACCCCAGCCAGCGGCGGAGCAAGCAAACCGCGGCGGCGAGGGGCGCCCGGCAGGACAGGGGGCGGGGCACCACTCCGCAACGTGCGTCATACGTAATGACGTCACGTGGCCCGCCCCCTCGCCTAGGGTGCCAAAATTGCCAGCTCCGGTCCTGCACACACACACACCCTAGAAACCTGCTACCAATGTATCCTCAACTGCACACAATACAGGTTTTCAAACTGGGGAGGGGGGGTCCCTCAGAAATTTATCAGGTTCGTCTGTGAGGTGGTGTTAAATGGTAGACAGTCTTCCCTGAAAGAGTTTGTCTGGCATAACCATGCACAGTGTGAAGCTGCCTTCTAAAGCTGTCCACATGCTAGGGGCACAAAATCTCTGTTCATACTGAGGAACAGTGAGGAACAGTAGGACTTGCCTCCTGTTTTACATGAACCGAGTTTGCACTTTAGTATGTGCCCCAGAATTCTCTGCAGCGCACAGCAGTTCCTGACAAGCATGCAGAATTCTGCTGATAGACAAGAAGGCAACGTAGAAAGATTTCCCTGGAAGCAGAAAGCATGAAATCCAGTAATCAGATTGCTAATTCTGCAGCAGCAAATAAAAACAAAATCAAAAATCAAATGTGCAGTTGTGACAGACCAAGAGCAGCAGAGATATTGTGCCATGAACTTTGGTAGAGAAAAATCTACTACATCAGATGAAAGAAGGGAGGTTCTGGCCAGCTTAGAGCTCCTTTCTTTAGTGTCAACCAGATTTCAGATTTAATTCCTTTACCCAGAGGTCACCAAAGTGGCACCAGGGACGCGGGTGGTGCTGTGCTCTAAACCTCTGAGCCTCTTGGGCTTGCCGATCGGAGAGTCAGCGGTTCGAATCTGCGCGATGGAGTGAGCTCCCATTGCTCCGTCCCAGCTCTTGCCAACCTAGCAGTTTGAAAGCATACCGGTGCAAGTAGATGAATAGGTACCGCTGCAGCGGGAAGGTAAATGGCATTTCCGTGCACTTTGGCACATATCACAGTGTCCCATTGCACCAGAAGCGGTTTAGTCCTGCTGGCAACATGACCCGGAAAGCCGTCTGTGGACAAACGCCGGTTCCCTCAGCCTGAAAGCAAGATGAACGCCACAACCCCATAGTCGCCTTTGACTGGACTTAACCATCCAGGGTTTCCTTTACCTTTTACCTTAAAGTAGCACCTTTAGGCATACCTGTACCACCTGCAGAGGCCTGCCCTGATGCCTGTAGGGTCTTCTCCCCCACCCTTCTCCTACTGATATTAGGTTTAGAAGAAGCCTGATGCTGCATCCAAAAGAATAGGATGCTTTGCATCTGTGTGTGTGATGCCCACAACAGTTTTTCTTGTTTGTAAATATGCCCATGGGCTCAGAAAAGTTGGCAACCCCTGCCTCATGCAATATAAAGAGGCTCGAAGTTGAAGCAGCCAGTGGGGCTGCCATCTCAGAACAACCAACAGTGGCAGCATGGTTTTCAGCTAATGTTGGAGCCCTGCTCTGGGAGCGATTATTCAGAAGGATGTATAGGTATTTGAAGTAGCATTGTCTATGAAAAAC
Source organism: Darevskia nairensis (assembly GCA_034642065.1). Taxonomy (NCBI): domain Eukaryota; kingdom Metazoa; phylum Chordata; class Lepidosauria; order Squamata; family Lacertidae; genus Darevskia; species Darevskia nairensis. The sequence continues at coordinate 1,588,964 of JAWWNI010000439.1, forward strand.
AAGAGGTTGTTAATGGGCTGTTTCCAGTAGTTCCCCCAGGAGAGATCGCGATGCTACTTGCGCTGAAGTCAGTGGAATTTGCTCCTTAAAAATTGGCAGTCCCCTAGTCTTCAACATTCACATAATGACATTTGAAAGAGGATTTCCCTGATCCAATATTTCGCTCCCACTTGCATCAAATTTAGTCACATAGTTGGAGAAGCCTTGGAATATGAACAGCCCAGACTGGGAAGGGAGGAAGTTAGCTAAGGCAACCTCAGATATTTGGAGGCCCAGCAACAAATATATGCATGTTTTCTGGGGGAAGGTGAAACGGAAGAATGATGCGGAGCTTTGAGGTGACCGTATTGACCAAATTGATGGTTAGGCAGAGGACCGGCACAGGTAGAGGTAGTCACCAGGTCCTGGGGCTTGGGGACCATTGCCTGCCTTAATAATAATAATAATAATAATAATAATAATAATAATAATAATTTATTATTTGTACCCCGCCCATCTGGCCGGGTCTCCCCAGCCACTCTGGGAGGCTTCCAACAAATATCAAAATACATTAAAATATCACAGATTAAAAACTTCCTTAAACAGGGCTGCCTTCAAGTATTTTCTAAAGGTCATGTAGTTGTTTATCGCTTTGACCTCTGCTGGGAGGGCGTTCCACAGGGCGGGCGCCACTACCGAGAAGGCCCTCTGCCTGGTTCCCTGTAGCTTTGCTTCTCGCAATGAGGGAACCGCCAGAAGGCCCTTGGCGCTGGATCTCAGTGTCTGGGCTGAACGGTGGGGGTGGAGACGCTCCTTCAGGTATACAGGACCGAGGCCGTTTAGGGCTTGAAAGGTCAGCACCAACACTTTGAATTGTGCTCGGAAACGTACTGGGAGCCAATGCAGATCTCTCAGGACCGGTGTTATGTGGTCCCAGCGGCCACTCCCAGTCACCAGTCTAACTGCTGCATTCTGGGATGTGGTCACAGGGTTGTGAAGACTATGCCTTTGTACTGGAGTACTAGAGATTGCAATTAACGGGTTCTGGGAGGCTGCAAGGCACTGAGACATGCAGTAGGGCTTGAACAAGTCAACGTTGTTTGCCTCTCTTTGGAAGCCGATGCACACAGCAGTGTGTCGTATCAAGGTAGAACCTGAACAGTTAATGTGTGCGTAGTTTAAAAAACAGAAGGCTACAGATGCCTTATGCGGTTTGTTATTGCTGGATTTAAAAACTTGTTATTTAATTAAACAGAATCTACAAAATTGGAATGTATGAGGCCTTGTAACTCGTCGTTCTGCATATATATTTATTAAAATAGCTAGCTGGAACTTTCTCTTTCTTTCTCTCTCCCCCACCTACCCCTTAGAAGTGCTGAGTAATAGCATACTTGGCAAGGGATCTTAGACTTACATATTGGTCTGTCGCTGCAGGATCCTTCTTCAGCCAGATGACTCCTTGCAAATCCTGGAGCCTGTCGAAGCAGACGTCGGATTCTATACCTGCAATGCAACTAATGCCTTGGGATCTGACTCTGTTTCCATTGCCGTCACGTTAGCAGGTAATATGCTCCTAGCAGTCATCACAGAAATACTTCCTTTTTCCTCTTCCGTTTTTGAAAAGTTAAGCCCAAATGTGGAGCAGGCCAGGGTCCGAAGTGCACAGCCCCTGCAGGTAGTGTAAAGTTTCTACTCAGAGCAACAGCAGTTGAAATAGTTTAGCAATGCTTTTGCACCCAGCAAAAAATTAGACCTTCAGCAAAAATTCAGTATTCCTTTGCAATCCAGAGAAAAATTAAAAAACAAAGCCAAAAAAAGAGAAAAGGCTAAACCTGAGTCGTTGTAGGACGGTTGCTAAAACAAGTAAGTAGCTTTTCTTTCTGACAGGGTTATTTTCTATCACTCATGTGCATTCAGTGACATTAAAGCCTCGCTAAAATGTACCACAAGGTGTGGTACATAAAAGGTGTGTGGATATCTTTTTAAAAAGGTCACCTTTCCCTGATATACAGCATGATGATTACCTTGTTTGGATGTAATGCTAAACCATAGTTCACATTCCATGCAGCAAACCTGCTCCCTGCGCCTCCCCAGCTGCAAGGAGGGGATCAGAAGCAGCTGCTTCCATGTAAACTAACAACAGTTTGTTGTTTTATTTGATGGAAACTGTGGTTAGGGCTATAGAGAGAGGCTTGAAGGGCTGCATTTGGACCCTGGTCTGAGGTTTCCCAACCCAGGTTTCGTGTTATGTCCAAATGCATTCCCCCCCTTCCTTCCTTCCTTCCTTCCTTCCTTCCTTCCTTCCTTCCTTCCTTCCTTCCTTTCTTTCTTTCTTTCTTTCCCCCCCCCCTCTCTCTCTCTCTTTCTCTCTCTGCATGCTTCGTGCCTACTTTTGGAATATTTCCATTGAAATCAGTACAGTTGTGTCTCCTTGAAAAACTAATGCAATTAAGAGAATGTAGACTCTTTAAAAAACTTCACTGTAATATAAAACACTGGAATAATTAATCTGTTATGGAACTCTCCTATCAACAATGGAATGGTATCAAAAATGGATTTAACATGCGAATTTTCAGGCTTAGCATTTTGTGGTGCGATATAACAATCCATTCTGCAGAGAGCCTTTGCAGCCAGTTATGCTTCTGATGGGCAAGTTTCAAAGGCTAAAAGAATAGAATACAGTTTTGGAAGAAAGCCTCTTCATTCAAGTCACAGTTTTCATCCAGCGCAGGCTAATCAATCACTGTCTCCCGAAAAAGCGGCAAGAGGGGAATACACGAAACAGATAGATACGCCTTTGGGTTTTCAGCAACCAGCAATCATTTTTCTAATAAAATGCTCCATGTTTTGATTTCATTTTCTCATGCAAACAAATTAGCAGATGCAAGGCCCTCTGAGTCATATTTTCAAGAGGCAATGCTACTTGAAGGAAGGCTCTGAATAGCCTCATCCGTCAAGCAGGAGTTGAAGGTGCCCAGTCACTCAGCTGCTGGAAACCTGGACACCAATGAGATAATGAAAATGCAATTAACCAAAAGAAGAAGGAGGAAAAATAAACCACACACATTTTCTTTCAAAAGTGGAGGCCAGAACTTTTCTGCAGAGGAAGTGGGTAAGCTTTGTGCAGTCTAAATGAAACACTCAGCCTCTTTGATTAATTTAGCACATGAGTTGCCCAGAGAGAAAATGTGGTTCCATTTTTGGAGTTGTTTGCTATTTTTTATGGGCTGAGCAGCTGACAGATATTTAATCTAACGAAGAGATTGTGAAAGAAGAAGAAGAAACCACCAGGAAAAATTAAAAGGCCAATTGCCATTTGAGGTCTCCTTGATTTAGGAGCACCCTGGTGAACTTTCCATGACTGAACGGAACATGTTTGTGCTTGGATGTGCTGCTCTACATTGATGTCTCAGGGACACTAGAGTCCTGCCCCTGTACAAAAAGTGCCACTGGAAGTGAAGCTACACAGCGTCAGGGCTTCGTGGCATCCTCTCAAAATACGTGGATTAGCTTGCTGCCTATTCCACATGAGTCCATTTCCGCTGTCAAGGCAGTTTGTGGATTTTAATTCGCGGCAGCAGAATCTGCGGAGAGGCAGGAGGACGGGAACAAAACTAGATTTCAACCAATTTGGTTGCCGCCGCCAACTAAAGCACCCATAATTCTTCCTCCTTCTCCTCCCTCTTCCACCCATCCTTTCTTAGCCAGCTTTTCCCCTCTTAGTGCCACTGTTGATTTATAGCTGGATTAATTCATAGGCCTTGTAGGCTCCTGTTTTGGGCCCAAGCCCATGGAATCACACGACAGCATCCATTCTGTCTCCTGCTGGCCCATGAACAATCCCACTTCTGGGAGATAAGCATGCAGCCGGCCAGCACTGAGAAGCTCTCTCTCTCACATTAATGCCTTCAGAAGTGGGCTGGCCCCAATACAAGAAGATAACGTAAGCTAGATGGAGTCTCACTTGGGCTGGGGCGTTTTGAGCTCTTCCCTCCCCAGCAGCATGGAACAGTTTTCTGTGGTTCATCTGACTTTGCAGCCGTTCTACTTTAGGTTAACCCTTCGATGCACAAGTTAATTTCTCCAGCTTCTGGGGCCCCATCCTGGAGACATGCAAATAAAGGCACAAGGAGAATGAAACTTAACATTATGGAGGAAGCCCTGAATGTGTATACAGATCCTGGATGGGTACACACTTGAGACATCAGGATTGTGGCTATAGTCAATAAAATATCAGCTTCGGTTACATTTTCATTTATTGTTGCAACTGGCTTTCTGTTTGTCTAGTTTGCTCTCCTGTTCAAGAGGATTTTTGACATTAATCTTAGAGAATAAAGACTTAGGTAGGATTTGACATGTGAATGAGCAGTTATCATGCTCCAGTTTACACACCACCATATTGTTTTCAATGGTATAAGAGCTGCCAACATTCTCGGGGGTATGTTTTACCATGCCAGGGTTCCATTTCATTTCATTTTGTCTTTTGCTGTCCTCAAAATTATCTCTATGCAATCCTCCATTTGTGTATATGCTCCCCTCTCTCCAATTTGTATGCTTCGAATTGTTTCCAAAATAGTGCTGCATTTGCACACCTGTATCCATGCACATAGCTGTCAGATGGGGAATGTGGGGGAAAGAGATGACTTTGAGATGAAGTTTGCAAGTACATAAGGTTGTGCATGATTAGGAACAATTCCTTCCAAAAGAGGAAGGGTCTAGTCTGAGTACTTTGTACAAAGCAGGTTAAAACATTTTACATGCCAAGACCCCGTGACCCCACAGTTCCCTAGGGGAAATGAATAACCACACAGGACAACAGCATTTTGGGTTTTTGACTTGAATATGGCCACAACTTTATTGGTTACAGTAGAGAATGGTTTGAGATAGGCATTGGGTAAAACCATTGCTATTGCACTGCAGCCCATCTGCTGAGAGTGCATCTAAGGATAAACCACAACAGGCCCCAATTTAACAACTCCTAGGAGTGAGCCCAAGCATCCCCATTTGCTGGTTGGGCCTTCTGCCAGGGAAACGCCCTGTCCAAGGGCTGATGGCATTGGCCAATAGCCAACAGCCAAGCAATCCAGCCTGCCATTTGTCGGATCACTTGTGGGTCCGGGGCCTGGCCGCAACACCGCCCACCAATGAGGGTGAGCAGACTTAAGGGAGAGAAAAAAATGAAGAAGAAAGTGACAGTTTGTAAGATGAAAGATATAGCAGAACATCTGAAGGCTTGCGACTCTTTAAAAAGGTAAAGGACCCCTGACAGTTAAGTCCAGTCGCGAACGACTCTGGGGTTGTGGCGCTCATCTCGGTTTACTGGCCGAGGGAGCCAACATTTATCCGCAGATAGTTTTTCCGAGTCATGTGGCAAAACCAGAGCAGTGCATGGAAACGCTGTTTACCTTCCTGCCAGAGCGGTACCTATTTATCTATTTGCACTGGTGTGCTTTCGAACTGCTAGGTTGGCAGGAGCTGGGACCGAGCAACGGGAGCTCACCCCGTCGCGGGGATTCGAACCGCCGACCTTCCGATTGGCAAGCCCTAGGTTCAGTGGTTTAGACCACAGCTTTAGCATCATACTAAATTTTTCAGGATGGGGGAAGACGTAAATGGGAGTCCTAATCGAGGGCTGTCAGTGACAGCCAGGAGACAAAATACAGACTGTGCCAATTCCTTGCGCTATTTTCAGGAAGAGTAGCAGTGCCCATATTTTGCTCCTTCCCTTATCTATTTAATAATCCGTGATGCCTTCTGCTTACAGGGAAGCCATTAATAAAGACATCAAGAGCCACCCTGGTCAACAAGGAGTTGCCTGCTGTCAATGTTGATGTTGGGAGCACCGTGAAAACCATCCTGGGTGCAAACGTGACCATCAACTGCCAGGTTGCAGGTGCGAGGTTTCTGCTCTCTGTGTCCTCCCTCCTCTGGCTCCTCTACTCTGCCCCACCCCTCCACTTCTCCCCTGCCCAGCCCCACTGATTCTCATATCTGCTTCAGTTATCCCTCCTGCTTCATTCACCTCTCCCACTCTCAGACCCTCCATCTCCCACCTGCCTTTTAGCCTTTCCCCCTCATCTCGTTTTCTTGTCCTTCCTGCTTCATCCGTTTCTCCTATCTTGTCATTTGAGTTTAACAGAACGAGGTGCTCCAGAACTGGGCTACATGTGTGCATTTACCATTCCTCATTCTTCCAGAGCCAGTGTGGTGTAGTGGTTAAGAGCGGTGGACTCGTAATCTGGTGAACCAGGTTTGCGTCTCCGCTCCTCCACATGCAGCTGCTGGGTGACCTTGGGCTAGTGACACATCTCTGAAGTCTCTCAGCCCCACTCACCTCACAGAGTGTTTGTTGTGGGGGAGGAAGGGAAAGGAGAATGTTAGCTGCTTTGAGACTCCTTAGGGAAGTGATAAAGCAGGATATCAAATCCAAACTCTTCTTGTTTTGCAGGGGATGTGAGTTGTCACTTAAGGACGGGTGTTTCTCTCTCTCTCTCTCTCTCTCTCTCTCTCTCTCTCTCTCTCTCTCTTTTAAAAAAGATTTTGTTTATACTTCTCCAAACTGTGAGATTTCCCCAAACGTACAGGTATTGCCTTGTTGCTCAGTGGCTGTGTTTGGCTGCAAAGCTGTCATCGCGCTGGGACTGAGTTCGGCATTGGAAGGAGTGATGTAGTGCACAGCTGCTGTGATCCAGAAAGCCGTGTGTGTGCAGTCGAATCCCCTGGCTAAGGACGGATGGCAAAGAACCACAAGCTCTGTGGTTGTGTCGCCAGCAGTCTGAAATTCTTGGCTGCTCCTGCGGTACTTACTCGCTGGAACGCAGCCAGTGCGTGTAGATTAATTGGATAACAAACAACAAGTGCGAACAACATCCATTCCCATTCATGAGTAAAGGAGAATAATTGGCAAGTCAATGAGTGGAAGAAAATAACCAGGGCACTAGATTATCCTCTTGGGCGGCAGGGGAGGCAGATGGGGCTTAAGTCGTACTCAGTATCTACCTCACAGAGCTCACACCTAGCTACAACATGATATGAGAGCCTTTGGGATTAAGAAGGAGAAAGAAATCTAAGTGCTTGGCTGGACATGCCGCAGTTCATTACTGTAATCCAGTGTTTCCCAAACTTGGGGTCTCCCACTGTTTTGGACAATAACTCCCATCATCCCTAGCTGGCAAGACCAGCAGTCAAGGATGTTGGGAATTGTAATCTGAAAGACAAGTTTGGGGAAAACTGCTGTAATCAAATGGACTGGCAGGCCTAGGACAGGTGTGGACTTGAAACAACCAATAGATCAGGCATCCCCAAACTGCGGCCCTCCAGATGTTTTGCCCTACAACTCCCATGATCCCTAGCTGACAGGACCAGTGGTCAGGGATGATGGGAATTGAAGTCCAAAACATCTGGAGGGCCGAAGTTTGGGGATGCCTGCAATAGATTAATAGGAACAGTGTCCAGAATATCACCAGTAAGGAAAGGAACATCTCAGACCGCTAAGAATCATATAGCTGGAAGGGATCAGGAGTGTGGTGGAGTCTTCTTGGAGGTCTTTAAGCAGAGGCTTGACAGCCACCTGTCAGGAATGCTCTGATGGTGTTTCCTGCTTGGCAGGGGGTTGGACTGGATGGCCCTTGGGGTCTCTTCCAACTCTAGGATTATATGATCATTTAGTCCAGAAGTGGACAGTCTTGTGGACTCAAGGCCACACGTAGCCATTGGCCTCATTTCATGTGGGCAGCAAGTAGGAATTTAAGAAAGCAGAAGTTTACATTTCAACCTATATTTGTCACAATTGGTGCTGTTTCCATGCCGTTGCAGTTCGGTGTCCAAATATAATAATAATAATAATAATAATAATAATAATAATAATTTATTTATTTATTTATTTATACCCTGCCCATCTGGATGGGTTTCCCCAGCCACGCTGGGCAGCTCCCAAGAGATTAAAAACAGAATAAAACATCAAACATTAAAAACTTCCCTAAACATGGCTGCCTTCAGATGCCTTCCAAAGGTCAGATAGTTGTTTGTTTATTTAACATCTGAAGGGAGGGCGTTCCACAGGGCGGGTGCCACTACCAAGAAGGCCCTCTGCCTGGTTCCCTGTAACCTCACTTCTCGCAGCGAGGGAACCACCAGAAGGCCCTCGGAGCTGGACCTCAGTGATAGGGTTGAACGATGGGGGTGGAGACGCTCCTTCAGGTATACTATGCCATTTAGGGCTTTAAAGGTCAGCACCAACACTTTGAATTGTGCTCAGAAACGTACTGGGAGCCAATTTAGGTCTTTCAGGACCGGTGTTATATGGTCTCGCTGTCCTCTGTTTACCTTGTTAAGTAAGTCATTTAATTCGTGTAACTATTTATAGAGTGACTGAGCAAAGGAGTACTCTGCCCACTTTTGGCTCTGCCTAAGCTCATCACCTGCATGTGACCCATAACAGATTACTCATGTAGGAATGTGACCCTCAACAGAGAAAATGTTTCCCCATCCCTGGTCTAGCAGTTCCCTCATATTTGTCATGGCTATTGGCTAGAACAATAAACTTATTTTGTGTGTGTGTGTGTGTGTGTGTGTGTGTGTGTGTGTGTGTGTGTGTGTGTATGAAAAATCATGTTTGTATGATATGAGGGTGTGTATATATGTATATATATGCATAGATACTGTAGATAGATAGATAGATAGATAGATAGATAGATAGATAGATAGATAGATAGATAGATAGATAGATAGATAGATAAACACCCTCATATCATAAAAACATGATAATTTTTTCATTGGCACTGAGAGCCAATCATCTGTTACCTTTGCTGGCTCTCTTGCACACAAGTGGTCACAGGAGGGAGTACGTGGAAGTTTGCAAGTCAGCTTCTGTGAAAAAGTGGAAGTCCTCGGTCACAGTCATCTTATTGCATGAAGTGTGTAGAAGTGGCGCTGCCAAGGGGACTGGGAAGAAGCTTTGATCTTTACAGCGCTGCCCTTTCAAGTACACATTTCTTCATGGCTTCTGCTCTGTTTTCAGCCTACAAGCTCCTGCCTTTTACCGGTACTTCCACCTGTGCCATTTTGAATATACTCCCTGTTCCAGTTGGCCACATGGCCCTTAATCTTCTCACTCTGAAGATTGCATGGCTTCTTATTAATGTCTCTCTCTCTCTCTCTCTCTCTCTCTCTCTCTCTCTCTTTGTCTTCTCCCTTTTCTAAGCCTTATTTCCATCAAGCACTGCAGGTGACAGATGCATAATGCAGTAAAAGAAAACACAAAACTAAGATTCAGGAAATGCTCTTGCTCCCCCTACTGCTGCTGTGATTGAATAGCGACTCTGTCGGCCTCTCTGCACCTGTGTCCTAAATTGCACGTCTTGAGGTTTTTTGGCAGATCGCCATGTTCTCGGTTTCATTGCCTATTTCTTTGGAATAAGGCTCACGTTAGGATAGGGAAAGCTTAGGGGCTGCTCACTGCCATTTCTATTATTATTTCTTCTTCTTCTTCTTCTTCTTCTTCTTCTTCTTCTTCTTCTTCTTCTTCCTCCTCCTCTCTCTCTCTCTCTCTCTCTCTCTCTCTCTCTCTCTCTCTCTATCTCTGCTTTCCCATGACATTTACTCCATGCAGGTGGGACATTTGGTTTCGATTCTTCTCTGTTCACCTTGAAGGCAGCAGCGGGTAACTCTTTTTGTGCAGGTGATCAAAGTTATAGAAGCACTGAGCTATATTCCGTTCTGTTCTGAACGCAGCTGCAGATTGCAGCAGAAACACTTTGCATCCAAATCCTTAAGCCCTTACTTTTATCCAAATAAAATTCCCCTTTGTTGTTTTGCAGAACCATGGATCAGTCATGATTTTAGGATTTGGTTTCACGTGAGCCCAGGCAGCACGCCAGCTCCAGAAAAGAAATGTGGATGTGGCGATTTGGTTTTCGTTCACCCCCTGAAACTTGTACAGCCATTAGGATTGAGATTAGAAGTGTCTATTACAGAATAGGATGTATCTGACTAGGGTAGCATTAGACTGAAGTATCGGATAATGGCCCACACCTGGCTGAACTCTGAGCTCTGTCTGTGTTTGGAGAAGATGCTGCAAATGTGCTCTTGATTCCGCCTCTCCATTATGTTATCACTCCCTCTAATATTGAACTTGGGGTGGCGGCACCAATGACTTTATATGCAAAATGGCTTCATGGAGAATCAAGGGGGAGATCTCTGTGTTTGGAGATACCCCCAAGATTTGCAGAATGTTGAGTCCCTGGCAACTCCTGGTAGGGCTTGTCTGGAAGCCCAGAGTCAGTGTAGAAAGACCATGGTCTGACTTAGAATAAGGGAGTTTCCAGTGTCATTATGTCCACATAGTAATTAGTCTGGATTACTGCAACGGGGACATGGGGGGCAACCCTTGAAGGCAGTCAGTTTAACCAACTGATATCAATGGATATATTTTAATGATTAAAAATCAAGATGTTGTTATGTCCGTATTATTGAAATGAATTTTTTATTTGGATAGCCATGTTTTGAAATGATTTAGGATTTAGACCAGGCACCCCCAAACTCGGCCCTCCAGGTGTTTTGGGACTTCAACTCCCATCATCCCTAGCTAACAGGACCAATGGTCAGGGATGATGGGAAATGTAGTCCCAAAACATCTGGAGGGCCAAGTTTGCGGGTGCCTGATTTAGACTGTTACTGTAATCATGTATTCTTTTTTTTTCTTGCCGCCATGTTGCGAGCCATGTTGGACACATGTATGTGGGAAAGAGGGCATACAAATTGAAATAACAATAAATATAAAATAAGGTGCCGCTGGTGCAGATTGTGGCTGCAAGAGTACTGAGAGCAGTGCCAAAACTAGAATCATATTACACTCATTCTGAAGGAATTGCCTTCGCACTACTGGGCCCAGTTCAAGATACTGGGGTAGCCTTTCAAAGTACTGAATATCTTACCTGTGATGACAACCCATCTGTGGAACTCCCTTCCGTTGGAGGTGCACCCACCTTGTTGATGAGCTTTCATGGACAACTTAAGACTTACTAAGATTTATTCACTTCGACTTTGGGGTGTTTGTACTGGCAATTGCTGTTTGGATATTGTCAGAGGACTGGGTAACCCCGTTCCCTCCCCTGCGCTGAGTCAGTACAGAGAACCCACGCCAGTTCTTCTGACAGATTCCAGTGAAAGCTCTGAAGAGGGGGAAGTGCGGAGGGGGCTCTCAGTAGCATCCCAGAGCCAGACCGCCGCATCAGGAACTGGGAAGGGAAAGGGCAGAGGATGGTTTCCCTTCTGGAAGTGTTTCAGCAAAAGGCGGCAAAAACCAGATTCCGGCAGTCAGGACAACTACAGCGATGAGGACTGAAGTGTTTTACGATCGGCTGAGAATTGTAAAGTAATTAGGAACCAATAAAGTCTTAATGATTTACATCCCGGACTCGCTTGGAATGCTTAGCTCAAGACAACAGCCAGAGGGCTGTGACAGATATGATAACTTTAAACCAGGCTACCTCAACCTCGGCCCTCCAGATGTTTTGAGACTACAATTCCCATCAGCCCTGACCACTTGTCCTGCTAGCTAGGGATCATGGGAGTTGTAGGCCAAAAACATCTGGAGGGTCGAGGTTGAGGAAGCCTGCTTTAAATTCTGAGTTTTAATTTGCATGTTTTTGCTGACTTTATTTTACTGATCTTTTAAATACATTGTGAACCTGATCACTGAAGGATAATGTGTACATAGAATGAATGAATGAATGAATGAATGACTTTTATTATTCTCAGAACAAGTTAATGTGTGTGAGATAGACTTGGATTTTGGCAAAAAACAAAACAAAAAACATATGTAACATCAGCTTTTCTCAACAACACCTTTGCAGAGTGTACAGAATGCAGATTCTCTCTCTCAGGATTTTATTTTAATATATTCTCTTAACAGGTGTGCCTGAAGCAGAACTCACCTGGTTCAGGAATAAAATCAAGCTGGCTCCTGGTCATTATCTGCAGGATGGGTCGCTACAGATTGAAAATGTTTCGCTCTCGGATCAAGGCTTATACTCCTGCAGGGCAGCCAACATTCGTGGGCAGATTACTGAAAGCACTCAGCTTCTTGTTCTGGGTAAGCTTAAATTTACACTGTCATTTAAAGAGCTAACATTTCTTGCTAAGGTTTCTTCACATGTACTTCAGAGAGAAACACCAGTATTGCCGTAATAGAAAAGTGAGGGGTGCAGGGCCAAACCAGTCATGATATTCGAAGTCTCCTTCTTCTTTTCTTTGGCTGATTGTCTTCCATAAACACGATTTTAACAATGAGTCCATAAATGACTGTGGAGGCCAATTCTGGATCCACACGTCATTCCACAGTGGGGACATAGGTTTCCGGGCGGGAGTTGATCACGGTGTGGATTTGCCAAGCGTGCCTTCCTCTTAGCACATTTCTCCCTTGCGTCCTGAGTTCGAGTGTCTTCAAAGTCCACAATACCTTTGATAAAGGCTGTTCTCCAATTGGAGCGCTTGCAGGCCAGTGTTTCCCAGTTATTGGTGTTTATACTACATTTTTTTAGATTTCCCTTGAGTCAGTCTTTGAACCTCTTTTGCTGACCACCAGCATTTTTAAGTTCGGAGTAGAGCAGTTGCTTTGGAAGAACAGGTGTTTTAAATAGGCAGATGGTATCAGCTGACATTGGGGGCATAATAACAGGAAGCGGACAGGCATGGAGAGGGGAACGCAATATATGGGTGGTGTCAATGGGGAATTCCCTCGCAATGCAAACAGAGGCAGACACGTATTTAACATCTTGTGTTGTTTGGACCTCAGTAGGGTTACGAGAGAGGAACTGTCAGAGGTTTTGACTTCCAGAAGCTAGACAGTGCACAGAAGCAGTCTCAAAATCTAGCGTTAGGTGTGCAATTGTGAAATAGGTTGGATTAATGTTGTAAATAAGGTCTTTGGAATATTGTTGCAGCCCTTTTTCATAGGAAATATTGAGGTGGAGAGCAGCATCGGTTTAACGTTACATGTGAAACATAAAACACAACGAGTTTCTAAAGGTGTTAAGCACTTGAGGGCCTAAGTGCCACTGGTCACAGGGCTGACCTAATACTTTTTGCTGCCTGACGTGAAGGACAGACCCTCCAAGTGCCCCTGTTTTCCAGAGACAGTCCCATATTTAAAGGGTATGTAAGGACACACCACAATCCCATGTATCAAAGCCAGACAGGCTGGTAATTGAATCCTAAGTGAGTCTGAGCCAACACCCTCACTTAGGAAGTGCAGAATATGCCGTGTGACCCTATGGGTGGGCGGAGAAATTGAGTTCGGTTCACATTTAAAGGCAAAGCTGTCTATTCTGCTTTTTCCAAAACAATACCTTCAAAATTTGCACTCCTCTGATTTTTGCAATGCAGCTCTCCACCCAAGCCATGTGTGCAATAGTACATAAACTAACGTAAGGTGTACACAAAGATTGGTGAAAATGACCTACAAAAAGGCATTGCATCAGGGAATGTTGCCTTGAAATAGGCTAAATTTCTTTCAAAATTGTGTATATTAGGAGAAAGCCAAACTAAAACGCTGGTGAATTTTCAAGATTCTCTTTTAAAAAAAGGAAAGGAAACAGATGTGGAAATGCGGAGAACTGAATTAAATACTTTTTTGAAACTGAGAGAAGCTGATATTGACAGATTTGTCCATCTCTCTGTGGTGCACACACAGCTCTCTCTCTCTCTTGCAACACCTCTCCACCACCTCCTGCCCTCCGACATCTGCTGCCTGAGGTGGCCATTGCACTCTGCCCAACGGTAGAGCCAGGCCTGAAAGGGACCAGCGCCCTCCCTTTCTTGCGTTTCAGACCACATGTGATTTCTCCTCCGGTGGACCTTTGACTTGTGGCCTGGGTGCTGGTTCTACGCATTAGGTGGCTGCGGTCATCATAGTTAAAATGCCTTGTGATTTAGATATGTATGCCGGTGTTACAAATTTCTTCGCTTAAAAATAAAAGGTGACTGGCTTGGTAAGCTTGCTATGCTTAAATGACAGCTATTGCTATATTATGAAAAGAGAAATGTCGACAAATGCCCTTCAAGGCACGACTTTCCCTGCGTATTTAATGCATCAAACAGTGGGCCTTTTAATTGGGATAAGAATTTCCCAAGGATACACCCAATACCAACCTCTAATGAAATATATTTGCCTCCTTACTGAATCTGAAATGGCCCTCCTGAACTCACTTCCACTGAGTTGATACTTGAGAATTTAATATTACACCAGCTTTTCGTGCTGAGGACAGAAACGGGCCCTTCTCCAAGAACAGGCTCCCCTAAATGGAGGCAATATTTTCCTCCTGCTTCTCTATCACGGATTCCTTACTGGAGAAGCAAGCCCTGTGGTAAATCACAAAGTGACACGGACCAATTTCACACCTCACTGACAGATGCAAAAACCAAACTCGGCCCTGTATTTTAAAAAGCGCACACAAAACAGGGACTCAGTTCACCGAAGGGTGAAGTTTACTTTGTCTTGTGTTTCACGATAGCAGGCAGTTTGAGTCTAGCTGGGCGATTTGGAATGACATGGTCAGGCCCAAAGCATGAGTGGAAATGTGTTCCTAGGGCTGATTTATGGCGCTTGCTGATGGATTTTCCTTCCTAATAACACGTTTGTGCCATTTTTACTCCCCGCTGCTTGAGAGCTGAAAGATAGGCTAGGTTGAGCAAATGCTACTGTAGATTTGCTAATGGAGTGTGCACATTCTGGAGAGGCCTGGGCGAATTGATGCTTCTCAACTCATACAGAAGTACCCGCAGCAGACCTCATTTTTCAGGACTCGATGCTTTGCTTGTTTTTAAACCCCTGCCGATTCAAGCTTCCAGGGCAGAGCATGCAGATGGAATTCCCCTTCCATCTCTGGCGTCACCTTTAGAAACAGAGATTTCTGTTTCTGTTGTTTGTGCAAAGGCTGGTTCACATATTGCATGTACAGTGGTCCCTTGGTTCTCAAACTTAATCCGTTCCGGAAGTCTGTTCCAAAACCAAGGCATGCTTTCCCATAGAAAGTAATGCAAAATGGACCAATCCGTTCCAGACTTTTAAAAACAACCCCTAAAACAGCAATTTAACATGAATTTTACTACGGTATCTAACGAGACCATTGATCCATAAAATGAAGCAATAACAATGTACTGCAGTCACACAGTCAATCAGTAGCTGAACTGGGTTCCACAGTCACAAAAACAAAACAAACAAGAGAGCCACAAAATAAATAGCAAAAACAGACAGACCTCAACACTCAAAGCGGAAGCGTAACACTCAAATTGTCAGCGTAACACTCAAAACTGAATCGTGGCACTCAAAACAGAAGTGTAACACTCAAAACGGAGCACGTTTGGCTTCCAAAAAAAGTTCGCAAACCGGAACACTTACTTCCGGGTTTGCAGTGTTTGGGTTCCAAGTTGTTTGCTTACCAAGGCGTTTGAGAACCAAGGTACCGCTGTACTAATTATACTTGGTGCACTTGGATGTGTGAAGTGACTCCACTGAAAAATGTTGTACCTGAACTGATGACAGGCAACACAATCCGAGTGGCCCCTTTGTGCAGGCAAATAACAACTTGAGGCAGAAGCCATTGAATGATGAGTATCCCTTTAATCAACTTAAGGGGACTGATTATAATTTTTAAAAAGCTCTGAATGGGAAAGTTTCTGAATTAAGAGATTTGTCAACCCCTGAAGTCATCTGGAAAACTCCCAGTGTTGCCAGGGTGACTTAGACATGTTTATGCTGGGCAGACAAATCCATGAAGCTTAGGGTTCTTTCTACTGAGAGATCTCCTCAGGAGAATCATGATCAGGTAAATAATGGTACCCCTTCTTTTTTTATTATCCCACATCTAATAGTCAGAGATAGACCATCACTAGTATATTATTATTATTAAGAAGTAAAGCTACAGACAGAGGGCCTTCTCGGTAGTGGCACCCGCCCTGTGGACCCCACTCCCATCAGTTGTCATGGAAATGAGCAACTATATAACCTTTAGAAGACATCTGAAGGCAGCCCTGTATAGGGAAGCTTTGTTTAAAATGTTTAATGTTTTATTATTTTTTATATATGTTGGAAGCTACCCAAAGCGGCTGGGGCAACCCAGTCAGATGGGCGGGATATAATCAATCAATCAATCAATATTATTATTATTATTATTATTACCACTACTACTACTATAACTATTATTATTACGTTTGACTAGAATCTCCTACTAAACCAGTTTTCTGTGAATTTGATTTGATTTTTTTAAAAGTTTTCAAACATATCCTGCAACACTGAGTTCCACAGATTAATTATGGGCCATAGACTCACCTGCGTATCCTAGCTTAGTTTTGTCCATCTGCTGGCTATTGAGGCATCCCACTGTATTTGCTGGGATTCCACTTGCCAATGTTGAAAATGGTTCCGTTCATGATGTCGTTCGTTAGGCCTGTTGTCTCGTTAATGTTTTACCCTCGTTATTCCCCCAGTCGGAAAATAGATACAGTCCCATTTGAGAAGCTCACATTTCAGTGTGGCAAACAATACCGCGAGTGGTACTAAATAACGTCAGGAATTAACGGTCTTGGTTAAGAGGCTTCCTTGTCGTATCTTAGGCTTTTCAATGTGTTCCCAGACCCGCCACAATCCCCTCATCGTTTGGAAGACATGGCAGCCGCGTTCTCCATCACAGGACCAGGCCTTCCTTCTGTGATAACATCTCCTTCAGGAACGAGGAAAGTGCTCAGCCCAGGGAGTTCGGTGCTGATTGGTAAGTTCAGGGGTTTGGAATTTACCTACGTTCAACATTTTCCCCTCCCTTCCCAGCAGGGCTCATGGAAACTTTGGGTTGCGGGAGAATGACTTCATTCCAAGGAACAGCCCCTCCATCCCTACTGCTGCTCCAAAATTTAATTCCAAACACACGTCGTTGCTTTTAACTTTCTGTAGGGATTTTTTTCTCTTTTTAGTGGGAGATCCAATTGCGAATCTACTCCCCAGTGTACTGGGAATTCTGTATGAATATCCCATAGACCAAGGAATTTGAAATGTTGGTCTATGCTGGCTTCTCTTTGTACAGAGGGAAAATAATCTACTTACATGGCTCATGCTTGCGTGTTTCTGGGGAGTTATTGCAAATGGCAACTGTAGATTAATTACCTGTCAAATACAGAAGCCGCAAAGAATGGGGGTTGAGATAGGTGTTTGGGGTTTTTTTCTTCTTACTTTTAGGCTTCAATCCTTTACCCACTTACCTGAGAACAAGCCCCCATTAAACTTGGTAGGCTTACATTTGAGCAGACATCTGTAGGCTTGAGCTGTGAGGATGCCAAAATATTAATTTGATATCTGCCCTCCTTCAGGGCTACCTATTCTTGTTACGCAGAGAAAAGTGGAAACATTTGACAAGCATCCCTGGTGATTCCTACCCCACATGTCCTATTTATTTCTAAGAATCAGCAGAAATCCAGTCTTCCTGATGTGCGGTGATTTCGTGTGTGTGTGTGTGCAATCTGTATAAGAATATTTGATAGCGTTTATAATGCAGCAACAGAGATGCTGCTGGGTTTGGAATGAAGCTTCACGTTCCCAAGTTTTAAGAGAAACTGGGGTATAAGTAACACTTGAAATAGTTGGAAACTAAATCAAAGACAGTAAATCTAGCCATGGCAGCCACCACTTAGGACTGTTAGAATAATTTTGTATAGATAAAGATATCAATGCCATGCATGCCAGTTCCTGCATTTAGTATTCTGTTTTCAAATACATTACCAGGGACCTATAAACAGTTGCCTCAACAATTTTGAAAAGCATCAGTTTTCACATATTTTTATTAGTGACCCATTTAAGATTTTCAAAAAGTATGTTGATCTCTTATTTGAAAAAAATAAATGTACTGTACAATGTTATATGTTTATATTTAAGGCTGTGGACCTTTCCAAGAAGCTAAAAGGAAGATTTTGGGGCGGTGGAGATTTTTATTCTCTTTTTATCATTGCACTGGAAATACAATTTTTGTTTTGTTTTTGTGTGTATATGAGAGGTGTGATAGCTAAGTCAAGTGCTAGACATGACGGCAGCAGTTGCATTGAGCTGCCAAATCACAGAAAAAGCGAGGCAGGCAGTTCAGGTCACAAAAGGATCTGGAGGCGCCTGTTGCCAGCAATATGCAGATGGTGCCCAGTTATATCTCTCCTCTTCCCCTGAACTTGGTGAGGCATTCAGGTCTGAACAGAATCATTAGCATCTTAAGTTAGAAAACCTATACAGTCATACCTTGGTTCTTGAACGGAATCCGTTCTGGAAGTCCGTTCAACTTCCAAAACGTTCGGAAACCAAAGCATGGTTTCTGGTTGGCTGCAGGAAGCTCCTGTCGTCAATCGAAAGCTGCGTTGGACGTTTGGCTTCCAAAAACAGTTCTCAAACCGGAACACTCACTTCCAGGTTTGCGGCGGTCGGGAGCCAAAAAGTTCGCGAACTAAGCTGTTCGAGCACCAAGGTACGACTGTACATCAAAGCAATTGTTTTCTGCCCTTTGGGGCTTTAAAGATTAACATCAGCACTTTTTTTTTTAAGCGACCTGCCGCTCCATTTCAAAAAAAAATGTGTAAGGTGTTTGCCACTCAACCAGGGATGCAGAACCTGTGGTCCTCCAGATGTTGTTAGACTCCAGCTCTTGCCAGCTGTAGCCAGTCGTCAGGGATGGTGGGGGGAGCGCAAGATGCTCCATGCCCCAGAAGCCTCTTAAGGCATTCAAAGGCACAACTGGGATCTAACGGTTCCCCAGACACTGAACCTGCTCCTAAGGTAGGCATGCAGAACCGATGGCCTTCCTGGTGCTGTTGGCCTCCAAGTGCCATCAGCGCCAGCCCATGGTCAGAGCTGAAGTCCAGCCACATTTGGAGGGCACCAGGTTCCCCGCCCCTTCATCTGACTCTTATGGAGCAGTTCAAAAACCAGCCTCTACCCATAGCATTTGACTCGCGCCCAGTCTGTGACCCAGACTTTCAGTACAAGTAGTTTTTAAAAAAGCAATAAAGGCCCCTATTCATGGGAGATATGAAACAATAACAGCAGAGTTTGCTAGTAAAGTGTGCTTTTTATGACCAGAGAAGTACAGTCAACTGTAAAAAGGAAATCCTGCTGTTCCATATTTATTGTCTTCTCCCCTAGTGACTTCCATATCATATTTGTTCAGTTCACAAGTCAGAGCTAGTTTTGCCTGGCTGCCAGCACTCTGCAAGTCTAACTTTGGGGTCTTGGGAGAGGATGCGTCTTTCTGAGAGGCTAGACTGCAGGGCCCCACTCTCTTCGGCTGAGTACACACCATACATTTAAAGCACATGGGACCTGTAGTTCACCCCTCACAAAACTACAATTCCCAGCATCCTTAACAAACTGTGGTTCCCAGGATTTTGTGCGTGTGCGCGCACGCATGCGCTTGTGCTTTAAATGCACACACACAGAGCGCCTGTTGATTCAGGACACAGAACATCCTCATCCTCTATTTGAAATCCAATTCAGTTCACCAAGTGTCATCACTTGTGGAGCCAGGAAGGCGACAGCCGTACATAAAAAGGTAGAATCAGCAGAGTCAGGATGAACCCCCCCCCCCCCAAGATTTGCAGGGTGGGAAATGTAGACTCATATAGCTACCATGTGTAGCTCCAGTTAAATGCATGAAGGAGTTAAGGCCATAGAGTAAGCTTGACCAGGTCACGCCCCCTTATGTCCACTAATCGGCAGCTAGGAAAGTTGTTGTTGTTTTACCTTCTTTCTGCTACTCGCTCTCTTCCACCATATGAACCTGATCAGAGTAGAATTCTGAGCTTGACCACTTCAAGCTCAGGCCGTGTGTTCAGAAGCTTTTGCCACATTTTGTAAACTTGAGTCGGACTGGTTGGACTGGATGGCCCTTGTGGTCTCTTCCAACTCTATGATTCTAAGTTTTTCTACCTGAGTTTTTCTTGCTGCTGTATAGAAAAACACAGGACTCTGACCTTGAATGAGTTTGTAAGTAAACTTCTTTTAAACTTACCAAACTTTGTAGTCTATTCACTGCAAAGGGGGTAAAATGGGAAGCCACTGTAAGTGACTTAACAGTGGAATATTTAAAAGGTCTATATATCCCCATGCTTCATTTGAGAGGGTATGGTTACAGATAGATATAAAGGCTTATTTACCTCCATAGGCTGTGCCCTTTATTTTAGATGAGTCTTGAGCAAAAAGTAGTCAAAATGTATGACAGATAGGAAATACAGAATAAGAGTTACTAGCAATAAGATGCATTAGGTGGGATTAATATTCCTGTCCACAGAATGAGAGGTCAGTCTTCAGTATCTTTTTATATTTTATTCTCACTGTGCAAGGTACTATGTTTTGTACTAAAGAATATACGTAGAATATCTCGCCTGTCAAGGGTGATTGATGCTCCTCTCACAGGTGCAATTGAGAAATACATGTTACTTACTACTTTCATAGATATCAGAAAGGGTGAGAGAAAGAGAGAAATAGGAAAATGTATCACTGCACATGCCGCAAGAACAGGGGGCGAGTTTTACTTATTTATTTTCCCGTTGTTGACTTTGTGGTATTTCCATTATCTTATATATTTGTTTTGGAAGAGGTAGTAATAGCTGATGCAAATTAAATATATAGCGATGAGAACAAGGCTTGACTTATTTGGCAACCCAGAACTTTGCAGATGAAAAAGAAAAATAAAAAAATTGGCTGAGGACAAACTGAATTTGGCCTACAGTGTAGTTGTTGTGAACCTGCAGATGTACTTTTATACATTCTGTTCCCATCTGCAACATGCATAAAAACTAGGAGTCACTCAGGGCCAGATCACGCCTAGCCACAATGCAAAAGTTACAGGCACAGCACACTGTGGAGGCAAAAGCCCCCGTCTGCTGTGCATAGAACCTTTCATAGGAGCCAAGGCTTACGGTTGTCTGTGCAAGTATCGTGTCCCCGATTCAGAGCCATCAGTTGGGGGGAAATGGTGCAAGCGAAAGAGTCCGGCTTCGTGAAAACAGGCTGCAAAGAGCACTGATGTGTTTGTAAGACCTGCCTTGGCGTTTAGATGTGTAATACCTAAAAGAGGGCTAGACATAATACAGTATATTGGGGGAAGTGCCAGAGCTGGTGGCCTCGGCAGGGCGCACTGCTGGTACTAACCACTGATTTGGATCCTCATAGTAATGATCAGGGGCGGAAGAAGGGGGTGGGGGCGGACCCCCGGGTGTCACTGCTGAGGGGGTGGCAAAATGCCGGGAGGCACTCACCGCAGGGCCTGCAGCGCGCCTGAGCCACGCGTCTCTCCTGGCCGTAACGCGCTGGCTTGGGCACCCGCAGGCTCCACGCTGCGCAAACGGTCCGCCTGCTGCCTCCCCCCAGCTGTAGGGCAGCTGAGTGGGAGGAGGCAGGCAGACTCTGGAGGCTGCGCAGTGCACCCTGCTCCTATGGGCGGCTCACCCCGCCCCTGGGTGCCCTGCCCCAGGTGCCTGAGCAACTTCCTCCACCACTGATGATGATGTGCAGGAACTCACCAGCCTTGCCATCTTTATTATTCTGACCCCATCCTCAGTGGATGTCAGGAGTGGGTAAAGGTAAAGGGACCCCTGACCGTTAGGTCCAGTCACGGACGACTCTGGGGTTGCGGCACTCATCTCGCATTACTGGCCAAGGGAGCCGGTGTACAGCTTCCGGGTCATGTGGCCAGCATGACTAAGCCGTTTCTGGCGAACCAGAGCAGCGCACGGAAATGCCGTTTACCTTCCAGCCAGAGTGGTACCTATTTATCTACTTGCATTTTGACGTGCTTTTGAACTGCTAGGTTGGCAGGAGCAGGGACCGAGCAACGGGAGCTCACCCCGTCGCAGGGATTCGAACCGCCGACCTTCTGATCGGCAAGCCCTAGGCTCTGTGGTTTAACCCACAGCGCCACCCGCGTCCCTTCAGGACTGGGTAGGGGCACTCAATTTCAGCGGTGCCCTATGCAACGCTAACAGTCAAGGGGCCCTCTCACACTCCATTTTGCATCGTTGTCGCTGTGCAACACCCTGTAGTGTTGGCGCCCAGTGCGGCCAAACCAATCACGCTACTCTAAAACCGCCTCTGGAATGGGGACAGTCTAATTAAGACAGCAGCTCAGAGCTTACTGCTATTCTCTTGTAGGTAGCGTCTATTTGGTGATTGGTTTGCAAATGATCTGTTTCATGTTTTTTATTGCTCCATATGAATGTCACTGGCCATTTTGAATTTAACAGGACAATACAGATATGAATGTTTAAGTCAAGAATATGGAGCTACCATCTTTGGGTTGTCTGCTATCGGGGACCAAGTTTCCTGGGATTTGATATGTTACTGTCCTTGTTTTTTTTTAGGCTGTCCAGTGAACGGTCATCCCGCTCCTAACATTACCTGGTTTCATGCTGGTCAGCCCCTCAGCTTGCCTCACCATGTGTTGTCATCTGGAGAGATTATTCAGATACTGAACATCAGCCATGATTATCAAGGAGAAATCAGCTGCATGGCTCAGAACGAGGCAGGCTCGCTTGTACAAAAAACATCTCTGACAGTCCAAGGTAAAAAACTGCACCTCCAGATTTTTGGAATTGGTGTAATGGCATAGGTAATACAGTTGTTTTTTAAAAAAACAAATAAACACCACACAAATTTCATGTGGAAGCAATCAGTTTCTGGGCAATAGATTATGGATTTTAGAATATTGCCAACAGAGTCAGTAAGCTCAAAGAAGAGGACACACTTCACCGGCGTCCACAAATATGAAACGTTTATACCCTACGGTGTAATGTTAAGGATACCCATGGAAAGCAAATTGCCGTATTTTTCGCTCTATAAGGCGCACCTGACCATAGGACGCACCTAGTTTTTAGAGGGGGAAAGCCCCATTTTTTTGAGGATCAGCTCAAATTTCTGCAGCTTCTTTTGCAAAGGAGAAAAGCCCCATTTTTTGAGGATCAGCTTAAAGTTGTTGAGCTTGCTTTGCAAAGGGAAAAAAACCCTGTTTTGTGGGGGTTATCTCACAGTTCTTCAGCTTCAGGAAAGGGAGCCATTTCTACAGTTTCCAGACAGATAATCTAATCTGCCAGTCACATGTTGCTGGGGAAACAGCCTCCCTCTGCAAGGGGGCGGGGCTGGAATCTCTCTCCCCAATGGTTTGCTGAGCAGCTGCTCAGCGGGCTTCCTTTCAACACCCCCTTCTCTCTCTCTTTTTTTAAAAAAGCACGCTCTGCTTTTGCCCCTGGGCAGTTCAGCTCCAGGGACCACACATTCGCTCCATAAGACACACAGACATTTCCCCTTACTTTTTAGGAGGAAAAAAGTGCATCTTATGGAGCGAAAAATATGGTACCATATAGCATATATTCAACACAAAAAAACGATGACAATTTGTTGTTGACAAAGGACAGCTGGACATATCAAGGGCCCCATTACCTTCAGGAGCGTAGGGCTGCGGGTACCACAGAACACGGCTTTCACGGAATGTGCATTAATGGACTCTGATAATGCCTCTCTCTTGTCTGGATGAAGGATAGAGGTTGAGCTGAGTGTGTCCACCATGTAGAAACTCACCTACTCTACAAAGATAAAATTTACACTTGTTGCTGCACCTACTTCTGCCTCTGACTCTGTCCACCACTGGTATGCGGCCCTCAGAAGGTTACCCAGAAGAGAACGTGGCCCTCAAGGGTGAAAAAATGCTTGCCCACCCATGACCTATAACCGTACAAATATATTGATGCAAAAAAAGATGGGTTGAGAAGTCTGCTGCTTTTACCCCTACTAATAAGCTCTATTAGATCTAACTCTGTTAGATCTTTTCACCTGGATGTTTTGCTGCTCTTGCAGATTACTGGTGGTCGGTGGATAAAATGTCGCCCTGCTCAGCCTCCTGCGGTAACAAGGGTCTGCAGTATCACCAGCTAAGATGCTTACTGGACAGAGCCCAAGTCAACATCTCCTACTGCATGGAGAAGCCCAAACCGGCTCTGCAGCCGGTTGCTTGTAACAGAAGAGACTGCCCTGCGAGGTTTGGCCTTTCTCCTGAAATGTATAATTATGTGCTACAAAGCATCACTACAAAGTAATGATGGTTCCCTTCTCTCTCTAAGAGTGTGCTGCTGACCAAAAGGAGGGATGCGGGTGGCGCTGGGGTCTAAACCACTGAGCCTCTTGGGCTTGCCGATCAGAAGGTCAGTGGTTTGAATCCGCACAGCGAGGTGAGCTCCTGTCGCTCTGTCCCAGCTCCTGCCAACCTACATGCCAGTGCGAGTAGATAAATAGGTACCACTGTGGCAGGAAGGTAAGCGGCATTTCCATGCGCTCTGGTTTCCATCACGGTGTCCCGTTGCGCCAGAAGCGATTTAGTCCTGCTGGCCACATGACTCGGAAAGCTGTCTGTGGACAAACGCCGGCTCCCTCGGCCTGAAAGCGAGATGAGCGCTGCACCCCATAGTCAAATTCAACTGGACTTAACCGTCCAGGGGTCCTTTACCTTTACCTATTATAAACTCTATGTGGAGATCCAGTAGCAGCTGCAAGTATCTGGGTCTATGTTTTCTCTGCTTGCCCTTGCTGTGTGTGCACCACAAAAATAAATGGCTCTTGTTGAATCAGGGCTCTAGAATATAACTAATATTCGTGCAAGGAAGCGAGACCAAAACATTGATCCACACCATACATGGAAAGCATCGTCAATGCACTTTTAAACCACACGACTTCCCTTAATAATTTTGAGGTTTTGTTAAGAGTGTTGGGAATTGTAGCTCTATGAGGGGGGAAACTACAGTTCCCAGGATTCTTTGGCGGAATTCATGTGCTTTAATCATGTGTTTTCAACATGTGCTGTGCGCATTCCCATTGCTACTGAAGTGCAGATTGCACCGCAGGATTGAAACTGCCTGGTGGTTGTGGTTGTTATTTATTAGATTTATATACTGCCTTTCATCACAAGATCTGAGGGCGGTTCACAGGATGAAAATACAAGGTAAAAACACAAGCAAATAATTAAAACAAAAACAACAAAAGCGTCGTCGTCATCCCCCAATCCCACAAACACATTTAAAAGGCTGTAGGTAGAATATTAATCAGCCTTATAAAGCCAAAAAAACACACACACAAATTTGGTTGCCTGCGGTAAATGAAGAGTTCCCTGCTGGCAGTCAAGTGAGGAAACTCTTGTAAAAAAACCAGAGAGAAACAAGGTCCATATGAATGGAGGAGGCGGGAGGAGTATTGGGTGAATCCAGCTTCCATAGCCACATAGTTCCTTTTATGAGACGGCTTGTAAAAAGCACAGCTTAGTAGAAGAAAGCAATAATTCTCAGCACTTTTCGGAGACTACTGTATTCTGTGATCTGTTTTGTTATGACCAGCGGTTTTAAATAAATAAACTGAGCCAAACTGCAGGCCACACTCCCTATGTTATTATGCAGTGTTATCTTAGACATAAAGATTCCTAGACTTGTGCTTGGGAGAAACTAGATTTTTCAACCCATCTTTTGGAGAAAATGTAGGCTGCGTACATACTCCCATTTACCCTGAATCCACTATCTGAATCCACGTCTGGTTTGGGGAGTGACGTAAACACGTAAAATTAGCTACAATCCATATCTACCCTATACAAGGGCATGCAGTCAGTGGACTAGACTAGTCCATAACTGTCAACCTTTCCCTTTTCTTGCAAGGAATCCTATTTGGAATAAGGGAATTTCCCGCCAAAAAAGGGGAAAGTTGACAGCTATGGACTAGTCCCCTAAATGCTCCCAGTAAATTAAAGTATTAAAGCCTGGCGCCTCCTCTCCAAGGTCTGGGAAGCTTGTGCCCAGCTCCGAGAGGGAGGCGCGATGCTCAGACACGTGACGCTGGGCGTCATTCACGCGACATCGGGCCTCCCAATTGCCTTCGCAAGCTGGCGCACCTAGCCCTAACTGTTCCCCTACAAACAAAAAATAATTACACGCCACTGAAAGGCACTCCTAGCCATTGAGGCTACTTGACCCTCAAGTGATGAAGATGGATCCAGGCCTGCCCCCAACCTGTGCAGCCAGTGTGGTGTAGTGGTTAAGAGCGGTGGACTCGTAATCTGGGGAACCGGGTTCGCATCTCCGCTCCTCCACATGCAGCTGCTGGGTGACCTTGGGCTAGTCACGCTTCTCTGAAGTCTCCCAGCCCCACTCACCTCACAGAGTGTTTGTTGTGGGGGAGGAAGGGAAAGGAGAATGTGAGCCGCTTGGAGACTCCTTCGGGTAGTGAGAAAGCGGGATATCAAATCCAAACTGTCAGTCAGGTTTCTCTTATCGGTTGTTCAATAGGAATGCCAAAGCCATTTGTCTTTAAGTCCTTTTATTCAGTGCCAAACTATTTACAGTGCAGAGCTCAGCCTTATCATGTCTGCTCAGTCACTTGCAGAATCCAGAAGTGCCTCCCTCCTGTTTTGGCGCCAACACCAAAGTTTCGGCAGCCTAAATTGCCTCCTTCTCCTCTTACGTGCTACAGGGACCAGGTGGCGCTGTGGGTTAAACCACAGGCTTGCTGATCAGAAGGTCAGCGGTTCGAATCCCTGCGACGGGGTGAGCTCCCGCTGTTCGGTCCCAGCTCCTGCCCACCTAGCAGTTCGAAAGCACGTTAAAGTGCAAGTAGATAAATAGGGACCGCTCCAGCGGGAAGGTAAACGGCGTTTCCGTGCGCTGCTCTGGTTCGCCAGAAGCAGCTTTGTCATGCTGGCCACATGACCCGGAAGGTGTCTGCGGACAAACGCCGGCTCCCTCGGCCTATAGAGCGAGATGAGCACGCAACCCCAGAGTCGGACACGACTGGACCTGATGGTCAGGGGTCCCTTTACCTTTACCTCTTACGTGCTATCTGCGCCGGACCTGACGCTTCCCCCTCCGCGTGAGTCTGCTGGGTGGTGCCAGGTCTCCCACTAACTCCCTGGAGATCTTGCACTCCCTGGCTCCCAGCCACTAACTGCTCCTCCCCTGAGATTGGACTGCCAGTTCCACTCGGAGATGAATCTGTTGTTAACACAGGCTGCGGCTCTCTATAAACACTCAGAGCTGGACTGGCAGGGGCTGGCAGATCCCTTACACAAACTCTTCTTCGCAACAAAGATCCGCACGATCAGCTTGGAGTGGCCATCTTGGAAATAGCTCCCCTTTTATTGCTTTTCCACAATGTTTCACACACCTCTGCTTTAGGCAAAAGGTGGCCAGCTGAATCGTAAGGGACAACTGGGACCAAGAGCGTGTGCGAAATATGAAACTTGCTCATTAATATCAGCAAACTTCTGACTTGCTGGTGGGAACACATTCGGCAGGAATGATTTATGCACATTCATGCGCCCCTCTCCTGAGCTGCAGCAGCGCCCATGCTGCTTTTCCCGACTCCCAAGAAACTGATGAAATGTGCATAATAAGCTTGGAAAGAGAAAGAGGTTGGAAATGCAGGGCTGAAATTTACAAGGGGCAGAAAAACCTGTGGATTTGATCTTTCCAAAGAGCAGCGCTACAAAGACAGGGGAAGTTTGTTTTCTTGGTTTTGGCAGGACCTGATAGGTTTCTGGGGGTATTTGGGGTGGGGTGGGGGTCCCGGTTAGCAGCACAAGAATAAAAGCAAATTCACAGTTGCAGAGTTTGCATTTTAATTTAATTTAAAGGTCAAGAAAGAGAAGTCCTATTCATGTCTACTTGGAAGTAAGTTCCTTGCTTCATATATACCGGTGTGTGTATATGTATATATATATATAAATTTTTTGCACAAATTTTCCAACATAACAACTTCATAACATCGTAACAAATCTTTGGCTATCACAGCCTAAGACTTCCCTCAGCCCCTTCTAAATTCCTCTCTATTTTTGCATTTTATTCAATGGTCCTTGCTTCCTAGTTAGGACTGCAGCCTAAATTATATTGTCAAATCACAGCACCACCCCACAAAGAAAAAAAAGAAACAGTTTCAGGAACATAATGTATATTCTTGGCGTGACAGTGTCATAGAACAAAATCTGAATAAAAATTTAAAAATTAAAAAAAGAATTAGCAACGCATCAAAAATTTGCATTTTCTAGGCATGAAATAGAGATGGATGAATCCGTACATTTCAGTTTCTCATTTTCGCAGTCTTAAGATAAGTTTGCCAGAGATCTGTGTCACTTGACAAGTCCTGGTGAACATTCCTACCATTTAAATTCACATTTCTCCTAACATATACTTTTTATATGCTTTCTTATATATTTGGAAGCAATTTCCCCTTATATGTGTGTTTGTGTGTTATTTTTGCCAAAATGTGCATTTTTATGCCCGCTTTACTTATAATATATGCACTTCTTTACATTTTTTTTCGGTTGGAGAACCGCATCACAAAATTCAGAGAAGTGTGAGTTTTGAGAGATGGCTGAGTTTTGGTTCTCACGTTGTTTTAGGGAGGGCGAATTAGGTGGGTTCATACTGAAATGGGAACCAAACCGAAATTCTCCCCACCCCTACCTGCAACCAAAGGTTGCAGTGTGCCGTCATCATCACCCCTAATAGGTGTGTTCCTATTCAGGGTGCCAGCCATGTGCCTCCTCCTGGATACACCAAGCTAAGCCAGGGACGCAGGTGGCGCTGTGGTCTAAACCCCTGAGCCTCTTTGGCTTACCAATTGGAGGGTCGGCAGTTTGAATCTGCACAACGGGGGGGGGGGGGCCTCCCGTTCCTCTGTCCCAGCTCCTACCAACCTAGCAGTTCAAAAGCACGCCAGCGCAAGTACAGTCGTACCTCTTGTTACGATTGCTTCAGGTTGCATTCGTCACGGAATACTAAAGCGCCAAACCCGGAAGTACCGGAACGGGTTACTTCCGGTTTTGGCAATTCAGACACGCAAATGACGCCATGCGCAGAAGCGCCGAATCGCGCTGCGAGCATGCACAGATTCAGTGCTTCATGTTACGGCCTTTTCATGTTGCGAACGGGGCTCTGGAACGGATCCCGTTCACAACTAGAGGTACCACTGTAGATAAATAGGTACCGCTGTGGCAGGAAGGAAAACAGCATTTCCGTCACAGTGTCCCGTTGCACCAGAAGTGGTTTAGTCCTGCTGGCCACATGACCCGGAAAGCTGTCTGTGGACAAACGCCGGCTCCCTCGGCCTGTAAAGCGAGATGAGCACCGCACCCCATAGTCACTTTAACCGTCCAGGGGTCCTTTACCTTTTACAACAAGCGATAAAGAGCGGATAATCAGAAGATTCAATTCCTCCCAGGCCTGTTTTCCCCCAAAACTGACAGCTAGCATTCAGTACCTCCTGGGCATTCTCATTCTCACGGGTTTGAAAAAGTTATGGCTTTTCTTTTTTTTACTTATGTCTCCCCTGTTGATTTTGAGTTTCTCGAGTCCCGCTGGCCTTTCACAGAAGTAGAATGTGAGAATCCTTGTTAGGATAAAAGCCGAGTTGACTGAAAGTGTACAATTTCAGAAGGAAGATAAGATAGGTCGTTTTGCTACATCCCTGCGTCTCACCCACCAGTAATTCCTCTTCCTTTCCCCTTCTCCTTGCACTAGATGGATGGTGACGTCGTGGTCCCATTGTACACAAAGCTGTGGCGGAGGCATTCAGACTCGTCGGGTGACATGTCAAAAGCTGACAGCTGCAGGTAGCTCCATGCCCATGTCAAACGACGCATGTGCTCAACTTTCCAAGCGCCCGGTAGACACCCAGAGCTGCAACAGACAGCTGTGTGTTGAGTGGGCAACTTCTGCCTGGGGGCAGGTAAGTACACGCAGGTGCCAGCCATCCTTTGGGATTGTGAGGAGGTTAAAAGGGGGGTTGAGAATACATTTAAAAAATTGGGTTGCTGTCTCTCTACTAGATGGCCCTGTGCAAGTCATCATCCTAGTCTCAGTTTTGTTGTTGTTTAGTCGTGTCCGTCTCTTTGTGACCCCATGGACCAGAGCACGCCAGGCACTCCTGTCTTCCACTGCCTCCTGCAGTTTGCTCAGACTCATGTTGGTAGCTTCGAGAACACTTTCCAACCATCTCATCATCTGTCATCCCCTTCTCCTTGTGCCCTCCATCTTTCCCAACATCAGGGTCTTTTCCAAGGAGTCTTCTCTTCTCATGAGGTGGCCAAAGTCTTGGAGCCTCAGCTTCAGGATCTGTCCTTCCAGTGAGCACTCAGGGCTGATTTCCTTCAGAATGGAGAGGTTTGATCTTCTTGCAGTCCATGGGACTCTCTTGAGAGCACCATAATTCAAAAGCATCAATTCTTCGGCGATCAGCCTTCTTCTTCCATACATCACTACTGGGAAAACCATAGCTTTAACTATACGAACCTTTGTCAGCAAGTCTCAGTTACCCACCTGTAAAACCACAGTGACCTGCCTCTCAGGGTTGCTTCAATGTAGGCAAAAATTTGTATTTTAACATGGTGTGTGTGTGTGTGATTAAAAAGTTTGGTGTATATTAATCATAATAGCATTAAAGGAAATTGTAAGCACATGTTGCTGTCACTCTTGGTTGACCCTAAAATGACGGCGTTAAGCCATATGTTTTAATGGATGTTGTTAAATATTGGCTGCACAGGGAAATTAAGTTTAGTAAAACCCAGAAATATCCTGATAAAATTATAATAGCCGTATGACTGCATCATCTGCAATATCCGGCCCATTACTGAGAATGATCACAGCATGGTAAGCCAATTTGGAAAGAATAGCAAATAAAGTACGTCTTATGTCAGACAGGTAAAAAGGCCTTGTGGGTCAACTAGCAACGTTTATTCTACAATTCCTGATGAACCAGATGGACTTATAATTCCCTGGTTAAAAGACATTACACATTGCATTACTGTCCGTTACACAGTATGGAGTGTTGAGCTGCCACAATGAGGGCAATGCTAGCCCATCCTGAAGAATACGGTTTGGTGGGGTGAAGAAGGATTGTAAGGTATCCTATGGCCAAATCAGACTTCTTATCAGCTTTCATTTAGCTGATAACAACTGCATTAAAAACGTGTATGCAGGCGCACACACAAATTCTGCTTTTGTAGATTTTAGAAAATGTTCCCTCCAGCATTGATTGAGTTATCATGCTGCCATTTATTTAAAAAGGATCAGATCTTTCCTTGAAAAGCTGTAAGCAAATGGTCTAATTTGTACTTTCCCTGGAATGTCAGGCAAGGTTTATGTCTAGTTCCCCCAGAGGGATGGCTGTTAGTTTATAGCATCCCATGATGTCATATCCAAGCTCAATTATAAAAAGTTGTATTAATTCATCTGTTTCACCTGACCTTTCGGCTTTCTGATATAATATTTCTCCAACCAGAGAACAGGGAGAGGAGTTTCTCAAGCATTGTATAAACTTACAAGGCTCCATTCCCAGGCAGGCCTACAAATTGATTATTCTGATTACAATTAAGAACAGATTACTGGCCATGGATCAGTGCCATTTCACTATTGTATCACAGAGTCCACTCAAGGAGACATCAGGTTCCGATTGGCCAAGCTCAATGATTACCTTTCCCAAAGTGCAGGGAAAATAAGCAGATTACCTTGTCCCCTCTGCAAACAGACCTTCCCCCCCTCCTCCCGTCTCCTATCATTCAGTTTTGAGGTAGGTGTCATGGCAGCCTCAAAGGCAGGGATTTCATGCAATCATTTCTCATAAGAATTAAGAATGTTCACTGTAACTCCAGTTTTACTCGTGTTAGTTCGCAGTGGAGATATTTGAGACTACGGATTTGAAGTCTAGGGCTGAGGAATTTCAAATGCTGTTTGTGAGGCAGGCTGTTGAGAGTAATGGGAGGGGAGTCAAAAGTTTCCTTGGGTGGATTGAGTCCCCTCTGGGAAGTAGTAGCTCAATTCAGGGTTGGATTGACTCCAGACCTTTGGGGTGTTCACAGCATGATAGATCATTCCACTTCCAGACAATATAGTCATTTAAGCAGGTAATGGCCATAGTATTTGGTGAGGAATCAAGTTGGAGGTGATACCTGTCAATGAGCAGGAGCATAAGTGAAATCAGTAGTCCTACTCCTGCAACACTCAACAGAACAAACCCCATCGCTCTCAGCAATGTCGCCATTCCAGTGGGAGGACAGCTAGTTGGCAGCAGACCATGTCAAACCGAAGGGTGCTGCACAATATCCACAATGGTGTTTGTCTGGAATGAACCTACATCTCCTCCATCCAAGAAAGATAGATTGCTCAGAATGGTATTAGGCCTCAAGTTTTGCAACCAACTCATAAAATACCACCGTTTTCTGATGGAGACGTTACAGCCTATTCAGGAATATCTCTAAAAGGAGGGACTTCATATCCTCTGACTATCTCACAGAAGCCAACCTGCGCATTGTGGGGATGTTCAGGGTGGCAGGAGAGGATATATTGTTTATTAATATCCTTCCTAACATGCACTAGCAAGTTCCTTTACTTAGCAGAGTTACATCCCCCTTTTTACATGCACAGCAGACAGCTAGTTGCAGGCTCGTGTGAGCCTCTGACTATTATACAATTCAGTCTGTCTCAGACTGTTTTTTTTTTAATGCTTTATTGAGGTTTTTCATCATACATGCTTCAAGAATAAATGAAGATAAAAAATAAAAATTAATGACTTGAACATACATTAACATTAACTTCAATTATCATTAACATCAACAAAATGTACCAACAAAAAAGTCCCCCTCTTCCCCTCCCCCCCCCCGTGCTTGACCTCCAGCCCCTCTGTCCTTGTGGTTTTATTTTAACCTTTATCTTATTGTATACCTAATTTTGATTTGTTAATTTTGACTTTAAAGATGAACCCACTCATATATTCGTCAGAAGGTTGGCCCTCTCCTATATAATTCTGAAATGCTTTCCAATTATTTTCCACTTCATAATTGGGTATTCCTCTATTTTCTCCTATTTTTATTGCCATTCTTTGATATCCCATTAATTTGATTTGCCAATCTTCTACATCTGGTAAGTTGGTACTCTTCCAATTCTTGGCTATCAAGAGTCTTGCTGCCGATGTGGCATGCATGATAATACATTTATCCTTCTCTTTAATTTCATCTCCTAGAATTCCTAGCAGAAAGATTTCGGGATTTTTCTTGAATGAATACTTTACAAATTTTTTTATTTCACTATATATTTTCTCCCAGAAGGGTTTTACCTTACTGCACTTCCACCAGATATGCATGAAAGTACCTGTTTCTTTATTGCATCTCCAACAATTACTGTTGGTCCCTTTGTACATTTTGGATAGCCTGCTTGGTGTTAAGTACCACCTATATACCATTTTATATATATTTTCTTTTAAATCGTAATTGGGAGTAAATTTTATATCCTTTAACCATAAATTTTCCCATTTCTCTGTTGGAATTTCTTTTCCCAAGTCTAAAGTCCATTTTCCCATTGACTCCATTCTCTGATCCTCTTCTATCTCCCAATCAAGTAATAATTCATACAAGTTTTTTATATATTTCCCATCTCCTTTTAATAAAATTTCCTCAAATTTAGTCGCTTTTTCCCCAAAACCTAATTTCTTATCTATTTGGTATCTTTCTTTAATTTGGAAATACTGAAGCCATACGTCTAATAAAGGTTTTATTTCAGTGTATTCTTTTAATTTGATATTATCCTCTGTTATTTCTAATAATTCTTTATAAGTTGGGCATATTCTTTCCAAATTGGGTCTTTTAACAGCAACTATCTCGAGGGGAGATATCCATAGAGGAGTTTTGGGTTCCAGCATTTTCTGGTACTTTTTCCACGTTGTATAGATTGATTTCCTTATTAAATTATTGGTGAAGCTGCTATGGATTTTCATTTTTTCATCCAAGAGGTACTTGTGCCAACCAAAGTGCATCCCCGCTCCTTCTATATCTAATACTTCTTTGTCTTTAAGTTCTATCCATTCTTTTAACCACATTAGGCTAGCTGCATCATGGTATTTTTGTAGATCTGGTAAACCAAATCCGCCTCTATCTCTTTTGTCAATCATTATTTTATACTTTATTCTTGGGTTTTTTGCATTCCAAATAAATTGAGATAGATCTTTTTTCCAAAAATATTTCTTGAAAATATTTTGCCTTATCTAAGATAGGTAGACACTGAAATAGGAATACCATTTGTGGTAAGATACACATCTTTATTACAGATATTTTCCCTAATAGCGATAATTTTAATTTTGTCCAGTTTGCCAATTTACTTTTTATCTCACTCCATTTTTTTTTATCATTCTCTTGATATAGATCCGTATTTTTGGCTGTCATTTGAATTCCTAAATACTTCATTCTCTTTTTTATTTCCATTCCTGTAAGTTGTTGTAGCTCATCCTTACTCTCTTGATCCATATTTTTAACCAACATTGTAGTTTTTTTATAATTAATTTTAAAGCCAGCCAATTTGCCAAATTCGTTAATTGATTCTATTGTTTTGGGGATGCTACTAACTGGGTTTTGTACAGTAATAATCACATCATCTGCGAATGCCCTTGTTTTGTATTGTTTTTTTCCTATTGTTATGCCTTTTATCTCTTTATTTTCACTAATGTCTCAGACTGAATTGTACATTCCTGGTAACTTCCCTTGAATCCATCTTAAAAGAATAAAGACACCACAATCTTATTCAAAGTCAGCAAAAGAAGTTTACTCACATCAGTTCACAGTTGGATTCCTGAAGGCAGACTTAGTTACAAATATGTACATGTGGCTCTACCCCATATGGGGGAATAATCCCAGTGCTTCTGCTAGCTGAGAGCTAGCAGAGCAGTCCTAGCTGAAAGCTGGTCAAACAAAGAAGGAAGTCAACGAGAGAAAGTGTGCTGTGTGACTCATCCTTTTATTACCTGGACAGGTGAGGTCACACCCTCCTTCTATCACATGCAAAGGAAGGATGCTCCAGCCAGGAGGAACAGGAAGTTCCGACTGGCTGGACCAAACATTTCTCTGCATGTCTTCTCTAGCATTACAAGGAATGTTGTACTTGACTGCTTCTCATGGCTCACATCCCACACGCATTCCTATCTTTCCACCACAGCACAGGTTCCTCAGGTTTGCCTACAACGGCTTTCACCTCCAATAGGGAGCAATCTGGTTTGCCCTTGCCTCAGCCCAGAGAGCATTCACCTAGGTAGTGGCTGCTTCTGTGCCTTTTCCCTTTTCCTCACCTCGAGGACATGATGATTGACTCTGCATCCCTGCACCAAACAACAGAAGACTTCATGTGACCCTGTCGGCCTACTAGGATCACAACTTCATGATCAACTACGAGAAGGCCAAGAGGCTATGAAATCTGGCAAGAGCCTAACTGATATATATTTCCACTGCAGAGTTCTTTGTAATTATTTTCATTTAGGCAGATCTGTAGTCATTACCCATTTTTCCACACTGAGGGGAGTTTTCCTTAAATCTGTGGACAACCCTTCCGTGAAACTCTTTAACTTTTGTTACGTTTCCAGGACTTGCATTAATTGGCTCGTGCTTTTCAGATACTTGTTTTTAAGGGGTTGCCTGTAAATTATGAGTAGTAAAACGTCCGGCAAACGGGATAGAGTGACATTTGCTGTGTGGATCTCAAGCTGCAGGCCAACAAAATGGGAAAGTGAGAGGGGGCTTTTCATTTGTCCTAAACTCTTGAATTTATAGCACCAACCCAAGGCACCTTGAAAAACTAATGTGTTTACTGTAGCATCAGTTTTCAGGGGCTCTGGCACACAAAAGTCCATGCTACCATTAATTTCCTGGTGCAACAGGACTCTTGTTGGTTTTGCTGAAGCAGACCACCCTAGCTACGCTTTTGGAATTTAACAATAAATTATTAAATCATACATGTCCCAGGCCACAGGGAACATCGGACTCATTTGCAGTGTTCCTTTAGCAGTACTGAAAGAAATGCATGCTATATCTTTGTTCTGCTGCAGCCCGCTCAATTTATGACCCACCGAGCTGAATTCAATATACCAGCCACGTATCGTGGCGTGTCAGGTGCTGGGGAATTAACCCCCCAACACACACACCTCTTTTACAATCCTGGACGAGCAACAAATAAATATTTATCCAGTCCTTGATAGGTTTTGATACGTGATTGGTAGCCTGCATTCTTTGATGATGATGATGATAGTAATAAATAGTGCAGGTCTATTCTAAGTGTCCAGTTGTCTTTGTTAACAGTGTAATGGCGCATGCATTGGATCCCGACTGGCTGTACAACACAGGCAGGTTTTCTGCCGGACCAGGGATGGGATATCTGTGCCTTCTGACCAATGCAGCTCCCTCCCAAGGTAAGCCCTGCTGATATTTTCAGAAACTGACACCGTGTTTGCCACTTGTGACATAGCATTATTTATGTTTTGAACTTTAAGTTTTAATCCTGTTGAATAATTACAATAACAATAATAATAATTTATTATTTATACCCTGCCCACCTGGCTGGGTTTCCCCAGCCACTCTGGGCAGCTCCAAACAGAATATTAAAAGCACGATAAAACACCAAACATTAAAAGCTTCCCTAAATAGGGCTGCCTTCAGATGTCTTCTAAAAGTCAGATAGTTGTTTATTTCCTTGACATCTGATGGGAGGGCGTTCCACAGGGCAGGCGCCGCCACCGAGAAGGCCCTCTGCCTGGTTCCCTGTAACTTGGCTTCTCGCAGCGAAGGAACCACCAGAAGGCCCTCGGCGCTGGACCTCAGTGTCTGGGCGCCCATATGGGACGGGGCGTGCAGTGGGGCCTCAGCCGCCCTACAGCTGGGGGGGAGGCAGAGGGCGGACAGCGCGGAGCCTGCGGGTGCCAAGACGCGTGGCTCGTGCGTGCTGCAGACCCCTCAGTGACGAGTGCTGCCCACCATTTTGTCACCCCCGTCAGGGTGACACCCGGGGCGGCCCCCCCCCACATGCCCCTTCCTAAGCCCCTGCGTACAGGTGTTGTTTTTAAGAATACTTCTGCAGTAGCATTGTATCTCTTCTGTTTGCCAAAAGGCCTCTTAGCACGCAGAACTGCTGGACAGATGCTTGCGGAGTGCACTGGAGGGTCAGTCTGTGGACTCTGTGCACGGCTACCTGCGGGAACTACGGCTTCCAGTCGAGACGAGTGGAATGTGTGCGTGTCCGCACCAACAAACCCGTGCAAGAGCACTACTGCGCCTGGAGACCGAGGCCGGCTAACTGGCAGCGTTGCAACATCACTCCCTGTGAAAATAGTACGTCTT
Source organism: Darevskia nairensis (assembly GCA_034642065.1). Classification (NCBI taxonomy): domain Eukaryota; kingdom Metazoa; phylum Chordata; class Lepidosauria; order Squamata; family Lacertidae; genus Darevskia; species Darevskia nairensis. The sequence continues at coordinate 1,626,136 of JAWWNI010000439.1, forward strand.
TCCAACTTAGCACTGCAGTCGCTGGGGAAAGCCGCTGTCTGAATACGCGGATTCTGAGGACTGGTTCACATGTCGTCCTCTGCAGGTGGTCGTAGCTGGTGTGCATGAAATAATTTCACTACACTGCTGATTCCCCAGATTTCTAATCAGATTATATATGATAAAGTTCTCATCGCTACCCGGCAGAACATCATGAAAGACTAGCTTCCAGAACAGTTGCATGTAAACCACAATTACATTACTATAGTAAATAAAGCTCTGTGGTTATTCTTTATAGTCATTGTCGCAAGATAATCCCAGATGAAAAACTGAATTTTTGCAGCTTGAAATATGTACTGATTCATATATATGAATATATATTTGCATAATCTTTTTTCTCACAGTTCCTTTGTTCTAGAGTTCTGGAGAGGCCCCAAGATTCACTTTGTGGCTGTGCATTTTTAAAAAATTCTGATCTGTTTCTGCATCATGCTGCGCTCTCCCCACTTCAATCAGTGTTTTAGTTTGATCTGCATTTCAGGTTTTAACCTGTTCTGCATGAACAAAGCTGTGTGTTCCCCATTCACTATAATGGAGTATCTAAAAACAGCTGTAACTTTCTCCACCTTTGGCCAAAGTGAATGAAATGTTCAAGCCCAAGAGCCCCTTCAGATTGGATTAAGCCTGCCAAATTGCAGACAAAAACGTTATGGGGTTTTTTTGGGGTGGGGGGGGAAGTAAACGTCCAATAGTTCTGTCTTAAGTTCTGTGAAAGAAATGGCCCCAAATGTTGCAATGGTAATGAAATGATAGGAAGATAGGAACTTTGCAGAGAAGCTGTAAAACTAGTCAACATATGAGATGCAAGGTGATGGATTCTCTCTCTTTAAAAAAAAAATAATAATCATGCAATTATTCTCTTTTTCCTAGTCGAGTGCAGAGATACCACCAGGTACTGTGAGAAGGTGAAGCAGCTGAAGCTCTGTCAGCTCACGCAATTCAAATCACGGTGCTGTGGGACGTGTGGAAAAGCATAAAGGTGGCAGGCAGAGAACCATCCAATGAATTGGGCACCACCTCTGCTTCGTTACTGAGAAGGGCTTCTTCATAAAAAGGAAAAATTGGAATGGAATGGCCTTGTCTTCCATTTTATTTATTTATTTTTTTCCTCTCCCCACTTTTTTCGTTTCCCCTTTTTTTCAAAACAAAAACAAAACCCCTTTCTTAAACTGAAGTCTTTGTAAAGACCTCGACAAGGTTTCCCTTCTATAAGGAGGCTGGGAGACAAAACGCAGCAAGTCACAGAATTCGTTAGGAGGGTGCAGACCAAAACAAAAGGAAAGAGAGAAGAGAGTCTGGAATGATGGAACGCCCTGGGAGACTTCAAGGCTGCCCTTTGTGGACAGAAGGAACCTGCGGAAACCGACCCTGAGCAACTGGACTCTGCAAACGCCTAGCGAAATTGCCAGTACCTTGAGTCAAGAGTGGAACGCGACATTCGCCCCTGCACAAAAGAAGGGGTAACGAAGTGGAAGGGAAAGGGGCGTCGTGTTGAAGAATGGATTGGCCTTCAGTTGACCCTGGAAGGCTTGCTTACGTCAGGGGAATAGATATGACCATCTGATAAAAGGAGTAGCTTCCTATGGAGTGCATTTCACCACGTGGACATGGGAAGGAACAGCCACCCATCACTGGGCAAAGAGAAATTTACCCTGTACCATTGCAGTCAGAAATACGGGGAAGCAAGGGAGCGGGGAAATTCTGCTACTCGCCATTGGGGCAGGATGCTGCAGCCCAACAGCTTCCCAAATGGTTGTGTGTTCATGTGCTCAGCCGTTCCGTATATTCATCCGCCTTGGGTTTTGTGTAGCTGTTTCTCTGTTGTGTTACCACCTGGGCCTCTCTGCTTTTGGTTTATGCTCAGGAGGCACAGTCCAAGTCTCAAAATACTGCATCGGCACAAGCTCCATTTCAATGTGGCATTAAAACAGGGATGAAAAGGGTATATCCGTTAATCCCAGTCACAAAAAAGAGCCTTGAAAGAAATGAGACTTTCCTTCTTGTCACATTTCAGTTGATTTCTGTTCTTTGTCCTGGTATTCCTCCTGACACATATAGTCGTACTTTGGTTTTCGAACAGAATGCGTACCGGAAGTCCGTTCGACTTCCCAAACATTTGGAAACTGAGGCGCGGCTTCCGATTGGCTGCAGGAGCGTCCTTCAGCCAATCGGAAGCCACGCCGGATGTTTGGCTTCTGAAGCAAAGTTCGCAAACCAGAACACCCACTTCCGGGTTTGCGATGTTCGAGGTCCAAGTTGTTCGTGAACTAAGCTGTTCAGAAACCAAGGTACGACTGTATAGACTCTTGTTTTTTTTTATTCTCAATAAATGCTGAATATATGCAATGATATTCACGTACCAATAAAACACTTGATCAATTTTAGACGAGATGAAACTGGAGGAAGAGCCCAGGTTCAAAAACCCTGAAGCAATTAGCAGGTTTAGCTGGTGCTAATAAAAATTAAATTGGAACATAATTAAGAGTTAATGATTAAAATAGGATCTAGGTTGGGCAGGTGCATAGATGCAATGGTGCATACTGAGTGTAAAAAATAAATAAAAGAAGAAGAATATTTGATAATAACGGAGGAAAGTGTGGGACCTAGTCCAGAAAAAGAAATGCCATGAGACACCTGTAGCTAACAGTACAGAATAAAAGTATACAGGTTAAAAATGCAAAAGAGTGTAACTCCTGAATGTGACTTGAGATCTGTACAACGCAGCCATCTCCACACACACACACACACACACACACACACACACACACACACACCCCGCTGGCCCAGAATTGGCACACAATCAGGTGTTTCTCACTATGAGCACATTAAGGTTAAACACACTCTGTCTGAATTCCCACGAGTTCAGCATCATGTTTAAAACGGATCAGTAGCACCTGGACCATCGATCCACGGCACGGGGCCACAGCATGGATTGATGTGAATGGCCTGCTTTAAGCATGACGCCGACTGCGTTGCTCCTTGCAAAGGTAAGCGTTCCCGTAACTGTGGGAACATGGCTGTGCTGCCCTCTCATTTGAAGCAGATCTCGGACAAAAAGGACTCCCTTCGGAGGAAGGGCAAGATAAATGTTGAATAAGTAAAGGACTCTCAGTCGAGGTGGCCCCTGAGCCACACGCCCACTTTAGTGAAACATACGGCCAATAAATATTTTCGGGGTCAGGTATTAAGCAGGCTTCAGCTGGACTACTTTGACCAAAGTCCATGCGCGTCTCATGCACATTTTGAGATTCAGAAGGGTGCATCCAACAGGCTCTCGCAGCTATTTTGTAGTGACTATCTCGGTGCATGTTTCCCCCCGTGAATGGCTCAGTTAGTGTTTGGCAGATTTGCTTCATGCAGGTTGTCAAATAGGTGTTGGTCCACAACACAGCTCATGTGGGTTGCATGAGCATCACTTCCAGGCTGCAAACGGCAGGTGGGCCGGCGGGAAGCAGTTTCTGCAATGAATAGCATTGCTCCTTTGTGTGTTTTGAGCTATCTAGGGGATGGGCGAAGACCACCTTTTGCATTCTGACCCGCATCCCTCACAATCGGCGCCATTTCCATTCCACTGCAGTTCAGTTTCTGCCAAATGCTACATTATGTCTGCTAGTTAATGTACCTTACACTCGTTTCAATGTAAAGGAAACGCCGAAACAATGTTTAAAATGCCGTTAACTTGCGTGCTTGTTTGCAGACTCAGAAACGGCAGCAACGTGAACGAACACTGATCGTATTTGCTTGATTCATTTCTGCTCCTGACTGCAGACAAACGCGCAAGCTGAAGCAGATTCCGCTTCCTTTTCCGTTTTTGTCAGAATTCCCCGACATCCCTATAGGTGTCTAGCGGATTTATATATCCGGGCTTTAGTGCCACAAAGTGGTGCACCTCTTCCAAGCCAAGGAAAATAAAAGGCTGTTTAGAAAGAAGCCCCCACATCAGTGGGGCATGGCAGCGGGGAGGCCTGGCTTGCAAACATTTAGCGTTGTGCGGCTCTCGTCCTTTGGTTGAGCACCAGGCTCTATAAAAGGGCTTAGCTGTGCCTCAGGTGTCTCTGTAGGGGCCCAGGGCTTGTGCTGAAGAAGTCATAAAACGCAGCTCAAGTGCTGAAGGTAGCATTGACAGGTTGCAGCTTTTATTACCTGCCAATTCTAAAGCAAGTCTGGAAGTTCTCTGGTGAGGCCAGCATCAGGTCCGACAGATTAAATTGCCTCCGGTTTTGGGTCATTCCAAAATGTATCTGGCAGGGAATATGTGTTCTCTCTCTCTCTCTCTCTCTCTTTCAGATGGGTCTCTGAGCTATTGTGTTGCTATGAATCAAAGCGACGTTTATTTAAAAAGGAGAAGAAGAATGTCTTTCTATGTATGTAAATGTATCTTTTTTGTATATTTATTAGAATTTCTTGTATAAAAAGTGCAATATGAATAATTGTACATTATGTTGTTCAGATGAACCTATTTAGGAGGAGGAGCTATTCTGTTATCCCTCTGCAATGTGTTTTTGTTGTACCAGTGATAATGTATATTCCCTCCCTGAATTCTAATCAGCACTTCTTGTTTAATATTGACTGCGTTTCAGCGCATACAGAGTAAATTGCAACAACTGGGAGGGCAAGGGTGGGGTGGTGTTTTTTGTCTTTTTTTTAAACTGTCAAACAAGGAGTTACCAAGAGAACGAACGGCAGCTTACTTAATAATGACATGGTGCCTGTTTTCCGACAGCAATAACTGGCGAGAAATGCAGCGGTAATATCAGCCTTCGGTAGGGTTGGTTGCCATATTTTGAAGAGCAAAAAAAACAGAGGACGCTGTGCCGGCCATTCAAAGCAAATAAATGCAATTTGTCTCAAATTTTACCCTTGGGGAAAAAAGGGGACGTGTCCTGGAAAAAGAGGACGCATGGCAACCGTGCGGCAGCTTACCTCTTTTATAGCCATTATGCAATAACTCTGCTCCAAGGGATCTCGGAGAGTAAAGCCCCGGTGGACCAGCATGCCTGGGGCTCTCACCCAAGCAGACTTCCCCACCCAATTTAGCGCAGAGTGAAGTTCCACGCAGACAACCCTTTGTTGCCCCCTTCATTCGCGTGACGCTGCGGGTGGGCGTCACAGAAGGGCCTGCGTCTTCAGAGCCATGCAAACCAATTCCTACAGAAATCGAGGACCGTACCGCTTGTATTTCGTGGTGCTGAATTGCACTCAGAGGCTGACCCGGCCACTCTGCCCCCCTTTGCACGCCATGGCCAGGGTCCTCTGCGCAGAGCGCTGGTGCTAAGTCCCTCTGGGGCTTGCAGGTTCGTTAACTGTGCAAAGGCTTGCAGCCTATGAATGTAATTTCAAATGTAATTTGTCTGATGAATTGCAACCTGAGAGCATCAGTGTACATTTATTAGGGTTGGAAAATATTACAGGAGGCGGCTTCCCTCCCCTTTAAAAAACAAAACAAAAAACTTGATTATATAATTTTTTTGTACAAATAATGCATCTTATTTATTTACTCCCTCTTGTCTCGTCTCGTTCTTTATAAACCGTGCGGACGCCTTGGAATTTAGAAACAGCTCAGGCTTCATTTCTTTCCTAGATCTGAAGAGAAGCCTCAAAACCCGTAGGCTGTGTACACACCATACATTTAAAATACCCCTCATATATACAACAAACTGTAGCTTGTTGAGGGTGCTGGAATTGGAGCCCCGTGAGGAGAAAACTACAGTTCCTCATATTCTTTAAGAGAAGAGGTGTGTTTTAATAGCCAGTTTAAATGTGACCTTAAGCTTTGGTTTCCAGGCGAGAGTGTGGGTTTAACATTAGGCAAATGACTTAAGCTTCCTTCTCCAGCCCCCTAAGTGACCTAAAACTGAAACCCAAAGTACTGTTGTGCAGATGAGAAACAAATAGTAGCCATGGTGAATGATATTGCAGCAAACAAAACTCCTTAAGACCTGCTCTGTCAGCCATCGTTATCCGCCTGAATTTAAAGGTAAAGGTAAAGGTAAAGGGACCCCTGACCATTAGGTCCAGTCATGTCCGACTCTGGGGTTGCGGCACTCATCTCGCTTTATTGGCCGAGAGCCGGCATACAGCTTCCGGGTCATGTGGCCAGCATGACAAAGCCGCTTTTGGTGAACCAGAGCAGCACACGGAAACGCCGTTTACCTTCCCACCGGAGTGGTACCTATTTATCTACTTGCACTTGACGTGCTTTCGAACTGCTAGGTAGGCAGGAGCTGGGACCGAGCAACGGGAGCTCACCCCGTCGCGGGATTCGAACCGCCAACCTTCTGATCAGCAAGCCTAGGCTCTGTGGTTTAACCCACAGCGCCAAAGTATTTTGGCCCACTTTAAAACCGAAGCTGGTTCGTTGCACGTGAACAATCCCAGTGCCAATGAAATATCTGCCAAATGGGGGGAACCGGGGCTTTCCTCACCGGCTTCCTTCTCCCCAACAAGGAGTAGTGCATCCGACTTGCAGCGGATTTACAAGAGGAGGGTTAGCACCATGTGAAATGGCTTCTCGCTTATTTTATGGCCTCTCCCTTTTAAGAAACCAGAGTGAAGCTTCTATCCTGAGAGGCTTGTTCTTGGCTGAGCTTTGATTTTAATTTTATCTTTAAAAAAACCAAAACATATATAACGACAAATGCAAACAAAGAGCCAATAGTCCCATGCGAATCAGGCTACATTTATCTTGTTCACTAACCTCACAGGACCTGATAATCAACTCCAGATTTGTACTGCAAATATTATGCAGGGAGGTGGGTTAAGATACGGCTGCAAACGCACCATATACATTTAAACCATACTCCCGCCCGCCCGCCCGCCCCTAAAAAGTCCTAGGAAATCTAGTTTGCCCCTTCCAGAGCTACAATTCCCAGCACACTTAGCAAACTATAGTTCCCAGGATTGGGGGAGTGGCTTTAAATGTATGGTGTGTACTCAGCCACAGACATCACAGCTGCAGCTTCCCACTAAGAGTGAGCTCACCAGTCCCTTCCCGCCTCAGAAGACGGAGGGGCAAACTCCATGTCACACATACAAGTGACCAGGGCCGGCCCTATCGTTAGGTGGTCAAATGAGGCAGTTGCCTCAGGCGGCAGATGCTGTGGGGCAGGGAGTGTGAGGGAGGGCAGATCTGACAGCCACACAACCTGCCCTGCATGCTCTAAGTCCACCTGCAGGAGAATATTCTCCCATCATAAGACCTTAAATAAGATTAAGCTGCCACAAGAATGCTGTACCTGCACAGACAATAGAACTCCGTCATAAAGTGAATGAAGCATGCAATTGCCCATTCAATTGTTAAATTTTATACACCCAGCCCAAACCCACTATGGTTTTCACTAAACTCACAGGTAAAGGTAAAGGGACCCCTGACCATTAGGTCCAGTCGCGGAAGACTTTGGGGTAGCAGCGCTCATCTCGCTTTACTGGCCGAGGGAGCCGGCGTACAGCTTCTAGGTCATGTGGCCAGCATGACTAAGCCGCTTCTGGTGAACCAGAGCAGCTCACAGAAATGCCGTTTACCTTCCCGCCGGAGTGGTACCTATTTATCTACTTGCACTTCGACATGCTTTCGAACTGCTAGGTTGACAGGAGCAGGGACCAAGCAACGGGAGTTCACCCCATCGAGGGGATTCGAACAACCGACCTTCTGATTGACAAGCCCTAGGCTCTGTGGTTTAACCCACAGCACCACCCGCGTCCCTCTGATGGAAATAGGGACGTCCTATTCCATAATCATAATCATAATTTCATTATTTATACCCCGCCCATCCGGTTACAAGTGCCCCAGCTACTCTGGGCAACTTCCAACATACATGAAAACTTAATAAACATTAGAAAATTTCCCTATAGGTAAAGGACTCCTGGACTGTTAAGTCCAGTCAAAGGCGGCTATGGGGTGCGGCGCTCATCTTACTTTCAGGCCAAGGGAGCAAGCATTTGTCTGCAGACAGCTTTTTGGGCCATGTGGCCAGCATGACTAAACCACTTCAGGCATAACAGAACACCATGATGGAAACCGGAGCGCAAGGAAACTCCATTTACCTTCCCACCACAGCGGTACCTATTTATCTACTTGTACTGGTGTGCTTTCAAACGGCTAGGTTGGCAGGAGCTGGGACAGAGCAACGGGGGCTCACTCCGTTGCGGGGATTCGAACCGCTGACCTTCCAATCGGCGAGCCCAAGAGGCTCAGTGGTTTAGACCACAGCGCCACCGGCGTCCTAGAAAACTTCCCTATACAGGGCTACCTTCAGATGTCTTCTACAGATTGTATGGTTACTTATCTCCTTGGCTCGGGGGGGGGGGTCGCATAACTCCATACCCTCCAAAATTTCTCTTATTAAAAAAGAAAAATGACTGAGATGTGTTATCAGTTTCACATCCTCCAACATTTCTCAAATGAAAATAGGGACATCCTAAAGAAAAGGTCATTCCGGAATCAAATCGGAAATGGGGATGGCTTCTGTAAATCCGGGACTGTTCCTGGAAAATAGGGACACTCAGAGGGTTTGTCCTTATATCCAATGTTCACAGGATAGTGATCTTAGGTTCCTATGAAAGCTTATCATGGCTTAGAGTTCTTCCTTCAAAGGACCAAACGCTATCTAAAGCAGGCATGTCCAAAGTCTGTTTTGGGGGTCTAACCAGTCTTTTATTTCCTGGGGTAATATCCTTAAAAAAAAGCTTAACAACTTAAATCCTAAAAAAAGGTCAACAACTTTGGTCGGCCCTTTGGTTGGCCCTCATGGCCCTTCACTTCATCAAATCTGGCCCTCTTTGAAAAAAGCTTGGACACCACTAATAAAGGGTAAAATAGCTGATAATCTGCGATAACAATCAAATATGGTGCATATGTGTCTGGCTGAGAAGGAATTAAAGTGCTGGGAGAGGCTGTGATTTGAAATACAAAACATTTGCTTTTGAGTGGGTAATTATTATGATTGCTGTGGCTGCAGGCCCTGCGCTGTAAAAATGCTTGCAACGAAATCATGTGGGAATTGAGAAATCAATTTCTTCTGCACACACCGGCGCTCCTCTGATCCTATAAAACAGTCTGCTGCCTCTTGGTCCCTCGTGGCCATTGGGGTGATCTCATGCTTCAATCCAGAAGGTCAACCCAAACTAACAGGAACGCCATGTGAACCGAAGAGACCGGAGAAACGGTGAATAATTTAATTGCTAATGAAAGAACCCAGAACTGGCTCCTTGTTACTTAAGGAAATGCTTCAATGGTCGGATTGAAGGTTGCTATTCCCTCCCCCACTTTCCCCAAATTTATTTGTTAAGCCTAAATTATCGGTTTAAGTAAATATTCTGTGAAGTTGGTAGTGCAACGTGCATGGGGCTGGTTTTCTACAAACCCAGTGGTCCAACCTAGTGGTTTTTATTACCAAGTAAGAAAGAAAGCTATCCTTCAACTGGTTGCGACGTATCATAGCAGATCAAGTATGACTGCACCCAGGAGGAAAGATGTCAACTTTCCTGAGCTTTCCTGAGCCAGAAAGCAGGGAATGGCTAACCAATAGCCAGGAGAACCAAATACAGTCGTACCTTGGAAGTCAAACAGAATCCAAAGTCCATTCAACTTCCAAAACATTCAGAAACCAAAGCACGGCTTCTGATTGGCTGCAGGAAGCTCCTGCAGCCAATCGGAAGCCACGGAGGCCCATCGGATGTTCGGCTTCCAAAAATAGTTTGCAAACCAGAAAAGTCACTTCCGGGTTTGCGGCGTTCAGGAGCCAAAACATTTGAGAACTAAGCTGTTCGAAAACCAACAGTTGCTGCAAACCCCCTTAAGCAAAACTATGACTGAATGCATGAGCCACGATTTCCACTAAGCATTATGTAAAATGGTGACGTTCTCCAGACTTGCCATAAAGCCAGGAAATTCTTGGACAATTGACACTCCCCACAGAAAAAGGTTTGGGATATCAGATTCCTGCCTGAGTAATAAGTGCCTCCACTGGCACTTATGTAAATCTCCAAAAAGAGGGCGCAGATTTAAACAACACTGATATGCATTCTTTTTTTCATGTACAGTAGTACCTTGTTCTCAAACTTAATCCGTTCCGGAAGTCCGTTCCAAAACCAAAGCATTCCAAAACCAAGGCACACTTTCCCATAGAAAGTAATGCAAAATGGATCAATCCGTTCCAGACTTTTAAAAACAACCCCTAAAACGGCAATTTAACATGAATTTTACTATCTAACGAGACCACTGATCCATAAAATGAAAGCAATAAGCAATGTACTGCAGTCACACAGTCAATCCATCAGTAGCTGAAATGGATTCCACACAGTCGACACAAAAACAAAACAAAAAGAGCCGCAAAAACAAAGGCGCAAAATAAATAGCAAAAACAGACAGACCTCAGCGTAATTCTCAAAACGGAAGCGTAGCATTCAAAATGGAGCACGTTCGGCTTCCGAAAAAAGTTTGCAAACCAGAACACTTACTTCCAGGTTTGCAGTGTTTGGGTTCCAAGTTGCTTGAGTACCAAGGCGTTTGAGAACCAAGGGACCACTGTATATCTTATTCACCTGTTTGATTTATATCCCACCTTTTCTCCCAAGACCTCAAGGTGCCCCACGGGGCTTTTCCTCCTCCACTTTTTATGCTCACAAGAATCCTGCGAGGCAGGTCCAGCTAAGAGACAGGGACTGGCCCAAGGTCGCCCAACGAGTTAAGTGGGGATTTGAACCCTGGTCTCCCCCAGGTGATAATCCAACACTCTAACCAGTACACCACACTGTCCCTCCACAGGCCTTGTGCCGAGTGAGATCATTGGTTCACCGAGTTCTGCATCGTCTACACAGACTGGCAGAGGCTCTCCAAGGTTTTAGAGCATGGGTAGGCAAACTAAGGCCCGGGGGCCGGATCCGGCCCAATCGCCTTCTAAATCTAGCCCGCGTGTTTTTACATGAGTAGAATATGCCCTTTTATTCAAAATGCATCTCTGGGTTATTTGTGGGGCCTGCCTGGTGTTTTTACATGAGTAGAATGTGTTTAAAATGCATCTCTGGGTTATTTGTGGGGCACAGGAATTCATTCATTGTTTTTTTCAAAATATAGTCCGGCCCCCCACAAGGTCTGAAGGACGGTGGACTGGCCCCCTGCTGAAAAAGTTTGCTGACCCCTGTTTTAGAAAGAGGTCTCCCCCAGTCCCCTACCTGGGACATGACCTGAGGTCATCTATCCCCAAGGTTCATCCCTTTGCATGTCAATTTAGCATTAATTATTATAATTTTAAATAAAAATGCAACTCACCAGAATCGTGTGAGGAGGTGACCCGGGTGCTTGCTCAGTCTTCTGCCCAGGTGCTGGCAATAAATGAACAACCTCCAGCCCCCTGCCTTTGGTGGTTCTGTATCTTTAAACTGGGCTTGGGTTGGGCAGCCCTTCAAACAAATTGGCCATCATCTGTGATTTAGGACATATGGCAACCCTGGAACCCCCTGGGATTGCTAAGAACAAAACCACAGGTGCAGTGAGGCTATTGGTTAATTATAGTCAGGGCTGGTCACTGCCAGGCCTGGAAGCCTGTTTTTAGGGCCAAAATTCAGTTTTTGGAATATGCAGCAAAGCCTCATAACGACTGTACATCCTGGGAACTGTAGTTTCCCCTTCACAGAGCTAGAATTCCCAGCCTTATTAACAAACTGCATTTCCCAGGATTCTCTGGGAGAACCTTTTAAAATGTTTTAGTTACAGGTTAAGTTAGTTAAGTTACAGAACAAACTTAGTTGATCTCTAAGGTGCTACTGGAAGGAATTATTTTATTTTTTATTTTGTTTTAGTTACAGGTAGGTAGCCGTGTTGGTCTGCCATAGTTGAAACAAAATAAAATAAAAAAATTCCTTCCAGTAGCACCTTAGAGACCAACTAAGTTTGTTCTTGGTATGAGCTTTCGTGTGCATGCACACTTCTTCAGATACACACGAAAGCTCATACCAATAACAAACTTACCGGTAGTTGGTCTCTAAGGTGCTACTGGAAGGAATTCTTTTAAAATGTGTGTCGGATGTCCCTTAAATATATGGTGTAGATCTGCCCTGAAGTTATTTTCTTCCCTTTACAACATAAACTTCTCACAAATGAATAAAGTCGTAAGAATGTGTCTGGGCTAGTTACTGGGCTGACTAACAAGGGCCATGACTCTGAGCATGTGCAGAGTTCTTCTCAAGTGGATGAACAGAGCAGGCCGCCTTGGGAAGTGCTGGTGGTATTTAAGCAGAGGGTCAGCTATTGGTCAGGGGTGCCGTAACTGCATCCTGGAAGGCCGCTCCAAGATGACCCTCGCTACTGTGTGTTAACTGTGTGTTAAGAGCAGCACTTTCAAGTCAAAGAGATTCACTTCTGTGCAGAGCTCAGCCCCATCACCTCCCCTTCTGGCAATGAAGTCCTGATTAACAGTAGCAGCAGCAGCAATTAGTAGGGTTCCGGTGCTTAGTCAATGAATTGGTTAGTTTAATCAATTAAAAACATCTTGCTGACTAAAATAAGGAGCCCTAATCCCCGTGATGGGGTGAGCTCCCGTTGTTCGGTCCCAGCTCCTGCCCACCTAGCAGTTCGAAAGCACGTCAAAGTGCAAGTAGATAAATAGGTACTGCTCCGGCGGGAAGCTAAACGTCATTTACGTGCGCTGCTCTAGTTAGCCAGAAGCGGCTTAGTCCTGCTGGCCACATGACCTGGAAGCTGTATGCCGGCTCCCTCGGCCAGTAAAGCGAGATGAGCGCCGCAACCCCAGAGTCGTCCACGACTGGACCTAATGGTCAGGGGTCCCTTTTTAATTAATTGGGCAGTAGATCTTAAAAAACATTATTCTGAATATATAAAACCATATTACAAGCATCACTTTAAAAGAGAACACACACATCTGTGTGCAACAAGGACTCACCAGTGCTGATCCCTTCTGTGAGATGCCTATGCATAATTTTAAAAACATTTTTTTCCCTGTAGAATTATTGTTTTCCCCTCAGATGCAGACATAGATTTGATCAATTAATTGCCTGATCAATCAGTTCAGATTCATACAATCAATGAATTTAAGCTGCATACCTGTACCTGCAAGTAAGAGCCATATGGTTTTCTGGCGGCAGCTCCAGAAATAAAATGTCGTAACGCAACCAGGGGAGGAGAGCTTTCCTAGAATGTTAGTTATTTATTCAGCTCTACCAGAAGGGCGACAATCCTCTGGAAATAGACATGATACCAATAGCATATTCATCAACGAATATATTCAGTGGTGTGTTGAAAACTAGCTCGAAAAACATCAGGCTTTCATGGCAATCTCTTTGAGGCCCGTTTGACTTAAGCGGCCGCCGAGAAGACTGCCTCTACGCTCGCCAATATTCATACTGGACGCACATCGGTCTTGGGCCACCGTAGCAGGACGGAACCTCCTGTGCCCCTCTTCATCAATCTTCTCAAAGACGTAGCCGGGCGGCTCTTTGTACGTGGCAGGGCAGATGTGGATTTTCTTGGGGGTGTAGCACGTGGCGTAGGTGGTCTCGTCAACAAACGGGACGTGAGGCCGAGCTCCCGGCAGTCGGGGCTTGAAGCTCTTGGTGAAAGGGAGTGGGTGAGGCACGTAATGGCTCTGGAAGGTGGTCAAGGTGTCCATGGGGACTTTGGGCAATGTGACCTCGGAGTGAGGAACAATGGCCTTAGGTTTCGAATAGTCCCAATGCTTATAATCCTCCTTCATGGTGGAGCAGTGGTCGAAGGGATCTGTGTGGGTTACGACACGGGCCAGGGGTTTGCAGGACGTTGCTGGGCGGCCGTGAGGATCGACGAAATGAATCTGCGCCATGGTCGTAAGGTCCATCTTCTCCTTAGGCGGTGCGTACGGGGCAGGCTTCCTGCTGAACGGCGGGGCCGTTGGCCAAGCTAAGAACTTTTCCCGGAATTCGGTAGTCCCGACAAAATTGGCAAGGTCCGGCCTCACGTAAGGGGGCTTCACGGACTGAGCGGGTGGCCCTGCCAGCCCTTTGTAGGACTGCTTGTGGGTGGTGAGACCGTCAAATGGTTCGTTGCTGGGCTTGAATGGCTCAGGGACGTTGGGATGGCGTTTTGACAAGGGGTGTGCCACGTAATTCAACTTATAGTTGGTCATACTGTCCAAGGGCATCTTTGTAATGTGTGGCGATCTAAAAGGTTTGCAGCTCTTCGTAAGCACTGGGCCCTTGTAGAGGTACTCATCCTGGTGCGTGGTCCGGCAGTCAAATTTATCTTCTGCTGGGCGGAAAGTGTTTGGTGGCCTGATCATGTCTCTTTTGGACTGCTTCCATGGCAAGTAATCAGCTGAAATGTAAGGAGAATGCGATTTTAAAGCAAAATCATATGCTAACATTTGCTGACTAATAAATATGGGAGATGGAATAGGGGCTTCCTCCATCCACTCCAAGGGACGCGGGTGGCGCTGTGGGTTAAACCACAGAGCCTAGGGCTTGCCAATCAGAAGGTCGGCGGTTCGAATCCCCGCGACGGGGTGAGCTCCCGTTGCTCGGTCCCAGCTCCTGCCCACCTAGCAGTTCGAAAGCACGTCAAAGTGCAAGTAGATAAATAGGTACCGCTCCGGCGGGAAGGTAAACGGCGTTTCCGTGCGCTGCTCTGGTTCGCCAGAAGCGGCTTAGTCATGCTGGCCACATGACCTGGAAGCTGTACGCTGGCTCCCTCGGCCAATAAAGCGAGATGAGTGCCGCAACCCCAGAGTCATCTGCGGCTGGACCTAACGGTCAGTGGTCCCTTTAACTTTACCTAAATATGGGGCTATTGTTTATCCTCATATTCTCATTTCCACTCCACTTACGGCATACCAGGTTAATGAATAAAATAGTAGGATTTATGCGAATGTGGGCAGGAAGAACAAATACAGCTGCTTTGTTATTAGAAAGATGTCAAGACATTTGTTGTATGAATGAACATAATGAAACAGATGAGATGCACACATTATCAACATGGTAACTGTATAGCTGAATAAATACTGAAACAAGACGTCCCTAGATCACCGTCTCTTCGTACTTCCCTCTGTTTGGGATGTGCAACATCATGTTAAGAACATTAAAGCCTTCCTTGCTGGATCAGACCCGCGTCTAGTCCAGCATCCTTTTTCACACAGCGGCCTATCAGATGCCTTTGGGAAGCACACGAGGAAGAGTGGAGAGCAAAAGCCCTCTTGCGGCAGTTGTCCCCCAGCGACTGGCCTTTAGAGGCAGGCTGCCTCAGATTCAGGCAATAACATACTGCCATTATGACCAGTTGCCATTTTGATTTAAATGTGCATTTCCTGAGTTGAGCACCCCCAAAAAAAGGTGTACGGAAAGAAGCCTGCTCCTTCAATTTTACTAAAACAGCCCAAAGAGATTCCTTCCAGTAGCACCTGCTACTGGAAGGAATTTTTTTATTTTGTTTCGACTATGGCAGCCCAAAGAGAGTGCAGGATAGCATACGAGGGTAGAACTATAAGAAACCTCTGAAATGGACCTGATTTCCCCATGCAACGTGATTCCACTAAGTGATTCCTGGTCCCCATGACAGCAGCCAAAGAAAGTTGTGGAGCGGGACTAAAGGGCTGCAACATCACAGCATCATCACTGAAGGGAAGTTCTTCTACGTATTACCCTAAAAGGGAGAGGTGCTCAAGCTCTCTGTTGTGAGTGGGGTGGGTGGTTTGACTCTTGAGTTGGCACTCGAAAGAATGATGATGATACCAACTCTGTACTTCATGGGTATTTTGACTCTGCTGATGAACCTATAACCTAGGAGTCGCCCGTCTTTTTAGGTCCTTTTAGTTGAGTGCCAATGGGCCCCACCAATACCCCTCTTCCATAGTCAGAAGGAGAGAACGTGTGCACTGGGCTTCTTCGAGCATTCTCAGGAAAAGTAGAATAAATCCAGTAGAATTTATCAGAGCCTTGAAAAACCCATATGGAGATGAAGGAGGAAGTGGGGGAAAGGGCGTCTCTTCCAACTTCCTGCTTCAGTTTTATGAAGAAGAAGAAACGACATGAGCACCCTCATCACTTTATGACCAAGGAGCTATGAGTGGGGGGGGGTGTCTCGGAAGCCCCTGCTCTAACCAAACCATCTCATCTAATTGCATCTTGCTGTAATGAATCCCAAAATTTATCTATGTGTTGTCTGTGCTACAGCCCTTATTGTCTGCTCTGGCACAGCCCCAACAATTTGTGTTGTGATGCAAAGCCCTGTGCGATCTTTAACTTCTTCCTGATTCTCCTCCACACACCTGCGTCTTTGCTACCTGAGAAGCTGCCACCGAGACGCAGCACCTGCGGCAGGCTTGGGATTTGAATCTGCTTCCTTGCAAAGCTGTGTCCCGAGGAGCACTGAGGTGCTTGCAAGGGATCTCTGCGGAGAGTAACAGTTTCATAGCTACTGCACGCAATAAAGGATTAAGGTTACTTTGGGAAGAAGCCATGCACATGTACTGAAAGGAACCGTGGGGAAAAGTGAGAACATCCCTCATTTTTTTACGGCTGCTTCTTAACACAGCCTCTATGCAACCATGAAGGAAATTTATAAGGATTACCTTTCAAACACACTTTTTTTAGGCCATTAAAGACATACGGAAGTATTTCCAGAGTTTGCCATTACTTGTGATAATCCGGCCTAGGATGTTTGCTGATATGGGAGTTTTGTACAATATTTGGAAGATGACAAATGTTTCCATATGTCTTCCATTGCACGGGTGTGTGTGGGTGTGTGCTTTAAAATGAACTCCACACATTTGGAGCTCTCCTAGGTATTATGAATATATTTTACTTTGTTGGAGCCAGCAGTGCTACTATCCACCATCCAAATATGTTACAATTTCATTGAAACTCTCCTTCTTCTCTGGTGTATTAATGGCTTCCCATGTATCACCATCTTGAAAAAATTAAGAAACAGGGGAGGGGATCAAGGATACACATCACATGTTAAAAAAAAAAAAGCTCAGCATAGCCAAAGAAAATGACTCTAAAATTAGATTATCTACCTATGGAGAGATCAGGAGTGCATCTGGGAGATAATGAGAAGACTGGAACAATACACAGGGTGATGCTGCAAAGCTGCAAGGCATTTGTTGTGACCTGATAGCATCATTTTCTGCCACACTGTCTGGCTTGGTCTTAAGTACGCTCAGTGGGGTGGGGTGCGTGTAGATAAATGCAAAAACTGCATTTCCCCCTCTCGCTGTCATTTCTGTCTGAATTATATTCCATCTCCATATAATGAATGGAAGGGATTGTCCCATACCTGACCTTGAAAGATAACAGGGTAATGTGGATCAGCGTTGGTGGGTCTGATCTCTGCACCACAAATTCCCTTCCAGCTCTATAATTGTATGATTCTATGAAATGGGGAAAGTGGGTTGTATCAGAGGCTTCCATCAGCAGAAAGGGGAGGGGGGCAATTGGGGGCACCCCCTCCCACATTGTTCCAAAGCAGGGCTGGATTTAGGTTTGCTGAGGCCCTCAGCTCCTGAAGGTAATGGGGCCCTTTCTATGTCCAGCTGTCCTTTGTCAACAACAAATTGTTGCTGTTTTTTTGTGTTGGCAATATGCTACTTGGTAATTTATGGACCTAAGAGGTATCTAAAGCCATTTGCACATAACAAAATATGTGTTTTATCAAAGTAATTGTTGAACTGAAATACAATTAAGAAGAAGTATATTAATAGTGAAATACAATTAAGAAGAAATTGCTGTTTTGAGGGGTAGTTTTTAAAAGTCTGGAATGGATTAATTCATTTTGCATTACTTTCTATGGGAAAACGTGCCTTGGTTTTGGAACAGACTTCCGGAACGGATTACGTTTGAGAACCAAGGTACCACTGTACGGTATATAGAAATGAGCAAACCAGTGATATGTTAGGGAGCAGGCTAGCAGGCGGGGCCATTACTTACGTCAGGCATAGACAAACCCGGCCCTCCAGATGTTATAGGACTACAACTCCCATCATCCCTGACCACTGGTCCTGTTAGCTAGGGGTGATGGGAGTTGTAGTCCCAAAACATCTGGAGCCGAGTTTGCCTATGCCTGACTTACATCATAGGAGCCTACACAACACAAAACACTCTTGCTGTATGTATTTTTTATTTTATTTGGTTTTTATCTTATATTTTGGAAATGTACATCCAGGGTTTTTTCCCTTTAATTTTTTTTGGGGGGGCCCAAGAGAGTGGGGCCCTAAGCTATAGCTTGTTTAGCTTATACGTAAATCCGGCACTGTTCCAAAGGCGTCTCCCTATCCTCCGGAGTTGACTTAGGGTGGGCAGGAGCTGCAGAAGGAACAGATGGAAGCAGCTGCCTCCCATCCCCCCTTGAAGTGAATGGAGAGCTCCACTCGCAGGAACTCTGTGAGTGCCGTTTAATTGGTCTGACTCTGGCTAAGGGGGTATAACTGCCTGAATACTAGAAAGCGCCACTTTGTTCCAGTCCTCCAAATCGATGAAATGTGCCCTATAAACAATGAATCAGCACAATATGCCCGAGACCGTGGGACCAATTATTAGCCGGGGATTTCCATTTGCAGAGAATTGTGATAAAAAGTTGTAAATTGCAACCAAATGTAGGCGAGCTGCATTTCATTACGGCTCTCGGAACCCCGGCAAAGGCTCTGCAAATCATTACCTAAGGTTTTCATAGGGTTCATCTGCAGGTAGTTTAAGCACTTCGGTTTGGGACACTAACGTCGTTGAGGGGATGAATCCACACACTCAAAGGGCCAGGTAAGACGGGACAGAAGGCACATGCGTGCTACTTTGAGATCTTGTATAGAGTGTCCTTGTATAGATCTTGTCTAGAGTGTCCCAAGATCTCAAAGTAGCTGTCTTATTGCAAAGGAATTTCAGAAATAGACTGGAAAGAGAAGTTGCTGAATTGCAACTCATTACCAAGCTTAAAACCATGGAGAGACTTGGTCTGAATAGAGACATTGGATTCTTATCTCATTATACATGATAAAGCTATTTTTAACCTTCTCACCCCTTGCTTTTTCCTGTAAGACTAATTGCAGTCGTTAACAGTCGTCAACAGGTTTACCACAGCTATCAGCCTATCACCCATTCCCACCACCCCTCTGAGTAATACCCCTCCCCACCCTTTCACTATATATAAGGGTCTGGTGACTTCTGTTTCAGTGTATCTGAAGAAGTGTGCATGCACACGAAAGCTCATACCAAGAACAAACTTAGTTGGTTTCTAAGGTGCTACTGGAAGGAATTTTTTTATTTTGTTTTGACTATGACAGACCAACACTATTGTTTTGACTTTGACTATGACAGACCAACACGGCTATCTACCTGTAAGATGGCCTCAGTAATTCCGGGAAAATCGGGGCACTTGGTGGGTCTGCCACAGGTTCCCCCAACCCTGTTAGTCACATTTCCCATACCTTGTGAATGACTTAGTGCATACAGACCTTCTGTATACAAGCCCTGTAAGCACTCCGTATGTTTGTACACATACCATTTGTTCACACGCTATACAAAATGTTCAGATTGGAGTAGTGGAGGGTCCCGGGGCACCATCCTGCTTCCTCCTCTTGTACCAAGGGTCTATACCACTGAGCCTCTTGGGCTTGCCAATCAGAAGGTCGGCGGCTCGAATGCCCGCAATGGGGTGAGCTCCCGTTGCTCAGTCCCAGCTCCTGGCAACCTACACACCAGTGCAAGTAGATAAATAGGTACCGCTGTGGTGGGAAGGTAAATGGCGTTTCTGTGCGCTCTGGTTTCCATCATGGTGTCCCATCATGTCAGAACAGTTTAGTCCTGCTGGCCACATGACGCGGAAAGCCGTCTGAGGACAAACGGCGGTTCCCTCGGCCTGAAAGCGAGATGAGCGCCGCAACCCCATAGCTGCCTTTGACTGGACTTAACCGTCCAGGGGTCCTTTACTTTTACCTTGTTACACCTGCATCATGTTTAATGTCTTCGTGACTCAACCGAAATCTACAATACAGGGCCTACTAACTTCCTGACCTGCCTGCACGTTTGAATATCTGTATTTCTGACACTATCCCCAGCAGAGTTAACACTGTGTACATACCAGGGTTTCATATCTCTTAATCAGTGAAGTTTTTCCAGTAACTGCGACACTTCTAACATGTTTTTTGTTGGGGGGGGGAGGTGTCGGTACTGCAGACCCTTGAGTACCCCCAGGGGAAAAAAACCCTCCACTGCTCTTAACGTTTAAATGAGCCCTTGCTCACTCTAGTTTAACAGCCCTTTCTCAGGGTAGCATTCTGCGCCACAGACACAGCACCAAAAAGGCTCCACGCTGCATCCAGCTGTGAATATCCTCTGGTGATATGCAGATTCTGCAGTAACATTCTGAGATGTTAACAAGAAGCTGCAGTGAGATAACCCTTCCACGGCTGACCTGCAGTCCCCAAGCAATAACTGCCTCAGACACAGGAGCCAAGCCAGAGTTGGCCGCTTGATAGAACGAGGTGGTGGAACCTTACTGGTCCCTCACGTCACCTGATCCTTGCCGAGTTGGTCGCTGCAACACCAATCTCTGGCAATTTATAGCAACGGCGCTGAAGTTGTCCTGCGGCAAATTGCTATGGTGACATCGTACGGATTAAGGTGCCTTTGTTTCAGCCCCGTGTCCAAGATGTTGCAAAGAAGAAGAGGAGGAGGAGGAGGAGGAGGAGCTTGGATTTGATATCCCACTTCATCACTACCCTAGGTAAAGGTAAAGGGACCCCTGACCATTAGGTCCAGTCGTGAACGACTCTGGGGTTGCGGCGCTCATCTCGCATTATTGGCCGAGGGAGCCGGCGTACAGCTTCCAGGTCATGTGGCGAGCATGACTAAGCCGCTTCTGGCGAACCAGAGCAGCGCATGGAAACGCCGTTTACCTTCCCGCTGGAGTGGTACCGTACCTATTTATCTATTTGCACTTTGACATGCTTTCGAACTGCTAGGTTGGCAGGAGCAGGGACCGAGCAACAGGAGCTCACCCTGTCGCGGGGATTCGAACCGCCAACCTTTTGATCGGCAAGCTCTAGGCTCTGTGGTTTAACCCACAGCGCCACCCGCGTCCCAAAGGAGTCTCAAAGCGGCTCACATTCTCCTTTCCCTTCCTCCCCCACAACAAACACTCTGTGAGGTGAGTGGGGCTGAGAGACTTCAAAGAAGTGTGACTAGCCCAAGGTCACCCAGCAGCTGCATGTGGAGGAGCGGAGACGCGAACCCGGTTCACCAGATTACGAGTCTACCGCTCTTAACCACTACACCATACTGGCTCTCAGATCACCTTATAAAATAGCTCCTTTGACACTTACCTTTGTATGTTGGTACTGTGGTCATCTTGTCATCGGAAGAATATTTCCGTTCCTGAGGCAAGCAAGGAGGCACTCGATTAATGGGGTAAGGGTTGTAGTCTTGCTTATACGTAGACAACAGGTCCATAGCTGCATTACTCTTGAAATATTGTTCAGGCGGCCTCAGCTTTATAGGCGACACTTCATGAGGGACGTAATCTCTCCTGTAAACAAGAACTCAATTGTGTTAATATCTAGAACCGAGGAAAAACATGTGTCTATATTGCGCCGGTCCTTAGATAATGTTCTCAGACAGGTTTAACGCCCCTGGAAGCTGGCAGGGGATTGGGGTGACAAGCCAACTCGCCCTGTTCCTGCAACTGTGGTTTGTTTTCATTGTTCCTAATGTTGAGTTTTAGGTTTTTGTGACCTGCCTGGGGACCTGCTGGTGAAAGGCAGGTAATAAATTTAATCATCATAAATGATAATAGTCTTCAATTTTTTTACACCCAAGTCCCATATCTAGCCCAAACATGCACTTGAGGACACACTTTTTATTTGCCCCCTGATACATCTGTATGGTGGTAATCAAGCTAGGAATCTGTAGTGGGTCCTAACTTGGCAGCTAAAGGCCAATCGTTTAAAGAAAAAGAAACTCACAAGCGTTGTGCTTAGCAGGACATTGCTCTGCTGCTGCTGCTGCTGCTACTATTATTGCTGTTGTTTACAAACGCAGGTGGCGCTGTGGGTTAAACCACAGAGCCTAGGGCTTGCCGATCAGAAGGTCGGCGGTTCGAATCCCCGCGATGGGGTGAGCTCCCGTTGCTCGGTCCCTGCTCCTGCCAACCTAGCAGTTCGAAAGCACGTCAAAGTGCAAGTAGATAAATAGGTACCGCTGCAGTGGGAAGGTAAACAGCGTTTCCTTGCGCTGCTCTGGTTCGCCAGAAGCGACTTAGTCATGCTGGCCACATGACCCGGAAGCTGTACGCCGGCTCCCTCGGCCAATAAAGCGAGATGAGCGCTGCAACCCCAGAGTCGTCTGCGACTGGACCTAATGGTCAGGGGTCCCTTTACCCTGTGCTCCCTTCTCCAACCCGCAGCTTCTTCTTCCAAGTCTAATGAAGCCCCATAGTTAAGGCTGCATCTATACGTTCTTGAGTATCATAGCTAGGGACAGTTCAAAAGCCTCCTGTTCTGCAAGAATTCTCAGTTTTTAGACAGAGGCTTTGAGATTACATCTGTGAGCTCCTTTAGTACCCCTGGGTGCAGCTTATCAGGCCCTGGAGATTTGAATTTGTGGCAAAGTAACTAGGTGTCCCCTTGCCACCTGTCAAGCCTTGTTTCGCAATGGCTGTGATTTAATATTTTTTTATGCCCTGTACTCCTTCGATGGTCCGCTCACCATAATAAACATTGGGTTGGTCTTCCCTGTCTCAGTTTATGAGGCCAAAATATGGCTGTCCAAACGTAACCAGGGTGTTGCCCAGAGGTATTAGTGTTACGGAGAAAGGACAACATCCATTCTGCACTCTCTGCTCTCTCCATCCAGCAGGATAACAAACCCTCCATCACTTCCCTCCTCAAGTCCTGAAAAACAGGACTTCACCCCACACGGGACTGCAACACACATCTTTTCCCAGGTATGTCTATTTCTTGGCTCACAGATACCCATCCCTTGCCATTTTGTTACCTCATTGTGGAAATTCCCTCCATGGGGACTGGCTGCTTATTGTACTCTGTGACGGGTTTGCAGGATTCTCTGGGTTCAAATTTGGGATAAAGTAGGTACTTGTCTGTATACTCAGTAAGGAGACATGGCTTCTCGTTCATTTCAAAGGGTCTGGTTAGATGAGGGCAACGATGGCGCCTGGAGGAAGCACAAAGGTTAGGAATTAGTTGGCGTACAAAACAAGACTCTTGAGAGTCCCATGGACTGCAAGAAGATCAAACCTATCCATTCTGAAGGAAATCAGCCCTGAGTGCTCACTGGAAGGACAGATCCTGAAGCTGAGGCTCCAAGACTTTGGCCACCTCATGAGAAGAGAAGACTCCCTGGAAAAGACCCTGATGTTGGGAAAGATGGAGGGCGCAAGGAGAAGGGGACGACAGAGGACGAGATGGTTGGACAGTGTTCTCGAAGCTACCAATATGAGTTTGGCCAAACTGCGGGAGGCAGTGGAAGACAGGAGTGCCTGGCGTGCTCTGGTCCATGGGGTCACGAAGAGGCGGACACGACTAAATGACTAAACAACAACAAAACGAAGAACTTTATTTGTCTCAGCTCAGCAAACTGCTTCCAGGGACAGTGCTGAGGGCTGAGACATGTGGCATAGTAATAAAGAAGAGATCCTTAGAGCATGTGCAGAGATCCTTTCCCATGGCACAGGTTCACCAGAGCTAGCCCTAAAACACTTTACAGGGGGAAGAAGAGGGACGGCAAGCCTTGCTAGTCACAGAAGTATGGTTTCCTGCCAAGTTTAAATGCGAATGCTTTTCCGTTTTGAAATTAATTTATACCTCACCTGTGAAGGAAGGCAATGTTGCTGCTGCTTCAAATGTGGGAACCTTAGGCAAAACCGCAAATGAAATAAATCCCCTCGGGTCTCAGGGAATATTGACAGTTGCATCCAGAGATAAGTCTGCCTTTCCTGTATTAAAATTCAGTGGCCCATGCTGTTGACCTCCCTCTCCCTCTGCAGAAACCCAAGAAATGCTGGAGTGCCTACAGGTGATTTAATGGGAACAATCTGGAACATTTCTAGTTGAGAGAAGGTTCTGGTCCCAGGCCTCTTGAGCAGGGATGGGGTTGGAATTCAGTTTGATTTGCATTACCCAGTTCGCAGTTCCTAAAACAGTACGCAAACCCAAATGCTGGTATTGGTTAAAATTTGCGCTTCTCCAAGATGAGGACCAAACAATAAATACAGGGGGAAATAGTAGGTTAATGGGAACTGAAACTGTAATGAGGCAGAAGTCTACAATAAAAAATAAGAGATCCAACCCACACTGAAGGTTCACAATATACAAGAAATACCAATACAGGCTGGAATCATATTAAATAGAATCTATCAGGTGATAGGTATTGGGAATGTTTACTTTATCATTCCGTTATAGTTAAGTTTTCTCAATTTGTTTTTGCTTTTTCTTTTCTTTCCTTTCTATTCTTTTCTTTTTTTATGTACGTTGACATGTATGATTTTGTTTCCTTTCCTTTCCCTTTCATATAGGTTATTAGTGTATGTATTTGTTAACTATGTACAGTGGACCCTCGACTTACGAAGATAATCCGTTCCGACGGAATCTTCGTAGGTCGAAAACATCGTAACTCGAGTCCCCATAGGAATGCATTGGGAGAACGCATTCGTAGGTCGAAAAAACCTTCGTAAGTCGAGGAAACCGCATCTAAAACGGCCGCAACATCCTTTCGGAAGTCGAAAAAATTCAGAAGCGGCGGCCGCTTTGATCCCTTGTAACTCAAAAAATGAGGAAGTCGGGTCACTCGTAAGTCGAGGGACCACTGTATTTATATATGTTTTGGCTAATAAAAAATAAATAAAAATTTGCGCTTCTCTTGAGTTGAAAACTTGCAATGAAAACTTGTGTAGAAAAACAAGTGTATAAGGAGGAAAGCATACACGTGAAATGCATATTGAAAGCAATACACAAACTGAAGTGTAGGTGGGTTCCCATGAGGCAAGACACAGTGGTAGCAGCAATAACCTTTATTGAACAAACAGAACTGGACAACAGGGGCAAAGCAACTGCTTATATACATTTCTGAAGGCCTGGGCCACTCCCACTCCCAACGTGATTGGCTGTCTAAACTCCCAAGCTGCGAATCATGACTCAGAGTTTTAAGGGCCAATGGCAGAGGCCCAATTCCTGAAATGTTCTGTGATTGGACATCATGTAGCGAATTAGAAAACAGGGGCTCAGAATCCTTAGTCCAGACTCCATCTCAGGCAAACACAGACCTCTGAATACATAACCCAAACATTAGGTTAAATTGCTTCCAAAAACATGTATATTGGGCAAAAGTACATACAAAATTTTCTAGAAGAAATGCAAGCTAAAATGGTGACAGGTCTTTGAGGTTTTTCAATAATGCAAACTGATGTGGGAATGTGGTGAACTGAAGTTAAGACGGGAGAAACAAGAAACTCAAAGAAACCCAAACAGAGTTTGATTCATCCCTACGGTACTTCTGGGTTTATCTTGATTCACAGAAATCACCCGCAGAGTCCTATGTCCTGATCGTTAAAAATTCCAAATTCTGGATTCAGAATCTTCAGTTCCAAACTTTAATTAGTTAAGGGAGTGGAGAGTGGAAAATAGTAGTTGGGATCTATTTTCAGCACCTGGAAGTGAAATTTAGAGCCAATGCAAATGGTGAAATGGACCTCTACCTGTTAGCTATGGCCCCATTGAAGTCACAATGGCTGGGCCAGTAGAAATGGTGGCAACCTCATTGTACAGAGCTGGAGTAAAACATACCAAGTTATTACCGCTATTAAATCAGACCTAAATCAGACCATCGCAGAGACACTCTATTGTAATTTAATGTTAGAAAATACACTTTATTTATGGCAGCTGGTCTTTAGTACCAACTGCCCACAGAACTGGGATCTAGTTGATCAGAAAGCCACACATTTTTGTACTTGTGACTTACACTGTCGAAGCAGCCTGATGCATGACATCATCTGCACACAAGTGAATTTCCAAGTTCATGCAGATCATTAAAAGGCCATGAAATAGCGGTGCAAATCATAAAGCACTAGCCGTGAATCCCCAGGGCAAGCTCTGAACCAGCTCAAACATTCTTCTCGCTGACCTAAACAAACTTCCTTTCCTGAGTCAGGCAAAGAGAAATATTCAAGCCAAATGCATTTTTCTTTTAAATACAGCAAATTTCTGGCATTGTTCTATACCTCAGCGACTTTCTTCAAGTTCGCCTGATAATTTTTGTCATCTGAAGTGAAATTAACCACTTAAAAATAATTCAAGTATCTTATCCCCCTTTTCTCTTTGCAGCTGTTACAAGAACCTGAACTTACTGAAGAGAAAATAAGAGTTGCGTCCAGTGAGCTACTCAGGCGTTCAGGGGGCAGACAAGGAATATTCCAGCTCTTTTTCTGGGTGGAGGGGCTTGTTTGGTAAAAGGAGAGGGGCACTGCAATGTGCTCAGCACACTGCCAGCAAATGACTGGGGGTTGTGGGGAAACGTGGCAAGAGTTGGATTCTACCTAGCTATCTCTTATGCTTCCCCCAAGTCCAGTTTCATGGTGCCACTTCTTTTAAGATCACATCGTCATGACCTTTGTCGTTGGGTGCGATATGAAGAAAATATTTATTTGCAGAGATGTATTATACGGGCCTCCTAAACCTTACTCTCAAGAGATCTGGATGATGTCGGTATGACTTACATTCCAAACAATCTTATGAGGTAGGCTAGGCAGAGAAAGAGAAAGAGAGAGTAACTGGCCCAAGCCAGCCCAGAGAGCTTCCTGACTTGGCAGGATTTGAACCCAACCCTCTCCAGTCCAACCAAGCACTTTAGCCACTGCACTTCTCTGGCTCTCATGATGAAGGTCATCATGAGGTAGCCCCAATTGCCAAGTCAGTTATACCAATCTTATTTATCCACACTATTTGTGTTTTCCATATGTATATCCAGTGAGGAACCTCAGGCCTCTCTTTTGCCCTCAGGACTCCCCCAAGCCACACCCTTTACTGGTCCTGCTCCACAGCCTCCTGGATTGCTTTGGGCTGGCTAGAACGTCCCATGATGTGAGATAACACTTTTTGCTCGACCAGATAGAGGTTAGCATGGTTGGAAGGGAGTTGAGTGTGCAAGGTTTAGCATCATAGCCTTTGCCCCATCCATCCCCTTCTGGTCCTATTCACCACTGGAATGCAAAATTGTTCCCCATCCCCGATATAAATGAGCCTGATGCCAGGGCCACTTTGACAATATGGACCCTGCCACTTTGACAATATGGGCAAGGTAGCCATGCAGTCAGGGTTGGCAGAAGCACATCTCTCCAGGTTTCTAGATTGCTTCTGGCTAGAGCTAGGCGAGATATCAAAATATCATCCAAAAGCAGTTTGAAGTCCATATTGTGATATCAGCTTCATAATTTTTGACCTGGCAATATATCACAAATCATGAGGTGTGTGTGTGTGTGTGTGTGTGTGTGTGTGTGTGTGTTATGCAAAAATTGCAATGTGGGGAAAACCATGAAGGCAGCCATTGTCTCTACAGAGCTCCTTCCTTATTTCAGGCATTGTGATATATCACACAGCTTCCCAAACTGTGTGTCGTGACACTTTAAGTGTGTCAACTGCAGTGTGTAGGTGTGTCACACGAACACCCTCCGTGCTCCTCTCAGGGTTGGAAAGGGGTTAGTTTAACCTGATGTATCACGGCGTTGGAAACCAGATACTGCACAGCCCTACTTCTGGCCTGGCCATTTCAATAGAATTATCTTACTGCCTCCTGCCCCCCTTGACATGGCAGAGGATTTTGGGGGGTGCTCTGTGTTTATACAGGAAACTCTTTGCACTGCCTGGTAGAATATGTATGTCGCCAAACACTCATGGGCTATGGAGGAGAATATTATGGATATCAACCCACACCAAGGAAAATCTTTAACCCATATCTTTGCTAAAGTATTATAAAGCACCTTCTGCAGCTAAAGGTGTTGCTGTGTTGCATTGTCTGCCTTGAAGCTATATTGCTAGCTCATCCTCAGAGCCTACGATGATTTGGCTGGCTAAAAACACATGGCCCGCCAAGCTGAAATAGGCTTTTCTGTAACACCTAGAGCTGCAGAGGTTCTTTATGACCCATGCGCGGATGGTGCGGAAGAAAGATCTTTCATTTCACGAACTGATAGTGACGAGTGCTATCCTGCTTCCTTTATGACCTCGACTTTGCATTGTTAAAATCACCCCTAGTAATTAGAAGTGAATAGGGTGGATTTCTAGACGCTTGGCCAAAGTCCTGGGCCCCAAGTTGTCAGCCGGTGT
This sequence comes from Darevskia nairensis, assembly GCA_034642065.1. Taxonomy (NCBI): domain Eukaryota; kingdom Metazoa; phylum Chordata; class Lepidosauria; order Squamata; family Lacertidae; genus Darevskia; species Darevskia nairensis. Next base: position 1,654,479 of record JAWWNI010000439.1, read on the forward strand.
GACGAGATGGAGTGCCGTTAGAAAGGGATCTGACAGCATCTCGAAGATTCACCTTCTTCATGAAACAAGGGCCTTTGTGACACGAAATTGGGGAATGAGCCTCAGGAGCACACATGAACCAAGCACCATGGAAGTGTTGTCTTGGGGGATCTCCTGAGGCTGCAGCCAGGAAAGGATGTTACCAGAGACCCAAATTCCTGAACTGGGAAACTAATATAGCAAAAAATTGAGGGCTACTGAATATTCATAGAATCGTTGCGTTGAAAGGGATCCCAAACCTCTGCAAGTGCCGGATTTACATATAAGCTAAACAAGCTATAGCTTAGGGCCCCACTCTCTTGGGAGCCCCCCAAAAATTTAAAAGGGAAAAAAACCCTGGATGTACATTTCCAAAATATCTTATATTCCAAAATATAAGATAAAAAACAAATAAAATAAAACCTACATGCAGCAAGTGTTTTGTGTTGTGTCGGCTCCTATGATTGAAGTCATGGGCCCCGCCTGCTAGCCTGCTCCCTAAAATATCCCTGGTTTGCTCCTTTCTATATATAGGGTGCCAACATTCTGCATGTGCAAATGGCTTTAGATACCTATTAGGTCCATAAATTATCATATAGCATATATTCAACACAAAAAACAGAGACAATTTGTTGTTGACAAAGGACAGCTGGACATAGAAAGGCCCCATTACCTTCAGGAGCTGAGGGCCTCATCCAACCTAAATCCGGCCCTGCCCTCTGCGATGCAGGAATATGCAGCTCTGCCATTATTGGGATCGAACCTGCAACCTTGAAATTATCAGCACCATGCTCTAACCAACTGAGCTATCCAGGCCCTGTAATTCAGATTTTCAAGACACAGGGATCATGTCCTTGTAGGAAAGTGCTCAAAAGTATCATATAAATTGCATGACGTCACACAATTACCGGGTTATGATTTGTGTATGGGAATGGGTGAATCTGTCAATTTTGATTTCTTTCAGTTTCTCATTTCTTCCCCCCCCCACCACCACCACCTTAAATACAGTTCTCCACATTTCTACATCAGTTTGCATTTTAAAAAAAGAAAAAAAATCCTCATGAATGTTCACCGGCATTTTAGTGCGACTGTCTCCTCATGTAAACATATGTGCATTTTAGTAACTATCCCTTGGAGAATTGCACTGCGAAATCTGGAGAAGTGTGGGCTTTGAAGAATGGCTGGGTTTTTGTTTTGGGAAGCACAGATAGGGAAATGCCTTTAATTGTGAACGGAACTGAATTTCTCACCACCCTCATTCACGTATAGAGACACTTGGGAAACTGTAACATGCTCACAGCTACCCATAATAAAAATAATATTTTTTTATTTGTACCCCGCCCATCTGGCCGGGTCTCCCCAGCCACTCTGGGCGGCCTCCAACAAATATTAAAATACATCAAAATCACAAGTTAAAAACTTCCCTAAACCCATGTTATGTACACACAGATATGCACACAGCTTTCAGACAATTCCCTACCAAAAATTCCTGTTGGGAGTGGAGTTTGCATGTGTGTAACTGTGGCCAACAATAGCTCTATCATCAAGTTTGTGGGGAAACTCTGCTGTGGCCCTGAAAAGACCCTTCAGAGAGCACTCAGTGGGCCCCATGCGTAAGTTGCATGCACTTCTGCAAATGCCATAAGAATGTGGCTAATCTGCTGCATCGGCTGCGACTCCTTGAACGATGTCAAATACCTTACTTTTCCATGTACACTGGTACCTCGGGTTACAGATGCTTCAGGTTACAGATGCTTCAGGTTACAGACTCCGCTAACCCAGAAATAATACCTCGGGTTAAGAACTTTGCTTCAGGATGAGAACAGAAATCACGTGACGGCAGCGGGAGGCCCCATTAGCTAAAGTGGTGCTTCAGGTTAAGAACAGTTTCAGGTTAGGAACGGACCTCCGGAATGAATTAAGTTCTTAACCCGAGGTACCACTGTATAAGACTGTTTTTTTTCTTTTTAAAAAAAGTGGGGGTCGTTTTATACATGGGTAGTGCCTAGGGTGGACGTTTGATTGGTTGCTGCCGAGGCTGTCAGTGGCTATTGTGCGTGTTATTGGCTGCTGCATCAATGGGTGGTGTTGATTGGCTGGCGCTCCAGCAGATGGGTGGGCGATTGGCAGTTTCTGCCGGTGATGGGACAGACGGGAGGCAGATTTAGCGACGCGTGCAGGTGAACAAATTTTCGGCAATCCCCTCTAAAAAGAACTCCACAACCCTGGGTAACCCCCCCCCCAAAAAAGCTCAACAACTCGGCAGCAGTATTGTGTATTGGGCAGGCGTCCATGCAGCCGTGAATCATTGGGGTGAGCATCTGAGCATCCACCCGAGTCCGCTTATTCTGGTTGGGCCAACGAGGGATGCGTTGGGATGCCCTCATGCCAAAGTTACAACGCGAAATCACCTCTCACGGTCCCCCGGACACCTTGCTGATTCACCTGGGCGAGAATGACCTGGTTGCCCAAAAGAGCATCAGTCTAATCATGGCAGCAATTGCAGATACTGAAACAATCAGGACAATTTCCCACCGATACCACCATCTTCTGGTCTGAGCTTCTTCCGCGTCTGAAATGGAGAGGGGCTTTCAAGCCTTCTCGCCTCAGCCACGCCCTAGTAAAAATCAACAGTGCTATATGCAATGCGACACTGTGTCTTGGTGGCCGAATGATAAAACATCCAGCCATTAAATCTGACCAACTGGACCTTGTCAGAACTGACCGAGTGCATCTTACACCTATAGGGATTGAGCGTTGGTTGAGAGACATGAAGCAGAGCCTTGAAGAGTGGATTCCGCTGTAGGTAGTCTTGGCGGCGTGCCTGCGATTCTGGGGTCTCAGGTGGCAGTTTTAGGTCTTGGGTGGAATCCTTTAGTCCAGGGGTAGGCAACCTAAGGCCCATGGGCTACAAGCGGCCCACAGGGGTTGTTTAACTGGCCCACGAGCCACTCCCGAACTGAGAACCCGCTTGGCGAGTCCCCGCGTGCTGTGCTAAACTGGCGCAGCGCGGGGCAGTGACTCATTTCCGCGGTGCCGGAAATCGCGTCTGCGCAGACGCAGGAAATTGCGAGATCTCCACTGGAGTGAACTGGCCCAGGCAAGGTAAACCTTGCCGACCCCTGCTTTAGTCTAACAACAGAAGAAGAAGAAGAAGAAGAAGAAGAAGAAGAAGAAGAAGAAGAAGAAGAAGAAGAGGAGGAGGAGGAGGAGGAGGAGGAGTTTGGATTTGATATCCCGCTTTACCACTACCCAAAGGAGTCTCAAAGCGGCTCACATTCTCCTTTCCCTTCCTCTGTGAGGTGAGTGGGGCTGAGAGACTTCAGAGAAGTGTGACTAGCCCAAGGTCACCCACCAGCTGCATGTGGAGGAGCGGGGAAGCGAACCTGGTTCCCCAGATTACGAGTCTACCGCTCTTAACCACTACACCACACTGGCTCTCAGAAGGGAGTGAAGTGGCGACTCATCCCTTCCATGCCGGCGGCAATAGCAGAATACCCTGTTAGAGGGGTCTTGAGGGGAGTCTCTGTCCACAAGCGCACGGCAAATGGGTCATAGAACTCCCCCCAGCATCACAGGAGGGGACCAGCTGTGTAAACGCACGTTTTGCAGTGGTCCCATATTCTTATTTGACCCTGCCATGCCTCAGACCCCCAACTGGGGCCTGAGAGGGATACATGTCCAATGCCTATGCCAAGAGGTTTCCTACACCTGAAATTTAATAAAGTTGGGGCCATTTTAATCCCAAAATATGTTGGGTCTACTCCTTTGCCCTTGAGGTCTGGCTCACGGGGTAAGGAGGGACTGCGCCTGGGCATGCAAACAACGGTCTACGTTCTTCTTATTTTTTGAATACCCTTGCATATAAATTTCAAGGCAGTTTACAACCGTACACTAAAACAACTAGAAGCAAGAAAGGGAAACACCCAAGGCAGAGAGACCTAACAATTCTTCATCCAGCTGGAAAAGCTTGTCGAAACAAGAACATCTTCAATTGTTTCCGGACACTACAAATACCGAGTGCCTGCAATATCTCAACATGATAGGATGATTTTTATAAGATATATATACATGGGAATGCAGGATAGCTTACAGAGATAATGTAAGGAAGCAAAAGCATACATGTGCAACACATCACAACGTATCACACAGGAATATTAGATGTGGTAATAGTATTAAGAAAATGAAAACACATTGCAGATAAAGGCATATGGAAATGACAGCCTGTTGCCTTTAGACAGTGAGTGGTTTTGAAATAAAACTTAAAGGGGCAGTGAAAAGCAACTCCTCCTTTGGGGAAAGCAAAAGTTTGAAGTCTCTACGCTTATGACTTTAATCCAAAACCTCTACAGGGTTAGCTGGAACTCCTGCAGAGCTCAGAAGCATTTTCCGAATGCCATGGTTGTAACATAGCGCTCTGGATGATAAACCTGATTCCATGAACGCTTCCCGAATGCTAAAACATAGACCAACAGTTGCATGTGCCAATAAACGCAAGTTGGCCATGAAAGCTGGCATTTTGAACATGCAACCAGTACAACACACACACAGACACCATTCATTGGTGAAAAGAGCTACTCTTAAGAACGTGCCAAATATCTCTCTTTACACCGAGGATCATTATCTGAGCATTATTGCCCCACCCTACACTGTGACATATTGGCCAAGACTGCATATACACCATACACTTAAAGCACATTTGAACCCAGGGGCCAGCAAACTTTTTCAGCAGGGGGCCGGTCCACTGTCCCTCAGACCTTGGGGGGGGGCGGACTATATTTTTGGGGGGGAATAATGAACAAATTCCTATGCCCCACAAATAACCCAGAATGCATTTTAAATAAAAGGACACATTCTAATCATGTAAAAACATGCTGATTCCTGGACCCGGATTTAGAAGGCGATTGGGCCAGATCTGGCCCCCGGATCTTAGTTTGCCTACCCATGTTTTAACCCAAAGAATCCCGGGGATTGTAACTTGTTAAGGCTGCTGGGAATTGTAGTGCTACGAGGGGTAGACTACAGTCCTCAAGATTATTTGAGGAGAGCCATGTTCTTTAAATGCATGGTGCGTACGCAACCAAAGGCTCTGGAGCCATTGCTGTATGCTATGTGTATTAGCTCTGTAACGGCCGGTCCCACACTGACGTGTAAAACAGGGTATGTGATTAGGCTGACTGACAATAACAGATTCATATTAAAAATTTTTAAAGACTTTTAATATGCTTTTTATCACATGATCAGACTTTGTGTACTTCAGTAGAAAAGCAGCAGCTCAAACATATTATTATTATTATTATTATTATTATTATTATTATTATTTCATCCATCAGAATAACCACTTAATATTACAATCCGGACAGGCAGCTTTATAAGGGCGTGGGGGGTGGACAAAGATCGAAATCCAGATCTTTATTGCTTAGCCAAAGGCCATCATCTGTCCCTACAACAGTATGATAAGACGTGAGATGCCACTCAAAACGGTTTTAAAACCAAGAGCATTGTTCATTGCAATAGCCTATATACATTGGATATCTTTTACAATATGATTATTATTTTTAAGTTTACTCTTATGATTAATAACAGCAAATAACGTCCTGCCCGTTCATAATCTAACTCAACACTTTAACAACAGAGTTGACAGTCCCCTGCTATCTGACAATTCTCCATGGACTTTCGTTATACTAAGCCATGCTGTCAGTCAAGACATGTGGGGATTCAGCTCATTCCACAAAAACCACAATTAGAAAACCAGCTAGATAAAACATGATCTGGTTTGTCCGCAAAAAGAGCAGCATTCTGTCCTCCCCAATTCCTTTTGTTCCCCCAACCACTTTGCTACTAATTTATAGCTATGGCGACTCTATAGACTGAGCTGCAGTAATTTATACGCCAGAATTTCCGCCCCAGGGTATCCAGAGACCTCGGGGCTCCTCCAGAGAAATTCCTCTGAACCATCCTTCTGAATGTTCAGAGGGGAAGCTATTCTGCCCTTCCAAGGTGAATAGTCATATTTTCAGGGGCTCAAGGGGCCAAAGAGGGAACCGATGAACATCTTCCCCCTTTCGCTTATGTTAGCAGCTGCATCTGTTGGATCAAAAGCTCTTGAGCAAATAGAAAGGCAAAACTGGTTGCAACCCTGGAGCTACACTGTTTTGCAAAATAAAACTTTGGTGTTCTCTAGTGTGGGTATATATACGTACAGTTTAATGGTTATTTTTTAGGAAAGCAAAACCAAAGTTCTAAAAATGCACAAATCTGTGCTCTGAACTGGCTCTGGCTGCTGCGATAAGAGTCAGCTGTGATTTATCAGCCACTGGGAGCATTTTATTAATTCCGAATGAGGTCAATAGTCTGAGAAGAGGACAGACATTGGAGCATGTTGTTAAAGACTCTCGTGAATGTCTCCTCTTTATAAGCTGCAGCGAGGCAGAGTCATTACAAGGTCAGCTTCTTTACTGTCAGCTCGCAGGGTCAGCAAAGGGTCTGCCATGAGATCATTACATTTCTCAAGGCAGACGGCCTGTCATGGCATTCGCTTAAAAACTTCCCTTTGTCTTTTGAAGGCTGTAATCCTAAACACGCTCGGGGCAGCCCTGCAAAGCAGAATTAACTGCTTTTTCAAGTCAATGACTTTGTCCTCCTTCCTGGTTTTCTGGTTTAGGCACAATGGTACATGTGAAAGCCACCAGGTTGTTGTTGTTTAGTCGTGTCCGACTCTTCGTGACCCCCTGGACCAGAGCACGCCAGGCACTCCTGCCTTCCACTGCCTCCCGCAGTTTGGTCAGACTCATGTTGGTAGCTTCAAGAACGCTATCCAACCATCTCGTCCTCTGTCATCCCCTTCTCCTTGTGCCCTCCATCTTTCCCAACATCAGGGTCTTTCCCAAGGAGTCTTCTCTTCTCATGAGGTGGCCAAAGTCTTGGCACCTCAGCTTCAGGATCTGTCCTTCCAGTGAGCACTCAGGGCTGATTTCCTTCAGAATGGATAGGTTTGATCTTCTTGCAGTCCATGGGACTCTCCTTCCTGGTTTTCTGGTTTAGGAACAATGGTAGATATGAAAGCCACCAGGTAGGTGCATCAAACGGCTAGACGAGTTGCAACCTTGCAAGTCCATCATTGGACCTCTGGCTCCTTTAAAGGCAGGGTGGAGAATTATATCTGGGCCTCTGGTGAAGGGATTAAGCCTCCCGAGTTTTCTTAGTGTAAATCTTCCTGAAGCTGCTGTTTGCCCCAAGGTGTTTTTCTTAATTTGCACCAGGAAAATGAAAGAAGGGGGGACCGACCAGGAGTATATATGTTAAATACTTTGAATAATGGTTATATACAATTGGCAGATAGGGAAATGGAACCCCCGCCTCTCTCTCTTGTGAAGATCAAGATATAAAGGTGACCGAGGGCAACATAGATATATTTATAATTTTGTGTATTATGAGGATCATATGAGGATTCTTAATGTGTTTTATCTTCTTTTTCTCTTTAGTTTCCATTCTGGTTGATATATTGTTTTCTATTTTCTTTTTAGTTTAGTTGGATTTTTATGATATATTAGGTTGAAAACCCTTAATAAAATTGATTTTTTTAAAAAAAGAAAGGAAAATGACATGGAGGAAGGATTAACTCCCCTTTTAGCAACACCATAGTCCAGATCCAATTGAACACTGAACTGTAAAACGCAATACAGAATGCAAAACTTTCAGCAGCATACAGAGGTTGGTCAGAGTCCGAAATTTGGATAGGATGGTTTGGAATCTATTTTCCAAATTAACTGCATGTTTATAAATGTAAAAAAAAAAAGTACAGCAGCACACAGATGGCAACCTGGGACCATAGCAGCACCAGATAAAGAATGGTTTGTGGCCTAGCACATATTGCAGTCCATTAACAGAAAATTAGGATGACAAAGAAGTGATTATATAGGAAAAGCTACCCCAGCACATCTTCAGATGAGAAGTAGGAGGGTTTTCCTTCCAAACTGGGTATCCGTGCAAGCTTATTGCAAAAGCCAGTTAAATGCAAACAGGTGTGGTAATTAAGATCCTAAATACCAATTAAATGGGTAGAACATAATATTTCCTCCTTTGGTGAAACCCAATCTAAGAAAGAAGCTTCCTGAAGGAAGGATGTCAGAGATCAGAGAGAATTTTTGAGGCCTAAGACATCTTTCCTAATCCAAAAGTCAGCCGTCGGTTCTCAGCTGGCAGAAAGCAAGACTTATTTTACAAGCCCCCTGCCCACAAAAAGCTGCCATTCACTGAAGCTGATGAAGAAAAAGATATACACCCACAGCGACTTAAGAGGATTAGGGATGGGGCAGATTTTACAATGGGACCTGTTCAAATCATCTGATCGTTTGAGTTCTGGATCTGATTCACAGAGTTTCTTCCTGGCATTTGCTGCATTAGGAGTTATTTAGTTATTTCTCTCTATATATTTTTTATATCTGCGCTCATGTGGATCTCAAATGATATGATGGTGCAAGCAAAACAGAAGAGGAAACTCTCACATGTCGTGTTTCATTCACAAACAACGAAACTTCCAACTCTGCTACGCAAACCAAGAGAAAGAAAACAAGGGCTGAGAGACAGGGCACGATAAATAAAAATATGTGGATGTGGCTTTTTCACGTAGGCAGAACCAATCTCACTTCAACACCTCCGTTACTGTACGTTTCGGCTCCTGAAAGCCGAAAACCCGGAAGTGTTCCGGTTTTCGAACATTTTTCGGAAGCCGAACGTCCGACGCGGCTTCCGCTTGAGTGTGGGAAGCTCCTGCAGCCAATCTGAAGTCACGCCTTGGTTGTCGAACATTTCAGAAGCCAAACCGAGGTTTGACTGTATTTTGTTATTTTATGAGTGCCATGCTTTTAGCCTGCCACTGGTGGTATTCCATCAGAATCATTTCCTCTCCTAGCCAGCGCATTCATGCACATTATAAAATGTGTCCCAGCATGCTGTGGGCCATTGCCTTGGTAATAAACTATCCTTTTGTGAAGCATGCTGGGAAATTCTCCACAAAGCATTCTGAGCCAACAAGCACGATTGATGATGAAAGCAACCTCTTGATGCACACAAGGAATGCTGGGGTATTAGCACTCTTGCTACTGAAGGGGCAGTACTTCAATCCCAGCAACAGGTGTGTCTCCATAGCTCATCCGGTGGGAAAGCAGCACGGGTAAGTTGACTACAACAACTTCCGTATGAATGCCAACCACTGTGGTTGGCCTTCTAGGTTGGATGCAGACTGAGGTTGAAATCTCAACACAATGTACCTGGGAGTAGGCTCCGTGGAATTCAAGAGGACTAAAGTTTACGTAGACACGGTGAGGACCGCACGGTTCGTTGCTAATAAGTCCCACTGATTTCAATGGGTCTGCTCTAAATGTGGCTAAGTCTAGATTCAACCCACTGATGAAAAGCTCTGGGGTTTGTTCTACAGAGCTCAGTGCAGCAAGATGCCCCCCATTGTGGTTTGGCTCGGCAATATATGGTTTCCAACATTGCGATAGATCACCAGCTAAACATCGCAATATATCTTCAAAAATTATATAAAAAATTATTATTATCGCGATATACCAATACAGTGGGACCTCGACTTATGGCGATAATGCGTTCCAACGCAATTTCCGTAAGTCGAAAACATTCGTAAGTCGAATCCCCATAGGAATGCATTGAGCAAAAAAAATTCGTAAGTCGAAAAAATCCTATCAAAAATTCGTAAGTCGAAAAAATCCTATTTAAAGCGGCTGCGACTTCCTTTCGTAAGTCGAAAAATTCGGTTGCGGCGGCCATTTTGTTTCTCCCGGAAGTCATTCGTAACTCGAAAAATACGTAAGTCAAGTTACTCGTAAGTCGAGGTTCTACTGTATATCACAATGTCTGAAATAAGGATGGAGCTATGTGAGGGCACTGGCTGGCTTCACAGTTTTTCCTACATTGTGATTTTTGCATAGCACACACACATCATGATTCGCGATATATTGTCAAGTAAAAAAATTATGAAACCAGTATCACAATATAGACGGTTTTGGATAATATATCAATATATTGCACAACCCTATTTGCGGAAGGCAAACATGAGAAGTAATCACCAGGGAGAGGTTGCTCCTTTCACAACAGAAGTTGCTCAGGAGGAGCAAAGTTTAAAGGGATAAGCCTGAGTCACAAGCAACTTACAACCAAGCAAAAACTGCAATAATAAATAATAAAACCGTTTGAACATATTTAAAACAGGCTAACCAATACAGTATCATGGGCGCTATTCCCCAAATGCTGAGACAAAAAACGCCTTTGTCTGGCATCAAACAGATGAGAAGGATGGCTCCCCACACAACAGTGTAGGGAGTCCCGTTGCCACTCTCTAAACCTCCCTTGGAGAAGGCATACAGGGAAGGGGGATGATCTCAGGCTCCAGGCAGGTTCATATGGGGGCAAGATAGAGTGGTACCTCAGTTGTCAAACATAATCCATTCCGGAAGACCGTTCGACTTCCAAAACGTTCAACAACTGAGGCGCAAAGGGCGATCGGCAAATTCAATGGAGAAAAAAATGAAAAACCGCAGCGGGTGCTGTTCAACTTCTGAGGCACGTTGGAAAACGGAAGCAATTACTTCTGGATTTTCGGCGTTCAGCTTCCGAAACGTTCGGCTTCCAAGACGCTCGAAAACTGAGGTACCACTGTATTTCAAAACTAGCCGCAGGGAGGGAGAGCACATTTGCAGGGACTAATTATTTGACTGAGTAAAGAGCTAATACTTCCCCACCTATTCTCTCCCTAACCTCACATTCCATAGAATCATAGAATTGTGGTGTTTGCCTTATAATAATAATAATAATAATAAATCCATGTTGGGAATGAAGGTGGGCATTCAGTTATCAGCACCTTCAAATGTAAAGTACGTGTGTGTGTGTGTGTGTGCGCGCGCGCTACATGCTTCCCAAAAGCATAGAGCAGGTTTAAAGAGTGCACAGCAAAGGCAAGTGAATACAGGCAAAAGCACACACAGCAAACAGCAACCTCCACATTCTGGCATTCTAAAGTCTATGTTGCCACCTTGTGGAATTCAGAGGGAAAAAGATGCCGAGGAGAATCTTGTTGACAGCGACAGAGAACTACAGCAGAAACAGGACTACGGATCAGTGGCCCTGCCCAGGCCCTGCCCTCCTCTCCTCTCCTGGCCATCTCCTCTTAGCAGTGGGGGATAAAGGGCATCCAAGAAGCTTACTAGACTACAATATGGCGGCATCATCTTGAACTGTTCCCAATGCAAACGCCCAGCTCCATCTTGGTGCTACTTGCCTGCTGTTGCTACAACAATAATCTGAGGAAACAGCAAGGTTGAGTCTCAAGAGAGGCATATTTTGAACAAATCTGTCCAAAAACTGCTACCCCTAAATTTTGCTCCAATTCTCTGGCTATAATGGAACATTAAGCCCAATTTGGGATTAGACCAGACTGGGAAAATATTTTTTTTCTGATTTCCTAAGCAATGTTTCCAATAGTGGAGTGGAAAACACAGGAGGCTGCCTTATGCTGAGACATGCCATGGGTCCATCTATCTCAATATTGCCTAAATCATGGGTATGCAACCTATGGCCCGGGGGCCGGATTCGGCCCAATCGCCTTCTCAATCTGGCCCGCAGACGGTCCAGGAATCAGCGTGTTTTTACATGAGTAGAATGTGTGCTTTTATTTAAAATGCATCTCTGGGTTATTTGTGGGGCATAGGAATTCGTTCATTATTATTTTTTCAAAATATAGACCGGCCCCACACAAGGTCTGAGTGACAGTGGACCGGCCCCCTGCTGAAAAAGTTTGCTGACCCCTGCAGTAGTCTAAGCAGGAGCTAACCTGAGCATGCACCACTCTGGCAAGAAAGCCTGTGGGCAGGCAGCTCTCAGCCGGCGTACCAGGTGGAGCTGGTAGAGACAGCCAACCTGGACACAGAATTAACCTTCACCTCCATGGACAACTGGGAGTCCAAAATGACCCCAAGGCTAGGGTTGCCACAAAAGTTGTCGAGTTTTTGCCCAAAGTTTTAGAGCAAAAGAAAATTGCCATTTTTGTTCTTTTTTTTAAAAGGAAAATCAGCAAAAACAACACTACCGACATGCCGATTTCTGCCGGGGCACTGCTTCTGACTGCAGTATTCTGGGTATGTCCAGGAAATTCTGGATGTACTGCAAGCCTACCCAAGGCTTCAGGGGCACAGTAACCCCATTCAGGACCAAGGAGTCTCCCACACCTGCCCACCCCGTCCCCCCAAAACGGTACTTCTGTCTTGTCAGAATTCAACCTCAATCTGCTAGCTGCCATTATCAGATCCCATAGCCCAGAACCTACCAGCGTTGTTGTTAGATACGATTCAGAAAAGAATCAGATGCCAACTGGAGCATAAATGTTGATATTAGATGCACATTAGGTGCACAACAACAGCTACTCATGCGAAGACTCTTATTCAGATCCGAAAGGTCCTCTTCTGTGGATACAGCAAGTCTTCCCGGCAGAAGAAGTTCCTCTGGTTCCAGCCCAAATCCCTGTAACCTAGGGATGGAGAACCTGTGCTTCTCCCAGATGCTGATGCTGAGTTGGAGTTCAACAACTTCAGTCAGCCCAGCTTGAGATAGCCAGGGATGATGGGAGCTGGAGTCCAGCGACATTTGGAGGGCAACAAGTTCACCACCTCTGTGGTAACCTGTTGAACAGATGCACGCCTGTTTTGCAAACATACAATGGCTGAAGTGTGCCTTCCATTAAAGTCAATATTGAAAATAATGCACCTAGGTGGCTGTTCTTCTCCTGCTGCAGTTATTTGAATGGCTTCCGGAGCTTGTATACTCAGGTGAGGGCAGCAGGTGTTGAATGCCCTCTTAAAATGTAAATATTTCACACTAGGTACTTTTATCCATGTCTACATATTTTCACCTCGCCGTGAAGGATGAAGGAACGTTACATGCATTTAAAAACTTTTGAGAAGAGAAACTGCTTCCCATGTGTTCAGATCTCTTGGTCAAAGCAAGCCAGCAAGATACACACAGCTCTATTCTTTGGAGCAAAATAATAAATAGCCACCCTGTTGACACACAGGCAGTTGGATCACTCTCCAGCCCTGCAGAGGGTCCTGATGGATATCCCTAGCATGGCTCCACAGCCCAGACTAAATAGCTTCCTGCTGATAGATGCAGCATTCCCCTTATGTTATGCCCTGCAACAGGCAAGGTCACAAATAATTATATGCGCTAGGAAACATCAACAAGCCATCAGGCATCTGAAAGGACAGACGAGACAGAGACAGAAGTTCCACATTGTTATGTTGAGATGGTTGTAAATTCCTCATCGAAAGAGGCGTTGGATCCAGAGCCTTTAAAAGATGCAATGACCTTACTGTTCCTAAAGTAACATAGTCTGGGACCAAGGAGGTGTTAATAACCATATGTCAGATTCAAAAGACAAACCCCTTCCTTGGCAAGGTGTTTGAGTGGGTGGTTGCTCAGCTCATGACTCTGCGGACAACACTGATTTACTAGATCCGCTTCAAGTGGGCTTGAGGCCTTGGTTGTGGAAAGGAAACTGATTTTGTTGCCCTGTGGGATGACCTCTGCTGAGACACAGACAGGGGTGTGTGTGACACACTGTCAGTTTTCTTTAATCCATTTGGCTCCATCAACCATGGTATCCTTCTGAACAGGCTGTTGGGTTGGAGGGAGCACACAGCAGTGATTCTGCTTCTTGGGCGCTTCAGCCTTTGCACAAAGTTCTCCTTTGCTGGTTTTGATTGCTAAACTGTTTTGGCAGCTATGGTTTGTGTGTATTATAGGTGGGTTTGTCTGGAGGGGGGTTTCGCTGGCCTTTTTGCTGTTGTAAGTTTCCTTGGTTTTGGTGTTTTTACGAGGAATTTCTGCATGTGTGTGTGCTTTAATATCCAAAGCCACCCAGAGACCTTGGATCGAATAGTACAGGGGGTGAGCATTTTGCACAGGAGTTCCATTCCTGGCCCCCATGCACAACAGTAGAGGATGCGTAAGCCCCCGCCCCCCTTCTCCGGGTCCAAAAGGACCTGTGCGTCAGCGGTCACACGTCAACTGAATGCAGGCAAAATGCTTACCACCTGTACATCATCATCATCATAATACATGCCAAGTTCACAGAGGTTGTTTTTTAAAAGAGACTACAGAAGAATGGATGTAGCTAGATCTTACACCTTTGCTAGTTTTCGAATTCTGAGTGGATTTGCACCTTTTGCCCAAGTTATGCATCATCCGAGTATTCAGATTTATGAAGGGCAGAAGTACCGGTAGATTGTTTTACCTTTCAAGCTGTTTCAGAACCACCAGCCACCATCTTAAGAGAATTATTGAGGGCAATAAACTCATCAGAAGACAAGGTTTTCCAGCACTTCAGATTTCCCAAACAGAAGTGTTTGGCCATCCTCGCACGTCCTTACAACACATATTGCAAACAAAATGGCTTTAAACGACGGGCGGATGTAGACATGGGAAAGCACCAATACAGGTAAAAAGGAGAAACATTCAGTGCCAAGTGCACTTCGTTGGATCTAAGACATTTCAATTTAAGCATCCTCCTGAAGAACATCCTAAACACAACCAGCCTTGAGTCTCCAGCAACTCTGCTGCCAAACAGTCCAAGCTACTTTACAGCAGAATCACCAGAGACCGAATAGTAAGGTTGGTTCTTTAAAATGTACCTCTGAACATCATAATCTGAAACACGTACAGCCTGCATCTAGAAGCTCCCTTTCCTCTTTTTCTTGCATAGGAAGTCTCCATAGATACTTCAAGGACTCCTGAGGTTGCAGAGCACCTCTGTACGCTGTGGTCAAAGAGAAACACTGCATGATCCCTGTCAGTGAAGACTAAGTCACTTGGTGTCCGGCTGTGTCTCGACTGTAGCTGTGTCCCCAAATGCTATGCTTTGCTTTTTCATTAAGGGAGTGGGTGGTGCCATGCTCTAAACCACTAAGCCTCTTTGGCTTGTCGATAAGAAGTTTGGCGGTTCGAATCCCTGTGAAAGAGTGAGCTCACATTGCTCTGTCCCAGCTCCTGCCAACCTAGCAGTTCAAAAGCACACCAGTGCAGGTAGATAAATAGGTACCGCTGCGGCGGGAAGGTAAACGGTATTTCCATGCGCTCTGGTTTCTGTCGAGGTGTCCCGTTGCGCCAGGAGCGGTTTAGTCCTGCTGGCCACATAACCCGGAAAGCTGTCTGTGGACAAACGGCAGGTCTCTCGGCCTGAAAGCGAGATGACCACCGCAACCCCATAGTTGTCTTTGACTGGACTTAACCGTCCACGGGTCCTTTACCTTTACTTTTTCATTCCTAAGAGGTGGGGAACATCTGTTTACTGACTCCTCTAACCCCAGACATTGAGAATCAAGCCTGCTCTGATCTACCCTGGGTTCGGATCCTTGATCACACAAGTGCGGTGAAATGTTAAGAATTCAGATAAATCTGCTAGGAATGAGAGCTCACCACCACACAAATCCATATATATCTACTACAGCACAATATTGTGAGTCTAGATTCCAACATTTAAAGATACTTCTTAAACAAGTTCCCCCTTCTGGGTCTTCCAGTGAGTTATTGTCCTCATCTATAGACTCAATCCCTTCATTCTTTTCTTATTATGGGTTGGAGGAGACTGTCAACACTTAATCCTGTTTCAAGCTGGAAACGATGCACTGTGCTGAATTGTGTCAAGCAAACAGAGTTTCACACCGCAAATACAAATAATTGTGGAATAACATTATTTTGCTGCTGGCTGTGCTGAAAAACCAGCTTCTCACAGACATCTCTGCATGGCGTCCGTGGCGCTAACCACTGAAATGTAGACACTTTGGAAAGAGACAGCTGAGCAGCCAGTGTATCCATAAATGAGAGATTAAGGCAAACGCGGACCAAATTCAGCACCAGCGCGACTCCTTTTGTAAATATATCTGAAACCACTGTCAGTGCCATGGAAAAACAGCAACAGATGTGGAAGGCTAGGAAAAGTGTTAATGTACCCAAAATAAAGGAGACACAGATGTACTAACAGTGGGCGATGTGTGTGTTTCTGCTCTGTGCCAAATCCACCAAACACATCGAGTTCCCCAGCTGTGAGCCCACACACATCGCTCCAGATGTAGAGATTGAAGCAACCTCTCACACAGGCAAGAGCATCCAGGTCACGACCCACGGAGGCTCAAGAAAACTGTCACCCAATGTCAGTATGCTGACTTTTTGCGATGTCTGGACTGCATCAGAGGTGTGGAATTAAAAAAGGAGTACTGCAAGGTTGAAACCAATGTCTGGACAGCCATGAAAACACATGGGCTTAGAGCCAGTGATATCAGAAAGTTGCCACGGGCACCTCATCGTTAAAAGTTTTCCTCTGCAATCACGAAACCTGACGTTCCCGGTGATCAAGCTACACTACTGGTTTAAATGCATACTGTCCTAATGCATATCCAGAAAACATATAGAGATGGTTACCATAGCAGTAAAGTATAGCTGATGTAGTTCAGAAAAGCCCTACTAGACGACCAACAGCTGTCCTAAGCAGGCAGTTTATGAGTGCAAACATGTTTTTGACATTCCAATACAAGTCACATTAGAACAAAATGGGCAAAAACCAAGACCTGATGTGTTTTGCAATGCAAATTCAAACCAAGCAGAAGAACCTACCTATTGCAAAGAATGACCACCCAGATCCCTACCAGCAACACTTCCCCCAAAACTTCTAGCTCAGGCCAACTACTACTAGGTCTGGGCAACATCTCGTTTTCAACAACTCAATATATCACCAGCTAAACATCGTGATATATACTGATATATCACACTGTCTGAAATAAGGATGGAGCTATATAAGGCATTGGCTTCACGATTTTTCCCACACTGATTTTTGCACAGCACACACACACACAGATTTGCAATATATTGCCAGGTCAAAAATTATGAAACCGGTATCACGATATGGACTTCAGCCCAGTTTTCAATGCTATATTGATATATCATCCAGCCCTACCACCCAGTGGAGACTCCTGCCATCATGGCACCATCATCAAAGCAATAATGTAGCTGAATATCACTTGCACCCCAGCCGTTTTCTCTCTTTCCGGGATTTATGCCCCCATTCTGCATCTTTTGTTTTGACTTGTGGAGAAGAGAGCCTCCCTCAATTGGCATAGGTGCTAAATTGTGATTGTGCGTACTCAAGTTGCGTAAACAGGAACTGTTCAATTGCTGCATCAAGAAACTGGACAGAGGGAGCATTACAACAAAGTGGCTTTTCTCCAGGAGCGCCAAACTGAACTTCCTTCTCCCAGTGAATATTTGTTTAGATGGGAGAGGGAGATTTTGTTTTACAACAATGTCAACCTATAACCTTCCAGAATCATAAATATCAGGAATTCTGAAAGCCTGGATTCAGAGCCTGCTGTGGATCTGAACCTTGAGTTTTGCTCTCCATCATTTCTCTGTGGCTATCATACCATTTAAAAAACAGCCCTTCCGGTTCGGTTAACGTAAAGCTGACTTGGCCTGTAAGGTGATAATCTATATCTATACTGAAACATACTATGGAATCATGAAATCCATGGTGCAAAGCACCTTTCAGACAACCCACTTCCATGTGTATTCCAGCTGGCAGACTGCAAAAGCCGGGCTCACTGTGTGATCTGGGAGCATCCAATGCAGCAGTTTTGAAGCGAAGTAGTTGACCTGATCCGCACTTAGGTGAGAAGCTGCTAGGAGCCCCACAAAAGCTACTCCAAGGTTTCCAATGGAAGAGTGACACAGAAATACAGTAAGTGAGTTACCATATACAGTCGTACCTTGGAAGTTGAACGGAATCCTTTCCGGAAGTCCGCCTGACTTCCAAAACGTTCAGAAACCAAAGCGCAGCTTCTGATTGGCTGCAGGAAGCTCCTGCAGCCAACCGGAACACTCACTTCTGGCTTTGCGGAGTTTGGGAGCCAAATCATCCAGGATCTGAGCTGTTCGACTTCCAAGGTACGACTGTAAATGGAGGAAAAAAAGCCACGTGGCTGCTCTGAAAATCAACTCATATACATCCTTGGCCACGGGACCACGGACCGCAACACAGCGAGGAGAGATTCTGTCTGTTCGTAACAGCTCTGCGAAAGCGACTTAACCGTGAATGGCGATGGAGGTGTGTATCTTTATCTATGATTGCGCAAGCCAGCACATGGCATATACATACCCACAGTCGCAAATCTCGCATATGCATTTGCCAAAAGATGGTTGGGAGAGACGCGAAACCGCTGGAGAAGCCATGGCTGCTGCAGTCCTGTTTCTTCTGGGGTACAACCTGTAGGCTAGCTCTTCCTCATCTCACTGCAGCAGGTCACAAAGGAAGAAAGTATTCTGCACATCTCAGCTAGTCAGCTTTCCTAGAGCAGCACAAATTCTCTTTCCCCCTAAACTTGCTGCTCTCCAAGCCTCTACTAATCCAGGCCTGCTCTGCAAAGGACAGGGGGCTCATAATATCCTCTTGGGGTGGTCACTTGGAGATCCTTTGTGAAGTCACCAAGGTAGACCTGGATCTTGCAGCAGCAAAACTGCCAAAAGCAGGCCTGAGCACAGTCCCCACCACAAAGCAGAGGAATTCATAGCTCAGTTGATAGCTGGCTCAATTTTAAATCTGGGAATCACTGAACTACTGGGCAAATCAGAAAGAGCAGGGCCGCTTTAGAGATGCAAGCTAGAGGGCTCCCACTTCAACATTTATAAAAGGAAAACAACAATGTAGTTAATACAGCTGCAAACATTACTTGACAATACTGTTATTTGAGAACTGTTATGGTTCCATGTGGAGCTTCGAATCAGTCCTTTGAGAACCTTAATGTATCAATGCCCAAGGCACAGTAACACATGAATATTAAATGCCTATTGTTTTCTTGTTTCTGTTCCTGTGGGCATTTGGGGCATAATTCCTGCAACATTTTCAAAACTACCTGTGAATGTGGAGTTGAGCAAAACCCACACGCTGTACACATGTTTGATATTAGAACACTTGCTGTAATAAAAATGTTACTAAGACAGGCCAAAAGACTTTTTGTATTAGGTAGAATATGTACATCCTGCTTTATAGACCCCAGAGGATTGCAGTGGCTTACAAAATATCCTTAAATCTAGTACAGGGACAGAAATTAAATGGCGCTCCACATTGAATCCTGGGTGTCAGCCTATCAGGCAGCAAATCTCAACAAAATATTTTGAGGCAAGGGAGCGGACTGTGCAGCTGAAACGTATGAAAGAAGCCATCTTCCCTTGCTGGCAGTTTCTTTTATAGGGGCTTTTCTACATTAACACGCTATATGGAAAAGCAGCAAGTCAGACCTGGGACTCAGCTACACAGCTGCAAATAAAACGTTTTAAATGTATTGTAAAGTGCAATATGCAAATGTGACACTAGATGAAGACAGTGAGCTATGCAAAATTAAATGCATTTTTTTCCAAAGCATCTTTTAAAAAAAGCATTTTCACAGCATTTTCTATGTGTGTAGATTCCACCTTGAAGACCTCACTATGACACTATTTGGCTTTTCCAAATGAGAAGATTCTGGCAGATCCACTTCCCCTGACCTGCATAACCCAAATGCTGCAATATAGCACACAAGCGAAATTTACTAAATGCTAGGGGCAAAAGCTACTTCTGTGATCAGAGGCTCCTAAGTGCATAGTTTTATTCTCTTGTTAATTATGCTGTTTAAATGTGCATTTGATTTCACTTAAGAATGTGTTGTTGTTTTTAAATGCTTAAGATTTTTTTTTGTTAACTTTGTGTTAAATATGTATTCTGTAGTTGACCTTTGTAATATTTTATTTTGAAATCTTTAAGATAATGTTTTAGTTTTCTATTTGACTTTCTTCTGATTGTTTTATTGTTGTTTTATTGATGTTTTAATATGCTGCAAACCGCTTTGAGATTCTTAAAAATATAAAGCGGTATAGAAATGAAATTAATAGTAATAGTAATGGTTCATGGAGTATAGAAAATTGCTGCTGGAAAAACACTTTCCCAGCTCAGAAGCCACAGTAGTCACATGAACAGACATAAAACTGGAGGGAGGTTTGGGAGGATTTAAATGTGGTGCTAAGATGATTATTCCACCAGTGCAAGCATTTTGGGCCACTCAGAACCAATTGGGGGGTGGGCTGCAGAAGTTTGGAAAGAACTGTTGTGCCAGCAGAAGGCCTTACCTGGGTTTTCGCTGGTAGGACCCACTAGTTGAATCCAGCCTAAAATAAGTGAACAGGCATAAAACACAAGTTGGGCCTCTTTCATAGCCTTAAATAAATTTACTTCATTCTTCAGAAGAGCTGAGGTAGGGAAACCCTTAAATCAGAAGATTTTATTGAGAGAAGTTTATTATGCTTTTTAAAAAGTGGAACTTTTATTTCATTTTAATAAATATTTTAAGACAAGTGAAAGTTTTAAGACAAATACATTAGTTACTAGAACTCAGTTCATTGTCTACATGACCAAGCTATGTCTGGGCAAATGTGTTCTAACAAAGCAAGCTCTCCGTTTTTTAGATTAGTTCTTAAATACACAGCACATAACCTATTTTAGGGGAAGCATCTTGCAACAGCAAATATTAAGAGAAAACACAGAAGACTATTCTTAAACCTCTGTAGATTCCCACACAGGAGGAAAAGTTGACATAAGAATGGGCAATTGGTTTAGCCAATTAATTACAAGAGCATTTCATTAAGAACACATGCTAAAAAGGGTTAGAGCAAAATGAGGTGTCAAAATCTGATTAGAATGCAGTTATGATATGTAAAGGTGTACACAGATAATATTTGTTGGTTCAGTCTCTTAATACCAACACTCCATGGTTGTGAAAGTCTCAAATGGCCTCAATTTTTCAGGATCTCTTAATCATTAAAAACAGAAGAGCACCATAACGGGGACTATGCAACAAACTAAGTCAGAGTTTGCATTGCTTAACACCAAAATCTCAATGAAAGCATGAGGTTTACAAAAAAATACTTTAGGTAAAAGTGAAATGTTTAAGTTTCTGAAGTTAGTGCATTGTTATATAACCAAGGAATGTTTTCATCTTTACAGATCTTTGCAGATGAAGATTCTTTTACATCCAGCTCCATGCTACTTTTCTGAAAAAGAAACACATATGCCATTCAAAAACTTTCCAATTATTTTTTAAAAACTTGCCTAGAAATAATAGCCCTTTAGGCATAAAGTCTTCCAAGTATGTGCGCTGTTATGTATGGGGTAGAAATCTATTACAAAGCAACCTCAGTTAAAACTTCAAGCAGCAAATGGATATTTTTATGGTCACTTTGGTTATTAGAATTTAGATAATATTAAGAATAAGATGGTCAAAATTGAGAGAATATGTTTCACATGTAAGGGCAGAAAATGAGAAATCATTTTCCTTGCACCAGCAACGCATGCAAGATCTCTGAATACAAGATTGTTTTTAAAAATTAGCACGTGGATTTTGTTAAATAAAACTATATCCAGAGAATTTGTTGTGCAAGTGGGAGCAAATGAGAGTTAAATTAAGAAATAAAAAACAAACAGCAGACTTCCTTGCTCTAACACAAACTGGTCTGGGAAGTCCCCAAAGTTTAAAATGCTATTTGCCACATTGGAAATGGTGGGGCAAAAAACCAAACTAGGCCCTACTTTGGGTGTGCAGAATTAGTGGCATGCTTGTTTGGCTCCCGTCTCATGTACATAAGCCATTTCACATAGCTACTTGCTCCCTTGTGTACCTACTACGGTGTGACTGCTTGCGCTAGCAAGTGCAAATCTGAGCACAGCAGAAATGCAAGCTATTTTATCCCTTATAGAACTGTGCTAGCAGTTTGCTGGCATTCCTTAGCTTCTGCTCCACTCAGTATTAGAAAGTGTTCCATCACAGCAATCCTATGTCTGCTTCAGAAGTAAGTCCCATCGTGTTCACTGGGGCTTGGGAACATGGGAAGCTGCTTTTTATCGAGTCTACATTGACTGACACCAGCTCTTCAGAGTTTCAGACAGAGGGTGTGGCCACCCCTAACTGTGGGTGATTGGAGAGAAAACCTGCTCCTCCTACGTACAAAGCAGATGCTCTAACCACTGAGCTATGCTGCTTCCCCTGTAGGCAAATAAGAGGACTGCGGCCTAAATCACACATTGAAAACAGAGGAATGCCAACCCACCCAAACACAGCAATAAAACACATTTCCATCTGCAAGATCCAATTGATACTAACCGTTTAACATGTCTCCCCTATCCTGTGAGCCTGACTGCTCTCTCTGTGGCGTCGAAGGCAGCGAACCCAGGGGGGAGAGAAGCATCTTCCTTTGAAGAAGAGTTGTGAGCGATGGTTTCCTGGCAAGTTCTGCATCTGATGCATATGGTTTCCCTGAAGGGGTAAGAACATTGTGAGCTTCCAGGCTCGCCGGAGAGAGACTAAACTCAGACCGGCACCTTGGCATTTGCTTTTTAGAAGGCAGCGAGTTTTCGAGCACAGACTTTTTCAACGTTTCCAAGCGCCTTCGAATAGATTGCAAATCCAGTTTGCCCTCACTTCCTGCCACGCAGTCCGGCAAAGCGTTGCTGTCTTCTCTTGCTTCATCCAGTTCAAAATCGTTATTATTAAGGCTTATGAGTGCCCCTTCCTCTGGAAGGGTTTCTTGAAGTATGCCCAGTTGGATAACTTCCCGGCTATCAGAGCCACTTCCTATCGGAAGACCATCCCATGAAACAGTTGTACTCATAGAAGAATTCTGGCTGACGTAAGGAGGCAACGTCTCTGCTGCAATGTTATTCCATGCACCATCCTCCAGCTCACTTGCACGTTCAGTCTTGAGGCCAAGTTCTGGTTTTTTTGTTTCACATTTGCCTGGAACAGTGTGTGTTAACCCTTGCTTCCAAAACATCTCATCCCTTGGCCCAGCAGCTGCTTGATGGGTCAGCAATTCGCTACGACCGGTAACCACCTGCTGGAAACAAAATGGAGACGGTGCTTCCAGAAAATGAGATTCTGCTGTATCAGACATGCATGAAGACATAAAGCATGCCATACTTGAATCTACTTGGTTTCTAGATGCAGGGACTCGGTCCTCCGGTACGTCTTTTATTGCTTCGGTATGATTCAGTTCCACACTTGAGGCGTCTTCATCCTGGATAGCTTTTTTCCAGGAGCTTCTAATTTCAGTAACTAAAATTCAATCAAGAATAAGTGAAATGTAACACTACACTGGAGACCACACCCCTATCCAATGTGTTTATATTGCACAGTTAGCATGTTACCTTCAAAACTAGCAAGGACAGCTTATTTATAATAATAAAATAACAATAACAATAATTTATTAGTTACAGGTAGATAGCCGTGTTGGTCTGTCATAGTCAAAACAAAATAAAAAAAACTCCTTCCAGTAGCACCTTAGAGACCAACTAAGTTTGTTCTTGGTATGAGCTTTCGTGTGCATGCACACGAAAGCTCATACCAAGAACAAACTTAGTTGGTCTCTAAGGTGCTACTGGAAGGAATAATTTATTACTTATACCCCACTCATCTAGCCAGGCCTCCCCGCCCACTCTGGGAGGCTTCCAACAGGATATTAAAAACACAACAACACATCAAACATTAAAAAATTCCCTATACAGGACTGCCTTCAGATGTCTTCTAAAAGTCAGGTAGTTGTTTATTTCCTTGACATCTGATGGGAGGGCGTTCCACAGGGCGGGTGCCACCATCGAGAAGGCCCTCTGCCTGGTTCCCTGTAACTTCACTCTTCTCACAGTGAGGGAACCGCCAGAAGGCCCTCGGAGCTGGACCTCAGTGTCCAGGCTGAACGATGGGGGTGGAGACACTCCTTCAGGGATACTGGGCCCAGGCCGTTGGGATTCCCTCTCTTCCTTCCACATGCAATGTCATCAGTTACTTAAGTATAAGGTCCTTAGAATAATGGTGGATATAACGTCAAAGTTCAGGGAAGCAAAACTATTTGTACTGCCAGACTGTGACTGATCTGTGTTTAAAAATCAGGTTCTGTGTGAGCCAAACAGATTTTCTTAGTTTGAACTGCTTTGCTAGTCATGTGAACAGCAAGAAAATAGGCTGAAGCACCAACCTCTGACCACTGAAAAGGCTTCCCTCCTCCAGGCATATCTCACCAGGCACCGCCCACAGAATGGTAGTGCCTGTTTTGATGCCATAAGGGGAAGAAACTTACTCTTCATAAACAAAAAATGGATTCTCAGGGAGTGAAGGTATTGACCTAATACAAGTCTGTGCCTGTCTTGTACAACAAATGAATTAGGCTGCACACAGCATTGGGAGAGGAGTACAGTTAAAAGTTGGTAAGAATCACCCCCTTTGGGAACTATTAGCATTTCTGCTAATCTGGCTTGTAACTGAACTCTGACCAACCGTTGTTTCCCCTCCTCTCCCACATGTAATTACAATTTGGCAGGTTATTCATGCAGGCCAACACAGAGGACATCACACTTTCTCCAAGAACAGCTGATGTGACAAGATGGAACAACTGACTGACCTCTCAGTGAATCAGTCAGCTCCAAATGGGAGCCTCCTGGTCCAGTGGGAGCCACTACAGTGTTTCTCAACCTTTTCTGGGCCACGGAACACCTGTCTCATGAAAAAAATCTCGCGGCACAGCACCCACAAAATGGCGGCGGCAACGTCGCCATGGCAACGGAAATCACGGAGCTATGCACCCAAAGTAAAACGGCCCAGGGCGCTTATTCCCGGTCTGCAATCTAGCCCTACTAGCCAGGAACTCCCCCCAAAACCCTGCTGCCCGATTCCTCCTTACTAACTTCCCCCCCACACCAGCACACGAACCCCAGCGAGCGCTGCAGCAACTCGCTTCCGACGTCCTGCTCCCGGGTCCGATGCAGCGATCTGCGCGCTCCTGATTCTGCTGGACGACGCGTCCAAAGC
The DNA here is from genome assembly GCA_034642065.1 of Darevskia nairensis. NCBI lineage: Eukaryota > Metazoa > Chordata > Lepidosauria > Squamata > Lacertidae > Darevskia > Darevskia nairensis. Next base: position 1,679,444 of record JAWWNI010000439.1, read on the forward strand.
AGTGCCTCCGAGTTCCAAGCCCTGGCGGCACCGGGGGCAAAGCGCGCGCCCGGCACCGAGGTGAGCCGGCGAAGAGGAGTGCTGCAGCGAGAGGCGTGAAAAGCGCCGCGATGGCAAGGCGGACAGCCGCCTACGGGAAGCGCCACGCACAGCTGAGGGCAGAGGCGCCGAGAGGGGTAGCAGGAGGCACCGCGGGCGACCGGGAAGGAGCCGGAACAGCGAGGCGCGGAGGATCTCAAACCGACGATCCTTGAAGATTGAAGACGCGAGCCGAAAAGGAGGTGTTTCGGCTCGCGCCAAGGATTTAAACGGGGCCGCAACCCCGCCCCCTCAGCCAGCCGATTGGCTGGCTGGCGGATGACGCGGCTAGGAACCTCTAGGGCGGCAAGGGACGTCGTCCCTGCCCCCGGAAGAGAGTGGGTGGTCCCGAGGTCCACCGCAACTCCTCCCCACAGGTAAGTGGAGCAGATTTCCCAGCCCAGCAGGCAGGACGCCTGCAAAGCCACCTCCTGTCGACGACGGAGGTGGGGGCTTGCGGCTGCGGCGTGGGTCCCGAGCCACGGTTTTTCCGCGGCACACCAGCCGGTGTCTTGCGGCACACTAGTGTGCCGCGGAACACCGGTTGGGAAACGCTGCACTAGGACAACTTCTGCTTCCTTCTTCCTGACCCTTTAAAGAAAAATGGACAGAGGCAGAAAGGATGAGGCTGTATCTAGAACAGCCTTTCTCAATCTTGGGTTCCCAGATGTTTTTGGCCTACAACTCCCATCATCCCTAGGTAGCAGGACCAGTGGTCAGGGATGATGGGAGTTGTAGTCCAACAACATCTGGGGACCCAAAGTTGAGAAAGGCTGATCTAGAAGAACCTGTGTGTCAAAAGGTATCAGCTGCCATTGTCTTCAACACTTGAGTCCTAGAGAAAAATGTTGCCATCTAGCACAGAAGCATCATTGACTGCCCAAAACATTGAACTATTTCTCTGATGACTTTAAGTGTGGTGTCTAGTCTACCTGGTCAAGAGAGAACGCGACTTCTTGTAAAATTCCTGCATCAGACAAGGGAATTACATCCCTTCAAAACCATAACTTTGTACCAACTGGCATTGCAGAATCCTCTGCCATAGGTAATTAAAGGGTGGAATATTAAAAGATACTCACGCAGATTTTCTGGGGTCCGTGGAATCTGTTTCTTTGTTAAGAAGGGATCTGAGATTAAGGTGCCAATCAGGTCCTCCAACTCCTGTCCTCCTCCTCGAGTGCTCTGGGGAGAATTAGATACTACTACATCTGCCATCTGCAAAAAAACAAAACACAAAAAACATACAAGTAACACAGGTTTCCACAGGACCGGGTTCTACTCGTGGGACTCTGAATCCAGCTTTGACAAACTATGGGACTATTAACATTGAGCTTTAGAGCAGCATTAGTAAAGCTTCGACAGAAAAACTAGTTCATTAGACACCTGTCAACGAAACAGCTTTTTAGGCAGCTGCTCAAGATGCAAGCGGATTTCCCAACTCTTACCTAGGTGTCAGAGACCAGGCTGAGGAGTCCTGCTCTGGTGAGGAATGGTGGGAGCCTCCCCCTGCTCTTGACCAGGATCCTGAAGCTGCCCAGGAGCAGTGGAGAAGTACAGATTTAGAACAGTGGTTTGCAGAGGGACGTAGTTGGGAAGAATTGGGGGGGGTGAACAGCAAGGTGAAGAAGAACTGGAAGAGAGAGAGCTAACAGACTCACTCTCGCTGGAAAGGGTCCAGCCTATCAGTCCAAGGTCACATAGAGCAGATAAGGTGGCTACACAAAAAGCACGGTGGTCGGAAGATCAGGTTGCAAGACGGGAGTGATGGGGGTGACGGGGGGGGGAGTGGGTGGAAACCTTAATTGGAAACACCTTTCCTCCGAGATGTTCTTGAGCTGTGATCATTAAAATCTCTTTAAATGGTAAGACTGTTTTTGCTTTGTTCCACGGCCAAAGGGAGGGAGGAAGTCACTCCCGAAGCCTGACACTAGGTCCCTCCCCTTCCTCAGACCTTCCAATACTGAATCCAGCTAAGCCAGGGATAGGCAAACACTGGCCCTCCAGATGTTTGGGACTACAATTCCCATCATCCCTGACCACTGGTCCTCTTAGCTAGGGGTGATGGGAATTGTAGTCCCAAACATTTGATGGACCAGAGTTTCCCTATGCCTAAGCTAAGCAGAGCTGATTGCCTTGTGGCAATTTTCTGGCTGAATCACATTAATGGACGTCTCTCACCTGTTCCGCCATTTGCACTTGTGCCTTCTTCAGAGGATCGTCCCTTTTAACAGAAGATGGCGTTTTGAATGTATCAGCTTGTTTTTTCTTTGCAGTTTTCGCAGGTCTGGAATTTCTTCCTTTATATCTTAAGAGTTGATAACTTGAATGATTTGCTGGCTTGGGTGTTTCAGTAACTGATCCCTGAAATGATACAATATTTGCACAAATGCTCAAGGACCGGTTTTAGATACAGACTGCCATTTTTGACAACTTAACCATCATGTAGATTTAATTGCAACAGACAATGCTGCAGTTTCCCAAATTATATGGATTCCCCTATTCAGAAGGGAGAAGCAGGATTTGGGCTGTCGCTACAGAAAAGCTTGGTGTAGCTGGTCTTCTTCAACAGGTAAAAGATTTTATGATGCCACAGCAAACAAGCCACATTTGCACCATAATACACGTTTTAGACATTTAATTTTAAAATTAAATTTTAATTTTAATTTTAATTTAGACATTTAATTTAATTTAGGTCCTCTTTCAGGGTAGATAACCTCACAAGATAGCTCACAAGATAGCAATTATTGTTAATTGTTTTTATTATAGGGAATTGTTTTATAGATGGAAATGTTTTTACCGGTAATTGTTTTTACACTTTTGTGTTTCCCCATTATAATTGTTTCATTTGTTTAATAAATTTCATGTATTTTATTGGTAAGAAATCTAATGAAGAACTAAAACACTGAGATCTAGCGCCGAGGGCCTTCTGGTGGTTCCCTTACTGCGAGAAGCAAAGCTACAGGGAACCAGACAGAGGGCCTTCTCGGTAGTGGCGCCCGCCCTGTGGAACACCCTCCCATCCCATGTCAAAGAGATAAATAACTACCTGACAGGCAGCCCTGTTTAGGGAAGTTTTTAATGTGTGATATTTTAATGTATTTTAGTGATTGTTGGAAGCCGCCCAGAGTGGCTGGGGGAACCCGGCCCGATGGGCGGGGTACAAATAATAAATTATTATTATTATTATAAAAATAGTACACAACATAAAATACAAAAAAAGATAAATGAAAATCAAGACAACTATTTAAAAACCCAATGAATTGCTTAGAAATATTTATAAATCTATTAGGCCATATGATAAATAATTCCTTAGGCACAGGAGCACCAGTGAAAAGGCCCTCTCTCTCATGCATGTCTACTGGCAGGCATATATGGTCTCAAGGCCATTAAAAGGTCAAAACCAATAAAATAATCTTAGGATAAGGTTCAGCATCTTCAAGGCGATGGCCTCTCTATGAAGTAATAACGTTTTTTGAAGCAGATCAACACCATGTGGAAGGCAGGGACACTCACAAAATAGTCTATGTGCTCCCTTACACCCAGAGAAGCACTACTCCCTTCTCCTCCAACCAAAAATAGAAATCCCATCCACAAGCTGGGAAAGACAGAACCAGGCCAAATTATGACTTTACTCCAAGCTCTGTAACTCCTTGTAAACACTTCAGCTCTTCAAGAACAGTTAGGTTACCTTTTCCAAAGACACCCATGTTTCATTTTCAGACGCTGTGGCAAGACTGGAAGAGGGCACGGCCATCCTGGGGGGGAGGGGGGGAGAGGCAAAAATATTACTAAATGCATACTGTTGATGCTCTGCACTTCATTCAGGCAATAACAGCTGTATGCCTCGTATCTGTCCGTTACGATTTCCCTCAATTCGTCCCGGTCATCAAAAGGCAGTTTTATTATAGGGAGAGCTAGTGCCAACTAGAGTAGAGCTTTATCTCTATTTGAGTATCAGCCTCCCAGAAGTATAGAGATGAATCTCATTAACAACAATATACACACATGGGCCATTCCATGAAAAATGAGCCTGATAAGAAAAAAATTAATTTTTTCTTCCATGAAAAAAATTTTCTTCCATGATTCCAAACATGCAGTCTAACCATTTTTTAAAAGCTAAAGACAAAAGAAGTTTAGTTTATGGACCTTCTTTTCAAAAGTCCACCCACATAGCCTTCACAGAAGTGTTCAAGTTAAAAGTTTTCTGATGATTGTCCCACCCGTGACAGCATTTTTTCCACAATTTTGTATCGTTAAATTTCTTAAACTTAATTTCGGATTGCATAGTTGTAACCAATAAACATTGATTTAAACAGATATGCTGAGTTTATCATTGATTCACCTCCCAACTTACAGAGTTTTTCCATAAATCAAACTTATCTCAAGCTCCATGTCCTTTTTTTGTCCCACCCGTGACAATACTTTAACATTTGATAAAATTGTCAAAAATATCCATAAAAATAATAAAAAATAGTAAAATGTTCAGTATCTTATTAAGAACATAGTTTAAATTTTGGTTGTTAATTTTTATGTATATTTACATTGTTACACATGTGTGAATACCAAAAAACATAGTCCAAGTGTCCCACCCGTGACGGAATGGCCCAAATGCAAAGAATTAAGTGCCTGGCAATATATGCTTCATAGAATGCTTTTTAAAAGACACAAATCGCAACTGCACGCCACACAATCACAAACTGATGAAGACCAGTTTATGAACTGGTAGTAATCCACACAGAGAACTTCAAGCAAAATCAGTGTTTCACATATGGTAAGTGCCGTATTTTCCCGTGTATAAGACACCCCCTCTTTTTTGGGACTCCAAATAGAGAAAATGGGGGGAGATTGCCCAGAGTTGCTGAGCTTTTTTGGAGGGGAGATTGCCCAGAGGAGTTGAGCATTTGGTGGGGGGGGGGAGGTTTTGCTGAAAATTGCTCACCTGCAGGAACGCAACAGCCAATTGTCTGCACGCTCGCCAAAAGCAACCACCAATCGCCTGCCCAATTCCCGCAGCAGCCAATAGCCCGCAGACCTTGCAGCACCCACCAATCACCTGCAAAAACTCCGCAGACAATATCCTGCTCGCGGCAGCCACCAATCGCCTGTCCCACCTCTCCACTATCCGTGTATAAGACGACCCCAAGTTTTTAGCACAATATTTTAAGAAAATAACCAGTCTTATACATGGAAATATACGGTATTTTCCCCTATTTGGATAAGCTATTTACAGTCCTTTATAGGAAGGGCTACAAGAGCTGGAAGGTATGCCTCATATATAGCTGGGTCGATATTGACCTGTAGCTCAAATGATACTTCAGCCCTAAGAACTTCAGGGAGCAGCATGCATAGCTTAAAGGGGGGGGGCACATTCTTCAGAGATGCTTCCCAAGCCTGAAAGGAGCAGCAGAGCAAGTGGGATCCTCCTCACTTGAGGGCAGCTTCCCATTACAGGGGAAACCAAGCAGAAATGAATTCAGCTCTGCTGCTTCTCCGCCCCCATACTGGACCTGGGTGCCTCCTAGCACTAAGGAAACGTAAGAGATGGCAGGTAAGTAAAACCATATAGCCTTAGAGCTCAAATCTAGATTTACATCAGAAGGAAAAGACTGTTTCGCATTGCATTTCCATGAGACAGTCACAGAACTATAAACAAGAGGTGAGATGTGTAGAAGTACTTCATCCCTGTACAATACCTGCTCCTCCAGTTTTCAGAGTTGTGTCACATTCCACACACACACACACCTTTGCTGCATTAAGGACAATATTAAAGCCATACCTGTCTGCAATTACCCCAGCTGAACTACCCTGACATCTTGATGCTTTGCCAGAAATCTCACATTCTGTTTTCTGAAAACTCTTCTTCTTGGTAGAATCTAAAAATAAATTTTTACAAAGAGAATCACGGCTTTTAGAGAAGTGCAAATTTGTTATATTTACTAGATTAGAATGCCCTAATGCAGGCATCCCCACACTCTGCCCTCCAGATGTTTTGGGACTACAAATTCCCATCATCCCTGACCACTCGTCCTGTTACCTAGGGATGATGGGAGTTGTAGTCCCAAAACATCTGGAGGGCCGAGTGTGGGGGTGCCTGCCCTAATGACTAATACTACATGCCTCAAATATTGTGCCTTTGTTAGCAAGGTGATTACAAAATTATGGCTAATGATGACAATTTTAAATGTATAAATATGCAAAGAGGGACAAGTGTGAGACTGCTGCCATCGAAAGCCCTTACCCGTACTCTGAGGCTATGGATCTCAGGGCGGGATTGTTAAAGCTGCTCTTGAGGTTTACCTGGAATTGACGCAGGGAACTGGCAGAAGACACTGCTTTTATAAGCTTCCTCGGTAGCAGGAGAAAAAGAAAGGGGAGACATGGCTGGTAATAAGTCAAGTGCCTTAAAAAGAAAGACATTCAAAAAGTTATGTTAAACAATATTTTTAGTTCTGAGTAATATTATATCATCAATAGTCCAGAAAACTTAAAATTCCTACAAAATTTTAAAACCACCCATCCTCTTTTCAAAAGCTAAAAGGCTGCCCTTAAGTTTTGCCATTTCAATAAACATTTGAAATCTTACAACCTTACAAGATTAAGGGGTCATAAGTTTGGCTCTTTAAGATGGTTCAAATCAAGAGAATTAACCCATTGCAAAATACTTGAGGGTTTTACCAGCATCACTACCAAAAAGTGTGTTGGTCAAGTTAAACAATTAGTATAACAATAAGGGGACTGTCTTTGGGATTTTTATAGGCAACTAGTTGAAGGTAGCCCGTTACATTAACGGGCACTAGAGGAGGAGGAGGCGGCAGGAGGCGGCAGAGGCTGGCGGCTGACTGCAGCTGACAGGCTGGAGAGACGGGGCGGCGAGGGAGACATCCGTGCGAGGCGGTGGCGCTGTCGCAACTGACAACGCGTGTGCGCCGCCGCTGCCTCCTGGACACGCCCCCCTCTCTGGCCGCTCCAATGCCTGCGTCCCTGTTGGGGGGGGGGAAGTAGAGCTCTCCAATCCGTGCGTCCCTGTGGGACATGCGCACTCGCGCAGTTCCACTGACACACAGTGGACGCAGGGACACTTGAACATTATTATATGTGATTGTTTCAATTAATTTTATACTAAAAACATACATTTTTTAAAAAATCAAGGTAAGCCTTTTACTCTCCCTGAACAGATACTTACAGGATCTGGATTTTTAATTAAATGAAAAGGTGACTGGCCAAGGCAATTTTCCCACTTCAAATCCCATTCCTGCTGTTTTTTAGAAATAGACTGCTTTATTGATACACAACCTTCACGCTTTAATTTTTGCCTGTAAGAATTTGAAGAATAACCAACATAGTTACTACAAAGTATTTTATTCAAGCAAACTGAGATTTCATGAACAAATGAGTTATATCAAGTGAATGTATCTGCTATAAATACACAGCAGCTGTGCCTTAGCTAAAGTCTAGTTGTGAACCATAATTAAAGTAAGCAGAAAGAAACTGCAAGACCACAACATACAAGTTTCATATACAAAAATCTGAAGCTATTTGATATTCATAAAAGTAATTTTGTGTCTTAAAAAGTTACTAGACCTGAAAAACCAAGAATATTCGCCAACAGGCAATTAAAATGAGCTAACTGCAAGTTAATGAAATCAGAAGGTAAAGAGTACAGGCCCTCTGTTTAAAATAGAATCTGGACACCAAGACATACAGGGAGAAAGGAATTTTGTACTCCAAGTTCAGATCGATCAACTAGTCCAGAAACAAATAATGTGCTTGTATGCTTCCCACTCTTTTCTATTCCGTTTCTTAATACAGTGGTACCTCAGGTTAAGTACGCTTCAGGTTAAGAACTCCACTAAGAACAGAAACCGTGCTCTGGCGGCGCAGTGGCAGCAGGAGGTCCCATTAGCTAAAGTGGTGCTTCAGGTTAAGTACACTTCAGGTTAAGAACGGACCTCCAGAACGAATTAAGTACTTAACCCGAGGTACCACTGTACTTCCAGGGTTTGCTAAACTACACTTTCCTCATGGCATCCAAACCAGGAAACTCTGATTTAAGCAAATCTTAAAAACAAAACAGGAATGTTCCTGGTTTGTAGGGATTACTTAATGCAGTTTCCTGGTTCAGATATCATGAGGAAACTGACTTAATAAACCATAGAGGTATTGACTTAAGGTCGATAACAGAAGAGAGGGAATAGTTTGTTCCAGATCCAGGAAATCATGGTTTACCAGACCCTTACATCTAAGCCAGGCCAGTAGGTCAGTTTACTTATGCCACAAGTGTGTGAAAAGCGGCTGTGCGTGTAGGATATGCAAGCCACAGACTACTGAGCTCACCTCAGTGACTTAAGACCCTGTAAATTAACATTCTGGTATTTGGTCTTTCCTTCCATGTACTGAAGATCCAATTTTAGTGCATTCTTGTCAACGCGCCAGCGCTCATGCATCAGTATTTCCAAGGCTTTGTTGAGTAAGTGGACGACTGTTAAAACGTTTAGTTTTCCTTCTTCATAGACATTCCCTACATGAAACTGCAAAATGTTGCAAACAAGGGCAGGAACTGATTAATACAGAAATACATCGTCGTAACACCTCATTCCTCTTTCGAAAACCGAGCAAAATATAATGGGATAGTGAGCCATGCAAGACAAATGGAGTGAAGACCGTGATTTAAGAGATAACTGAGTGCCTCTGGCTTGAGATTCAGGGCTGTAGATTGTTTCTTTATGCCATGGGCCTGGAAGTCAAAGGGGGAGTGGCTGAAGTGTAAAAGAAGGCATTTTAACTGTGATTTTCCAAGGGACTACTGAGGAAGGGGCACAAAAAGACTTTTGGCATCATGCTAGTGTATGCTTGGGAGCAATCAGTCACCTTCTTTTAAATTAAAATTTTACATGGCAAACAATTTAAATGGGGGGGGATCTCTTGGGGGTAGTATGCGATCTGTGGGTTAGTCCAGTGTTTCCCAACCTAATCTAGGCAACGGCACACTTGAATCAATGAAAAAATCTCGCGGCACACCGCTCCTCCCCCACCCGGCTGCGCCGGGTCTCCTGACCCAGAGTTACCTCTGGGATCAGCTGTAGCGCGGCGCGTGCGAGGCTTCCGGTCGGGATTCTCCCGCGAGGCTGCTGCTGTTGCTGCTGCTGCAGCAGCCAAGGGAGCAGCGCCGCCCTGGCTTCCGCTTCGCCGCCGGGCTCCAGCAGCGCCGCCGCCACGGTCCTGTGCAGCCCTGGGCTGCAGGTCCCTTTTTCCGCGGCACATCAGCCGGTGTCTCGCGGCACACTAGTGTGCCGCGGCACATCGGTTGGGAAACGCTGGGTTAGTCACCCCTGCTTTTTTTCAAATGAAGGGTGCCGAGATGTGCATGGAACTTCGTCCAACCCAATGATCCGTCAGCTGCAAGGAGACCCTAGCTCACGTTAAGCCCAACTCAGTGTAGGGGTGGAATGATCTTGCAAGAAGTACAACTCTTAAAACAGAGCTCTTTGATTTAAGTTTGATTACATCTTCACTATACTGCAGATCTTTCCCTACATTTTGTCTTAACCAAGTTGCTAATCACAATATCTAGGGGACAATGAATTTCAGACAACTAAACGAAACAACACTGGACAAGAGAAAAAACAAAAAATTCTACAGAAACAGTGGAGCAAAAACAAGGATGCAAAGAAACTTACTTGGTGCATATCCTTTTCAACTTTTTCAAGTAGAGGCCTCGGAACATTAATAGCGACACTTGTGCCATCTAATACGTACTGGTCAATATGACCTTTGACAACTGAATCTACAACTTCTATTTCTTTTTGTAGACGTGTAAGTGTTTCTGTTATCTGTGTCCATAAACAGCGAACCTTTGGGAGTAAAGGAAAGGGGTGGTGGAAACGAGAGATAAAATGAGATACCTTGAGAAAGCAGAAATATGCCTGTGCGTAAAACGTCAGTCCAGGGGGGGGCAGGGCACTGGATGGTGATAGCTGGAATTACATGATCAAAGATCCTCACCTTCTCAACTCTCTCTGCTGTGTTGTTCTGACTTGGATTAACGCCTTTCTCCATTCTAGCCAGAAAATGAAAAACACAAAAAGTGTGAACCAATGGTACAATTTGTGCTACAGCAAAAGCTGGCTCACATATTCTGGTGTATTTTGCTAACAGCGAACCAGTAGCCATTGAGAGCATTAGGCATGACAGAGTGTATCACATACAAGTCAACACAAAATGCTTCCTTCTCCCACTTCTCATATCTGCCAGATATTATGTTGTAATGAAAATGTGTTAACACCACAACCAGGGCAAAAAACTCTAAAGTGAAACATTCAAATGTAAGCAAGCTAAGAGGGTACACTTACTTTTGGAGCTGCTTGTCCAGATCTGCATTTTCAAATTTTAAATCTCTAATTCGCTTACTAAAATGCCTGCAAACAAAGAAGTAAAAGCCAACAGCCACAGGTAAAGATTCTTAAATGTACAATACTCCCAAAAGCAGCTAGTGAAGAGCAAACAGCATTTTTTCCTTAAGCCCCAATCCCCCAATATGTGCTTCACATAGTTCATGTGTTTATTTTTTTAGTAATATGCAATTCTAAGATGGCAGCTCCCTAAAAGTTTTTGTTTGTTTCAATCAAGAAGCCTTTTCTAGCTACACAGGCCTGATCCCTAGGGATTTACTCCTACTCTCCCTGACATCTTTGTAGAGACTGCCCTATGTCTTTTGGCAGGATCATGAATTTATTTGGCTTCTAATCTTTTTTGAAGTGCTAAGATTTTGTCTTACATTTTTGTACGTTTCACACTTATTTTCTATTTGAATTGTGTATTTGTGTGCTACCCTTTGTGAGGGCCTTTTTTGGCCGGAAGGCAGCACAGAAACAAAACGAACTCTAACAATCTCAGCTATATGGTTGTTTGGATCACTCAGACTGCCACAACTTACATGTTATAGAAACTCTACTTACAGTGCTTTCTTCTGCAATTCTTGAATCAAAAAGTCTTCCTTTTGCAGACTGCGTAAAAATCTGCTTCGTGCTACATGGTATTTTGCAACTGAAATGTTCAAGTCGGGAGGTCTGGAGTTCACTGCTTCAGGATAGGGTATGCCAGCACCTACGTGGAAGAAGCAATTTTCTCAAGCCTTTTGTGCATGGGCCCCCCTTCATTCTGTTTTTTCATCCCTTGAACCCAGGATCAACTGCATGTCCTACAATTTATTTTCCACCTACCGTATCTTTCGCTCCATAAGACACACTTTTTTCCTCCTAAAAAGTATGGGGAAATGTCTGTGTGTCTTATGGAGTGAATGTGTGGTCCCTGGAGCTGAACTGCCCAGGGGCAAAAGCAGATCGTGCTTTTTTAAAAAAAGAGAGAAGGGGGTGTTGAAAGGAAGCCCCCTGAGCAGCTGCTCAGCAAACGGGGAGAGAGATTCCAGCCCCGCCCCCTTGCAGAGGGAGGCTGTTTCCCCAGCGACATGTGACCGGCTGATTAGATTATCTGTCTGGAAACTGTAGAAATGGCTCCCTTTACTGAAGCTGCAGAACTGTGAGTTAAACCCCATAAAACAGGATTTTTTCCCTTTGCAAAGTAAGCTCAACAACTTTTGAGCTGATCCTCAAAAAAATGGGGCTTTTCCCCTCTAAAAACTAGGTGTGTCCTATGGTCAGGTGCGCCTTATAGAGCGAAAAATACAGTAGCTAGTTTGGAATAGAAAGCCTTCCAAGAAATGATTGCTTACCTGCAGAATCTACTTTAACATGTTGCATTATGACATATCTTGCGAAGCAGTACATTAGATGAATGAACTTAGAGCCACCGGGAGAAAGGAATAAAGATGCAACGACTGGAGGAAAGCTGTTTCCACATTCGTCCTCGGGAATTAAAAGGATAAAAAAAGTGAACTGAGGAAGTGAACTGTAGCCGACAACCCTCTCTTAGATTAAGTTTTAGCTACTACCTGTTTGTAGTACTAAAACAATCGGCAAATAAAACAATACCAAGTAGCTTTGACAAATCACCATGCTTTGGTTCACCATTTCCTGAGGCTTGCACCGATAACGAACTTCTGATTGTATTGTTTTGTTATGATTTCTAATTGTTTTGCTGTAGATTTTAATTAAGGATGTTGAGTGCCCCAATGGATTTGTTATTGGGTATCTAAGTATGTATTGATTTTATAGCTGTATGCTGCTTAGAAGCCATTATGCCATTTAAGTGGTGTATAAATTAATAAATAATATTGTGCCTGAGCCACAGCTCACAATACATCTTCCTTTCTCTGACAAGGGGGGGAGAAGAAGAGGGGGAGGGAGGGACCCCAAAGGGTAATCTAGTCCAAGCCTCTGAAATGCAGGAATCCCAGCCAGGAGAGGAAGAGGGCTGTGAAGTCCAACCCCCCCCCAAAGTGGCCCGGTGGCCAAAGGAGGCACCTGTGGGACGAGAGCAGCCCTTCCATCACTCCGACCAGCCCCCATGGTTACTTTGGGGATCAGCCAAGTAAGAACGCTGGAGGCCCCCCAGGATCTATGTTGGCGATTGCTTCTTGTTGTCGCCGTTTGTAAACCAGTTAAAGTAACAACCATCCCTGCCTCCCCCCCCCCCCCCGCCCCGGGCAGCTGTTCTGGGACGAGCAGGGATTCCCAGACATCATTGCTGTGCTAACAATGGCCATTCCTGAACAGGAACAGCTTGGTTACAGCGACCCGTGTACTGGTAGCATCACAACTGGATTTTTGTGGAAGTTAGACAGGCTCTGAAACTGGACACACTTTGTCAGATGCAAACAACTTTTATTTTTACACGCTTTCCCAAAAGCATGAGTTGATGCATGGAAAACATCCGATTTTTTCTCTGATAATAGTTTTATCTAGGGGTTTTTTTGCTACCTTTTCATTTTTTAATTATTGTTGGATATCACTATGGTATTTTGTTACTATTATTATTATTATTCAGCCCATCTGGGTGGCTCCCAAAAACACAATAAAGCATCAAACATTAAAAACTTCCCTGAACAGGGCTGCCTGTTTATTCATATTCCAAACAAATGAAGCAAGCAAGCAATAGCTTCTGTTGTACTGAATCCCACCCAGCATGACTTCATCAAATGTATATTCATGTCGGCACTGGGTGTTTTAAATTCAATCCCACATGCTGTAACCATAGGATTGCAAAGCCATATTTAAATGGCCCTGTTTAGAACTAAAAACTAAAGAGGTACCAATGTTCTGATCCTGGACAGCAACAATTTAAATTGACCAGCTACTTTTGGGGCTGGCAAGGAAACCTCCCCAAAGGAACAAGTAGGGCCATTCCATGAAAAATGAGCCTGATAAGAAAAAAATTATTTTTAAAATATACTTCTTTTACTTATAGTTTCATTACCTAAACAGATTCCAAACGTGAAGTCTAACCATTTTTTTAAAGCTAAAGACAAAAGAAGTTTAGTTTATGGACCTTCTTTTCAAAAGTCCACCCACGTAGCCTTCACAGAAGTGTTCAAGTTAAAAGTTTTCTGATGATTGTCCCACCCGTGACAGCATTTTTTCCTTAATTTTGTATCGTTAAATTTCTTAAACTTAATTTCTGATTGCCTAGTTGTAACCAATAAACATTGATTTAAACAGATATGCTGAGTTTATCATTGATTCACCTCCCAACTCACAGTTTTTCCATAAATCAAACTTTTCTCAAGCTCCATGTCCTTTTTTTGTCCCACTCGTGACAATACTTTAACATTTAATAAAATTGTCACAAATATCCATAAAAATAATAAAAAATTAGTAAAATGTTCAGTATCTTATTGAGAACATCGTTTAAATTTTGGTTGTTAATTTTTATGTATATTTACATTGTTACACATGTGTGAATACCAAAAAAACATGGTCCAAGTGTCCCACCCGTGACAATGGAATGGCCCAGTACTGGAGGGAGGAACCTTCGTCCACACTCCTTTCTGGCTCTCCTTTCAAACAGTTTCTATCATTTGCTGACAACCTGAACTACTTATGTTGTTGCAAGATGATGAAAGCTTGAAAAAGGTGAAATGGTGCAAGCAGAGAAGAGGGCATGAGAGAACTCTCCCTCTCAACACCTAAAGAGTCAGAACACAACGACTGAAAGGAATTCTCATAGACCACCAATATGTATGGGGCAAATATGTGAACCCCTTTTTCATTCTTACCGATACTTACTGAAATTCTTCTTAGCCATTCGTAACTATGTTTCCTGAATTCAGAGTCTGCCTTTTTATCTGTTGGAGGAAAACAAAATCTTTCCATTCCCAGGGAAGGGAAAGAAGTCAATATCAACAAATGTTCAATGACTCAGATATATTTCTCACATAACATACAAAAGGCTCAGTGTTCTCAGGTTTGCATTAACAAATTATTGCATGTTTACTGTAGAAAAACCTAAGTATCCCACCTAGGGTAGAGTTTGCATAGACAACAGTTGTAGTCCATTTTCAGGCTGGCATTGATAGTACAGTACTAAATCATCCCCAACCCCTGGCCAAGCTGATGGGAGGTGGAGTCCAAAAACCTCTGGAAGGTACCCTGTTGTCGACCCCTGTACTAAATGATAGGCACGTTATGGAGACAAGAAGAGGCATGTTACAATTACAGCAATGTGTTCTAAAAGGGCAACCTTTGAAGAATCTTTGAAAGCTTCAGTTGATGTGGAATATGTCAACAAAGGGTTTTGGTGTGTGTTCAACCTAGAGAACATGTGCTGACTGCTTTACAACAGCTGCACAGGCTACAAGTTCACTTCCAAACACAAGCTGGCATACAAGTCTCTTACTACATGACTTGGGCCCAAAATACCAAAAGGAGCATCTCCCATATAAATCTGTCTAATCTTAAGATCTCCAGGTCCCATCAGTAATGAAGGACAAATAGCTAGGAGAGCACCTCTCCTAGGGCGCTGTGGCAACACCTAGACCAGGCATCCCCAAACTTCGGCCCTCCAGATGTTTTGGACTACAATTCCCATCATCCCTGACCACTGGTCTTGTTAGCTAGGGATCATGGGAGTTGTAGGCCGAAACATCTGGAGGGCTGCGGTTTGGGGATGACTGACCTAGACTTAACCTGGTCTGTGACCGTATAATAAAATTTGATTTGACCTAGACTGTGAAACTCCCTGCCTTAGGAAGTCTATTTGGCCTGCTTTCTCTTCAGCTGTTGCCACATAGTTAAGCAGGGGTTGACAAAATATAGCTGGTTAAATGGCCAGGCATTAGTTTCTACTAGCTAGCTGTGCAGTCTAGTTGCACTATGATAGCTCAATAATACTACATGAATTTATCAACAAATATAATATCTGGAAAATATCGATATAGTTTAAATTGATATAGCTTGGGTTTTTTAAATTCTGTTTTTAACT
The DNA here is from genome assembly GCA_034642065.1 of Darevskia nairensis. Classification (NCBI taxonomy): domain Eukaryota; kingdom Metazoa; phylum Chordata; class Lepidosauria; order Squamata; family Lacertidae; genus Darevskia; species Darevskia nairensis. The sequence continues at coordinate 1,694,897 of JAWWNI010000439.1, forward strand.
AGAGATTTATTCTACAGCTTTTGGCTGGAGTTTCCTCCCTCACTTTCTTAGGGTTTTTCTGTTTTCCCACCCAGCCAGTCATTTTGTCTCCAAAAGCCTATCTACATGTTTAGTTTGGAAATAAATCACTATCCATTGTTTTTGTAGATTGTTAGAACTGAATGACTTTGGGGGGGGGAGCAGATAGTAAGAGATCAAGTTCCATCCTGAACGCCCACAGCCTTGTTTAAGCTAGAATTCCTGCTTGCTACAATAAATTAGCATTAGCATAAATAACTGAACACATATCATCTTACCTAGCAATTGGCTTCCTCCATCTGCATCTTTTGAAACTGAGCTAACTATGACAATTAGTAAAGCTTAAAGCTTTTTATCACCTAATTCACTTGTCAGAACAGAAAATTCTGGCACATGACTTGGTCTTACGCCAGCAGGTATTTGACCTTTCAGAATAATTTATTTTAGTGAACTGATCTCTTGCTTTTATTTACTTTCCTGAGTGCAAGTATTACTTAACATCAGAAGCCTTTACTTCTGAAAAGACATCTGCAAGATTGCACTGTTAAATGCACTTCTATGTTTTATAACTAATAAATTGTGTAATCGTATATTCCAAACACTGAATACTATATTGCTACAAAGATACTATACATAACATCAACTGGAAAAGAGTTCTGCTGCTCATCACTATCAGTTTCCAGCACCTTGTGACCCCAACACCACAAAGAAGATCTTGCAGGAGTTGCAACTAAGTAGTCTCCAGATAATGTGCAGCAAGTCCCTTGTTAGCTAGCTTTTCCTCTCAAACAAAGGCACAGAGAGAGCAGCAGCAGCAGCAGCAAGCTTAAAATCTCAATAAATGATGTGAAGAAATGGAGGAAAGGACGTTAAATTAACAAGTAATACCTACACATTCCTCTAATTTTGTTAACCACATCCACAGGAATTATTCCCTCTACCTTGTGCACAATATGCATCCTTTTGGTGGGCAGAGGAGTAGAAACAAACATTATGGTTATCTACTCTGCAGCAAGACTAGACCTCTACTACTGGTACTTGTGGGCTGGATGTTACACTATTTTCTTAGAATGGGGAGCAATACGGCAGTCCCACAAAGGGATAGCAATGTACGATTTCTCCCCAGAGCAAGGCTGGGCCCTTGGCCACACAGCTATCAAACTGGCAAGCACCCTGTTACCCTTTTCTGCAGGAAAGGGTGATAAAGCGCTGCCTTGCAGGGACCAGCTAGGTTCTGGTGGCCACAATTTATGATACAGCTTGTAAGGCCATCCAGAAGTTGTGGATCCCTGTTCATAATTTTGTCAATAAGAAAAAGCCATGGAGTAATAAAGCATCCTTTAAATGAAGTTAAAGAGAAATGACACTCACCTGAAAATCTCATTACAATGAGACTGGTCCACGTTGGAAAACAGGAAGTGCACAATGATACTAAATGCATCTTTGTTCGGTTTATCAAACATGTCCCTAAAAAATAATAGTAATAAAAATTATGAAAACCAGAAATGTCCTTGTAAAGAAAAAAATTGCCCCATGCACAAACCTCAGCACCCAGCAGGATTGCCTCCTTTCCTCCCTTAGAGGGCCCTTCCTGACAGGCAGAGACGCAATGCATGATTTTTTGCTCAATGCAGTGATAGCTGTTTACAAAATAATAAGATTTATAGTGAAGCAGGTCATTGTTTTTTGGAGCAAGAAATGAGATTAACATCCAACCATGCTTTCTTTCCCCTCTAATAATAACACATTTAAAATTTACAGGAGTGCTACAAGGCCACAGTCCTGCACTATTAATTCTTTCCCATTACCCATTTTAGTGTCGGTAAATACGATTTGCGTGAACGTGGACATTCTTTTTTAATATAAAGGGAGAGGAGAGGTGCAGTGATGGGAATCACTTCACCTGCTGATGTTTGCCCACGAAAGGTGTGCTTAAGGCACAGGAGTACTTCATTTTTAAGACGTTACCTTATCCTTTAAAAAAAAAAAACCACCATAAATAATATACTCGAATAAATCCCCATAGCATTTTAACCCCCCACCCCCACCAGCACTGTTGCTTCTAGGAACATGTGTGAGATGTACACCCGTTAAACCAGGGGATCTCCAGCTGTTTTTGAACTACAATTCCCATAATGGAGTCACAGAGTCGTGGAGTTGGAAGGGACCCCCGGGGGTCAATATTCTAACTATTATTGCATTCTTTTTTTAAAAAAAGCAATGATAGTTAGAATAAAACTGGCAGGAGAAACAAGTATTTAAAATATAAACAAATACATATTTGTTTATATTTTATATCTATATTTTATTTAATATAAAAACAAACATATCTATATATAAAGAATGCAATAATAGTTAGAATAAAACTGGCAGGAGAAATAGATATTTAAAGAACCAGAAGGGGAAGCTGAGGGAGGGGGGTTGGGGTTTTATACACGCTTTTTGTGATATTGATGGCTGTGTAGAATATAAAACTGTAAAATTCATTAAAAGCAAAACCCAAGCACGGCCCACTCACGCGCCCAGGCAGAGATGCGAGGAGACCCTCCCGGCGGCGGCTTTCTCCGGGTCGAAGCCCAGCGCCAGAAGGAAGAGCCAGAGGTGCTCTTTCTCCCAGGCGGGAGGAGGCGAAAGCTGCTGCTGCTGCTGCTCGCTCATGGCCGCTGACACGTGTCTTCCTTTCCCACGAGCAGGTACCCTCCGCGTCGGCGCCCGGCTCTCCCTCGCGGGTTCCGCCTTCGCCAAGCCCTCCCTCCAGCTCCTCTCAGAGGCGCCTCTCTCCTTCGGCCTCCGCCGCCTCGCCCTCACGCGCCGCCATTGAGCCTCAAACCGCCAAAAGAGAAAACCAGGAGCGGGGACGAGGCGCGCGCCGGCCAATCAAAGAAGAGCCTGCGCGGATCCAGCCAATGGGGGAAAGCCGGACTTCCCGTTCCCGGCATGCACCGCTTGATGGAGACGAATACCCGAGGCTGCGCCGGAGTAGAGCTACGAAAATGTAGAGGGGCTAAAGTTAACTCTTAACCCCGCAGGCGGAAAGCGGAAGCTGCAATTGAATCTTGCTCTGTGTTCTTCGTGTGTGGTCCTGGCTTCACCCTTGCAAGGACTACGGGGCCAGCACAGGAGCCCAACTCCTAGGGGCTGAGTTCCCTTCCTCCACCCCCCATAAAATATTGGGGGGGGGATTTTGGTTGGATGAAGCCCTTTCTATGTCCAGCTGCCCTTTGTCAACAACAAATGGTCGCTGTGTTTTTGTGTTGAATATATGCTATATGGTCATTTATGGACCTAATGCATGCAAAGCGGATGGTGCTGTGGTCTAAACCAGTGTGCATGCTTTCGTGTGCATGCACGAAATGTAATTGTTGAACTGAAATACAATTAAGAAGAAGCACATTAATAGTGAAATGCAATTTTGTGCCTACACAACACAAAACACTTTATTTTATAAGCCTTGCTAAGCGGAAGCTCCAGCTCATCCCGGAAGCTGGACGCTGCGTGTCACTCTACCCTTTTCTGAGTCGGGGTGGTCGGGGGAGCGAAGGCGGGGCTTGTTTCCTGGCCCCGCCCCGTGTGACAATGAAATCGGGAGCAGGTGAGCGAGGAGAAACCCAGCGGGGAAGAAAGAGCCCCTAAAACGGGGAGAGGAAGAGTCCATCTGGGCAGCCAATGGGGGAGGGGCGGGAGAGTCCATTCGTCCAACCAAAGAGGGGCGGGAAAGTCCATCTGGGCAGCCGAGAGGGGAGGGTGGTAGAGTCCATTTGTCCAACGAAAGCGGAGCGGGAGAGTCCATCTGAACAGCCAAAGGGGGGTGGCAGATTCTTATCGGTAGAGCCAAAGGAGGTTTGGGAGAGTCCACCTGGACAGCCAAGGGGGGGGAGGGAGAATCCATTTGTACAGCCAAAGGGGGGGACAGAATCTAAAGCAAAAGGGGGTTTGAGAGAGCCGGCGTGAACAGCCAAAGGGGGCGGAAGAATCCATTTGTACAGCCAAAGGGGGAGCGGCAGAGTCTTATCTGTAGAGCCAAAGGTTTGGGAGAGTCCACCTGGACAGCCAAAGGGGTGGTTGGGGGGAGAGTCTATCTGTAGAGCCAAAGGGGTGGGGTGGCAGAGTCCACCTGGGCAGCTAAAGGGGGTGTCGTGAGAGAAACAGGGAGCAGTCCACCCGCAAGGAGGATGTGGGTGAGTGGGGACTGTGTCCATTGCCAGGTGCTTTGAGCTGTTTATTTTTATGCTTTCACTTAGGGACTCCACCCACCTGCTGGAGGTGAGCTGAAAGGAGCAACCGCAATGCTAACTGTAAGATTTCCCTTCGCGGATTCCCTAGTCCAGCCACCAGGCGTCTTGCGCTACAGCTTCTTCCATCAGTTGCTGGCGCTGATGGGAGTTGTAGTCCGAAAAGTGAACCATGGGATGAAATACCATCCAACATTTCTCTAATGAAAAGAGGGACTCCCTATTCCAGTGGTGGCTAATCTTGACACTCCAGATGTTTTGGGACTACAACTCCCATCATCCCTGACCACTGGTCCTGTTAGCTAGGGATGATGGGAGTTGTAGTCCCAAAACATCTGGAGTGTCAAGGTTAGCCATCACTGCACCTATTCCGTAACAATACTTTTATTATTTATACCTCGTCCATCCGACTAGGCTGCCCCAGCCACTCTGGGGTGCTTCCAACATATATAAAAACATAATAAAACATTAAACATTTTTTAAAAACTTTCATATGCGGGGCTGTTGCCTCCAGATGACTGGATGATTTCATACCCTCCAGTATTTCCCCGAGGAAAATAGGGATGTCCTGTGGTTTTGCGGGACATTCCGGGATTAGAATGTGGGACGGCTTCTGTAAATCCGGGACTGAAACCCTGGAAAATCAATCCAAACCAAGTGTAGTTGTTGCAATAAGGGGGTCACATGTACCCAATAGGTGGCCCCAGTTCACACCCTCTTTGCTTATAGCAAACCTGCTACTCTGCATTTTCACAAGCATTTTGCAAAATTTGTTGTTATTGCATCCTGCAATCTGAATATTAATGTACAATTGTATTGGTAGTGAGCCTTTTATGTTCACATGTTCATTTATATTCTTTTTGGTAGCTCATCCCATAACTACGTTATAGCCAATTAAGGCGGAAACTAGCAAGATGGCATCAAACCCTCCTGGGCAAGGTAAATGTTACGTCTGGTAATCTTCGCCTCTATCTGCATGGTTACGTATAATAAAAATTTAAGGTACACACGCATAGCAGACACACACTCCACAAAAATCCTTCACCCTTCAAAATTTAGGAAATATTCCCTGAGACTTCATTCGAGTACACAGAACAATCCCAAAGCCATCTCCTGTCATCTTGGAAAACCTTTCCCAATAGTTCTTTCACTTGCAAATCCTTCAAATCAAGTACAGTGGTACCTTGGTGGTCGAACGACTTAGTTGTCGAACAAATCGGCTCCCGAACGCCGCAAACCCAGAAGTGAGTATTCCAGTTTGCGAACATTTTTGGAAGCCGAATATCCAATGCAGCTTCCGCTTGAGTGCAGGAAGTTCCTGCAGCCAATCGGAAGCCACGCCTTGGTTTTCAAACCATTTTGGGAGTCAAATGGATTCCCGGAACTGATTAAATTAGAGAACAACAGTACGAGTGTATTTGTTAAAGGCAAACAGACGTGTCAAAGGAGCATTTTCTGTGTGTCTATGAGTACTTGCCAGGCAGAGGGCCTTCTCGGTAGTGGCACCCGCCCTGTGGAACGCCCTCCCTTCAGATGTCAAAGAGAACAACAACTACCAGACCTTTAAAAGACATCTGAAGGCAGCCCTGTTTAGGGAGGCTTTTAATGTTTTATAGATTATTGTATTTTAATGCTTTGTTGAAAGCCGCCCAGAGTGGCTGGGGAAACCCAGCCAGATGGGCGGGGTATAAATAATAAATTATTATTATTATTATTATTATTTCAAAGGAATGGCCCAGACTAGCCAGGAAACCACAACCAGCAAACATTGGATATCTTGACAGGCAGGAGGCAAGCTACACTCTCAAATTTTTGTTGTCGAATGCCTCTTTCTGTGACGGCTTGTGTGATGCCTTTGGGTGGTTTTTGGCTAAGGAGTTTGGCAATTTTAAAATTCTTAGACACCTTTGTTCTGAATCCTTGCCTCGTTACAAGGGGCAGGGAACTCTAATGCAACAGAAAAATAAAGAACTGTCTTGCTTTGACCTGTTCCAGTCTCCATCCATTTTTCTTTGACCAATAGCAGACTTAGGGGTCACTGGATCCCTTGGTGGAGAGCTGAGCTATAAAAGCCAACCCCATTTTTTTCTACAACAGATAGTACTACAAATTCTCTTGTGGTTCCATTTTAGAATTGAGTAGAAGACCTGGGGTAAATCTTTTTCTTAATTAGTATGCAAACACTGAAAAACAAAAACATCCATATTATGGAGTTTCTTTTTTAACAAAGATTTTTTTTCCACTAGGAAAATCCTTGTTATTTTTACCGGGAATGTGTTGGCAGTACTAACCTTGACACCTAGTAGCTCTGGACTCAAATGTAAACATTCTTAGAAGCTGAACTTAATGAGGTTTGCTTCTGAGTACACATATGTATAGGATTGCATTGTAATTCAGTTTAACTGAAACAGAAGACCCAGAAAGAAGCAGCCATTCCGATCCATTCTAGCATGTTGTTGTTATTACTATAAATCCATTTATGCCCCCACCTGCTCCCCAGACAGGACTAAAGGCAGCTTATTAATAAACATAAGAACCACTAAAAACATAGGAAAAGCAATAATAATATTACTAATAATAATAAACAATTAAACATTGGTAGAATTAAAGCTATATACATATATAAAATCTATTTTATATTTATATACAAATAATTGCAATAAAAACAACATGGTGCTAGCCCTTTCAGTACAAACTCTAATACAGTGGTACCTTGGCTCTCAAACGCCTTGGCTCCCGAACAAATCGGCTCCCGAACGATCAAAACCTGGAAGTGAGTGTTCCGGTTTTTGAACGATTTTTGGAAGCCCACCCTCTGGCCCAGTTTCCGATTGGCTGCAGGACACTCCTGTGGTCAGTCGGAAGCCACGCCTTGGTTTTCGAACGGTTCCCGGAGTCAAACGGCCAGTGTGGTGTAGTGGTTAAGAGCAGTAGATTTGTAATCTGGTGAACCGGGTTCGCGTCTCCGCTCCTCCACATGCAGCTGCTGGGTGACCTTGGGCTAGTCACACTTCTCTGAAGTCTCTCAGCCCCACTCACCTCACAGAGTGTTTGTTGTGGGGGAGGAAGGGAAAGGAGAACGTGAGCCGCTTGGAGACTCCTTCGGGGAGTGATAAAGCGGGATATCAAATCCAAACTCTTCTTCTTCTTCTGTTTGAGAACCAAGGTACGCCTGTACTCTTTATCATTCACTTTGGAGAGCTTGAAGCCAGTGCAGCTGCAGGGTGGTTCAAGGAAATAGTGCATAGACCTTTCCATTCTTCTCCCTCCTGCCAGGGTTTCAGAATAAAAACAGGGTTGCGATTTTGGCAGAGCTAGATAAGGAGAAGAGGAAGCTGCTGATGCAAAACCAGTCTGCCACAAATCACCCTGGAGCCAGGTACAGTAAGTTTAGAGACCTGCCTTTTTGTTTCAGTTGTGTTCTTTGATCAAAGAGGAAAGCCAAGTGACGCTTTCTCTTGCGTGCCAAGGCCCATTGATTAATAAACACCCCAACACAAGTGTTTTGGATTATGGGCTAAAACAGGCCACAACTTTATTGGTTACAGGTGTGAGCGGTTTGGCTTAGGCGTTGGGTGAAACCAGGCTATATTTTGACGCCTGCAGGGAGTCTAACTAAGTGTAAACCACCAGAAGGGGGAGCCCTATGACTTACATAAAATAGGGACACCCCGAGGGGTCCCCGTTGGGTTAGTGGCATGGCCTAGCCCATGGGTAGGCAAATTGAGGCCCAGGGGCCAGATCCGGCCCAATCACCTTCTAAATCCGGCCCGCGGACGGTCCAGTACTCAGCACGTTTTTACATGGGTAGAATGTGTCCTTTTATTTAAAATGCATCTCTGGGTTATTTGTGGGGCCTGCCTGGTGTTAGGAATTTGTTCATTTCCCTCCCCCCAAAAAAAATATATAGTCCATCCCCCCACAAGGTCTAAGGGACAGTGGACCGGCCCCCTGCTGAAAAGGTTTGCTGGCCCATGCCCACACTTTGGACAGAATCCACGCCTCCAGATCCCTTTAGCAGGATACCTTTATTGAGGAGGGGCAGGCGGAGGCTGCAACCTCCCCTCCATTAAACAAAGGTCCTTGCAGGTCCGAGCAGTTCTGGCATGGAGGCAAAAGAGAGAAACTCCCGGCCGTGCTGCAGCTTACCCACAGCCATGCCACCCCCACCAGCATAGATTTGCCAGGCGGGGGTGACGCAGCCAGGGCTGGCGCGGGGGGGGCAACAATCTCCCGCCCCTTAGTTGGGTCACTACAAGGGCCCGGATGCCCAGCCACAACGCCACCCACCCAAGAAGGTGAGCAGACTTATCAGCAACAATTATTTCTAATGTATCGGTAGGCAAACTAAGGCCTGGGGGCCGGATGCGGCCCGATCACCTTCTAAATCCGGCCCACGGGCGGTCCAAGAATCAGTGTGTTTTTACATGAGTAGAATGTGTGCTTTTATTTAAAATGCATCTCTGGGTTATTTGTGGGGCATAGGAATTCGTTCTTTTCTTTCTTTTTCTGAAAAATATAGTCTGGCCCCCCACAAGGTCTGAGGGACGGTGGACCAGCCCCCTGCTGAAAAAGTTTGCTGACCCCTGTTCTAATGGACACAGTTCATAACAATCAGGGTTGTGTGCCGATTGTTCCAAACAGCCAGCTGCAAAAGAGTTTCCATCTTTGCTCATTCCCTCTGGAGAGGGAAATTTTCAGTTCACCTTTTTTAAAAAAAAAGTTTAACTTTTTAATGTATAGTATTTTCACCCACTTCTTCACCCAAATTCCACTTCCCCTGTGTTGACCCTTATCACTGTTTTCATATTAAGATTCGAGATTTCTATGAATCCGCTGAAAGGTAAAGCTGCCCTTGAATTAAAAACAAAACAGAATCCTCTTCCATGTGTTTAGCATAGAACTTGATTTATTGCTCATGGTAGAGTAGTAGTAGTGTTTTCGTGTACTGTAACTTGTTGGCTATGAAGAGACGTTGTCTCAGCACAATCTCAATGGGAAACTCTTTTCCTGCATACAGAGTTCTGCAGCCACTCTACCAAACATATGAACTCCCCATCATGAAGACTATGGACCCCTGGTTAGTAGCGCTGTTTTATTCAGGTATCGCTTAGGCAAGTTATTGAGTGGTGCCGGTGAGAGAGCAAAATGTGCCGGGGGCCCTTTTTCTTCTACTGCATGCCTTCCGGTCGACCTCCTTTTGACTTACACCTGGGTTTCCTTCCTATTTGGTTTAACCTGCCATTGCTGGAGTGAATGTTCCTGAGCAGAAATGTCCTTCTGGCACCCGTGTTCGAAATTAGCCAGGCGCATTTTGCACCTGACTGTTGGCCACTTCCAGCCCAGTGAAAATGCCCGGGTGCCAGCATGACTCCTGGCATCTGGAGGTGCCTGCCTGGGGGTCCTTGGATCTGGATTGTTTTCACACACTAGTACTCCATCCTGTAGATTTCTATCCGTTATATTTTATCTGCACAATCAGAATGAATTTCTGGAACCAAAATGCTGTTTCTGTGCAGCCTGAACAGGAACCGAGAACAATACAGTGAACCCTCGAGTTACGTACCGCTCTGGACATGTAACTTTCGGGTTGCGAACGCGGCAAACCCAGAAGTGCATACTTCCGGGTTTCGCCGCGCACGCATGCGCAGAAACGCTATATTGCACGTGCACAGAAGCGGCACCTCCAGTTACCGACTTTTCAGGTTAAGTACGGGCCCCCGGAATGAATTTAATTCGTATCCAGAGGGTCCACTGTAGTGAATTGTTGTAGCTTGTCTTCGCTTCCCCCACCCCAATGCCCTGCTCACAGTTATGAAGAATAGCCCTATGTTATGAATGGCCCACGTCACCATTAAGAAAAAGAGGCAGGAATAAGCCTATATATATATGTGTGTGTGTGAACTGTCCCTGAATCAAGTGACTTTTCTTCTTTAAGCTCTCAAAACTCTTAACCTAGCTCAAGATTTTCATCTGAACTAGCCAGATGTTTAACTGAGACTCAATCACAGTCAGTGTGGTGTAGTGGTTAAGAGTGGTAGACTCGTAATCTGGGGAACCGGGTTTGCGTCTCTGCTCCTCCACATGCAGCTGCTGGGTGACCTTGGGCTAGTCCCACTTCTCTGAAGTCTCTCAGCCCCACTCACCTCACAGAGTGTTTGTTGGGGGGGAGGAAGGGAAAGGAGAATGTCAGCCGCTTGGAGACTCCTTCGGGGAGTGATAAAGCGGGATATCAAATCCAAACTCTTCTTCAGTCCATCATTTGGAAAATAAGACGTTAGAGCTCTCTTGCCCCAAAATGGCAACTAGACATTCTGTTGGGCGACTGTAACCTTGCTTGAAGGAGTCCTTTTGTGCCTAGCTTATATATCTGAGTTTCTAACACTGCCTGGCACGTGCAAATTACTCACTTTGCATGTCAGATTTGCCCAAAATCCCAAGTCTTGCATTTAAAGTAACAACATGGAACTTCTTGGCTCTGAAATATCCACCCTGGCCACGGCAAGCCTCTCTACCTTGATACTGTGCTGGTGTCTGCCTTCCCTGCATTTGTGTGACATGTCCATTTCTTATCATTCCGCGCAGCATCTCTCTCGCCAGATCTTCCCTTAACAAGGATTTTCGTGATCACGCTGAACTACAGCACATCGCTGCACAGCAGAAGGCCGCTCTACAGGTGAGTTGTCCTGACCAAATCAGAGCCAAACCGGCCGTTTTGCAAGTTTCCTTGGGCCTTTTTGTTTTGGTGCGTTGGAGACTATCGCTCCCAAGAACCGCCCCCCCCCTGCACCCATCTCAGACGTTGGGCACCAAAGCTAACATGCATCACAGAAGCTTAATAATTGCATAACAATGACAAAGTTTAAAATTCTGAGAGTGTCTTCTGATTTGGGAAGTGGCTTTGGTCTGTATTATCTCACCTTTTAGCCCTGTTTTGAACACTACGGGCAAAAACTTGGGAAGAATGAGCTAGATGTGAGGGTGGCCGTTGTAGTTCGGCAACATCTGGAGGGCCAGAGGTTCCCCATACCTGGGTCAAAGCAAGACATCTGAAGGCAGCCCTGTTTAGGGAAGCTTTTAATGTTTGATTGATTATTGTATTTTAGTATTTTGTTGGAAGCCGCTCAAGAGTGGCTGGGGAAGCCCAGCCAGATGGGCGGGGTATAAATAATAAATTATTATTAGTATTATTAACTGAACTATTAGCAGGACTGAAACGTGGCAAAGAACAGATACTCCTTCCTAATCTGATGTTCTTAAGCACTTGCTCCTGCTTACATGGCGGAGGAGAGACTTGGTTTCCATTAATAATAATAATAATAATTTATTATTTGTACCCCGCCCATCTGGCTGGGTCTCCCCAGCCACTCTGGGCGGCTTCCAGCAAACATTAAAATACATTAACACATCACAGATTAAAAACTTCCCTGAACAGGGCTGCCTTCAGGTGTTTTCTAAATGTCATGTAGTTGTTAATTCTTTTAATCTCTGCTGGGAGGGCGTTCCACAGGGTGGGCGCCACTACCGAGAAGGCCCTCTGCCTGGTTCCCTGTAGCTTTGCTTCTCACAGTGAGGGAACCGCCAGAAGGCCCTCGGCGCTAGATCTCAGTGTCCGGGCTGAATAATGGGAGTGGAGACGCTCCTTCAGGTATACAGGACCGAGGCCGTTTAGGGCTTTAAAGGTCAGCACCAACACTTTGAATTGTGCTCGGAAACGTACTGGGAGCCAATGTAGTTCTCTCAGGACCAGTGTTATGTGGTCTCGGCGGCCGCTCCCAGTCACCAGTCTAGCTGCCGCATTCTGGATTAATTGCAGTTTCCGGGTCACCTTCAAAGGTAGCCCCACGTAGAGCGCATTGCAGTAGTCCAAGCGGTCCAAATGTGTCCTTTTCAAACAGTTCTGTTCCTTTCGCAGCATGCTCACGCACATTCCTCAGGATACTTCATAACCCAAGACTCCGCCTTTGGAAACCTTATTCTTCCTGTGTTGCCACGGCTTGATTTAGAGTGAGAAACCATCCTTGGAACAAAGAGCATCCGTGTTCCTCCAGTCTTACAGCTGCTCCCTTGCCAAACCTTGCTTCTGGTTTATGAAAACAAGAGGACTAAAAAATGAATGTTGGTTTTTTGTTCACTGTAATGGCTTTCCATTTTGGATTCAGGTGTTTTGTTTTCAGCGAACGTTAAATTACTTAAAGTAAGCTCTAATGTGTCCCGTTCTTTTCTTTCCATACGGCCAAATTCCCCACAACGGTTCCAGGTTGTTGTATGTAGGTTTTATTTGTCTTTTCTCTTCTATTTTGGAAATGTACATCCGCAGGGTTTTTTTCCTTTGGGGGCCCCAAGAGAGTGGGGCCCTAAGCTATAGCTTGTTTAGCTCATACATAAATCCAGCACTGGTTAAGGACAACATTCGAATTGCTTTAGGAACTGTTATCTGTAAATAATTTTCTATTGGATCTACCAAAGAATAAAATCCAATCAGGATTAAGGGGTTTTCTCAGGATGGAGGGGGTATGTGCTGTGTCCCAGTTGGGTACTGGTGGTGGAAATGTTCTGTGGGGAACGAGGGGGACAAAAATGGGCCATCAAGGAGGAACAGTTTGGGGTGGGAGTGAGCAACGTCCCTATTTTCATCTGAGGAATGTTGGAGGGTAGGCTTTATAGAGCAGTAGGCCTACTGCTACTCTATAAGCCTACTCTATAGAGCCTTTAGTTAAAGCTATGGTTTTCCCAGTATTGATGTATGGAAGTGAGAGCTGGACCATAAAGAAGGCTGATCGCCAAAGAATTGATGCTTTTGAATTATGGTGCTGGAGGAGACTCTTGAGAGTCCCATGGACTGCAAGAAGATCAAACCATTCTGAAGGAAATCAGCCCGGAGTGCTCACTGGAAGGACAGATCCTGAAGCTGAGGCTCCAAGACTTTGGCCACCTCATGAGAAGAGAAGACTCCCTGGAAAAGACCCTGATGTTGGGAAGATGGAGGGCACAAGGAGAAGGGGACGACAGAGGACAAGATGGTGGGACAGTGTTCTCGAAGCTACCAACATGAGTCTGACCAAACTGCGGGAGGCAGTGGAAGACAGGAGTGCCTGGTGTGCTCTGGTCCAGGGGGTCACGAAGAGGCGGACACAACTAAACAACAACATGTATTTTATTTAGATACTTTTCCAGGCACCCAAAGGTCTTGTGGTAGAGCTAGGCTGTATGCCTTCTTTTTTTTAATGTCAAAAATATTTCAAGGATAATGGTTATTTAGTTCTTAAAAGAAGCATGTTGCATTATCACTTTGTTTTCTGAGAGGAGTTAATGGATTTCAAGGCTTGGTTAACTTGTTAATAACGACATTTGAACGGTTTTTGCCAACTCAGTCACGCCCTTACATAAGCAACTATTATTTCTTTGGTGGGTGGGTGGGTGGGTGTTTTTAAGTATCTTAAGCGTAACTAAAAGTAGTAGATGCAGATTTTATTTTTCATGGAAGACATCTGACTGTGGGATAAGTGGTGATCTTGTGTGCTTTTTTATATAACTCAACTTAGTCACAGACGTAAGACAGCATAAGAAATCATATTCTTATCCCATCAAAATGTGATAACCCTGTGTCTCGGGAAAGGTTGGTTTTTTCCAGTTGCAGCTACAGCAACTTCAAACAATCATGAATCTCTAAGGGTTTGGAGGTCATATAAAAAGCAATAAAAAGGAGAATCAAAACAACAGCAGCCATCAGATTATATAGTTTTAAACTTTATTTCCAAGGCATTTCAGTGACTAGTGCTTAAAACTTCCATGTTATCTCTTATAATGCATAACTGAAGGGGGGGGGTTGTCCATGCTACAGAGAGCGTCAAATTATCTCTTTAATTCAGATCTGTCGACCTAACCTATAAAAATTAGCACCATAGGAAACCCTCATAATCCCATAATTAAAAAAACGGGAAACCCAAAACTGCCAGCGATATTAAAGGTGTGTCTGAACCAAAACACGGCGTAGCCTTTCAACTGTAGCATTTCCTTAAGTACGTCTGATTCTGCATTGCTAGCTTGTTTTGAGCTTCCTCTGACTCTTCCGATTTGCGTCAAGAAATACCGGATCTGTTTGACGGCAAACCACTGGAACGATACAAACCCTGCTAAAACAATTGTGGGTTGCGCAGGAACATCGCTTCAGGGCTAGCTTTCTCCATCTCGTTCATATTTCCTGCCCCATTTTCCACTTGCCTTTCACTACACGTATTTCCTTTTTTGAACCCTGTCAGAAGTTCCCCAGTTTGTATTTCCTGAACCTGCGTTTGGCTCTGTTTTACTCTAGAGTGTTGTCCTGGTTAAACTCCAGACCAGGGGTTGGCAAGGTTCACCTTGCCTGGGCCAGTTCACTCCAGCGGAGATCCCTCTATGGGCCGGATCGTGCGTGCGCCCATGATTTTCGGCGTCTGCAGAGATGTGATTTTCTGCGTCTGTGCAGACGCAATTTCCGGTGCAGCGGAGGTGAGTCCCCGCACTGCGCTGCGCCGGTTTAGCGCAGCGCGGGGGGACTCGCTAAGCAGGCGGCTCGGTTTGGGGGCGGCTTGTGGGCCGGTTAAATGACCCCCGTGGGCCGCTTGTGACCCATGGGCCTTAGGTTGCCAACCCCTGCTCCAGACGTGATGGTGAAACCTTTGACTCCCAAGTCCCATCCGCCTCAACCAGCCTGGCCAATGGAAAGGGATGATGGGAGATGTGGTCCACAACATCAGAAAGGAGCACAGGTTCCCCTCCTGCAAAGCCTAATTCTTACCAAGGTGGCGAACCTGTCCCTAGGCTGTACCACTTCTGGCCGCAAGTGGAGAGCTCACATGACTGCTCTTCCACAGAAAAACAAAATTGGGTATCAGGAAGGGCGGTCCCAGTGCAACCTTCTCTGTGATGTGCTAAGATTTCTACATGCAAAGCTTTTCTTTGTATGGAAGAGTGTTTGGTCCTTTTCCCATAGTCTAAAATGGTGCAACCCAGGCACAGGTTTATCACCTTACTGAGAACATGAGTTGCAATTTGCTGGAGCATCATAATCTTAGAAAAGCAAGGAGCACTGAGCTCATCCGTTGCATCAGAACTCAAAGGGCACCTGTTTAAACATTTGGTACGGAGTCATGCAGATACATCACAGTGAAACAGAAAGAGACGAGAAATGGTTGCATTTTTTTCTTCCTGGCAGGTAAAAATGCAGATGGAGAAACACAGAAGTATTTACAGAGGAACAGAAATTGAAATCGGCAAATCTTATTTCAGACAGAATTCCATGTCAAAGCGACAGAGATGTGCTTTCAGAAGCAACTGCTGTCCAAACTGTGATATAAATGGATATTGTTGACCAGTTGAATACATTTATCTGACACGGAGGACAAAAACAGTCCACTCCTCCATGCTAATAGGTTACGCTAATGTGCGTTCCATAAAATTTTTTCACAAGGTCAGAGTTTTGATCGATCTAAATGAAGCAAAAGTGATACAAACAATTCCGTTACTCCCCAAGAGCTAAGTAACTCCACTCCCAAAACCAGGAGGATAAGGTTAGGGGGGGGGATGGGTATGAACATATATTTATTGAATCAAAAGTATTAGTTTTTGGTCTTTTGTGCTTGGTGTTTATTCAGCTCTTTGGCCTGTGGTGATTGGACCATTTGCGCGCGAATAATCTTGGTGCCCTTCCTCATCCAAAGCCAAGATATCTGGTATCTCGTCCGATTCCGAAGACAAATCTGTGATAGCAAAGTCCGGAACCTGCAGAGGAAGAAACTCAAATAAATTTGAAGGCAACATTTTCAACATTTCCCAAGGTGTTAAGAACCTAGGACTCAAACTGAGGAGAACAGGCCAGCAAAATCTCCCATTTCAGTACTATATTGACAGAAACATGGCATATCACATGTGAAATGAAATAATATTGTCTTATCATTTTAAAAGTTCACAAATAATTAATGTGGGGAAATGCCTCTTTCTCTGGTGTAGGTTTCATAGTGAAAAAGAAAAGGAGACCCAAAGATTTGAAACCAACCATTTATCCAAATTGTGTTATTTTAATATTGGAAGCAGTGGTAGAAACTTGAGATATGTAAGCTAGGCGCCAAATGACTCCTTAAACCAGATTTACAGTCGCCAAAACAGAATGCCTAGTTGCCATTTTGGGGCCAGACAGCTCGAAAGTCATATTTTTCAAGATGACTTTCTGGTTCCTGAAATTCATGCCGAATGCGCAGATAAAATATAACGGATAGAATTGTACAGGATGTGTTGCTGGTGGGTGAAAACATTCAAGATCCAAGGATCCCCAGGCAGGCATCTCCAGATGGGGGAGATGTCAGGCGCCATCGTGGAGCCTGGGTATCTTCACTCGGTCACAAGTGGCCAATAAGGGTAAAGGGACCCCTGACCATTAGGTCCAGTCGCGGACGACTCTGGGGTTGCGGCGCTCATCTCGCATTATTGGCCGAGGGAGCCGGCGTACAGCTTCTGGGTCATGTGGCCAGCATGACTAAGCCGCTTCTGGCGAACCAGAGCAGCGCACGGAAACACTGTTTACCTTCCCTCCGGAGTGGTACCTATTTATCTACTTGCACTTTGTGCTTTCGAACTGCTAGGTTGGCAGGAGCAAGGGCCGAGCAATGAGAGCTCACCCCGTTGCGGGGATTCGAACCACCGACCTTTCGATCGGCAAGCCCTAGGCTCAGTGGTTTACACCACAGCGCCACTCACCCATAGCTAGGTGCAAAATGCGCCTGGCAAATTATGAACGCTGATAGGAAACTGTCCTATATCAGGTCAGACCACTGACACACCCAGGTGTGAACTGACTACACTGACTGATGGTGGCTCCCCAGAAGTGCTATTCAGCTATGTTTTATTCAGAGGACACTCACTGAAATTAATGAACACCTGCCTTACCCCACCCTCCAGCCCTGGAAGCCTTCATAAGACATCTGCTCCTTAGGAAGAACTGTGGGGGGAGAGAGAGATTCTGAGTCCACCTGCTTTGCCCCACCCAGCCTTTCCCGGACTATGACTTTGAGAACAGCAGCAGCAGCTGGGAAGAGAGGAGTTCAGGGATATTTTTAAAAAATAGTTTTATAAGTTGTGCTTCTTTGTTTCTCAATTTGATCCTTTTACATGGTTTTGTATGTTTTGTGGTATTTTGTGCATTGTGATTTGCTGTTACTTTTATTGATTATAGATTGGTAATTCTTTACTGAGGTTAAACTGTTTCTAATTATTATTTGCTGATGCTTAATTTTACTGTTTACTATTGATGCCTGATTCTTGGGAGAAAAGTGATGACAAACCTAGACAGCATCTTAAAAAGCAGTGACATCATCTTGCCGACAAAGGTCCGTATACTTAAAGCTATTGTTCTCCCAGTAGTGATGTATGGAAGTGAGAGCTGGACCATAAAGAAGGCTGATCGCCGAAGAATTGATGCTTTTGAATTATAGTGCTGGAGGAGACCATTGAGAGTCCCATGGACTGCAAGAAGATCAAACCTATCCATTCTGAAGGAAATCAGCCCTGAGTGCTCACTGGAAGGACAGATCCTGAAGCTGAGGCTCCAAGACTTTGGCCACCTCCTGAGAAGAGAAGACTCCCTGGAAAAGACCCTGATGTTGGGAAAGATGGAGGGCACAAGGAGAAGGGGACGACAGAGGACGAGATGGTTGGACAGTGTTCTCGAAGCTACCAACATGAGTCTGACCAAACTGCGGGAGGCAGTGGAAGACAGGAGTGCCTGGCGTGCTCTGGTCCATGGGGTCACGAAGAGGCGGACACAACTAAACAACAACAACAATTAGATTCTGATAGATTGTTGGATGTTGCTTTGCTTGATCTAAGTTGTTTATTTTAAAGTTATTGTGACTTTTATATTGGATCAGATTGTTCCCATTAATGTTTGATGTTTTATTATGTTTACATGTCTTGGAAGCCGCCTAGAGTGGCTTCGGCAACCCAGCCAGATGGGCAGGGTATAAATGAAATATTATTATTATCTAGTCAGGCCCATTAATTTTAACAGGTCTACTCTGCGTAAAAGTCACTTGAATACCACTCCGGGATTTCAGACAGGAAGTTTTTCCCGGCCTACCTGAAGATTTGAGGGTTTTTACCTGGGATATTCTTCATGGAAATCATGCACTCTAGTTATGGCTATCAATTAAGGGCTCGACCCTCTTCTTCCTGTTGCGTGGGTTTGTCTGGGAATTGAACTCAAGGCCTTTGTCACTGAAAGCACGAGTCCTATCCCTAGACCAACAATCTGGAGAGAAACCGGTCTCCTTTCCTTCCTCCCAAAGCTTATGTCCCTACAGTATGCCTCCTCCGAAGCGAGACTCTGGTACCAGAAGCGAGATCAGGTATGTGTTAAACTGTAGTGTATGTGTGAATAATTTCCCTTCAGCGCATTCCTGCTTTACTTTAACCGACTGCCATAGTTTAGACCAGGTTCTGTGTTTCTCAACCCCAGATGGTTAAGTCCACTGAAAAGCGACTATGGGGTGTGGCGCTCATCTCACTTTCAGGCTGAGGGAGCCGGCATTTGTCCACAGACAGCTTTCTGGGTCATGTGGCCAGCATGACTAAACCGCTTCTGGTGCAACAGAACACCGTGACGGAAACCAGAGCCCACGGAAACGGCGTTTATCTTCCCACCACAGTGATACCTATTTATCTACTTGCACTGGTGTGCTTTCAAACTGCCAGGTTGGCAGGAGCTGGGACAGAGCAACCGGAGCTCACACCATTGTTCGGATTCGAACCGCCAATCTTCTGATCGGCAAGCCCAAGAGGCTCAGTGGTTTATACCCGCAGGATAGTTAGGGTAAACTGACTCATGCAAACCAGAAATAATGTGATTCAGAATGAATTGGTTTCAAACTAATTAAAGTCAATAGGCTTATTCAGAACTAAAGTGGCAATGCCTCTAGGTTCCCTTGGGAGTAAGCGTCACTGTAATTAGTGGAACTTGACTTCGGT
The DNA here is from genome assembly GCA_034642065.1 of Darevskia nairensis. NCBI lineage: Eukaryota > Metazoa > Chordata > Lepidosauria > Squamata > Lacertidae > Darevskia > Darevskia nairensis. The sequence goes on from JAWWNI010000439.1 coordinate 1,714,147, forward strand.
GTTAGCATAAACCGGAATCAGCTGCCTATTATTTTAAGACCATGGACACAAAAGTACTACGCTGACTATGTCTGCTGCTATGCTGGTCTCCCTGCTACCATTTGTTTTGAAGCTCTCGGAATAAGGCAGCGGGGAGTTTCTTGTTCTAGCCGTGCCGTACCTATTTCAGCAGCAGGCTGGATTCCAGGTCAAGTTGCCTACTCTTCCGTAACCGGTTTTGAGCACCTTGCGTAGATAAGGCTACAATCCTACACACACTTTCTAGGCCACAAGCACCACTGAACACAGCAAAACCTCTTAAGTAGGAACATGAGGAGTCACCTTACACCAAGGGAAAAAAATCTAGTTCCGTTTTGTCTACACAGGCGGGCAACTGCCCCACCTAGAGTTGCACAGTTTTCGAAACTCAGATATGTAAGCTAGGCACCAAAAGGTTCCTTAAAACCAAGGTTGCAGTCTCCCAAACGGATTGTCTAGTTGCTATTTTGGGGCAAGATGGTGCTAAAGTCTTGTTTTTCAAAGGATGGACTGACTGTGACTGATTCTCAGTTAAACATCTGGCTAGTTCAGAGGACTACCTTGAGCTAGGTTAAGAGCTCTGAGAACTAAGAAGAAAAGCCACTTGATTCACATATATATATATACAGATTCACATATATATTGGTCTATTCCGAGCTCTTTTTCTTAATGGTGACAAGGGCCATTCATAACGTAGGGCTATTCTTCACAACTGTGAGCATGGCATTGGGGTGGGGGAAGTGAAGACAAGCAACAACAATTCGCTATAACGTTCTCTGCTCCTGCTCAGGCTGCACAGATGAAGCATTTTGGTTCCTGAAATTCATCTTGATTTTGCAGATAAAATATAAGGGGTCGAATTCTACAGGACGTGTTGTTAGTGTGTGAAAACAGTCCAGATCCCCAGGCATGCTCCAGATGGGGGAGATGTCAAGCGCCATCCTGGCACCTTCCTTTGGTTACAAGCGGCCAATAGCCAGGTGCAAAATGCGCCTGGCAGATTTCGAACCCTGGAGCTGCATGGCATTGAGCTTGTGACATTCTGCTTGCAAAGAAGATCCTGTACAATTGAGCTATTGGCGTGAATAGGACTGTACTTATGTTTGTCTTCCATGCTAGTGGAACATATACATATGTACCAAGCAATGGCAAAATGCAAGTACCCTTGGTTCTGTTGCTACGTAACACGTTATTCACCTGCGCAGAAAACTAATAATTATCTTCATGTCATTCTTTAAAGCAGGGGTAGACAATGTGCGACCCTCCCAGGTTTTTGTGGGACTCATCAGCCGCTGTCAAATTGCGTGTGAGCTTACAAGAAGCACATGAAATTTGTTTTACTGCAGATGAACAATGCTTGTACAACACCAGAATTGTATAGAGGGAAAATTCCACAGCCTGAAGGGAAGGAGAATATGCATGTGTGTGAGAGATCCCACAGCCTATCCGTGATCTTTAAACCACAGATTAATTGCACAGCTAAAACCAGTCCATACATGAATTATTGCTTCTCCTTAGTAAGCCAAGGTGGTTATTATTATTCAAAAAAAATTACCACCCTTTACCTGCAGGTCTCAGGACAGCTCACAACAAAAAATCACAATATAAAAAACACAAAATACATAATAAAAATAAAAACAGTAACAACCCAATTATCCCCCCCCACACACACACATAACATATTTTAAAAGGGCATTGGATGTCAATCAACCAAAGGCCTGGTTAAAAAGGAAAGTTTTTGCCTGGCGCCTAAAGGTATATAATGAAGGCGCCAGGCGAACTTCTCTGGGGAGAGCATTCCACAGACAGGGAGCCACTGCAGAGAAGGCCCCGTTCTCGTGTTGCCACCCTCCGGACCTCAAATGGAAATGGCACACAAAGAAAGGCCTCAGAAGATGATCTCAGGGACCGGGTAGGTTCATATGGAGAGAGACAGTCCTTGAGGTAGTCCTGAGCCTTTTAAGGCTTTATAGGTCAAAGCCAGCACTTTGAATTGGGCTTTGACACCAATTGGCAGCCAGGGCAGTTGGACCAGGATAAAGAATTAGGGAGAAATTCAACACACTGCTTTGTCGAACACACTATCGGCACAGGCATTTCAGCTTGCCAGATGAAACAATCCCTCCTCTGCTCCCCTTGCATGCTATTCTGGGGGGCATAGGGGTCAGAGAGGAGGTGAAGCCCCATTGCACAAGCAGAAGTCATTGAGCAGGGCTTCGGCTAACAGGAATAGTTAGGTGAATCCCACCCACCCGCCCATGCAACAAAATGTTCACATTCTTCTGCCAATGCAACTAGACAACACCAACCAAAGGCTGCATTCCAAGAAACCAGCACAACAAAGCATGCATTATAGATCACAATACGGTTGGCATGGTTCAATTTTAAAGCCAATTTTTTAAAGGGCACTTTTATACTAGAGGAATTATTAGCAATAAATCGTGATTTTTAATTCTACTCCAGCAATGTTGGCAGAACGCTTAAGTCCTTCTCGGTGCTGATTCTACACAGGTGGAAGTCTCAGGGCATCCCGTGCGCCAAATGTTTTCCCTGCGTGGACAAAACTATTAACATATTGACCTCTGTGTACTTTTGTCACGTAACTGTTAGTGCAGTAGGATACCTGGACAGCAAAGTTATTTCTGTTTGAGTTTAAGCATCAAGTGCAAGCATAAGCAGAGAAGGAACCCAAAGTATCTTCAAATCAGTGGCTGGGGTTCTCAACAGTTTGTTGTGGTTCAGCTTCCTAGGACCTGTTATAAAATCTGAAGGGCCATCAAGATTGCAGAATGTCTGTGCTACGAGAGACAGGTGGTTTGGCCTCCTTTGGCATAGTATACATCATGGGACCCAGGTGGCGCTGTGGGTTAAACCACAGAGCCTAGGGCTTGCTGATCAGAAGGTTGGCGGTTCGAATCCCTGCGACGGGGTGAGCTCCCGTTGCTCAGTCCCAGCTCCTGCCCACCTAGCAGTTCGAAAGCACATCAAAGTGCAAGTAGATAAATAGGAAACGCTCCGGCGGGAAGGTAAACGGCGTTTCCGTGCGCTGCTCTGGTTCGCCAGAAGTGGCTTAGTCATGCTGGCCACATGACCCGGAAGCTGTACGCCGGCTCCCTCGGCCAATAAAGTGAGATGAGCGCCGCAACCCCAGAGTCGGACACGACCGGACCTAATGGTCAGGGGTCCCTTTACCTTTACATCATGACAAGCTACCGATTCAAGCCACAACCAATTGATTCAAGAGCCCCAACCCAGAAAAGCAAGCTACAAGCAAAAGCTGGAATGGTAGAAGCTTAAGAAACTGCAAGTATCTGGAGAGCTGGATGAGGAGCCGTAGGTAGGAAACAAATGCAGCAGCAACATCTGGCCCATCTGTTTACATGTAATGCTTGGTGCTGATTCAGCAATTTGCATTCAACCAGTTTTAAATAGAAGGGACCCAGGTGGCACCGTGGGTTAAACCACAGAGCCTAGGGCTTGCTGAGCAGAAGGTCGGCGGTTCGAATCCCTGTGACGGGGTGAGCTCCCGTTGCTTGGTCCCTGCTCCTGCCCACCTAGCAGTTCGAAAGCACGTCAAAGTGCAAGTAGATAAATAGGTACAGCTGTGGTGGGAAGGTAAACGGCGTTTCCGTGCGCTGCTCTGGTTCGCCAGAAGCGGCTTAGTCCTGCTGGCCACATGACCCAGAAGCTGTACGCCAGCTCTCGGCCAGTAAAGCGAGATGAGCGCCGCAACCCCAGAGTCAGACACGACTGGACCTAATAGTCAGGGGTCCCTTTACCCTTTACCTTTAGTTTTAAACAGACCCACAGCTCAACGGTAATTGAGTCACAATGTTTGTTTCGCATCCTCAATACTGTTTACACAATCCAAGAGACACCAGACTCTGGCTGCTGAAGCATTTATTACTAAGCATACATGTGAAATTACAAGGCAAGGCACTACAAAAAGACAAGACTAAAAACACCCATGTACAAACAGCATGAATCTTGTTTAGCACACAATGCTCAAGAGTAGCTTAAGTGGAGTTACTGAGTAGTATAACGTCTCATACTTAGAAATGAAGGACGACATGAGCTGTCGCAACAGACGAGATACTCTGGCAAGTCTAGCCCAACTCCACGCAAGGAGTGGAAAAAGTTTATCAAGGCTTTTTTTTTTTGGTCCTAGAACAAATTGTTTTAAGGCAAATGGAAGGAATGATAAGTATACAAGGGTACAGTATGCAGTTTTCAAACGAAAGCTGAATAAGAAAATGTAATTATGCTGCCAGCAGATTTACAGATTTTCAATAAAGGGGTTTGCTTTTTTTCCGCCTCTGCGTATATTAACAGAATAGCAGTAAGCTCCTTTTAAAGGCCACTTTGACTGAGGGGCAGGATGGGGCTTTGTAATATATAGGTAGCTAAACAAGGTGTTTTCTTCAATGCAATCTGCTGAGGCTCAGAAATCTCTTAAGGCACTTTGCATCTTTCACAACTTCGAACCCAAACACTGGGAACTTATTTCGGAAGCACAGAAATCTTTTTTTGCTTACAAACAGCTCTCTTTGTCAGAGAAAGGAATTAAATTTCTCCCCCCCCCCGCCCCCCAGCAGGTTACACTGCAGCTACTGCAGCTCAGCCACCTTGTCAGCCAAGCTACACGGCGTGTGTTTACGTTTTGTCACGCCGCCATTTATTCTGCGTTGCGTTCAGGCTGTTTGTCCTCCTGGCTGGTCTTTTTCTCCCCGTCACCTCTGTGCCCAGCATTCTCAGAGCCAGCCAATTGCGGGTAAAAGGGACCTACCAGCCAGTTGAGGGGCGTGTTGTTCACAAGGTAATCCATCACGTCATCCAGCGATTCCTTCATTTTCTTCAGCTGCCCTTTGCTGGTGGTGATGAGGTTGTCGGACACTTCCTGGAAGGAAGACGCCGACCGGAAGTTCCGGTAGACCTCGCCCGCCATCTCCCCCACGTGGTGAACCTGGCCTTGGATATTCTGTGGCAAACCCTGTATACTCGACACCAGGGTGACGCAGGTGGTTTGGAGCTGCTGGGTCAGGTTCCGCGCAATTGTAAGTGTGCGTGATTCAATGTACTGCAAACGAAAGCAAAACACACAGACATTGGAAACGCGCTCCATGTTGTTCCCTTAGCTTAAAATAACCCCAATATTCTACAGATGGGGCCACCACCCTAGACAACAATAACCTGGACTTCCAATTTGGGGTACAGATGTACCTTGGATCCCAAACGCTTTGGTACTCGGACGTTTTGGCTCCCGAATGCCGCAAAGTGAGTGTTCCGGTTTTCCAAAGTTCTTTGGAACCCAAACGTCAGAAGCGGCTTCCAATTGCCTGCAGGACCTTCCTGCAGCCAATCAGAAGCCGCGCTTCGGTTTCCGAACGTTTTGTAAGTCGAACGGACTTCTGGAACGGATTCCGTTTGACTTCCAAGGTACGACTGTATACCTGAAGTATGGAACGAAGCTGGGACCTGTGCTCAAAATTCGCCAGGTGCATTTGGCACCTGGCTATTGGCCACTTGTGACCAAGTGAAGATGCCCGGGTGCCAGGATGGCGCCTGACGTCTCCACCATTTGGAGGTGCATGCCTGGGGAACCTTGGATCTTGGCTGTTTTCACAATGCATCCTGTATAATTCTGTTGCATTTTCACTGACCAATCAGAATGAATTTCAGGAACCAAAAAGCCATATTGAAAAATACGGCTTTCGAACCGTCTGGCCCCCAAAATGGCCACTAGGCATTCTGTTTTGGTGACTAGCCCTGGTTTGAGGAGCCATTTGGCGCCTAGCTTATAGTGGCGCTATGGGTTAAACCACTGAGCCTAGGGCTTGCCGATCAGAAGATCGGCAGTTCGAATCCCTGTGACGGAGTGAGCTCCTGTTGCTCGGTCCCAGCTCCTGCCAACCTAGCAGTTTGAAAGCATGTCAAAGTGCAAGTAGATAAATAGGTACCGCTCTGGCAGAAAGGTAAACGGTGTTTCCGTGCGCTGCTCTGGTTCGCCAGAAGCGGCTTAGTCATGCTGGCCACATGACCTGGAAGCTGTACGCCGGCTCCCTCAGCCAATAAAGTGAGATGAGCGCCGCAACCCCACAGTCGTTTGCGACTGGACCTAATGGTCAGGGGTCCCCCTTTACCCTTTATATATCTGATTTTCTAACACTGGCTGAGACACTGCCGTCCGACCCAAATGAATGCTCCTACACACTGACCAATGTTTCTCTGCACCCAAGGGATGCTAACTCTGGCTGGGACTTGCAACCTAATCAGACCCCTTGACCTGGAAAACTAAAAGCATTTCTCTCTCCTGGCCTCCCAACAATAACAGATCTGTCAAATGGCCCTTCAGTTATATCCCACTTGCCAGATAGCTTTTCCCCCATGCTTGCTTCCATCCTATAAAGATTCTGTAGGCGTGGGAAAGAGTGTTACTAATTCACCTCTTTTCCCTTTTCTTTACAAGCTCCCTGTATTTCCGCTACGGCTGAAACGAGACAAGCAGCTAATACCCAGTAGTAGCAAGAGCTAAGTTTAAGCCTTCGCTTCAGTCCTGGACAGCAGCCTTATCACTGCTGTAATTATTTGGGTCAAAAGGTTAATACTCTTAAACCTTGATAAAGAACTTTCAGCATGGCCAGCTGTAGACTGCTGCAGCAACGGGGCAAGGAAATTGTTTTGGGCGCAACCTTGCCCTTTATGTCTGCAAAAACATAGGATACTAATACATTGGGAGGACAAAAATATAGCCTTTCGATCAATGGATAGATGGCATGACACCTCTTGCAACTCATGAATGGATCGCCTTCAGAGAAACATTACGTATGGACAAATGAAATGATATTTGGAGTGCATTGATTGAAACCATAGCAACCCATGAATGTATGTGTATTTGAGGGAAACTATAAGTTGACTCATTTGCACATGTGTTATATAGTTCTGTGATCTTAATTATATTTTGCTGTCTTAGTGTTGTTTTCCTCTACCTTTGAAAATGGTTTATGTATTTTCTTTCCTTTTCCTTTTACTTTAGCTTGTAGTATTCTTAATAAAATTGAATACAATAAAAAAACACAAGTAAATAGTTAAAACAGGGGTAGGCAACCTAAGGCCCGCGGACGGTCCAGGAATCAGCGTGTTTTTACATGAGTAGAATGTGTGCTTTTCTTTTAAATGCATCTCTGGGTTATTTGTGGGGCCTGCCTGGTGTTTTTACATGAGTAGAATGTGTGCTTTTATTTAAAATGCATCTCTGAGTTATTTGTGGGGCATAGGAATTCGTTCATTTCCCCCCCCCCCAAATATAGTCCGGCCCCCCACAAGGTCTGAGGGACGGTGGACCGGCCCACGGCTGAAAAAGGCTGCTGACCCCTGAGTTAAAACAAAAACAACCAAACAACGACCCCTCTTCCCGCAAACACGTTTAAAAGGCTGCAGAATATTAAGCAGACGCATCTGCCCAATGCTCACTCAGCAACCTACCTCAGCACTGCGGGAATCGTCATCCTCATTTTGGCCTGTGTTTTTCCTCCACTCTACCCAGGAATTGTACAGCTTTTGTTGGGCATCTTGGAGTTTCTGGTTGGCACTATTCATATTCTTTCTGGCATATTCAATCTGGAATACAAAAGACTTGCATGTTCAACTTTCTGGAAGTACTCTTCCAATGGTGCAATCCTGCACATGTCTACTCAGGAGTGCCACTGATTTCTGTGAACCTTTCTCCCAGGATACAGGAAACTCAAGATCATTCTTGGGAGTGCTTTCGCAGCTAAAGCAATCTTCGTTCTGCCAACAGTTAGCCAACAAGATTCAGGTAGGTATCCGTGTTGGTCTGACGCAGTCGAAATAAACAAATTTAAAAATTGTCCAGTAGCAAACTTAGTTGGTCTCCAAGGTGCTACTGGACCATTTTTTTATCCATTCAGTTATCAAACACGTTTGTACAAGGCCGGCTCTGATATCTCCTTTTAAAACTCCACCGGGGGTTGTTAAACCCTCCAACAAACCCTCGGAAAAAGAATTAGGAAGGTGGAATTTCACAGCGCTATGTGGATCTCGTATGAATGAAAGATATCTACTTGGACCCCAAAATGTGACTGTGTATTCTTGCCCAATATAGCCTCTGTTTTCACCAATTCCTCTCCTATGCTGTAGTTGCTGGCACGCTACATATCATTTTGAAGACTTCTTTATTTGTTTAAATAAAGCCTAACATTTCCCCCTTCAGATTACCCTGCCCTAAGAGCCCATCAAATGCCACTATAGTGTTTTTTAGACCCACTCTTTCAACAATTAGATGTTAAGAAAACATTCTTATTGTGTCCATGGATGTATGAAGGCTGCCTAGTAAAACGTTGAGCTGTGTGTATTACCTTAATGCTAGCCTTGCAAGCTTTAAAACTCGAGGCAAACTCACAAGTAAAGAACAGAGGATTAAAATATTATTAAAAAGGTAGAGTGGACTGCCATCCACCGATACATGCACTGCGAGCCCCAAAGCTTGACTGAAACCCTTTGCAAAAATCTGAAGTTAGAGCCACTTACCAGATTGATGGTGGAGTTAAGTTGAGAGATTGTCTCTTGGCTTCTGAGCTTAGCATCTCTAACCTTGATTAAGGCCTGCTGGTAGGCACGAGATCGGACCTTGGAAGACAAAGATCCTAGTCTAACGTAGTAACTTGGCTTCTGAACTCCAACTTCAAATCCTTCCATTTTCGTAGCTTCTTTCTCTGCAGAATCAAAGAGCAAACCATTCCAACTGTAACCGCGGCAAGTTAGCGCCGTCAATCTTGCAATTAGGAAAGTTAACAACTGCTTCCTATCTTTCTCGCTCGCTTCTTGAGAGCCTGTTGCCTATAGCCAAGACTGCAGGGTTAGGCAACCTAAGGCCCATGGGCCAGATGCGGCCCAATCGCCTTCTCAATCTGGCCCACTGACGGTCCGGGAATCAGCGTGTTTTTACATGAGTAGAATGTGTCCTTTTATTTAAAATGCATCTCTGGGTTATTTGTGGGGCATAGGACTTCGTTCATTTTTTTTTTTTCAAAATATATTCCGGCCCACCACATGGTCTGAGGGACAGTGGACCGGCCCACGGCTGAAAAAGGTTGCTGACCCCTGGGCCAAGAGAGACAAATTCTCCCAAGGCAACTTTGCAAGGTGTTTTTGGTCTGATGGTGAAATGCTTTGCACAAACGTTCAAGGTGAGAGAGCCGGCGACTTTCCCAGGGAAGAGCCTTGATGTGAAGCCTTCCTCAAACCTAGAGAGTCGCCATGACTGGGTGTGTTGGGCTGACTGATTTTATGCCATGTTACAAAGTTTGCAGTCATAAACCAACCGCATGGTTGAATGATCACCAAGTGGCCCAGTTCTACCCACAAACTGCCGTATTTTTCGCTCTATAAGGCGCACCTGACCATAGGACGCACCTAGTTTTTAGAGGGGGAAAGCCCCATTTTTTTGAGGATCAGCTCAAAGTTGTTGAGCTTACGTTGCAAAGGGAAAAAACCCTGTTTTAACTCACAGTTCTGCAGCTTCAGGAAGCCATTTCTACAGTTTCCAGACAGATAATGTGAGAGGGATATGTGTCCTCCTCAAGAGTAAACTACCATAGCAACCGTTTACTTAACTAACAGATTTATTGACACGTTTGCTTCAACAGACATTACAGTTCATCATCCGACTCCGTGGTGTCAGATCCCCCGAGTAAAGGCTTTCGATTCTGCCCCCAATATAAAAGCTTGGCGAATCCCCAGCGCCTCCTTTCGCTCCGCCTTTTCCGTCTCCTAGTCCTATCAGTGAGGGCACTGGCACCTTCCCTTTCGCTTTCGTCCTCCCTGGAAGTTGCTGTCGAGGCTCTGGCAAAACCCTCAACCCCCTGCTCTTCCTCTGTCTCCATTTCCTCATCACCTCCCACTGGCTCCCTGCCAGCCTCCGTTTCCTGTGATAGCACGGGCGGTGACAGCCCCTCGCTTTCACTTCTCCATACCTCCTTCTCTGTCTCCGGTGACAACCGTGGTGCTGCCTCCTCCTCTTCCCATGCTCGCAATACCTCCTCCGGTGTCACTTGGCGACTGCTGGGTGCCTCTGCCCCTTCCGCCACCCCTCCTGACTCGGGCCAGCCCCTGACAGATAATCTAATCAGCCAGTCACATGTCGCTGGGGAAACAGCCTCCGTCTGCAAGGGGGCAGGGCTGGAATCTCTCTCCCTTATCTCTCTCCCCGATCGTTTGCTGAGCAGCTGCTCAGGGGGCTTCCTTTCAACACCCCCTTCTCTTTTTTTTTTTTAAAAAAAGCACAATCTGCTTTTGCCCCTGGGCAGTTCAGCTCCAGGGACCACACATTCGCTCCATAAGACGTACAGACATTTCCCCTTACTTTTTAGGAGGAAAAAATTGTGTCTTATGGAGCAAAAAATACGGTATGTTTTCGTTGCTCTTGAAAAATAATACACAATAGCCTTACATTTTCTTGGCTTCATAACCAATGAACTTCGGCAAATGTATTTCCCCCTCGTTTCTATTTATGAAAAATAGCACGATCTTCACAACAGGGTATGTAACCTGGCAGACTGGACCTTCTAGGAGAACGTACCTAGTTCTTCTTCCGTAAGTGGGAGATACTGGTCTACAAGGGTCTCTGATCTGCTGAGTGCAGTGTCCACCCCGCTGGTCACCAGACGGAGCACCCGGCTTCCCAGAACGGTGTTGATGCTGCCACTGACAACTGACCGGGTCAGCTCCACACTGTCCTGGACGGCTCCTTTTGTCTTGTCGACAACTCCGTTAATGGTTTGTGCGACAGTATCCTTGGCACCAGTCACGGTAGTTGCGACAACATCCCTCGCACCGACAACCGCATCCATTGCGTTAGCAACAACCTAGAAGAAGCGGTTGCAGATTCTTCACTGCTAGCTGAAGGCAAGATGCAAGGAGTGACACAACGCTGACACACACTCGCAAATTCCTCACGAGTTCCCATAGTCCCCCACCAAGCATGAAACAAGATAGAATCTGGCCCGTTGCATAACCTGATGGTTTCCCAAAAAAACAAGATCAGTAATCAGATAAAAAAGCTTGCTGTAGTTTTTTGGGGGGGTGGGGACAAACATAAACCCGAGTTCCGACAATGCAACCAGCTAGATTCTGGATCGCTTTATGTACGCCATGCAGACTTTGGAGCAGCGTGTCCCCAATGCTTAGCGTCTTCAAGGGAGCTGTAACACGGGGCTTTTACTTGACAAAACAGAATGCCACATGGGTGAGGCCCTCCTTCGTGTGCCTCCTCCTCGAGGGGTCCGGAGGGTGGCAACACGAGAACGGAGCCTTCTCTGCAGTGGCTCCCCGTCTGTGAAATGCTCTCCCAGGGATGTTTGCCTGGTGCCTTCATGATACACATTTAAGCGCCAGGCAAAAATGTTCCTTTTTAACCAGGCCTTGAGTTGATTTGATTGACATCTGATGCCTTTTTATTTATTTTTTATTTTGTGCCGGGGGGGTGAGTATTGTTTTTATTTTGAATATATATTTTGTGGTTTTATATTTTGGTTTTGTTCTGTGAACTGCCCTGATACCTCCAGGTATAGGGTGGTATATAAATTCAATAAATAAGTAATAAGTAATAATAATGGTAGTCCCAGGGTAGTAGCATGGAGATGGCCGGGGGGGGGGGTATAGCCCCAGGCGCATGATTTTGAGAGGACACGAGCCAGGAATCCCCGCCCTGCCTGCCACCAGGGGACTCTGGGCCCCTGCTGCACACACACCCCGGCCCCCTCACTGAATGGCCGCCCGGCCAGCATTGGGTGGGGGGAGGGAGAAATCCGCCCACTTAGAGCCACCCAGTCTCCCCCCTGTGTGTTTGGAGGGGCAAGCAGAACAATGCCCCGGGCACCAGCAAAGGACGCAACGCCACTGGTCAGTCCTACTCTGTAGACCCACTAAAATTAATGGCAATGACTAACTTAAGTTCCTTTCATTTCAGTGAGTCTACTCTGAGTAGGACTGGCACTGGATACCACCCTAAGTGTCCAATGAGCAGCCTATAGATATGCGAGACCTTTTCCTTCAAAGAAGTGGGTGAGAAGGCCCTGCAGGAGAGGGCTTTGAACTCAGGGGACTTTTGCGTCCGTAGATTAAACACTGGGCAGGTATCCCAGGTAAGTCGTACTATCCTGCATGCCTCAAGGGCTACTTCATTTGTTTCCTGCGCTGAAGTCCCCCCTCCCTAATGCACCCTGCTATAGTTGGTACCTCTTTTCCAGTTCATGTGTAACTCCACTTCGAACCAACGAGGGGGGAAAAGCAGCATTAAAATCCTTCTAAATAATTTACCTTATCAGTTGGCTGATACAGTATCGGCAGCCTCTCCTCCACTTTGTCGAGTCCTATGCAAGCGTAGCTGTTGGCAACTGCAACTGGAAACATTAAGGACCGTTAGACCAGCTTTTGCCATTTTAAGAAGTTAATCAGAAGCTGTTTATTTCTCTGAACTGCCGGGAAACAGGAAGCATTCTGATGCGTCATGTTAAGGACGAAGTTTATCATGAATGACTCATTAGCAAGTTCAGAGCTCCTTCGGAAAGCGACAAAAGAGGGTCTCCTGGCCCTCTGCCACTTCGCAAGAATAGGTTTCTGCAAACAAGCTGACACACACTCAAGCACGGGAATGCAAAACGGAAAGTGCCAAGTTTCTAAGCTTTAAGACATTTAGAAAGTAGGCAAAAGGAGAACTTAGAAGTGGGTGAAGGGTGAGAAACTAGAGCCAGGAAGATTTTTTTACTCATTGTGCATCTTACAAGTCACAATCTTATTTGACTTCGCACCCAATTCATCCAGAAAGCCGCTTTATAGCCACAGCGGCCATAAACATTATGCAAAGGTATTAATAGCCTCGCAATGAGCTGTTATTTAAGGTTCTTTACAGTTCTTTACAGGGAGTGTGTTTCCACTAAGCCAAACAAACTGGCCGCGGTGAAAACATTTTAGGCATTCTACAAAAGCAAACGAAGCTTCTGCGCAAAGCATTTTGCAAGCTGACAACTGAATATGTCATTGGGCTGCAATTTCCATCATCCCTGACCTCTGGAGTAATTAAGCAGCACCAAAGTAGTTGAATAACCATCCCGAGATCAGTGTTAGAAACTGAGATATGAAAGCTAGGTGCTAAATGGCACCTTAAACTTAGGATATGGGCTCAACAACGGAATGTCTGGGTGCGCTTTTTTAATAACAATACAAAGCTGAAAATGAATGAACTGCAGCTAAAATATTATGTTCATTTTTCACATGGTCTAGTCCTTCCCCTGCCAACCCCCTAATGTGCTTATGAGGGTCTCTTCTCCGGTCTTCAGAGAGTAGATGGAATTGGGGAGGCAGAAAAATGTCTTCTTTTCCTTCCACTCCGCAGTTTTAATCTGAAAACTTAGGCACAGTACCGCGCCCAGAGCTCAGAAACGGCTCACACTAATGACATTCCCCATCGCAAAATGCGCCTAGAACAATGGGAGTTTCGAACGCTGCCTGAGATTATGATGCTCGGTGCCAGTGTTCAAAATTCGCCTAACGCCAGGCACATTTTGCACCTGGCTATTGGCCCCTTTGGTGCTGTGGTCTAAACCACAGAACCTAGGGCTTGCTGATCAGAAGGTCGGCGGTTCGAATCCCCACGACGGGGTGAGCTCCCTTTGCTCGGTCCCTGCTCCTGCCAACCTAGCAGTTCAAAAGCACGTCAAAGTGCAAGTAGATAAATAGGAACCACTCTGGCGGGAAGGTAAACAGCGTTTCCGTGCGCTGCTCTGGTTCGCCAGAAGCGGCTTTGTCATGCTGGACACATGACCCAGAAGCTGTACGCCGGATCCCTCGGCCAGTAAAGCGAGATGAGCGCCGCAACCCCAGAGTCGGACACAACTGGACCTAATGGTCAGGGAGTCCCTTTACCTTTATTGGCCCCTTGCAATCAAGTCAAGATGCCCGGGAGCCAGGATGGAGCCCTGACATCTCCACCATTTGGAGGTGCATGCCTGGGGATCACTGGATCTTGACTGTTTCCCAACACACTCCACTAGAGGGATCACAGATGACTTTGGATCTTGCCATGCTGTCTACACATCTGAATGCGACGCCTACGAAAGTAGAGCCATTTCAAAAACGAATACCAACTTTGTATGCCCAGACAGTCATTTCTGCTTGGGAACCTGTTTACTGGTGCTACTAAACCTCTGGAAGAATTTTGCAAGCTGAAAAGTGTTTCCAAGAGTTGCGGCTTACTTTGTGGCTGCAGCTTTTGGATGATAGGCAGAGCGCCAGTCATGGCTACTGCAGTAATGGTCTTGACGCCCTTCTCCGCCATCTCGCACACAGACTTCAGGTAGGGATGGTTGTCCTTCGTGCTGACGTAAGCCGAGGAGACCATGTCGTAGGTGGAGCTCACCAGGGGAAGGTTGGCAACCCTTGCGACCACATTCTGTGTATGCAGAAGACAGGACAGTTAACCCACGTTGCTTCTGGAATAAATCGTCAGGAGCATTTTTGGTACGTGCAAACATACCTGCTGTGCATCACTCCTCTCTTCCGCCATGGTCTGGCCTTGAATGCTTTATAGAGTCTGGGGGAGGGGAGGGGAAGCACAAGTTAAATGCAAGCTTGAAACAAAATCTATCCTTTTGTCAAGTTGCAGCCGCTAAGATATGCTCAGCTTGTTCTGTTATTAAAACGCTTTCCATTTATGCAATATGGAAGGTTGAAACTTCAAATCTGAAATCATTTTCTTTCCGGACAAATATGACTAGCCAATAAAATTTGTGGGCAATATCCAGTGAGTCATACTCATGAGTAGACCTGCTAAAATCAATAGGCTTAATTTACTTGATGTACTAAATATCAATTCCAATGGGCGTATTCAAAGCATGACTACTTTGGATCTCTCCCGTTATTTCTAAGTTATAATTCACTAGTTTATTCAGTAATGCTTGCCTAACTTGAAGTGAGCACAGAGATATTCTGAGTTGCTTTAATAAAGCCAATTTGTATATAACCTTGGGACTACTTGGCTTTTCTTGTGTCCAAAAATTTGCCTCACTTTTCAAGACAAAACGCAGTAGCAACAAGTTAGGTTAGGGAAATAAAAATTTAAACTGGGATTTGAAAAGCTGAAGCAGAGCGTTGTAACTTTAGTACTGTAACTACCGTAAGTTACTAAACAAACAACGACGCCTTCAGAGGAGACATCAAACCAGAGCTTTCCAAACTGTGTGTGTCATGACACGTTAGTGCGTCCGCTGCAGTGTGTCTGTGTGTGGAAAGGGGTTCATTTAACCTCCGGTTTGCTAGGAAAACTGAATTACTGTGTCGCGAAATGATGCATGTCTAAAAAGTGTGTCACCAACACGGAGAGTTTGGAATGCTCTGCATTAAACTCCGGTTACAAGAATGAGTGAAGAAAAGCCAAGTTGAATCCACAGTTATCAAATGTGGATCCACTGTCAAAGTTGTGTTAAATGGAACAAGGGGGACTGTTTGTTCCCTCTGTAGCAAAATAACATGTTGCAAATATCCTTTTCTACCGCTGCTGGCCGTGGGACTCTCCCTCTGCAAACAGAACTGCCATCTGTATTATGAAACCACATCATTAGTCTATTAAGGACAGAGAGTTGCTCTGGAATATTCCTCTCGCTCAGCCATCCTCGACTTTGTGCCCTCCAGATATTTTGACCGTGACTCTTATCATCCCATGATCATGGGAGCTATGGCTGGTGGGGGCTGTGGTCAAAACCAAACAGGATTCAGAAATCTGTTCTCGGCCGAGTACACATCGCACATTTAAAGCACATTCCCTCCCCCCTCCCTGAAAGGAACTATAATTTAAGGGTGCCGGAAACTCTGAGGCATAAACTACAGTTCTAGAAGGGGGTTGGATGAGTGTGTTTGAAACGTTTATGTATGCACTGTTAAGAGTTTCTGTGACACAGAAATGACAGGATGTGTTACGGTTTCGGTTCTCGTGAAACTTTATCCTGCTGCAGGCATTGACCAGAAGTAGAAATGATTATAAAGCAACTTAAAAAAAAAAACTTAATGCCTCCCTTAAGTTGATCAATATCAGACAGGATTCCTTTTCATACGAAAGGTAGCAAAGGGGAAAGAGTATGCCATGCCTGGGGCATTCAGGCTTTTCATTTTAAGTCTCAGTGCAATACTTGAAGGACCACCAAGCACTCAAAACCCAGTTTTTTAAGATACAGTATAGTACAGACAAAATAAAAAATAATTTAAAAAATCCTTCCATTAGTACCTTAGAGGCCAACTAAGTTTGTTATTGGTATGAGCTTTCGTGTGCATGTGCACTTCTTCACATGCACATGAAAGCTCATACCAATAGCAAACTTAGTTGGTCTCTAAGGTGCTACTGGAAGGAATTTTTTTATTTTTTATTTTGTTTCGACTACGGCAGACCAACATGGCTACCTACCTGTAACTAGAAGTATAGTACAGGCAATGCATTGCTTAAACAGTTATTACAGACAAGAGACAATGAGCTCCAAAAAAACACAGTTAGCTTTTTCAAATTAAAAAATGCTCACTCACCCACAACAGTGTTTTTGTATCTCAACTACAATATTTCACGCAGTGTAAATGAAAACAACCAGACCAAACCTCTTCACCAGAGAACCCTGTGAAACAGCCACAAGTTTTGCCTCTCTCGGCCCCTTCAAGTATGGGATAATTTAGAGGCTTTGAGGCGGCTTGCATGCTACACAGGTGAACCCAGCTTTTAGCAGAGAGAAAACAAACACACTTTGGTCTCCTCCAAACAATGGGACCAAACCTATTTAAGCAGCAGATTGTATCTCGGTTCTGTTTGCTTACATTGCATTGTATTTATCACACAGCTCTGTTCCCGATTGTCTTTTGCACCCAAGATGATGACCTATCCGACAGAAAAGTTTCCCACCCAATTATGGCTCCAGTTCAGTGACTGCACAGCATCCGCCACAAGAAGCCTCTCAACTCACTCCTGCATCCTCAAGAGATCTTTCCTCGTGGAAAATGGGATTTAAGAAGATGCCCAGCAGTCCGTCCGTCCCCCCCTCCTCGGGCGAAGAGGCTTCACCTGCACTTACCTGGGAGTAAGCCCCAACTAACTCGGTGTGTGTGTGTGTGTGTCTGGCTTACCTCGGAATAAGCATACACCGGGTCTGCCCTGCCTGCCTGCAGCCCCTGCGCATCATTCCCGGGGCTTTCAAGAAGACAGACGGGAGATGGAGAGGAAGGAAGACGCAGAGCAAGGAAGCGCAAAGGCACACCTACCTACCTACCTACCCGCCCGCCGAGATGGCTCAGCGTGGGACTCTTTGCTCTCCGGGTCGTGGGTTCGAGCCCCACGTCGGACCGGATGACCCCTCGAGGTCCCTTTGCAACGCGAGGATGCTAGGATGCGCGCAGACCCGCTTGCTCCCTTGCGCCCTGGGCGCGTCCCCGTCCCCCATCATCATCATCCCCCCCCCCCATTGCAAAGACGCGCAGGTTAGGCTCCTCTCGGCCAAGGGCAAAGGCGACTCACCTGTCTGCCTCGTGTGCGTCAAGCGCGCCCAGCTGGTCTCCTCGCCCCGTCGGCTCCGCAGCCGCGCCCCAGCCTCGCCGGCAATTTATCCGGGCGG
Source organism: Darevskia nairensis (assembly GCA_034642065.1). Classification (NCBI taxonomy): domain Eukaryota; kingdom Metazoa; phylum Chordata; class Lepidosauria; order Squamata; family Lacertidae; genus Darevskia; species Darevskia nairensis. Next base: position 1,731,825 of record JAWWNI010000439.1, read on the forward strand.
AGAGGGGGGGGCCGTCGGGCAGCCTCCTCCTCCTCTCGCGAGATGCCAGGCAGCCTGCAAATCCGGGCCGCTTCCTCCAAGCGCGCACACGAGGCGCGCACGGGTCTTGGGAGCGGAGAGCGCGCGGCGGAGGAAACAGGCGGATCCTGCCTGCCGAGACCGCGCCCTCTCGGCTCCTCCTTGCGCAGCTGAAAGAAGCCGAGCAGAGAGAGGGGGACGAGGGTTGCTATGTGTCCTCTTCTCCCAGGACGCGTCCTCTTTTTTCCTAGGGGTGAAATCGAAGAAAAGGGCATCTGTTTGCTTTGAATGGCCGGCGCAGCGTCCTCTTTTTTGGGGGGGGGGCTCTTTTAAATATATGGCAACCCTAGAATCGCAGCAGTTAGCGTGCAGGTTTAATCGCAGGAGCAGTTATGCAATGCCCCGTAACGCTTATTTCCTTATTTATTCATTTCATAAAGTGTATACGTACACTGTGTGTTTTTTTAAAAAGAAGAACGCTCAAAGTGGTTTGCAAAAGGTAAAACGGCAAAACCGAGAAGGATTTACAACCCTGCCTTAAAACATACAAAAGTTAAAATACTGACGCAGTGCTTTTAAAAAGGAAAAGGGGGGGGGAGGAGTGCCAATAATAATAATAATAGATCATTTATTTATACCCCGCCTATCTGGCTGGGTTTCCCCAGCCACTCTGGGCCGCTCCCAACAGAATATTAAAAACGATAAAACATCAAACAATAAAAACTTCCCTAAACAGAGGGCACAGAGAGATAATGGTACTCTCCATTATCATCACCATCATTTTATTATTGGTACCCTACCAATCTGACTGGGCTGCCCCAGCCCCTCTGGCCAGCTTCCAACATGTATAAGAACGTAATGGAACATTTCCCATTAAAAGGCTTCCCTAAACAGGGCTGCCTTCAGATGTCTTCTAGTCAGAAAGATGTTTATCTCCTTGACATCTGACGGGAGGCGGGTGCCACCACCGAGAAGGCCCCCTGCCTGGTTCCCTGTAACTTCGCTTCTCGCAGTGAGGAAGACGATGAGGGTGGAGACGCTCCTTCAGGTTGTTGCAGTAAGTGCCACACTTTTAACATGGGAGGGTGAAGGTGCCGGTACTGTGTACCCTTGAACACCCCCAGAAAAAGGCACTGCTAGAACAGATTAGAATTACGTCCACTTTCTAAGCCTCTGGGTAGGTATGTCTTGGGGTGGACTTTGGTTTTTCAGATTTCTGCAGCGTCCTGTGTGAGGCCACCAATCGGCACCTTCCATTCTGCTCCATTCACTATGTTGCAGTTGTGGCACCCTGCGTCTCCCCTCCCCCAGGCTCAGCACCCAGGGCGGGGGAAGCAGTCGCACTGCTCGAAATCCGCCTCTTGCTTGTCTGAACGCTTGTGTGTGTGTGGTATATTTGTGTGTGATCTATACCAGGCATCCCTAACCTTCGGCCCTCCAGATGTTTTGGACTACAATTCCCACCATCCCTGACCACTGGTCCTGTTAGCTAGGGATCTTGCGAGTTGTAGTCCCAAAACATCTGGAGGGCCGCAGGTTGAGGATGCCTGATCTATACCATCGCATACGTGAAAAGTAACTTTGATGCGCTGATAATAAACTAAGCCACTTCCCGCTTGTTAAAAATTATGGAGAGGGAGCCGTGCGGGTCTGTCGCCGGACGACCGGCAAAGAAGGTAAGGAGAGAGTTGCTGGATCAGACCAAAGGCTTATCAAGCCCAACATCCATTCTCACCCGGAGAGATTCCCCCTTCCCTGTCTCCTACCATGTTCAAAGAGACTTGCTCCCATAATAAAAAGTGTTTAGGATTGCAGCCACAAAGACTTAACCGATTTACCATGGCGTAAGCTTTCATGAACCAGAGTCCATTGGACTTCAGGTGCGTCATTGACAGGTAAGAGATGATGCAATAAAATGGGGCCAAAGGCCATGAACTGCAACAGGAAGTGTCTGCCTATTTTCTATACGGTACCCATCTCTGTATTCATGTTGCCGTTAGAAATGGAAAGAAGACTACTAATAGCAAAAAATTGGAAAGCACAAGAGGTTCCAAGCAAAGAGGATTGGCAATTAAAAATGATAAGATATCATAATTTAGCAACAAAAAATGGTGAAATCAAAGGAACAAAAGACGAAGTGGGGTATAAAGAATGGGAGACATTCAGAGAATATATTAAGAAACAAGTAGAAAAAGCCAACCTCTTGGCAGTAACTTAAAGGCTCTAACAGATATACAACCAAGGAGAGAAGAGAATATTGGAAAAGGTATGTTAACAGATAAAGCTAAATAGAATGTAGTATAGATCGGACTGAGAAGCAGTAGGGGGGGAGGGAGGGGAAAGGGGTAGAACAATTAATTTGTATTTAAATGTGGTTATTATGAATGTATAGGTACTCGTGTATTTTTTTATGTAATGTGGTTTTTATTTGTGTATGTATATATGAAAAAATAAAGTATTTTTAAAAAATATATATAAAAAAAAGAAATGGAAAGAAGACGAAATTGGTCCAAATTCCCAGTTGAAAGGATACAAAAGCAATACTCGTTAATTTCAGGTTGCCTTCCTATGCAACCTTACTTAAAAGTAAGTTCACTTTTAAACATATGGTATACATACTCAATGATGAGTAGGGGTCCCAATTTGTACGAATATAGAAGAAAACATCAACTTTGAAAGCAAGAAAGATCAGATCAGTTGTGTGGGCTGCATCCAGCCTACTAAGGCTGCTCTCCTGGACTTCCTTAGTGTGGCTGCAGGTCTGGCCAGGGACACAGGGGACACCTTGACATACAAATATGGTCCATGGGCCTTATGTCACCTGATCCTTACTGAGGGACAATCCACCAGCTCTCATATAAAGATTAAACTACTTAACTGGGGAAGGGAGAAAATATGTATCAGTTACCTTCATGGCTTGTGTAGCAGAAGCACAGCTTTCCTCCCAGTAAGGTCAGTATCGATTTAGAAACAAGAGGTATTGAGAAGCAATGGGAATGGAAATTGGCCATTACTGTAGTCTCCTTTGCTTTCCCTTCTGAGGTTTTCAGACTATTATGGCCAGCTGTCCATTCGACATTGAGCAAAGGCAGCTTGCCCATGTTACACATTGATCTGTCTTCTGTTATGAATTCATTCTCTCTCTCTCTGTCTCTCTCTCTCACACACACACACGCACACACACACACATGATCTATAGTTAATCGCTGCTAGGGTTTAAAAACACCAAAGCCATTAAAGGAGAAAATTACTTTTGGAGTTGAAGATGTTTACTGGTTTAACAACAGAAGGCAGCTTACAAACAGGAGGAGCCATTCTGAAAGAAACCAACATTTGGTTGACAAATGAGACTGAATTCATTGCAGTCAGGGGAAGATTTAGCTCTGCAGCCAGTACCCCATAGGACATTGCACTAGTCGAAAGTAAACTAAACGTTGCTTTGCAGATTGGTTTATTATAGTCCTTCAAGCTGTTTACTTTTAATTTTTCCTATGCTTTGCTTTCTCAGTATGTCCTAAACATGGTTGCCAGGTTATTTGACCGGAACGATGGACGCACGTCGGGAAATACAGATTGTTCATTGTAGTTCTTCATGCAGTTGACTCCCTGCCCTTCTTTGGTTTCCCTCTTCCATAAGTTCTAAACACATTTGACCAGAAAAAGATTGAGGGCGGATTTCAATATGCACAAAAGGTCAAGACATGTTTTGATGGAAAGGGACTGTGTCTTCCAAACTCTGTTCTGGGAACATTGAGGTTGCTCAGAAGTTTGTTGAGAGTTTCTCAAAGAAAGGGCCATTAACAGAAGACAAACTTCACAGAGAGTCAGTTTCCCCAGCCAGTGCTATTTTTCTAGAAAAAGAGGTGCCAGGAACTCACCATGAACGCCTCCCTTGTTCTCTTATCATGGCAATGGCGCCCACCTGAGAGATGTTGGAACTGAGTGTTGTAGCGTGAGTTCTGGCTGAAAAAAAGCCCTGTACCCTACTTTACCTGCAATATTTAACTGCAGATGGCAAGTGTTTTCTGAGATGCAGTGTCAGACTATGTAAAGGCAATGTTGAGGCCAACACTCCACATAAACTAAATTATTATTACAGGTAGATAGCCGTGTTGGTCTGTCATAGTCAAAACGAAATAAAAAAATTCCTTCCAGTAGCACCAGGAGCACACGAAAGCTCATACCAAGAACAAACTTAGTTGGTCTCTAAGGTGCTACTGGAAGGAATTTTTTTATTTTGTTTCAAATTATTATTATTATTATTATTATTATTTATTATAGCATTTCTATACTACATTGCATTTTTATGAAAAAATCTCAAAGCTGTTTGCAACACGTTAAAACACCAAACACAGCAATCCAGAATAAAACGTTACTGAAGAAAGTCACGTATAAAGAATGCATTCAAAGCAACACAATTCACAGGAAACTAAAATATTCTCTTAAAGATTTCAAAACAAAACATGACAGAGGTAGCAACTACCGAAGGCACATTTGACACTGAAAAGTTAGCAGCAGCAAGAACAACTATCATAAACATTTCAAGAGAAAACATTAGTAAAGGAAGTCAGATTTAAAATGCACATTTCAAACAGCCTAATTAACAAGGGAATGAAATATTATCTCAACCATAGAACATACCTGCTGCTGTTGCTGCCATTACTGAAAATGGTGGCTTGTGGCAGGTGGTGTGAAGCTCAGTGACCTGGGTCTGCACCAAGAGGCAGCCAAGATGGTCTTTATCAGGGCCGGATTTAGGTTGGATGAGGCCCTCAGCTCCTGAAGGTAATGGGGCCCTTTCTATGCCCAGCTGTCCTTTGTCAACAACAAATTGTCGCTGTTTTTTGTGATGAATACATGCTATATGATAATTTATGGACCTAATAGGTATCTCAAGCCATTTGCACATGCAGAATGTAGGCACCCTATATATAGAAAGGAGCAAACCAGGGATATTTGAGGGAGCAGGCGGGTCCCATGACTTACATTAGAGGAGCCTACACAACACAAAACACGGTTGCTGTATGTAGGTTTTATTTTATTTGTTTTTTATCTTATATTTTGGAAATGTACATCCAGGTTTTTCTTTTCCCTTTTAATTTTTTTGGGCCCCCAAGAGGGTGGGGCCCTAAGCTATAGCTTGTTCAGCTTATACGTAAATCCGGCACTGGTCTCTGTCGTCTTCGGCAGCCTCAGCTTTTGCAGCTGGAGTCAATCCGGCTGCTGCCCTCCCAGGCCAGGTAGGGAAAGGCTTGCAAGGCAGGGAGTAGCTCTTCCAGGAATCACAGCCAAGATGGTAAACCCTGAAAAAAATGCTATTTTCAGCACTGAGGAAGAAGACGACGACTGGTTTATAGAATTATGAGAAAGGAGGGAGGGGGAGTCCTTGAAATTTTGTACCCATAGTAAGGACCTTGAAAGCAGACACAGATCACTCAATCACCATCTTTCTCACTATGGTAAGACATGTATTACATTTCTATTTAAATTATAATATTTCTACTAATTGCATATCTATATGTGCACATTAGCATCTGCACTTTTTATGCAAATACATTGTCCTCTTTTTTGTGTGTGTGATGCATTTTGTCCTTTTGGCAATACAGAATTGCCCCTCCACCGCTTCCTAGACAGACCCATTCATGTGCAAAAGGGTCTCTTCAAAGTAAAAAAAAAAAAAAAAGCCTGTAAACCCTAAAATGGGGAAATGAAAGCAGAGAACTTCCACAGTCATATAAACTAACGCAACCTTGATTTCCCCTTCACAAGTCATCGTGTTGAAATCAGCTGAACTTAATGCAATGGGTGTGGCTCTCATCACAGCCAAACCCCAAACTCTTTTATGTTCCAAGCACAGAAGAGAAAACGAGATTTAAAAAGGGCAGGTATGGGTTAATTTGATGTTAAAAAGTCACCTTAGCACTGGTGTATGCTCCCCAGTTCAAATAAATACCCATTTCTTTCTAACTCACTAGACATGCTGTCTTGCTTTACCTGGGAGAAAATGACTGAAGCAGGAGATTTGAACCTGGTTAGCAACAAGGCTCTAGACCAGGCATGTCCTACTGGTAGATCACTGGATGTTTGTGGTAGATCACTGGTAGATCACTGGCTCCCCCCAAAGAAACTCAGCAACTTTGGCTCCCCTAAAAAAGCATCACCTTTGCCCTGAAGCCCCAAAAACATGGCTTTCCTTCCTAAAAAAAGCTAAACTTTGACCCGAACCCCCCAAAACATGGATGGCTTTCCTTCCTAAAAAACGCTTCCTGAACCCCCCAAAAGGGGGTAGATCACTGCCAGTTTTTAACTCTGAGTAGATCGCAGTCTCTTGGAAGTTGGCCAGCCCTGCTCTAGACAAATCGATTCCAACCTTTGTTGCAACCACATAACTTGGTGGGCTCATGGTGGTTGTCACCATGGTATTGCTCTTGTGGGTGTACAGAGTGCTGGTCTCTGGCCTATTGGCCACACAGCTACAGTATGCTGTGCAATGTTATCTCGGATCATTCCCCATTGTGGGCAACGTGGTAAATTGATTTCCAACCATCAGAGATGGCACAATGCAACTAGTTTATTTAACAATAAAAGTTCCCTAGAGAACATTCAGAGGGCTCCAAGAATAGCTTAGATGTGTCAGTGACGAGACAGTCCCTGCCCTCAGACATGCAATCCAAAAGACATGACAAGAGGAAATAAATCTGGAGGGAGAAGGAGAAAAGCAAACAGGCACTATTTCTTATTTTACAGCATATCATTTTATATTAAAAAATAATGGAACTGATATCTCCATTGTGGCTTCGAACCATGAAACCTTTGTTGGTTTACATTATTGCTGGTCATTATTACGTAACTGAGGGTGAAAGATGAGGGTGAAAGAGGAGAATGCAAAATATGGTCTGAAGCTCAACATCAAAAAAACTAAGATCATGGCCACTGGTCCCATCACCTCCTGGCAAATAGAAGGGGAAGAAATGGAGGCAGTGAGAGATTTCACTTTCTTGGGCTCCATGATAACTGCAGATCATAGAATCATAGAGTTGGAAGAGACCCCAAGGGCCATCCAGTCCAACCCCCTGCCAAGCAGGAAACACCATCAAAGCATTCCTGACAGGTGGCTGTCAAGCCTCTGCTTAAAGACCTCCAAAGAAGGAGACTCCACCACACTCCTTGGCAGCAAATTCCACTGTCGAACAGCTCTTACTGTCAAGACATTCTTCCTAATGTTTAGGTGGAATCTTCTTTCTTGTAGTTTGAATCCATTGCTCCGTGTCCGCTTCTCTGGAGCAGCAGAAAACAACCTTTCTCCCTCCTCTATATGACATCCTTTTATATATTTGAACATGGCTATCATATCACCCCTTAACCTTCTCTTCTCCAGGCTAAACATACCTAGCTCCCTAAGCCGTTCCTCATAAGGCATCGTTTCCAGGCCTTTGACCATTTTGGTTGCCCTCCTCTGGACATGTTCCAGTTTGTCAGTATCCTTCTTGAACTGTGGTGCCCAGAACTGGACACAGTATTCCAGGTGAGGTCTGACCAGAGCAGAATACAGTGGTACTATTACTTCCCTTGATCTAGATGCTATACTCCTATTGATGCAGCCCAGAATTGCATTGGCTTTTTTAGCTGCTGCATCACACAGATGGTGACAGCAGTCACGAAATTAGAAGACGCCTGCTTCTTGGGAGAAAAGCAATGACAAACCTAGACAGCATCTTAAAAAGCAAAGACACCACCTTGCCAACAAAGGTCCATATAGTTAAAGCTCTGGTTTTCCCAGTAGTGATGTATGGAAGTGAGAGATGGACCATCAAGAAGGCTGATCGCTGAAGAATTGATGCTTTTGAATTATGGTGCTGGAGGAGACTCTTGAGAGCCCCATGGACTGCAAGAAGATCAAACCTATCCATTCTTAAAGAAATCAGCCCTGAGTGCTCACTAGAAGGACAGATCCTGAAGTTGAGGCTCCAGTACTTTGGCCACCTCATGAGAAGAGAAGACTCCCTAGAAAAGACCCTGATGTTGGGAAAGATTGAGGGCACAAGGAGAAGGGGACGGCAGAGGATGAGATGGTTGGACAGTGTTCTCAAAGCTACTAACATGAGTTTGGCCAAACTGCGAGAGGCAGTGGAAGACAGGAGTGCCTGGCGTGCTCTGGTCCAGGGGGTCACGAAGAGTCAGACACGACTAAACAACTAAACAACAACATTACTTAACTGTCAGGGTGCTTTACCTTTTATCATAGCCAGAAAAAAACAGAACTTCAAGATATCAAGTCATAATCTGCCCCTAGAAGTCCTTCAGATCAGTGTTCAAAGCTCCCTTTGTGCTAGGCGCATTTTGCGACAGGGGATTTCATTAGCTCGAGCAGTTTCTGAGCTCTGGGCGTAGTATTCAAACTAAAACAGCAGAGTGAAAGGAAAAGCGGACCCTTTTCTGCCTCCCCACTTCCAGCTACTCTCTGAAAACTGGAGAAGAGACCCTCTTAAGAATATTAGCGGGGTGGGCAGGGGAAGGACTAGATCATATGAAAAATAATAGCTGCAGTTCATTCATTTCCACCTTTGTATTCTTGTAGACATTCTGTTTTTGCACTGATAACCTAGGTTTAAGATGCCATTTACGTCTGTATTTCCCCAGACATTACTTTTTTGTAAACTCAACAATTTTTGTGGTTTCTTTAAAAAAAATGCTCAACAATTACGGGGTCATCCTAAAAAAAAAATAGCTCAACCATTTTTTGGGGGGGTCCCTATGGCAACCGTATCCTAGCTTTCAGATCTCAGTTTCTAACGCTGCTTCAGAATACTTTCACTCTCCTGCAAAACACTCTCACTTTCTCCTCCCCAGTTCAGCAAGATGTGGGTCTCGTTGGAGTCTATCTATATCTGAACATACTTTGAACTAAGTCTTTTGAACTGGGGCTATTATTGCACAACTACCTTACGTGTCAGAAAGCGAATGGGCCTGGTCAACTTCCACGGGGTTTTTTGAGCCTCACGTGTCCATTTATTGGCGATGCTTCATTAGCCGATATAGAGCAAAGTTCAGGAGCTTGCTGATACACCCAGCTGTTTGCACAGACTGCTGTCTGCTGCAATGAGCAGAGTCCACGAGAAGCAGATCACGTGCACGTAAGAGAATATGGGGAACACGATCCCTTGACGTAGCCGGATCTTGAAGGCAGATGCTATATTTAGGGTCTGTGCCAATACAGTACAGCCTTTGACTAAACCCAGGAGCGGCTGCTGTGGGTCAAGTCTGCAAGATGATCTGTCCCGTTCCTGTGCCTCCAGGGATACACTGACTTGGGCACAGTGTGCAAATAACAGCATAAGAACATTACAGGGTGTTCCTAGACAGCCTCGGCCCAGTAGACCTGAAGGAGCTTCTCCACCCCCATCGTTCTGCCTGGACACTGAGGTCCAGCTCCAAGGGCCTTCTAGCAGTTCTAGCAGGTTACAGGGAACCAGGCAGGGCCTTCTCGGTGGTGGCGCCCGCCCTGTGGAACGCCCTTCCACCAGATGTCAAGGAAATAAACAAATATCTGACTTTTAGAAGACATCTGAAGGCAGCCCTGTATAGGGAAGTTTTTAATCTTTGATCTTTTATCATGTTTTTAATATTCTATTGGAAGCCGCCCAGAGTGGCTGGGGAAACCCAGCCAAATGGGCAGGGTATAAATTATTATTATTATTAGTATTAGTATTATTATTGGTGTGTTACCCAATAATGTACTTTTCAAAGCAGGTTTGTCTTGAGAATTGCAGCTCATTCTCTTTTTTTTTTTATGTATACTTTTTATTAAATTTTCTGTGTTAGCATTTAAAATACTCATTTTACATCCTTGATATCAACGACTTCCCTTCTTTTCCGTGGTTCATTTTACATATCATAAATCCCTGCATATTTTACAAAAACTAAACCATTCGGTATTCCCTTTGCATCCGTCAAAACTTATTTACACTGTTGAATTTATCTTAATGCTGCTACCGTTTTCAGCTGTACACAATTACCGGTAGTCAAGAAACGTTTCCCAATCTTCTTTAAATGTATATTCTTCTTATTCCCTTGTTCTCTTTGTTAAGTCTGCAAGTTGTGCATATTCTGTCAGCTGAAGTTGCCAGGATTTTTCTTTGGTTGGGACCTTGCTCGTTTTCCAAGAATTGCAGTTCATTCTTCGTGTTTCAAGTGTGCTGTGTGGACACTGGGGCAATCTCTAAAAGTTGCAACGGAAGGAAATGCAATGCTATTTAGATTAATGCTTCAGTTTGGAGGGGAAATATATTTGATATTAAGTTCTGTGTTCTTCTTTATACTCCAATAAGGGTTTCCCCAACTTGGCCCTCCAGCTGTTTTTGGACTACAACTCCCATCATCCCTAGCTAGCAGGGCAAGTGGTCAGGGATGATGGGAATTGTAGTCCAAAAAAGAGCTGGCGACCCAAGTTTGAGAAACCCTGCTTTAATAAAATTTATTTTTAAAAGAACAAAGAAACTGTGAACAAAAGAAACTTTTAACACCGCTGCACGTTCTCTTCTGTGGCCCTTTCCCCTCTTTTCTTTTGTATAAACACATATACTCTTCCTTTTCTCCTCTCTTCCTCCCGCCTTCCCCAAAATACACTGGTTTGGTTAGGAATGTCACTCGGGGCTTGACAGAATGGCTGTCCGCAGGTTACGTTTTGCATGAGGTGATGGTTCCTGTGCGCTAATGGCACCAGTTTTTCAGGGCTGCAAAGTCCCCTTCGAAGGAGCGTTCTTTTTCCACATGGCAGCTTCGTCTCCCTCAAATTGTCTAGCTACAGGCCTGCACGCACCCCTAAAATCTGATGTGTTTCGAATACAGGACCCAGTGCAGGAAGCTTCTAATTCAAAGCTGCTCAGGGATGACGCTGACCTTTTCCCCCCAAGTCTTGCTTACCTCACAAGGTTGGTGTGAGGGTTCATTGGGGATGGGTAGAACCTTCACCTGAGCTCCTTGGACAAAGGGGGAATAAAATCCCAATAAATGAATGAAATACAAAATTTGTGCATTTCTAAGCTACACATGACTTGTCAACGGTACTATAAGTAAATAAAAGTAATGGAAGATCATGAAACCACTAGTTCAGTCCAACAAAACTCACCTGCCCTTCTTTGCAACAACAGAGCACATCAGGCAAACATTACTTAAAAGGTAAAGGTAAAGGTACCCCTGACCATTAGGTCCAGTCGCGGACGACTCTGGGGTTGCGGCGCTCATCTCGCTTTCCTGGCCGAGGGAGCCAGCGTACAGCTTCCGAGTCATGTGGCCAGCAGGACTAAGCCGCTTCTGGCGAACCAGAGCAGCGCACGGAAACGCTGTTTACCTTCCCGCCGGAGCGGTACCTATTTATCTACTTGCACTTGGACGTGCTTTCGAACTGCTAGGTGGGCAGGAGCAGGGACCAAGCAACGGGAGCTCACCCCGTCGCGGGGATTCGAACCGCCGACCTTCTGATCAGCAAGCCCTAGGCTCTGTGGTTTAACCCACAGCGCCACCCGCATCCCTTAAACATTACTTAGCCTGGTTATTGAATCAGTTGCTAGATTTTACCCTTTGTAGATCATCCTTTGTTCTTATTTACCAGTAGCGAAAATCCTAAGGTTTCCTTCGGAACCAGTATGGAAGACAGGGAGATACGCTGGGTGTTGATTTCAGCTCCTCCTTTCTCTTGGGAATTTTACCAATGGCGGGCTCAAACAGAGAGTAAGAATGTAAGTCTTCCGATAACACGCACATAATCCTTGACCTTTCTTGCCTTTTATAACCAAAAGATAGTCAATATCAATGGCTAGGAGGACTTTGTGAAATCTGGTCAATATATGAACAATGCTGTCTTTTGTGACTGGGACAGGTCGTCTGCAGAAGAAGCAAACATTGCACATAGCGCCATAAATTCATCTGCAAACTCTTCCTTTAGAAAACAATCAAGAGCTTGCTGATGCAAGGATGCAATATATCTTGGGAGGGGGAGAGAGAGAGACCTGGGATGGAAGGTGGCTCATAGCTCAGAGTTCAGAAGGTGGCTCATAGCTCAGAACTGTGATTTATACAGCTCTGTGAGCCCTAAATTAGATCTGGAGCACCCTAAATCCTATGTGGCCCACCAGGAGATATATAAAAGACAATTTCATAGAATTATGAAGTTGGAAGGGATCCCAACGGTGTCCTGTGATGCAGGAATTTCAACTAAAGTATCCACGACAGATTCTCTGCTTAAAAACCTGCAATGAATGAGTGTCCATTCCACTGTTGAACAGCTCTTACAATCAGAACGTTCTTCCTGATGTCAGAATCTTCTTTCCTGGAACTTGAAGCCATTTGAAGAAGTGTGCATGCACACGAAAGCTCATACCAAGAACAAACTTAGTTGGTCTCTAAGGTGCTACTGGAAGGAATTTTTTTTTTTTTTTTTGAAGCCATTGGTTTGAGTCCTACCCTCCAGAGCAGGAGAAAACAACATTGCTCCCTCTTCCGTGTGACAGCCCTTGAGGTATTTGAAGATGGCTCTCCTATCTCCTCTCAGTCTCCTCTTTCCCAGGCTAAACAGACCCAGCTCCTTCAACCGTTCCTCATCAGGCTTGTTTCCCAGACCCTCGGTCATCTTGTTCGCCCTCCTCTGCACACGTTCCAGCTTGCCAACAATCCTTCTTAAATCCTATACTAGGAATTTAAGAAAAGCCCTGCGGGATCAGGCCAAGGGGCAGCAAGTCCCGTTTGGCCACTTCAGGCGAAACGAGACTTGCTGCCCAGCCCACTTTGCCACCCCCGCTGCTGGCAGGGAAGTGGTGACGGTTCCTGGCGAGATCTTACATGCTCTGTAAGACCTTGCACGGTTTCAGGAAGATCTCGCCAGAAATTGGCTCCCAGGACAACACCACTTCTCCACCAGTGGAAGAGACTGAGGGAAGCCACGTGTCACCCCATCAAATGGCTGGGCCAGTCCTGCCAAAGACCCATCTAGTCCAACAGATATCTAGAGGAAGCCCCACAAGCACGAGCCGAACGTGAAAGCTCTTCGCACTTGTTGTGCTGGTCCCGTGGGTTACCCGAAAGGCGAGGTCCAAGTCCGGTCCGTGGTCAGAGGTGCAACGTAGAGGCAGTCCATAGTAACTGAAGCTGGGTGCAGGGCAGGGAGTCAGGCAAAGTCGGGAACAGGTAGGCAAGCAGGGAACCAGGGCGGGTCAGGAGCTCAGGCAGGAAAGCAAGACAGGTTTCAAGCAGGAACTAGCAACCAACAATGTTGTTCCTGCAACTTGGGGCTGGGGCTGGCCGGCTTTTATCTGCCCTGAGGCATAGGGCGGCCCTGATCCTCTGGTGACTCGCCTCTCCTGGCCTGGAGGCGAGCACTCCTCCTGCGGGAACTTAGTTCCCTTCGCCTCTCTGCCCTGAGCCTCTGCAGCTCAGGAGAGGCTGGAGGGTTACCGGACCCAGAGGCAACCTCAGCTTCCCCTGACAGGGCTGGGAGTGGAGCACCTGCAGGCAATGGGTCCTCCATCCCATCAGGACCCAGAGCAGACTCAGCAGATGCCTGCACCTGAGGATCCAGCACAGGTGAGTCCCCTTCAGACTCAGGCCCCAGCCCCGGCTCTGCTGGTTCTGGAGGCAGGGAATCCTGTGCAGGCTGGGATCCCTCAGGTTCAGCGTCTGAGTCTGAATCCCAGGCCATCACACTTGCTGTGCCCAACAAAGGTTATTCAGAGGCGGACTGCCTTTCGTGGTGCAGGTAAAGCATAGCTTGAGACACACACATATATTCCGAAATTGGTCAACAACAACAACAACAACAACAACAACAACAGTTTATTACGGTCGTAGACCAGCATAAAGGAGGGAAGGGTACAATCATTTAAAACAGGCATAGGCAAACTCGGCCCTCCAGATGTTTTGGGACTACAACTCCCATCATCCCTACCTAACTGGACCAGGGGTCAGGGATGATGGGAATTGTAGTCTCAAAACATCTGGAGGGCCGAGTTTGCCTATGCCTGTTTTAGACTTACACACACACACACACACACACACACACACACACACACACACGATTTAGATTTTGAACTCAGCCCTGGCAAGCATGAGTTGCTAACCTGCTTTATGTGTTATTAAACCGCTTTGAGGTTTCCCCCCCATAAAAATATACAGTGGTATAAACACGAAATGAATGAGCCTGCTCCCTCTCTCCGACACTGAAGCTTTTCACAGAAGCAAGGACATTCCTTAGCCTCCAAGGCTAGCTACTCGAAGACAGAGCGAGGTTATTTCGTGGGGCCTGCAAAGAATTGGGCGGCAGGCTCTGCCGGCTCCCTGGCATCCGTAGAAAGGACAATGCATCTTGAGTGACAAGTCCTAGAATAGCCGAGGCTGATGAAACAGAAGGAAAGCAGAACCAGGCTCCAGACCAGCAGCAGATAACGAAATAGGGCCCATTTACCTACGCCCCCTTTCAAACAAGAGCACCAAGGACGTCTCTGCGGTGTGAACTCTAGCCCAGTTCCCACTCGTACCATTTCCTGGGAGGAGCTGGCAGTGGAAGAGGGGATCATGCGTCCTGCTTTATAGCGACTTGGGTTGTCTGGTCTAAGTCCGATGGAAAGATAAAGGATCCCACCAAGGGAGGGCAAGGGGCCTCGAATTGGCCCATCAGCAGATCAGCAGACATGCCTGCTCACCGCCTGCCCCCACTGTGGCAAGATTGGCTGCCTTCCTTATATCAGTTGCAGTAACTGCTGCTCAGTTTGCATCTGCACAAATAGAAACTGGGCAATTTTTAAAGCAAATCTGTGTCCTCTTTTCTAGGGGCTGCCGGCTTCAAGAAAGGGTCTCAGTCCCACAGCACAAGTTGTTAAGTTTCTTGGCACCGCGGTACTTACTGCATTTTTCTCCTCTTATCTAAGGATACCAGACTTTTAGAAGACATCTGAAGGCAGCCCTGTTTAGGGAAGCTTTTAATGTTTAATAGACTATTGTATTTTAATATTCTGTTGGAAGCCGCCCAGAGTGGCTGGGGAAACCCAGCCAGATGGGCGGGGTACACATAATAAATTATTATTATTATTATTATTACTATTAGGTGGTATACATGGTTCTCCCCCTCCTCATTTAATTCTTACCAACAACCCTGTGAGGTTGTGCCTCTCAGCCTAACTTGACTGGCCCAAGGTCACCCACTGAACTTCGTGGCTCAGTGGAGACTTGAATCCTGATCTCCAAAATCCTAGTCAGATGGTGATGATGATGATGATGATGATGATGATGATAATAATAATAATAATAATAATAATAATAATAATAATTTATTTACTTATACCCCACCCATCTGGCTGTGTTTCCTATTATTATTATTATTATTATTATTATTTATTATTATTATTATTATTATTATTATTATTATTATTATTATTATCATCTCAGTTGCTTAGAGCTTGGTGCTGATAATGCCAAGGTTGCAGGTTTGATCCCCATTTGGAACAGCTTCATAGTCCTGCATTGCAGGGGGTTGGACTGGATGACCCTTGGGGGTCCCAACCCTACATTTCTAGGATTCTGTGAAATGTAGCAGGTTTGGGTCACCACATTTTCAAGTTATGAAGCAAAACATTACAGTACTGTCTAAAGAGGGGAACCCCGTGAGACCATTAGGTCCAGAGTCTAAGCTTAGCCAACCGCCAGGGTGGATAAAAATCAATGATTTTTTTAAAAAACTCAAAAAAAAAAAGGATTTTTTTTATTTAAATCGGATTGTTTTGATTTAAATCGGATTTTTTTGATTTAAATTGGATTTTTAAAATAAAATGCTTTTGGAGGAAAAATCTTTCTAAATATAGTCTTCTATTTAAGTTACATTGTAGTCCAAAGGCTATTCATCAGGAAATAAGGATTTGTTTTAAGTTTATCAAGTGTGCTAAAACTCAGTCTAAGTTTTTTAAAAAAATATGTTTAACCACATCAGTTAACAAACATGGATACATATGCTATCATGTTATTGTTTTAGTTAAATAAATTGTTTAAATGGTTATTAAGGAAATGATTATTTTTCTCCTTCCAATAAAGTACAGCAGAAAAGTTGTCCAAATATGAACAGTTAACTTATTAAACCTCACCATAATTTCATAATTATCTGTCTATGTATTTCTAGTAGTATAACCAAATCAGTAATTTTTGATATAACTGTAAAAACTACTCTGAAAATTTATTATTCCAAAAATGAAACCTTCATCTGGTTGTAAATATTAAGATTATACCAGCAAGAATGAGTCTTTCTGTAAAAAAAATATTTAAATCAAGTCTTACTGACTAGTGATTTAAATCAAGCCTTACTGACTAGTGATTTAAATCGTGATTTAAATCAATTTGATTTAAATCAAATCCACCCTGCCAACCGCTGTATAAAATTTAACTCCGACTCAAAGCATGAAAGGATTATTTAACAGAAGAAGTGTGTAGAATGGGTAGGGGCAGAGCTTTTTTGGGGGGTATGCATACCCCTAAACATTTTGTGAATCTAAGTTTGGCCTCATTGAGGGGCAGTAGGAAAATGAGAGTACCCCTAAACATTTTTTGGGGGGGGGGACACTGGGTGGGGGGGAGGCAGGCAGGAGTACACAACTATTTCAACACAACCATTACAACAAATCCCGTGACCTTGTGGAACAAAAAAAAACTACCACCCTTTGCCAAGAAAAGATAGAAAAAAGGCATGGGGACATTTGCTCCATTTATATGGTTTATTGTAGGGTTTTATAGCTCCACCTCGTGGCCGGAAACAAAACATAGTCTGGTTCCACAGTTGGTGCAGCAGGCGATAGCTGTGCAGTCCTGATGCTTGTTCAAATCTTGGCCCATATGAGAATTATACCGCATTACAGGGAAATATATATATTTAATAGGTACAGTGAGGGAAAAAAGTATTTGATCCCCTGCTAAATTTGCCCGTTTGCCCTCTGACGAAGAAATGACCAGTCCATAATTTTAATGGTAGGTTTATTGTAGCTGTGAGAGACGGAATAACAACAGGAAAAACCCCAGAAACCCAGAAGACAAAAGTCAGAGATTGATGTGCATTATAATGAGTGAAATAAATATCATCTCATCTCGCTTTACTGGCCGAGGGAGCCGGCGTACAGCTTCCGAGTCATGTGGCCAGCATGACAAACCCACTTCTAGCGAACCAGAGCAGCGCACGGAAACGCCGTTTACCTTCCCGCCAGAGCGGTACCTATTGATCTACTTGCACTTCATGCTTTCGAACTGCTAGGTGGGCAGGAGCTGGGACCGAGCAACGGGAGCTCACTCCATCGCGGGGATTCAAACCGCCGACCTTCTGATCGGCAAGCCCTAGGCTCTGTGGTTTAACCCACAGCGCCACCCGCGTCCCTGCAATATTAAAACATAATAAAGCATTAAACATTTTTTTAAAAACTTCCCTCTACAGGGCTGCCTTCAAATGTCTTCTAAAGGTTACTTATCTCCTCAGCTCGGGGGTCCCATAACTCCATACCCTCCAACATTTCTCTGATGAAAATAGGGATGTCCTAAGGAAAAGCAGGGCATTCTGGGATCAAATCAGAAACCGGAACGACTTCTGTAAATCCAGGACTGTCCCTGGAAAATAGGGGCACTTGGAGGGTCTGCACTTGGAAGGGAGGAGAGCTTCATTTTAACCCCTTCTTCCTACCCCTTCTCTACTTTAAATCATCTCCCCTCCCCCCCCCCGCCACCCTCCCCCCACTTTACTGGGACCCAGTTTAGAGATTTTACTTTCTTGGGTTCCGTGATCACTGCAGATGGTGACAGCAGTCACGAAATTAGAAGACGCCTGCTTCTTGGGAGAAAAGCAATGACAAACCTAGACAGCATCTTAAAAAGCAGAGACATCACCTTGCCGACAAAGGTCTGTATAGTTAAAGCTATGGTTTTCCCGGTAGTAATGTACGGAAGTGAGAGCTGGACCATAAAGAAGGCTGATCGCCGGAGAATTGATGCTTTTGAATTCTGGTGCTGGAGGAGACTCTTGAGAGTCCCATGGACTGCAAGAAGATCAAACCTATCCATTCTGAAGGAAATCAGCCCTGAGTGCTCACTGGAAGGACAGATCCTGAAGCTGAGGCTCCAAGACTTTGGCCACATCATGAGAAGAGAAGACTCCCTGGAAAAGACCCTGATGTTGGGAAAGATAGAGGGCACAAGGAGAAGGGGATGACAGAGGATGAGATGGTTGGACAGTGTTCTCGAAGCTACATTGCGAGAGGCAGTGAAGGATAGGCGTGCCTGGCGAGCTCTGGTCCATGGGGTCATGAAGAGTCGGACACAACTGAATGACTGAACAACAACAACAAGTTTAGGCGAAGACAAGCTGGCCACTGCCCCATTTCATCTGACCCTTAGGAACTACAGGAACTGATAGAAGCAACTTCTTGCTATAACCTATTGAGTTCAATAGAACTTATTCGGAGGCAAGTGCGTATAGGATTGCAGCTGAGCAAGATGGTAAAAAAAAAATTTCCCCACCCCCCGCAACAGGAAACTTGGAACTCCTTTAGGATGAAGAACTGGATTCAGTTTGTGCATGGATGAGTTACACTTCATTTTCTTGCCTGAAACCAAATATGAAAACGACAGAATTCTGAAAGGTGTCTCAGTTTTGCAGGCGGCCCTGAAGCGCGGAGAAAAGCAGATCATTTTCTATCCAGCCTTTTGTGCTTGAACTAAAAAGGCAGTGGATTTAGTTCATTGGACTATGGACCTGGGTGTGCCATATTCAAACAACAAACACAAGAAAGCAATTTGACTTGTGCACATTTATCTGGCTTTAATCTCTAAAGAGCCATTTGCTGTGGGCTGCCCGTGGTGTTAAATCGATTCCATATTCATCTACCTTAAGCTCTGTGGGCGTCATTTACTGTACCATGAAAAAAGTGCTCTTAAAATGGTCTGTGCTTCTCTGCTTTTAATCTCTAGGCTGTTATTTCCCATGGGCTGCTTCTGTATGTGACGCTTGTTCAAAAGAGAAACAGTGTCCACATTTGGAAGTGTGCTGGGTGGAATATACTCATGAGCTCAGCACAAGTGTCACTTTTGCCGTTCATGTACAGGCATAGCTGTCAACTTTCGGATTTGAAAATAAGGGATTTTTCCAAACTTTTGGATTTCAAAATAAGGGATGCCGCGAGGGCGGTGCAATGGCACCAAGTAGCCTCGCCACCCTGCGCTCCAGAGGCTGCGCGCGAACGGGTGAGCAAAAGAGCGAGCGCATAAACGGCAGGCAGGCTGTCTGTCTGGTTGGGCGTGAGGGTCTGGCTGCACAAGGCGTGCAAGCTCTGCCCCCAGTCGGTCTCCGACTCCTTATTGGCAGCCGAGCAACGCAGCTGAGGAGCCTCCCTGGCTGGCAGGGAGGGAGAGGAGCTGCTTCCTTTGAAATCCGGGAAATTTAAGGGATATCAACAATCCGGGATAGCAGCGGGAAACGGCATTGGAATAAGGGAGTTTCCCGCAAAAAAAAGGGAGGGTTGACAGCTATGTGTACAGGCTAAGATGCTACCGTGATCACGTAGCTCAGTGGCAGAGCACAAACACCACAGAATGGATGCCTCAGGTCTATTCTCCAGCCTTCCCAGTTTAAGGATCTCAGATCTCGGATAACAGAGCTGGGTCAAAGAAGATAGCCAGAGAAGACAGTCTACAGGCAGATGAACTGATGGGCTTCGAAGGATAAAAAGACTGACATCGTTTAATGTTTCTGACGGCAGACAGTGCTGGATTTATGTATAAGCTAAACGAGCTATAGCTTAGGGCCCCACTCTCTTGGGGGCCCCCCAAAAAATTAAATGGAAAAAACCTGGATGTACATTTTCAAAATATAAGATAAAAAAAACAAATAAAATAAAACCTACAGTACATCCAGCAACAGTGTTTTGTGTTGTGTCGACTCCTATGATGTAAGTAATGGACCCCACCTGCTCCCTAAAATATCCCTGGTTTGCTCATTTCTATATATAGGGTGCTTACATTCTGCATGTGCAAATGGCTTGAGATACCTATGAGGTCAATAAATGACCATATAGCATATATTCAACACAAAAAACAGTGACAATTTGTTGTTGACAAGGGACAGCTGGAAATAGAAAGGGCCCCATTACCTTCAGGAGGTTAGAGCCTCATCCAACCTAAATCCGGCTCTGGTCCCACCACCAGGATCTGGGATCTATGTTGTCTTCTTCTGTTCCCTCCTAGGCTAGGATGCAATGCCTCCATAGTTGTGACCATGTGGGTCTCTTTGGCCAGAAAGGAAGTGGAGGAAGAGGTCCACAACAGATGCCCACCAGGGAAGCAGTGAGCATCCGTTAGCTCAGGCATGTCTGAAGTCCGTTTTGGGGGCGTAATCCGGCCCACTGGCCGGTTTGATCTGGCCCTTGTGGCAGTTTATTTCCTGGGGTAAAATCCTAAAGAAACCTCCACAACTTCAACCCAAAAAAAAGCTCAACAACATCAATCCTTAAAAAGGTCAAAGGTCAACAATTTTGGTTGGCTCTCACAGCCCTTCATTTCATCAAATCTGGCCCTCTTTGAAAAAAAGTTTGGACACCACTGCATCAGCTGCATCTCTTTGGGTCTTGTTTATTAGTATCTGCATGCATAGAAAGCAATGGCTGGGTGGGGAAGTATGAAATATTGCTGTGTTACCCAGGGCTGTCTTAAGCATATCCGGCACCGTGGTGCAAAGATCCTTCCGGCGTGCCCCCTGGCAACTCCAAAACAAGGGTGTGTGTGGAAAATGTCCTCTGCCTCCCCCACCACCCCGATCCCCGGCATGGTGGTGGCGATCAAGCAGGAAAACGTGCTGGAGGACATGCTCTCCGGCTTTGGGGCACCCGGGAAGGCTGCGCACCACCTTTCTCCAGGAAGCAGGAGGAGGACAACAACCGGGATCAGGGCCGTCTTTAGCAGATGCAGAGGCTTGGAAGGGAACCTGCGCACAGCTTCCATCCTAAGCCTCTGCGGGGATCACTCTCCTCCTGCGGAGGCTTGGGAAGGAAGCTGCACGCCTGCCAGCCATATAGTTGGCGGGGCGCAGCTGGCAGGCATGCAGGGAAATGGGAGGCTCCCAGCAAAGCCGCGCAGCTCCCCCACTCGCTAGGGCGCCCCTGAGAGGCCGGCGTCCTGGCACAACGAACCACTTCGTTGTGTGGTGTAGTGGTTAAGAGCGGTAGACTCTAATCTGGGAGACCGGGTTCGAGTCTCCACTCCTCCACATGCAGCTGCTGGGTGACCTTGGGCCAGTCACACTTCTTTGAAGTCTCTCAGCCCCACTCACCTCACAGAGTGTTTGTTGGGGGGGAGGAAGGGACAGGAGAATGTGAGCCGCTTTGAGACTCCTTCGGGGAGTGATAACGCGGGATATCAAATCCAAACTCTTCTACTAAGACCAATGGGAAAGATGGCTCTGGTGTTACCATTACTCTTTGTGTTGAGGTGGAGCTGCGTGTGTGCTTGATTTGCTTTAACTTTTATATCTGTTTATTTTTCAGGAGAATAGCCTGCTAGGTAACTTTCCCTGCATACGGTAACTCAAACACACATAGAAAGCGGACTTTTCGTGCTTTGTCCCCAGAGAGATATTGTTTTGCACAGATGAAAGCAAAGAGCACAGAGACACGGATCCTTGGCACCGAAGAGATAAAAATGAGGTAGCAGTGGGGAGAAAGGGGAGCAGAACACCCACAGGATGTTTATTTGACAGATGAGGTATGTTTGATCCTCACAGCTGTCTACCCAGTGGAGGGAGGGCTAGCATCAGTGGAGCACACGGCACAGCCAGCTCTCTAATATCTACAAAGGAGTGTCTCTTAGGAGACAAGATTCCTGCCCATCCTTTATACTTATAATTCCCACACTTCTGGCAATGTGCTAAAACGCCAAATCAAGCTGCTATGTCGAAAATATTATCGAAAACGTATAAATTATCATTGGAATGGCATACTAAAGATGAGGAAGTTTAAAGGGGTGGTGATGGGCTAAAGGTTTTGGATATAATATTCAGTTAGAAACTTGGGAAAGGTTGTGGAAGGAAGGTATTAATTTACTGCATGCTGTGCACTTAAAGAAAGTGCTATGAAAACGATGTACAGATGGTATCTAACACCAGCCAAATTGGCTAAAATGTACAAGACAAGAACTAATGAGTGCTGGAAATGTAAAGAAAGGGAAGGTATCTTCTACCACATGCGGTGAAAATGTTTAAAAATATTTTTGTTAAAAAAACCAGAAGCCTTTTTATTGGGTATAGTGGGTGAAGAGATACCAAGGGAAGATAAAAGACTGTTTAGATATGCAACAACTGCAGCAAGAATTCTTTAAGCCCCAAAATGGAAACAAGAAGTACCACCAACGATATTTGAAAGATCATTCTCAGCAATTAACATCATTAGCAGGGTTGTCTGAAGACTTGTAATGAGAAACTTTCTACCTTTCTATATTTATTTAAATTTTGAGTCATTCTGGGATGAGTGTAATTAGAACTGGAAAACGTTTGATATTTTTTATTTGATATTTTGTATTTTATTATTATTTTTATTTGTTATATATTGCAATGATATAAAGGTTAATTTTTAAGCCATGAGGCGGGAGGGAAGGAAGTTGACAGGCTCTAAGAGCCAGGACAGTACAGTACAGTATAGTGGATAATGATGATGTGAATGTATAAAGATCAAGCTGCTACGTCAATGTGCCTCTAAGAATATTACTATCAATTTTCCACCGCTGGTCATAGTGGAAGGCCACATTGGCTTACAGGATGAACTCCTTCATATGACCCTGAAGAGAGTTTAGTCCTGCTGGCCACATGACCCGGAAAGCTGTCTGTGGACAAACGCCGGCTCCCTCGGCCTGAAAGCAAGATGAGCGCTGCAACCCCATAGTCGCCTTTTGACAGGACTTAACCACCCAGGGGTCCTTTCCCTTTTACCTTTTTATAATTGTCCTAGGTAAGAACAACCATTTCAACGGATGGAGAGGTGCAGTGCCGCTAATCCTATGGACAAGGGCTGAACAGTTAAGAAGACCGCCCAGAGTGGCTGGGGAGACCCGGCCAGATGGGCGGGGTACAAATAAAAAATTATTATTATTATTATTATTATTATTATTATTATTATTATTATTATTATAAGACTTCTGGATGTGGGCTAGTAAGACCTTGTTCACGTGTGCTACTCTAAGTCAACCAAAACACAGGCTGCAAACTGAAACAACCGCACATTGCTTCTTTGCCTCCTTGTCTTGCCCGCTTTCTCTGCAATTTTAGACTGTAAGCTCCTCAGGGCGCAGACCTGCCCTCTTGTCCTCTCTAAAGACCAATGCACACCAATGCTGCTATATCTAAATAATCTGCTGCACATAGATTTCTGTATAATTCATGGGGCATATCATGCACCACCTGTTGCTCTTATTACTCTGCTCTACCCAATAAATGCTTTAATAATAATACTATTTTCTCACTGCCCAGTCCCTGAAGTGGAAATTTTAATCTGTTGTAGGAATTGTGAGATTCATATATTGCTATATCCCATATGACCAATTTGCATGCAATGCCTGGTATTAATAGCTTCAAAGTTAGCACATTTTTTCATACCCCCCCCCCCCGCTTTGTCCCTGTGGTTAGGGGTGGGTTTTGTGTAACTTGAAATATGATCACATGGCCTGTGTTTAACCTAATTGTCTTTTCCAGCTGTCTCCCCTTATCTTAACACAGGTTTTTGGTGTTTTTCTTTAAACCCACTGCTGTTAGCAGGCAATGGAATGAACTATCTACAAAAACATGCCTTGCCCAGCGACATCAAATCTCCCTCCCCCGCCAAGATTTTATTTTATTTTCTCCCTTTGAACATGCAGCCCAAATGTGAGACTATTGTGTAACTTGGAAGCTCGTGCGCTGCTGTTTGAACGCTATCTGCTCCAAATAAAAGATATCCTTTCACTTGCTTAATATTCTCCGCTTTGTGGGGCCCACCGAAAGGGGAAAACGGGTTTTGATTTGTAACGTAATGAGCAGGAAGGAAGGTAATACAACAGCAAGGGGCAAACAGAGCCCCAGGTTTTCTAAGGTTGCCCTTGAACATCCGTAACACAGTCGATTCGGTTTATTTACTCGAACTGGAAGAGATGAAAGTCTCTGTTATCCTAAATAAGATCAGGGAATGCAGCGAGCTGTCAATTTGCTCTAATAGTGGGAGGTACAATCAGTATTTTTGTTTAACTGAAAGCACACAGTGCCGTAGCCTTAAAATTACAAACCATCTCACATTTTACCAAGCTAACCACCACTCAGGAAGGAGCGTCACGCAGCAATATGGCCTGCATACATGTTATCCCCTTAAATCACATTCTCCCGCTCTATGAATTCTTCTCACTGTAGTTTACCTCTCAAAGAGTCATGGGCGTAGACGGGGCAGCAGCTATCACCCCCAAAACAAGTAAAAAAAATACAAACACTGCCATCTCCCTCCCTGGAAGGCATTTCCCTAGAAAAAGCCAGTGCCTGCTTTTGTCACACAAATGCATCTAGAAAATCAAATAGCAAGGTTGCAAGGACTCAGGCCAGGACGGCATTAAACAATAATTTCTTCTATTTTTGTTGTTTCAAGAGTGGGACCTCGACTTACGAAGATAATGCGTTCCGATGCAATCTTCGGTAGTCGAAAACACTCGTAAGTCGAGTCCCCATAGGGATGCATTGAGCGGAAAAACTTCGTAAGTCGAAGAAACCCTATCGAAAGTGGCCGCGACTTCCTTTCGGAAGTCGAAAAATTCGGTTGCGGCGGCCATTTTTTTTCTTCCGGAAGTCATTCGGAAGTCGAAAAACACGTAAGTCGGGTCACTTGTAAGTCGAGGTCCCACTGTATGACACAAATTCCAGTTGCAATGATTTCTAACTCCAGGACAAGGCCCTGTTTCATTTATTCTTCATCAGCTCTAGTTTCTTAGTTTCATAGTCAAAGTGTACACACTCGGTACACTTTGACTATGAAACTAAGAAACTAGAGCTGATGAAGAATTGCAACTGGAATTTGTGTCATACTTGAAACAACAAAAATAGAAGAACTTATTGTTTCATGCCGTCTTGGCCTGAGTCCTTGCAACCTTGCTATTTGATTTTCTGAATTCTCCAAGGACTCCTATTTCTTTATTGATTTCAACATACACAAATGCATCTAGCCTATCATTTCATCCATGGGTAGGCAAACGAAGGCCCGGGGGCCGGATCCGGCCCAATCGCCTTCTCAATCCGGCCCGCGAATCAGTGTGTTTTTACATGAGTAGAATGTGTGCTTTTATTTAAAATGCATCTCTGGGTTATTTGTGGGGCATAGGAATTCGTTCTTTTCTTTCTTTTTCTTAAAAATATAGTCTGGCCCCCCACAAGGTCTGAGGGACGGTGGACCAGCCCCCTGCTGAAAAAGTTTGCTGACCCCTGTTCTAATGGACACAGTTCATAACAATCAGGGTTGTGTGCCGATTGTTCCAAACAGCCAGCTGCAAAAGAGTTTCCATCTTTGCTCATTCCCTCTGGAGAGGGAAATTTTCAGTTCACCTTTTTTTAAAAAAAAGTTTAACTTTTTAATGTATAGTATTTTCACCCACTTCTTCACCCAAATTCCACTTCCCCTGTGTTGACCCTTATCACTGTTTTCATATTAAGATTCGAGATTTCTATGAATCCGCTGAAAGGTAAAGCTGCCCTTGAATTAAAAACAAAACAGAATCCTCTTCCATGTGTTTAGCATAGAACTTGATTTATTGCTCATGGTAGAGTAGTAGTAGTGTTTTCGTGTACTGTAACTTGTTGGCTATGAAGAGACGTTGTCTCAGCACAATCTCAATGGGAAACTCTTTTCCTGCATACAGAGTTCTGCAGCCACTCTACCAAACATATGAACTCCCCATCATGAAGACTATGGACCCCTGGTTAGTAGCGCTGTTTTATTCAGGTATCGCTTAGGCAAGTTATTGAGTGGTGCCGGTGAGAGAGCAAAATGTGCCGGGGGCCCTTTTTCTTCTACTGCATGCCTTCCGGTCGACCTCCTTTTGACTTACACCTGGGTTTCCTTCCTATTTGGTTTAACCTGCCATTGCTGGAGTGAATGTTCCTGAGCAGAAATGTCCTTCTGGCACCCGTGTTCGAAATTAGCCAGGCGCATTTTGCACCTGACTGTTGGCCACTTCCAGCCCAGTGAAAATGCCCGGGTGCCAGCATGACTCCTGGCATCTGGAGGTGCCTGCCTGGGGGTCCTTGGATCTGGATTGTTTTCACACACTAGTACTCCATCCTGTAGATTTCTATCCGTTATATTTTATCTGCACAATCAGAATGAATTTCTGGAACCAAAATGCTGTTTCTGTGCAGCCTGAACAGGAACCGAGAACAATACAGTGAACCCTCGAGTTACGTACCGCTCTGGACATGTAACTTTCGGGTTGCGAACGCGGCAAACCCAGAAGTGCATACTTCCGGGTTTCGCCGCGCACGCATGCGCAGAAACGCTATATTGCACGTGCACAGAAGCGGCACCTCCAGTTACCGACTTTTCAGGTTAAGTACGGGCCCCCGGAATGAATTTAATTCGTATCCAGAGGGTCCACTGTAGTGAATTGTTGTAGCTTGTCTTCGCTTCCCCCACCCCAATGCCCTGCTCACAGTTATGAAGAATAGCCCTATGTTATGAATGGCCCATGTCACCATTAAGAAAAAGAGGCAGGAATAAGCCTATATATGTGTGTGTGTGTGTGTGTGAACTGTCCCTGAATCAAGTGACTTTTCTTCTTTAAGCTCTCAAAACTCTGATCTTATTTAGGAAGTTACAGTGCCCGTAATTTTTTGAGAGGGGAAATGTGCTTTAAAGTTACAGCGTGCACACAGCCGAACGATGCAATTCCATGCACATCTACTCACAAGTAAGTCCCATTGTGTTCAAGAGGTTTACTCTAACCTAGACAAGGGCACTGGCAGAGGAACGGGGGTGCGGAGGGAGCGGACCGCCCCTGGCACCACTATTCCGGTAGGGTGCCATCGCAGCGCCCCCCCCCCCGACATGCGCCGCGCACCTTCCCACAAGGCAGGACGCCCCGCCCCCAGAACGCACACCACGTCCCCGTGGGTGGCATGCCACGCCTCCAGGTCGCCAGCCACGCCCCCACCTGCTCTCCACCCCCGGTAGCGGAGCATGCAACTTCGCCACTGGACAAGGGTCCAGGGGATAAACTGGGTCTTCAGTTTGTGTCTTCTCATCTATCTTGATCTGATCAGGACTCATTGCCTAAGCTTCCAGAACACAGAGAGGTGAGGGATTTTCCTGTACAGTAAGTCAAGCACCCGGAAAGGAGAAGTTGACACAGAGTATGCTTTGTTTAAACCTAGTGCCCCAATTTGGGAGCAGTGTTTGGTCTTGATTTCACTGGAAACAGGCAAATCGGAGATTTCGAGAGAAGGGTGTTGAAACCTCTTCATCAGTTCCCATAAAGTCACCCATCCGCAGTGTATTTGGGCAACCGCATTGTGTACAAAACTTAGGGAGGGTATATTCATATTTCCTGTGGTTGGCGTACTGTATATGCATCTCGGTTGAGAAGGTCCTGGCCTGTAGTTTCAGGGCTCTGCAGAATCTCAGCTCTACTTTTGTTTTTTGTTTTTCTTTTTGACGTTTACTTTTCAGGAACACTTTTTCAAAATGCCGCCTCGAGGTTTACCAGATTCTCCTTCCTGCTTCTCTGCTGCAGGAATTGAACCCAAGATCTCATAAATGTGAGGCATCTATTTTGCTAACAGCCCAGCCTCCTTCCCTTTACTGCTACAAGAAATGATGGAGAGAGCCAGGCAGTGGCTGATGTTTTTTTTGAACCACGATCCTGGGATGGTCATTGACTCTGGATGTCCAGTATATTTTTGTATACGATGCGTGTGTTAACTGAATGATGGACAGATAGTGTGGCCAATGGGTGATTACTCTGCGGATGCCTGATGATCGCCTTCCAAAGCAACTACTCTATTCCGAACTTAAAAATGGAAAGCGTAATTCTGGTGGGCAACGAAAGAGGTTTAAAGACTCTATCAAGGCAAATCTAAAAAATGTAGTATAAACACCAACAATTAGGAAACACTGGCCTGAGAGTGCTCCAATTGGAGAACAGCCTTTACCAAAGGTGTTATGGGCTTGGAAGACACTCGAACTCAGGACGCAAGGGAGAAACGTGCTAAGAGGAAGGCACGCTTGGAAAAACCCTCACCGTGATCAACTCCCGCCCAGAAACCAATGTCCCCACTGTGGAAGGACGGGTGGATCCAGAATTGGCCTCCACAGTCACTTCTGGACTCACTGTTAAAACCGTGTTTATGGGAGACAATCTTACTCGGCTACGAGGGATCAACAAAGAAGAACGCTGCCACTTGTTTCTTCACTGCAGTGTCTGCAGAGTCAGTGAGCTCTCCAACAGCTCAACTGAACGGCCACTAAATCAGGAAAGAAAAGCAAATTCACTTGACATGTTTGAAGGCAGCAATCGTTCTCGCAGTGTTCAGTCCAAGCCTGCGTTGGGACCCAGTCTGTTAGAAAGCTCAGTGCTTCAGAGGCTGAAAATAATTTTGTCATTTATCACATCGGTCAAGGAGGCCTACGGACAATGAATGGCAGAATTCCAGGGGAGATGAAGGAAACGCCAGAATGAACGACAATGTAGTTTTTAAGGGCAAAACATGTTGCAGTTCTGCTAATTTTTCCAGACCAGAGTGACAGCATAGACTTTCAAACATTCAAAAAAGATATTCAAAATATCAGCCGACGAGTATTCTGATTCAAGACAGCTGTCTAAAAATAGGGACAATTCATCCAGGTGTAGGGCTAAACTTCGAAAGGGAAACCTATGTTTTCTCTTCATGATGTTAATGTTGGGGGCAGGGGGCATTGCAGGGAGAATTTGGAGATGGCAGTAGCAGAGCAGTCAGGGGGTAGATTTATTCACATGGGAAGAGAAAGACTGTCTCTTTTGGGAGATGGATCCACTACCAGATAGGAGATCTACAGACCCTCCAGATGTCCCTATTTTCCAGGGATAGTCCCGGATTTACAAAGGCATCCTGGTTTCTATTTGATCCCAGAATGTCCCACTTTTCCTTAGGACGTTTCAATCGGAGAAATCTTGGAGGGTATGGATCTAGGACAATCATAAATAGATAATAGATAATAGATAATAGATAATTTATTGTCATTGCACAAGTACAAGCACAACGCTATACAAGTGCAACGAAATTGCATACCATCCCATAAAAAACAGAAAGAAAGAAAAAACAAAACAAAAAACAGCACAAAACACACACACCAAAAAAAGCCACACATACACACACATACACCCATCACAGCTCTCCAAGGTCATATTATCTGGTTACAGCATTTAAGATGGTTATAGCTCTTGGGTAGAAACTGTTCTTCAATCTATTTGTTCTTGATCTAATTGTTCTATATCTTCTACCCGAAGGCAGTGGTGCAAAGAGACTATATCCTGGATGAGATGGATCCTTTAAAATATTGTTTACCTTTTTAAGGCAATGGGAACTGTATAGTTCTTCCAGAGGTGGGAGAGGATGACCAATAATATTTTGGGCTGTGGTTATGACCTTCTGAAGTACCTTCTTCTCCCTGCCTGTGCAGTTGGAGAACCAAGCACAAATACAGTATGTAAGAATGCTCTCTATGGAGCCTCGGTAGAAGGACACCAGCAGTCTCTCACTCAGATTGTTCTTCTTTAAAAGTCTGAGGAAATAAATTCTCTGCTGGGCCTTCTTTACCAGAGCAGTAGTATTTGCGCTCCAAAGAGGCTAAAGAGACTTTTTGCCCACATATAGAATAGCAGATATTGTATTTTCCGATAATGGACCACAGTTTGCATTTCAGAACATTCCAAATGCAGTGGGGATTTGATCATCATATATCTTCACCTGCCTATCCCCAAAGCAATAGGGAAACTGAATCAGCCATCAAAATAGCCAAGACAATTTTGGCCAAAGCCAGAAAAGCAGGTATATCTGGACTACTTTCACATATGTTCATATTTAACTTTCATTTATCATTGCACAATTCAGCCAGCCAGTTCTGGGATTGCAGAGCACATCAGGATTCTTCCTCAATGCAATGACCTCTGTCTTTTTAGTCTTGCTTCTCCTGAGCCATACGAGAGGCGAATGTTGTGTTTTGCGGTGGAGCATGGCAATTGCGAACTCAAATGTGTCGGATGTCTTGTGATTTCTGTGCAGCACAAAGTGCTGATATTGTGAAAAAAAAGTTGCAGCCCTTCTGGGGAAAAAAGTATTGCGAAAGAGTTTTGTAATGGCCGGACCTGAAAATGTGACTCAAGGCCTCAATGACACACTGGGCAATAGATATAGGACACAATATAGATTCTAACCTCTGGGGAAAACTCTGGAAAAGTGACTTGAAGTTTACTGCATGTTATTATTTGAAGGAGAACTACCTGAAAATGATTCACAGATGGTATTTAACTCCAAGTGGGCTTGCTAAGATGTATAAGACTGAATCAGATAAGTGCTGGAGATGCAAAGAGGTGGAGGGAACATTCCTTCATATGTGGTGGACTTGTAAAAGAGTATTGGGAAATGATCCATAACGAATGGGGAAAAAATGTTTAAAAGTACAGTGGTACCTCGGGTTCCATACGCTTCAGGTTACAGACTCTGCTAACCCATAAATATTACCTCGGGTTAAGAACTTTGCTTCCGGATGAGAACAGAAATCGGGCAGCGGTGGCGCAGCGGCAGCGGGAGGCCCCATTAGCTAAAGTGGTGCTTCAGGTTAAGAATGTTTTCAGGTTAAGAACGGACCTCCGGAATGAATTAAGTACGTAACCAGAGGTACCACTGTACTTTCCCCCCAAAATCAGAGTCCTTTCTGTTGTGGATAATTCAGACTGAAATTCCTAGGTGTCAAAAAAGGTTACACCATGTTTTGTTAGCCCAAAGATGGAAAACGAGCAAGGTCCCAACCAAAGAAGAATGGCAACTTAAGTTTCCATTTTTAATTTTGGAATAGAGTAGTTGCTTTGGAAGACGATGATCAGGCATCCGAACAACATGACCAGTCCAACAAAGCTGATGTTGAAGAATCATGGCTTCAACACTGGTGATCTTTGCTTCTTCCAGTACATTGACCTTAGTTTGCCTGTCTTTCCAAGTGATATGTAAATTTTTTTGGAGACACCGTTGATCGAATCTTTCAAGGAGTTAGAGATTGCATTTATAAGTGCTCCACGTTTCACAAGGATACAGTAAGGTTGGTAGTGCAATAGCTTTGCAAACAAGCATTTTGGTTTCTCTGTGAATGTCCCGGTCCTCAAACACTCTGTACTTCAATCAGGAGAAAGCCGCACTTGCAGAGCTCAGGCGATGCTGGATTTCGGCATCAATGTCAGCCCTTGTGGAAAGATAGGTAGGGGAAGTGATTTGACACTTTCCAGATTGAGTTGGATTTGTGGCTTTGCAGAGGAGTTGTTTTGTGCTTTTTGGTACAGCACTTTGTTTTTTTTGGATTTTGAGCGACAGGCCAAGCTGTTCATAAGCTTTTGCGAAGATATTTAGGATGGTTTGGAGGTGATGAGTGCGAGTGTGCACACACTACATTGTCATCAACATACTGAAGCTCTATGATGGAAGTTACGGAAACCTTACTCTTTGCTTTCAGCCTACTCAGATTAAAGTGTTTTTAATCTGTTCATATGTGATTTCTACTCCGGTGGGGAGTTTCCCTTCGACAAAGTGTAGGATCATGACATTGAAAATATGTAATGAGTTGGGGCTATAACACAACCCTGTTTGACACCTGATCCCACTGTAAATGGCTGTGTCTCCCACCACACCCCAAGCACAACTCTGCTCCGGCTTTTAGCTGGCTCACTTTTTCTCTCCTTCCCCGCTGCTCGCTTACGCGGGGCCAGAAGAAGGATGGCCACTCGCCACCCCGGGAAGGAAACCTTCCTAGTAGGGCAGCCTCTTCTTGCGCACGTTTGCCGGGGCCGCCGGGAGGGGGATTTCCTGCTGCATTCCGCCGCGCCCCCCCCCCAGCCGGTAAACGTGCGTAACGGGACGGCGAGCGCACAGTGCCCAAGGCGAGCGCCAGAGCGCACGGGGAGCGCAGCCCGTGCCCGGGAAAGGCTCCTCCTGCCCTGGCCCTGAGCGGAGACGACGTCCGGGCGGCAGAGAGCCCTCCCAGCTGCCTTTGGAGGAGCCGGAGCTCTTCAGCGCCTCCTTGCGAAGCGCTGGCTGCTTAAGGGGCGCCTGCGCTCCCTTCCGCCCTCTTTCCTCCTCCTCCTGGGCGGGCCTCGGATCCGCCTCCAGCCGCTGGCGGGGCCGAAAGGAACATGGTGGCCGCTTCCTCCCTCGCCAGCAACAGCGACGTTTCGGCTTGCTCGTGAGGCGGCGCCAGGGCGGGCGCCGGAGCGAGCCAGGCCGCGAGGGAGTCTCTGCGCCCGAGGCGACGGACGGGGAGCCCCGCGTCTGGCCAGCGCCGCCGGTGAGGCGGGGAGAGGAGCGCGCGGGTGGGGAGGCCAGGCTGACAGGCGAGCGAGCGAGAGCTCGGCCGCTTCCCGGGGCGCTTCCTCGGCTAGAAGACGCCCCCTAGCTCGCCCTCCAAGAGGCTCGTTTTGGAGAGGGTGGCGGGGAGAGAGCGCGCGCGCGCAACCCGGCCAGGGCGAATGCAGAGTCGAGGACGTGGGGCTGGCTGTTTCGCCCCCGCGCACTTCCCCAACAGCAGCCCTTTCCCCTCCCCATAGCATTGGGGCAAGTTGGGGGTGGTAGGGAAGGAAGGCTGGAAACGCAGAAAGGCGAGAGAGAGGGCGCGTGGGAATTGCGCCCGGCCCCGGAGGGGGTCGAGGTGGCCTCTCCAAAGCGAGGGCTGCCCTCTTTTCTATGGGTTTTGGGAAGCGGAGGGCGTCCGGCGGCAGCCCTCTTGATGTGGGGTTGGGGGGGTGTCGGGGAAAAGAGGCTCGCGCGCTGTGCTACTCGCTCCGCGTTTCCTCCTGGGAATGGCTGTCTCCTCCTCCTCGCCGCGCATGTCCTCACCTGCCCAAGGTGTGCTGGGCGGCGTTCGTTTGCAGGTGGAGAGCAGCTTGTCGCGGGGAAGAAGAAGGCCCCACAGGGCCCCATCCTTCCTTGCTGGGCATCGGGGAAGATGTGCCCGCTTGTTGTCATATCTGCTGCGCATGCAGCGGAAACCGGAAGCCTGCCCACCTGTACATGCCTTGTTGTCATTTTGCTGTCTGTAGGACAGCCCCTCCAAGGGCCCCTGTTTTCCAGGGACAGTCCCGGATTTACAGAAGCCGTCCAGGTTTCTGGTTTCACCCCAGAATGTTTCCTTAGGAGGCCCCTATTTTCACCGGAGAAATGTTGGAGGGTATGGGGTTATGCGACCCCTGAGCCAAGAGGATAAGTAACCTTTAGAAGACATTTGAAGGCAGCCCTGTAGAGGGAGGTTTTCGATGCTTAATGTTTTATTATGTTTTTATATACGTTGGAAGCCGCCCAGAGTGTCTGGAGCAACCCAGTCAGATGGGCGGGGTAAAATAATAATAATAATATTTTTTATTGATTTTCCTTCCCCCCCCTTACATACAGCTTTCCCACAACAACAAATTATTATCTTACACTATTTCTTCTCAGAGCATCATATTGATTAACTAACTCTTTTTCTTCCCAGAGCGCAGTAAAGATAGTCATATATTTATACAGTATTCATATATTAACCTATGCTCGCCTATACCGCACACACCAAGCACACATCATAATTCATCATTATCATAATTCTTACAAATTTTTCATATTCTTTGACTTCCCTCTTTTGTCGCCCCACCTATTCCCACTATTTTCCTTTTAGTATTAAACATTACGCTTTCTACTTTTGTTTGTTTACATTATTGTTACTTTTCTTTCATTTTAACCTTTTCCTGTCATACAATATCATTTCTAGCAGGAGCTGATTACAAAACAAACTCACTGGTCAGGTCACATCTTTCTGATATATACTTTATAAAATTTTCCCACTCATCTATCTCCTTACTTCTTGAATTCTCCCTTACTTTTTCTGATAGCACCGCCAATTCAATATATTCTATTGTCTTATTTAGCCATTCTTTTTTATTTGGTGCTTTCTCCTGTTTCCAGTATGAGGCAATCAATATTCTCGCGGCTGCCGCCGCGTACTGAAAAAAATTCCGAGCTTTATTTGGAATTTCTGAAGGGATGATCCCCAAAATTATTATTATTATTATTATTATTATTATTATGGAATAGTACGTCCCTGTTTTCATCACCGAAATGTTGGAGGGTATGCTGTGAAGAGTAGCTTGCTTGTTAGGTGGTGGTTTTTACAAGGCAGTTTTCTTCTTGAGATCATCAATCATCAGTCTTGAGGACAGTGGTAGCAAGCTGCGTTCACTGGGCATTGCCGTGTTTAGCAATAATATTTCCAATGTGTTTCAGCAATAGTTTCAATTTTTCATTATCGGTGTGAGAAAGCCATTATAACCGAATTGCTGGTGGGGAAAAAAATCCTGCTTAGTATTTGCTCCGAATGTTCCCTCTCTGTGTCCCCGCCCCCAACTTTTGGCTTCCTCTGTGCCTGGCAGATGGAGGATTAGTTAGTTGAAAGGGCTCCTTGGATGCCAGCACAAAGGATATATATTCTGCAGGTGTTGAGGTAACTTTCTACCTTATCTGCTTTTTTCCTGCCAACTCCTCTCTTGAATCCTGTGTGATTCAACGTAACTCTAGAAGGAAATTGTGTAAGAAATCCTAAACATTATTTCTCAGGAAAGAGTAGAAATAAGCCAATTGCTGTGATGTGTCATGATGTCTGTTGCTATGTGAGCTGAGTTCTGTAGTGTTTTGACAAAATAAAAATGGCAGTAATTCATGAGTAATTATTCAGGCAGTTTTCAGTTTCTGTTTACACCTGTGTTTGGGGACCTGGTTAGAAGAGCTAATATTATTAAGTTGCCAGTACCTTCCAGCTGTGCTGCTGGTGTTGTGCAATATTCCGGTTCACTTTTTGTGTTTGGTACATAACACTTTTGTGTATGTAACGCTGCTCAGAACGATTCTGGATGTGCTGTTTTGCTGCCTTTATAGGTTGAAAGCGAATAAAGAAATGTGATCTCTAAAGCTTTGAACTGTAAAAACACCTAGAGTTTAGTTCCATGTTTTGGTGCAGACTCTTGTCTAATAAACCAAAGAGATATGTCTTCACAGCAGTATCTGCTAAAAATAACTGGGCCTTGGGTAGTACAGCATCCTGATTGTGACTAGTTCGCAAACCTAGCAAACTTGCAAACTAGCTAATAGCACTGTGTTCGTGTGTGAATAAAGAATTCTCAGTCAGTCCAAGCTGTTGGCAGTGGTACTTGACTATGCTTTAAACTAGGAATGTCCATCTGGGGGCTAAATCCTGCCCCTGGATCATCTTTATATGGTTCTTGGTGGGCCCTGTCAGATTTTATTAAATGTGCCATATTCCTAGGTGATTATTATTATTGTATATTTATTAATACTCTGACAGGGACTCAAGGTGGCTTACAGATAAAATAAGAACAGCTCAGAGTGTGGTGCTGATAATGCCGAGGTTGCAGGTTCGATCCTTGTATGGGACAGATGCATTTTCCTGCATTGCAGGAGGTTGGACTAGATGATCCTCAGGGTCCCTTCCAATTCTACAGTTCTATGAAGAGCATAGAAAAAACCAATAATTAAAAAACAATTAAACACACACACACACACACACACACACTTATAATCTATGTATGATCTACTGGCAATCACAACAAAAACGGCACCAGCCCCCTCATTAAAAGCAGTCACTTCCCAAAAGCCTGTTCTTCACCTGTTGGCAGAAGGACAACTAGGAGGGAGCCGGCGAGAGCTTCAAAGTCTGGGAGCAGCCACCAAGAAGGCCCTGCTCCGCATCCCAACCAAGCATGCCTGGGAGGGCGGCAGGACCGAGAGAAAGGTCTTCTCCCAAAGACCTCAGAACTCAGGCGGGTTTGTATGAGGGAATACTGTTTTTCAGATAGCTTGGACCTAAGCCATATAGGGCTTTATAGGTCCTAACCAGCACATTGAATTGTGCCCGGAAACGGTCCGGGAGGCAGCGGAGCTGTTGTAACAAGGGAGGGAGTTGTCTGCTCATGATAACCAGCCCATTCAGTGGTCTGGCTGCAGCTCTTTGAGCCCGTTGACGTTTCTGAGCACTTTTCAAAGGCAGCCCCATGGAGACTGCGTTGCAGGAATCTGGGAAGGATAGAACTAATGCTTGTGGCACTGGGATGCTAATGCTAACTCTGCTCTCGAACCTTCTCATCCATGAGTGGTTTCTCTCTCTCTTCACTAGCTTTGGGACTCTAACCCCCCCAACCCCCAGGTGGCCCAGGACCCAGAGGGGCAACCATTTGGCAAAGGAAGCTCCTCTTGTGGCTTTTGCAGGCCCCTGGTTTTTCTATTTCCTTTTGCATCCTCTTCGTCGTAAAAACATTGACGGTGTTTTTCTTCTTCTTCTAATGACTGTCTTTTATTTTTACCTGCCGTTGATAAAGCAATGAATTCGGCGACCTCTCTCCCTTGGAGCATCCTTGTTGGCCTGCTAGGGGGAGGCCACGGGATGAGGGGGGGGGGCTGGAAATCTGCTCCATCTCCTGATTAACCAGATTATGTATTACCTGCCTTCCTTCTGCACCCCCAACTCTTCCCTGCTCCCCATGCAAATTTAAAGAAGGCAGTTGAATTTCTGCAAGAAGGTTGGCTGTGGTGTGTCTCTCAGGGAGCTGGCTTGCCCCACCCTAAAGGAAAAAAGGACTCCGTTAAAGAAAAAGAGGGAGGGGTCTTCCCTCCCCATCATTTCCTATTTTCACATTCCTCCTAAAGAAATGTGGGGAGGAGCTCCTTTGGCCTTTTCCTCCCTCCCTGTGAATCTGTCATGGATGCTTTCGTTGTGATTCCTGCATTAAAGGTAAAGGGACCCCTGACCATTAGGTCCAGTCGTGTCCGACTCTGGGGTTGCGGCGCTCATCTCGCTTTACTGGCCAAGGGAGCTGGCGTACAGCTTCCGGGTCATGTGGCCAGCATGACTAAGCCTCTTCTGGCGAACCAGAGCAGCGCACGGAAACACTGTTTACCTTCCCACCGGAGCTGTACCTATTTATCTACTTGCACTTTGACGTGCTTTCGAACTGCTAGGTGGGCAGGAGCTGGAACCGAGCAACAGGAGCTCACCCTGTCCCGGGGATTCGAACCGCCGACCTTCTGATCGGCAAGCCCTAGGCTCTATGGTTTAACCCACAGCGCCACCTGCGTCCCTTGATTCCTGCATTACAACTCTGCAATTCTGTGGTTCATCTCCTCCAGCTCTAAACACGTGTCCAAACAGTAGCAACCCCTGAGATAGAGAAGTTAAGCTGGGTGTGGGAAGCTTCTTTGTAGCCTGAAGACCACATTACACTGTGGGCGATCTTCAGGGGACTGTATGCCAGCGCAGGGTAAAATCCCAGAGTAAAATGTGGGTGGAACACTGAATTACCTTTGTACAGTAGGCTGAGGGAGTCAGTCCCAGGGAGCTCCTTTGAAATCTCTGCAGAGGAGCGAAATGCTGTAAAATGATGGTTGAGGCTTGTAGAGTGCCCCCTGCACTGTGCTTTGAAGCCCAGACAACCAACTGATCGTTGTGGCTTCAGAGAGGTTTACAGGTGCTGCAGATCAGTGGCACCTGAAACTCCCTTTTGGGGGGGCATCACCTTTAGCTGCCCCATAGCTGCCATTGCATGTAATGCCAGGTGAGCATGGCTTGAGCAAAAGGGCTTGGCAGCCTTAATCAGGCCCACAGCGTGGAAATTCTCTCTCCCCCCACCTTTAACCCAAAACTTTGATAAACTGTTTTAAATAAACTGGATCTTCTGAGAATGCAAATTTTCTTCAATAGCTGCATTGTGGTTTTTGTTTTTTTTTAAATAGTTGGTGTCAGCTGCCTACTCATGAGTTGCTGTCAAAATAAGAAACCATCGTAGACACATGATAGAAAAATAAACATATGGGTTAAGAATGTAATCTAGGTTGGCTGTTAGGAAACACTGATTTGAAAACATAAGTAATAAGGGCTGAACGAGATGTGATGACAGTAGGTTTGAGTGTCATGTGGCTCAGTATTAAAAAAATGGTGTGTGTGTGGCATTTATAACAACAAAAGGTGCATGTGAATTTGGAATTCAGAGAACTTCCTTTACCTCGCCTTTCCACGTGCCTTTAACTCCTTTGAAATAATTTCCAGTATCAGAGCTAGGGAGATAAATGCCAGGCGTGTCTGTGTGTGTTTTAGTGCTGTTAAAATCAGACATCCCGTTCTGAGAAAACGGGGCAATTCCACGTGGAAAACATACAGAACTTCCACTGTCAAATCCAGTTTAGTTGTAAATTCAGTCTGATAAGCATTGCGGGGAAGAATTCCTAAAAACAAAGTAAGGATCCCATATTCCTATAACTTGAATATATAGCTAATATATATGAGGCAAAACAAAAAGCAAAAATCCCTAATCTGTGTGTTCATGGGTAGTTAGGCCAAGAAAACCAAACTGCTGTACTTGTTGAAAAGGTAAACTCAGAACAAACATGGCTGAAATGGAATCCAAAGGAATCTTTGTAGCTTTTCCTTCTCTAATCCATTGATCAACTACTTTTCTTTCGCTTTAATGGCAGCAGTGGTATTTATTGACAAAATAACATGTCGGTTCTGTCCTGCGGGAAAAGGCAGCCTTAATCGCCGCCTCCCATTTTTACGGACAGCCTCTTTGCGGCATACGTTTTTCATCTCCATGAGTGATGGGAACGTGACGGGCCACCCCACCGCCGTGCAAAAACCTCAAGCATTTTATTTATCTCATTAAATTGTTTTGACCCCAAACAATTTGAGCAAAAAAAAATTGCCCAAAGCAGCTTCCAAACATCTGTAGTAAAAAAATAAAATAAAAAAGCTGTGTCCTAATGTTTACAGTCTAAAATACATGACAAGGAAGAAGGGATTGGGGAGGAGAAGAGAGGAAAACAAGCTCAGGAACCACAACCTAGCAATTCTAGGTGGTACCTCTGGTTACGAACGGGATCCGTTCCGGAGCCCCGTTCGTAACCCGTGACGCCCGCAACCTGAAGCGCCGCGTCTGCGCATGTGTGCGACGCAACTCGGTGCTTCTGCGCATGCGCGTGACGTCATTTGACGCATCTGTGCATGTGTGAACCGCTGAACCCGGAAGTAACGTGCTCCGTTATTTTCGGGTGTGGCACGTTTGTATCCCATGCGGTACGCAACCTGAAGCATTCGTAACAAGAGGTATGACTGTATAGACGCACTTTTACTTTTGCAAGATTGAATATCTTGCCCTCGGCTGGACTTGAGGGACGATTCCAATAAATTCCACACGAAAAACGCTTCTGTCCCTGTGGAGATGGCAGTCCTGAATCGGTGGCGCATGCCCTTCTGGCTTGCGCTCTTTATAAAGACTTGAGGAATGAGATTATCACCCCTCTTTTCTTGTCCATTCCGGGTCGCCCAGCCACTGTCCCAGTGTCCTTTCTCTTGGCAGATCAAGATGAGCAGGTGGCAGCAAAGG
This sequence comes from Darevskia nairensis, assembly GCA_034642065.1. Lineage (NCBI taxonomy): Eukaryota > Metazoa > Chordata > Lepidosauria > Squamata > Lacertidae > Darevskia > Darevskia nairensis. Next base: position 1,771,554 of record JAWWNI010000439.1, read on the forward strand.
TGGCAAGGTTTTTAGCTGGGGCAATCAGAATAAGACCCACTATTTGGCTATTGATTCAAAACCCTAAAATGTATTTTATATCATTGACTTTTTCTTTGTATACTGTATTGTTGTTTCATTGCTATGGCCGATGGCTGGCGCAAATAAAGATTCATTCATTCAAACTCAGGCACCTGTTCTCAAAATGATTTGCTGGGATTGAATGGTTCAAACTGCCTGATGCAATGGCTGCTGCTAGGGCTAAAGAGAGCTGAAAATCAGCAGAGATTATGGGATAGCCCTGCTTCTGCTGCTGCCTGATGTTAGGAGCATAAGAATCGAGGTGGTGAAGTCCAGTGGTTGATCTGTAATTTTCTAGAGCGGGTGGTTGTGGACAAATTCCGGCTGTACATGATTAAGCTGATAAAAACAGGAATATATCCAGCCCCGCAAGATAATATTGTAAGTAATAATAAGACTAATAAAAAGGCTGCTGGCAAGTTAGCTTTTAAGCTGAGGAGTGAGAGTAGCTTTGGGATGTTACGTTGTTTGCTAAGTGCCGCTGTTTTGGTCTGTTTGAAGTGGGATGTGGATTGTGTAACATTGATCTAAATGAGTAACTCATTTCGTAGTGTCATTTTTGGTTCCCGTGCACCAGCACAATTGTCTAGAGATCCAGTTTCTTGTTACCGCATTGTGCTGTTGAGCTGGTAAGGTAAAAGTAAAGGGACCCCTGACCATTAGGTCCAGTTGCGGACAACTCTGGGGTTGCGGCGTTCATCTTGCATTATTGGCCGAGGGAGCCGGTGTACAGCTTCCGGGTCATGTGGCCAGCAGGACTAAGCTGCTTCTGGCGAACCAGAGCAGCACACGGAAACGCCGTTTACCTTCCCGCTGGAGCGGTACCTATTTATCTACTTGTACTTTGATGTGCTTTCGAATTGCTAGGTTGGCAGGAGCAGGGACCAATCTTGCTTTCAGGCCACGGGAGCTAGTGTTTGTCTGCAGACAGCTTTTCCGGGTCATGTGGCCAGCAGGACTAAACCGCTTCTGGCGCAATGGGACACCATGACGGAAACCAGAGTGCACAGAAACGCCTTTTACCTTCCCGCTGCAGTGGTATCTGTTTATCTACTTGCACTGGTGTGCTTTCGGCAACACAACATCAAACCTTTAGCTACGTACAAGATGCTACGCAAACACAATAAACGTAACCGGCTGCGTTATAACACAAATAAAGTCTGTTATTTACTGTATCATATTAACACTAGTTGAAGGTAGCCCGTTACATTAACGGGCGCTAGAGGAGGAGGAGGAGGCGGCAGAGGCTGGCGGCTGACTGCAGCTGACAGGCTGGAGAGACGGGGCGGCGAGGGAGACATCCGTGCGAGGCGGTGGTGCTGTCGCAACTGACAACGTGTGTGCGCCGCCGCTGCCTCCCGGACACGCCCCCCTCTCCGGCCGCTCCAATGCCTGCGTCCCTGTTTGGGGGGGAAAGTAGAGCTCTCCAATCCGTGCGTCCCTGTGGGACATGCGCACTCGCGCAGTTCCACTGACACACAGTGGACGCAGGGACACTTGAACATTTGTTGATATGTGATATCAACAAAGATGAGACATAAAGTTCAACTGAAGGACCAGAAGATCCAATGGATCAGTTGTCTCTCCAATCAGCTCTTGAAGGAAATTCAAACGTATACTAAAGTCCATTCCACATGCGTTTGTTCATGTAGTCCAAAAACAATCCATATGTAGGGTATTGTAATTTCATAAGACGACAAGGATTTACGGAATATTTTATCCTTGTTTCGCCATCTTGGGCTTCATCAGTGATATGAATTCAAATGTGATGTAACACGACAGTGGATCTAAAGCATAATGGTGGCTGCTAGATTGGCAGAAGCTGGGACAGAGCAACAGAAGCTCACACCATTGAGTGGATTCGATCTGCCGACCTTCTGATTAGCAAGCCCAAGAGGCTCAGTGGTTTAGACCCGCGTCCCCTGATTCTTAAGAATAATTCTATCCTGAGGGTGTCAAGGAGATGGAACAGACTGGCGAGCTGTTTTGGACTTTCATGGCCATAGAATTGTAGAGTTGGAAGGGAATACCGGTCACCCAGATTCTAGCAATTTCAGATCGAGTGATTCTTCCCTCCCTCAATTGCTGTCAGAAGGCTCACTCAGGACCCTCTTGCGCTAGTGGTGGGGAGAAGAGACAAGACAGAACAGCTTGTCAAATGCCCTGGCTGAAGAGAACATCACGTCCAGAGCAGGCAAGAACATATTGTGAAACTTAAAAGTTCATCCATGACCAACGTGGAAGGTGGCTGCTCAAAAACTTTTGAACCCTAGTTGTTTTTACTGGACACCAATTTCAACTTTTTTTTTTCATGCATAGATAAATGGTGGCTCAGATCTTCACTGCAAGGAAGTCTAATCTCCCTGTTAGGAACACAGGGATAATGAAACTGCCTTGAAAGTTTCCTGTTGGCCATATTTTCTGGGACCCGATTTTACTATAAGATCAGTATTGCACTGAGGGGTTTTATATGAGCTTGACCACCCACAATAGCACAGTTTTCATTGTCCTTGTTGACTTGGAAGGGATCCTGAGGATCATCCAGTTCAGGGCTTCCCAAACTTGAGTCCCCAGCTGTTTTCAGACTACAGTTCCCATCATCCCTGACCGCTAGCTAGGGGTGGTGGGAGTTGTAGTCCAAAAACATCTGGAGACCCAAATTTGAGAAATGCTGATCTATTCCAACCCACGGGATCGAACCTGCAACCTTGGCATTATCAGCACCGCACTCTAACCAACTGAGCTATCCAGGGTCATGTTTAAGTATATATTCTTGTTTTATTTGGCCCCTATCTATAGGATGGGATAGTACAGAAACTGAAATCTGCTTTCCCCCTACCCCCTACTTACCGGTAGCTCTGTCTTCACCTACCTTTTTGCTCCCTTTTCTTGCTCATCTCAGACCTGGCAGTTTGATCTAGCTGTTTTTTTGCCATTTGGCTCTTTCCTACAGACAGGAAACCAGGCTTGTCAGTCTTCTGGCTAGTGAACATCTTATGTAACCTGTTAAGACTATGATTTCTGCAAAATCTGTTCCTTGCATATGTACAGACACGCCAGAAATGCTGTGAGATTCTCTTTTATTCCTAGCCCAGAAATTCCCAAACAACATATGTACCATGGGAAAACTGCTACTGGGCAGCAAGGAATCCATACTTTTGTGAGCCTAAAGCACCTATCCACAGCAGAAGCGGAATTCATCCTCTGCTGAGTCTGCTGCATCTTCAGAGAAGGTCACATGTTGTATCTCTGTATGAATCACTGCTCTGAGCTTCCAGTGAGGTGACATGCTGAGGACGGCAACTTACAGAGAAATGCAGGGACAGGATTCTCCTCTGTGAACTCCGCGACCAGAGGGAGGAGACGGTGGAAAAAGACTGGAAGAAATTTAAAGTATATATAAAGAATTACTGGTAAGATTGAGAATTAGGGAAAAGTTGGAAGAAGTGGCAGACTGCAGATGTTATTTAGGTTTAAGTAAGTAAATGTATGATGTATGATTTAAGAGGTTATAAGACAAGAATATTAGTAAGATAACAGAAACAATAAAAGATGAGAGGAAATTACTAAAGATGATAGACAGTGAAACACAGGGGAGGCTGGAGGAAGTCACCCCAAGATGTTAAGGAAAGAGGAAGGGGAAAATATAATGCGTGTTTTAGTTGTACTATTCATTTGTACTTTGAATGTATGTTATGTTATGTTGAGTTTTGTTTTTGTCTGTGCGGAAAACCCAATAAAAACTATTTTTAAAAAAAGGATTCTCCTCTGTGGGCGTATGTGCATGTAGTAATGTGTCTCTAATCTTCATTCAGAAAAAACCGAGACACACTTTAATAGTACGGTTATCTTGATTTTGTTTTGTTTTTTCATGTGAAAAGCTTTCCATTAGAGTGTAGAAGGAAAACGGGTGACTGCATTGGAGAAAACAGGTTGTTGACAGCAGAACAAATGTAACTGCTTGGTTGGAGGAAAACGTGAGCAGCTTAGAGGCAAACAAAACAAATGTCAGATCTGGTGCCGGATCAGGAAGTAGGGCTGGGCGATATATCATCAGCTAAACATCACGATATACTGATGTACAGTGGAACCTTGATTCTCGGACGGCTTAGTTGACGAACAAATCGGATCCCAAATGCCAAAAACCCGGAAGTAAGTGTTCTGGTTTTTTAACGTTTTTTGGAAGCCGAACGTCTGATGCAGTTGTCGGCTATTGTTTCTGGGGCGCCTTCACCAATCGGAAGCTGCGCCTTGGTTTTTTAACGTTCCTGGAGTCAAAGGGACTTCTGGAACAGATTAAGTTTGAGGACCAAGGTACCACTGTATACTGATATACCACAATGCCTGAAATCAGGAGGGAGCTATGTGTGGAGGCATTGGCTGGCTTCACAGTCTTCCCCATATTCTGATTATTGCATCGGACATACACACAAACACACACATCATGATTTGTGATGTATTATTGCCAGGTCAGAAATGATGAAACCGATATCACGATATGCACTTGAAACCGGTTTTGGGAGTCGGTCTCTCTGTTCTTCTGTGTCTTGCAGGCCAGACTTTCCAAAGCTGTCTTAGTACAGTATTTCATAGTAACTGTAGCCCTTCAATTTTGAGATATTACTTGGACTCCTCTGTAAACCTGATTTTAATATCCATGTTATAAAATGGTCCAGTTGTAATGCTAGGGTTTTCATATTGGAATATTTGATAAATGGAATGGCTCATCAGAGATGTAATAATGCATGTAAATGTCTGAGGTATACAGATACTAGTCATTTTTTGCAGCTAACAGTGAATTTAAAGTTAACTTCACACTTTTTTTCTAGTTTTTGTTTATGACCTTTTTTTTTAAAAAAAAGGGGGGGGGTCAATGTTCTTTGCTATATAACTGTTACTGACTTAAAAATGACAAGCGTCTCTACTGTTGAAGGCATTTTAATTATTCTGTACCTAAATATTATTTTTGAAAATAAATAAATATATCCAAAATGGGGAGAGGGACATGTTAACGTTGTCTCCACAGCTGCTTTTAAGACACCTGTATCTCTTATTGTAGAATGCTGTTTCTCACTTCCCTTCCAATGATTCATGTTTCAGTTTTGAATACACCAGCATATCTTCTGTGTATTGAAGAGATCTTTGCTGTTAAACAGAGTGTTTATCATGGAAACAGTCAAAAGCATATGATATGAATGACTTTTCCCCCATCTGGAGGTTGATAAGGCTCCTCTGACACACAGAAGAAAACGGTGTCAGAATGATTTGCAGTTGTGTCTTGATGTTACTTCCATAAAGAAGAAAATACTGTAACTTTTCTGCATTCCTATGGCATTTACGGTGTAGGTTTCGGAGTTTGTTTGGTGTGTGGGTTGGTTTTTTTTTTTGGCATGTCATGTTCTAGTATTCATCTTCAGTTTTAGAAACTCAGATACATAGGCTAGGTACTAAATGGCTCCTTAATCTAGGGTTACAGTCGCCAAAATGGAACGTCTAGTTGCCATTTTGGCACCAGACTGCTCCAGTGTCTTATTTTTCAAATGATAGACCGACTTTGAGTGATTCTCAGTTAGACATCTGGCTAGTTCAGAGGACAACCTTGAGCTAATGCAAGAGCTTTGAGAACTTGAAGAAAAGTCAATGATTCAGGGAAGTTCACATATATATTAGCCTAATCCAACTTCTTTTTCGTAACGGTGACACAGACCATTCATAGCATGATAATATTCTCCACAACTTTGAGCAGGGCATCGGAGTGGGGTAAGTGAAGACAAGGTACAACAATTCACTATAACGTGGTTTTCAGCTCCTGCTCAGTCCACACAGAAAAAGCGTTTTGGTTCCTGAAATTCATTCTGATTGTGCAGATAAAATATAACAGAATTATACAGGGTGGGGTATTAAGTGTGTGAAAACAGTCCAGATCCAAGGATCCCCAGGCATGCACCTCCAGATGGCGGAGATGTCAGGCACCATTCTGGCATCCAGGCATCTTGTCTTGGTTGCAGTGGCTGATATCCAGGTGCAAAATGCTCCTGGCGCCTGGCTAATTTCGAACACGGCTCACCTTGCTTCACAAGTATATCAAGTTTGATAACTTTTACATGGGAACAGTAGTGCTTGCACACTCCTACTCGCAAACAGCAAATGGTTTGCTCAACATAACATCGTTTTGAAACACTAGTAATAGTGAGGGTAGGAAAGGCTTGGCATTGTAAGATTTCTTTTGCTGTGGTTATGAACAGCCCAGCAAAATGGGAAAGGCTTGCTGCAAACCGTTGATGTTTTCTGTGCAGGAGTCTTAATATGCAGAAATGTGCCTGGTAACTTGTTAGTTTTCCTCCTCCTGGCTTGGTAATAGAATGTGTAATAGAAAAATAACCACCCACATGGTTTAATTCAGGGTTCCTCAACCTCGGCCCTCCAGATGCTTTGAGACTACAATTCCCATCATCCCTGACCACTGGTCCTGCTAGCAAGGGATCATGGGAGTTGTAGGCCAAAAACATCTGGAGGGCCGAGGTTGAGGAAGCCTGTTTAAATGTACTGCCTGCTTCGATGGAGCTGAAAATGTACTACTGCTAGATGGGGGAAATGGTCCAAATACCAGTAGGTTTTGACTTTGGAGGTTACCTTTAGCTGACTATATCAGCTATTGTATACCATCTTTTGGAAAATATTTTAATTTGAAAGCTGGCTAATGCCGGTATATCAAATGGAAGCTGCTTTTTAGGACTGCTTGGGCAATATTTGGATGTGGATTCTGAGTCCTGGAAACTGCATACAGCTGTCGTGGCTACGTATATTGTGGCCTGATGCGAGGCTGACGTGGTAGAGAGATGAATGCTTGCTGGCATTTTTCTTTGCACTGATTTTTTCCCCTTTTTGCTTTGCTTGAAGATTTTGATGTGATGATTCAGTGGAAACCAACCTGACTCACATTATAAACATTTCATAAACATGAGACTATCATCAAGTAAAAATGAAACTGGTTCCCACAACTGCCATTTATGGAGGGGGGGGAGTAAATTTGGGAGGTGCGGTTCAAAGAACTCGAAAAATACCTTTTTACATTCGGGAATTCTCACTATGGACACAAGCAAATTTGATTTCCATTCCCCCAGCCGGCTTTACTCCTTACGTTCTTGCACCCAAATTCCAAAGGTCTAAGTAATTTTTATTCTCCTTGAATTTTATTTGTGAGATTATAAATCTATTAATAAGTGTGTGTGGACGCACCCTTGACATGCAGATGTTTTGATTGACTTAGAAAGCATTCCTAATGTCTACTCAGAGGTAAGTCCCACGGTATTAAATGGGTCTTACACCCAGGCAAGCAGCTATGGAACTGCAGCCTCAGCTTCAAAAATGTGGTGTATTGGCTTAGGTAAAGGTAAAGGGACCCCTGACCATTATTAGGTCCAGTCGTGTCCGACTCTGGGGTTGCGGCGCTCATCTCGCTTTATTGGCTGAGAGCCGGCGTACAGCTTCCAGGTCATGTGGCCAGCATGACAAAGCCGCTTCTGGCGAACCAGAGCAGCGCACGGAAACTTTCCCGCCGGAGTGGTTTACCTTCCCGCCGGAGTGGTACCTATTTATCTACTTGCACTTTGACGTGCTTTCGAACTGCTAGGTTGTCAGGAGCAGGGACCGAGCAACGGGAGCTCACCCCGTCACGGGGATTCGAACCGCCAACCTTCTGATCAGCAAGCCCTAGGCTCTGTGGTTTAACCCACAGCGCCACCCGCGTCCAGGTGTATTGGCTTACAGGAATGTAAAGTAATGGATCGGGTGTTTTGAATTGTTGCGCTTCACTTTTGTAAACTACGCTGAGTTGTTGCTTTTATCTGAAGAGTACTAGAGATGTATACTAAATAATAGTAAGTTCTGTAGACCTTGTTTTGAGGGGGGGGGGTTCTAGGAAAGAAAAACATTTTAGAAAGAATGTGTCCCTCTGCTCCTATAGCAGTTTTTGTGGCTCTTGGCTTTCCGCCTGCGATAGTTGCACAGTGACATTCCAAACTTACTTTTTTGTCACCCTATGATCTTAAATAGTTAAGTGGTTTAAAACAGGCTTCCTCAACCTCGGCCCTCCAGATGCTTTTGGCCTACCGGTACAACTCCCATGATCCCTAGCTAGCAGGACCAGTGGTCAGGGATGATGGGAATTGTAGTCTCAAAACATCTGGAGGGCCGAGGTGGAGGAAGCCACGTTTAAAACAATTTAAAAGCCCATATAAACCATTTGAATACAACTACAATCCAATAAAGCAGACAAACTGGAATAAAGAATTTAAAGAGTAAACATAAATGTCATAATCTTTACGTAGTCTCCGTTGGACCCGTGCCAGTAGCAAAACGTGCCGGGCACCTGGGGAATTCGATATAGTTGCCCCATAGCAGAAGTACTCTAGGAAGGCAGGGTGGTATAATGGTTAGAGTGTCAGACTAGCACCTGGGAGACAGGGCCGGTGCTTACATTTAGGCGAACTAGGCAACTGCTGGCCAGCCTGCCCCCCACCACCCGGTGCCGCCCCAACCAGCGGCGGAGCGAGCAGGTTGGGGCGAAAACCGCGGCGGCGGGAGCGCCAAAATGGAGGGGGCGCTGGCCAGCCTGCCCCTCGCCCCCCGCCGCCGCCCGGTGCCACCCCAACCAGCGGCGAAAATCGCGGGGCGCATGGCGGGCAGGGCACCGTACGTCATGCGCAATGACGTCACGTGCCCCGCCCCCTCGCCTAGGGCGCAAAAACCCCTAGCACTGCTCCTGCTGGGAGATCAGGGTTATAATCCCCACTCTGCCCTAAAGCCCAATGGGTGACCTTGGAGTCAATCACAGCCTCTTAGCCTACCTCGCAGGGTCGCTGTAGGGATTAAGGGATTTGGGGAGGAAGTCAGTGTTGTGCGCTTCCGATCGTTCCGTCAGTGCAAGGATTTCAGGTTGCTGGATGAAATGACCCCCCCCACCTCTCTGGGGGGTTCTCTCAGCTTCAGGGTCAATTTTGTGGGGTGTGGGAGGCACATGGGGGGAGGAGAGGGGGGCATCTCCTATGATGTAAGCAGATGCTATTGCTGGTTACCAAAAAGAAAAAAGGATCCCTTACAGTTAAGTCCAGTCGTGACCCTCATCTCACTTTATTGGCCGAGGGAGCTGGCGTTTGTCTGCAGACAGTTTTTCCAGGTCATGTGGCCAGCATGACTAAGCCGCTTCTGGCAAACCAGAGCAGCACACGGAAACGCCGTTTACCTTCCCGCCGGAGTGGTATCTATTTATCTACTTGCACTTTGACGTGCTTTTGAACTGCTAGGTTGGCAGGAGCAGGGACCGAGCAATGGGAGCTCACTCTGTCGCAGGGATTTGAACCGCCGACCTTCCGGTCGGCAAGCCCAAGAGGCTCAGTGGTTTAGACCACAGCACAACCCACATCCTTGGTTACTACAAACATCTGGTTAAATGCCATTGGGGAAAACCGAACAGTTAACACTGCATCTCTCTAATTGGCAGAAACTGTCAATTATAGACAACATATTTAGTCATTTTTCTTCCGTAATTAAAATCCAATATCCCTTTCCTGGAGGGCCCTATAATTTGTGGTTGTTTTTACCAAAGCTGTGTATTAGGGCATAAAACCTCACTAACAACGCTTTAGGTTTCCCTTTTTTTCAATTTCCGCCACATTGTTAATTTCCTAATGATGCATGTGAGACCGCCATTTTTCCACCCAGGAAGTTTTGTATTTGTAAATATTTGAACTGCAGGGAAGGATAATTCATAGAGCTATCTCAGACGTCTCCTCTTTGTTGCCCTTCGCTAATGGAACATTTTGGTTGCAATAGAGGTTAGATCATTTAATGAAAAAGCCGGGAAGGAACTTATTTTTTAAAATGCTGACTTATAAAGTCTTAGTGCCAAGATTTTCTGCTGAAACCTGTCTGACGAGTCAGTGGGGTTTGCGTACAGCACAGTCTATGGAGAAGATGAATTAAAAACAAAACAAAAAAACCTGATTGATGTGAATCATCACACCTTAAATTTAAGAAGTGATAATTCACCGCTGTCAAGTTTGCAATTAAAAAGTAAATGCTAATGAAATTTGTCTTTCTTGTTAGGATGTTTACCAGCTGTTCCAATGAATACTTAGTCTAGTCACTTTTCCCATTTCCTAGGGATAATACTGCCCTTTCCTTCAATTTCCGCTTGACACCGTGGAATCAGATATCTTCCATCTGACAGCTGTGAAAGTCATTGTTATGAACATTTAGCAAGTAGTGAAATAGGATACTGCTAGTGTAAGTTGGAATTAATTTTTAAAATAAAGCATATCTTGTGTTACTGTGGCCTTTCCCACGGTTCCTCTACAGGTATATTGAAGGAAGATTTTGTTTGTTTGTTATGTATGTGTTTTCCTAATAATGTCCTCTAAAATAAACATTTTGGTGAATTAGACCACTTATGTTAATATTATTGTTATCTTCGTTGTTATTGTAACTTCCTCAGACTAAATTTGCTTGTGCTCTACTGTGAGGATACGCAGATATAGTCGTACCTCGGCTCCCAAACGCCTTGGGAGTCGAACGTTTTGGCTCCCGAATGATCAAAAACCAGAAGGGATTGTTCCGGTTTTCGAACGTTCTTTCGGAAGCCGAACGTCCGACGGGGTCATGTGACCAGCAGGACTAAACTGCTTCTGGCACAATGGGACACCGTGACGGAAGCCAGAGTGCACAGAAATCCCGTTTACCTTCCCTATTTATCTACTTGCTCTGGTGTGCTTTCAAACTGCTAGGTTTGGGTGGCGCTGTGGTCTAAACCACTGAGCCTCTTGGGCTTCCTGGTCAGAAGGTTGGTGGTTTGAATCCGTGTGATGGGGTGAGCTCCCGTTACTCTGTTCCAGCTTCTGTGCATATATGATATTAAACATATTAGTAAAAAAAATTCTTCCAGTAGCACCTTAGAGACCAACTAAGTTTGTTCTTGGTATGAGCTTTCGTGTGCATGCACACGAAAGCTCATACCAAGAACAAACTTAGTTGGTCTCTAAGGTGCTACTGGAAGAATTTTTTTTTATATTTTTTTGACTATGACAGACCAACACGGCTATCTACCTGTAACTAAACATATTAGTAGTTATTGAAGGACAATTTTATACAATTTGAAACTGGAACTGCTTGTCTGTCATAATCTGATGAATGTTCCCATTTGTAGGAACCTGTGTCTCTATGGTACTTGCCCATTTAGTTATGATATACAGTGGTTCCTCGACTTACGAAGATAATCCGTTCCAACGGGACCTTCGTAGGTCGAAAACATCGTAAGTCGAGTCCCCATAGGAATGCATTGGGGAGAAAAAATTCGTAGGTCGAAAAAAAACCGCATCTAAACTTCGTAGGTCGAGGAAACCCTATCTAAAACGGCCGCGACCTCATTTCGGAAGTCGAAAAAATTCAGAAGCGCGCGGCCGCTTTGATCCCTCGTAACTCGAAAAATATGGAAGTCGGGTCATTCGTAAGTCGAGGGATCACTGTATCTGTAAATACTGCAACCGCAGTTGCATGGATCTTCCTTATCTGTGTGCCCTGTTCACTGAGATGTTTGTTTGTGTGTATGTGTGCGTAAATAAAAATACCTTACATACACACACACACATACGCACGCATATATATACAGTTACACATAGAGGAGTCAACCAGGGAGCATCCCATAGAAGGGCCTGTGGCTTTGTGTGAAAGTACAATGGTGTCTTTTCTATCAAGAATTTAGGAGCATTAACTGCTAAGGGAGATCTTTCCTGTTAAACAGGAACGGACTTGCCCCCTGCTGCCGCCCAAATAACCCTTGGTATGTCTGTTGAGGCTGCCTGAGCAGAAGTAGAAAGACCTGAATGGGTGCTCTTTCACATGTCTTCAGAAGAAAAGGGTGCTAAAAATAAGGCGGGGAAATGTTTTCATTATCTCTTGCTAGATGTTGGCATGATGCTTGCTCGGTTAATTCTACCAGCGCTTTGAACCTACTGGAGTTTTTGATGAATAAATTGAACCTACTGGAGTTTTTGATGAATAAATTGAACCTACTGGAGTTTTTGATGAATAAATTGAGAGAAGAGCCGCTGCTTTTGATGTCACAAAACGTGACAGTCAATTGTATGTTTGAATGTGGGAAGGAATCTGCAGTTTTATAGCCTGCTGGGTCTTTGGTGTCCTCTGGTTGTAGTGTTTTGAAAGAGAGCAATAAGCCAGTGACAACCCAGTCTATAGATCAGGAATAGGGACACGGGTGGTGCTGGGGTCTAAACCCCTGAGCCTCTTGGGGTTGCCGATAGGAAGGTCGGCAGTTTGAACCCATGCGACTGGGTGAGCTCCCATTGCTCTGTTCCAGCTCCTGCCAACCTAGCAGTTCAAAAGCACACCAGTCTGCGGGCTGGATTTAGAAGGTGATTGGGCTGGATCCTACCCATGCTCTAGGTTCTTTTGGGATGGTGAACATGCCTTAAGGGTTGATTCATGTAATAAATGACTCTCTTGTTATTCTCTTACCTATGCAGCTAGAAGACACCTACCATCTTCATTCAGAATCATGTGTGCCTGGAATAATTATTACTTCTTCTTTTTAAAAGATGGTTCTTAATCTGATTTTCATTCATCTTTTGCAGGAATTCCCCCAGCACAATTATGATAGAGGATAAAGGCCCCAGAGTGGTGGACTATTTCGTAGTGGCCGGACTCACAGATACGTCAACGCTTCTGGACCAAGAAGTCAATCGCTCTGAAACCAAGTCAGTTGGCCCCAAAGCTCCCATCACAGATCTTGCTATCATCATCAAGTCAGCGGGAGAAACCGTTCCCGAGGGATATACCTGTGTCGAAGCAACCCCCACAGCACTTCAGGCCAACCTGAACTATGGGAGTCTTAAAAGCCCGGAGCTCTTTCTGTGCTACAAGAGAAGCAGGGACAAGCCACCTCTTACAGACATCGGGTGAGCAGTGTTGTGGTGAAAATGGAAAAGGACCTGTTAGTTGTTGAGCTGCATCAGTGTGGGAGATATGATTGTGGTTTTGCTTTAAAAAAATAAAAAAGAAAGAAAGACCTTCAGGATTGGAACTCCTGACAGTCTGTCCTATCCAAAACTGTAGGTGTTTGAAAGAATGCAAGTAGTCATACCTTGGATCTCAAACGCCTTGGTACTCAGACGTTTTGGCTCCCGAACGCCGCAAAACCGGAAGTGAGTGTTCCAGTTTGCGAATGTTCCTTGGAACCCGAACGTCCGCTGGGGCTTCTGGAGCTTCTGATTGGCTGCAGGAGGCCAATCAGAAGCTGTGCTTTGGTGATGATGTATGTTAGGTCATGATTTGTGCTAGGGCTGGGCGATATAGCATCCAAACCCCGGTGTGAAGTCCATATTGTGATATCAGTTTCATCATTTTTTTACCTGGCAATATATAGCAATTCATGATGTTGGTTTTGCATAGCGCGTGCACGCACACACACACAAAATGTGGGGGAAACCGTGAAGCCATCTCTCGATTCCTGCAGCCCCCGTTAACTCTGGCGGCTTAGCTCTCCCCTGCCTCATGCAGGGGCAGCGAATCACAAGAGCAGGTGCAGGCAAAATTACGATGCTTAGCCGGTGATCTATCACTATGTTGAAAGCCAGATATCGCCCATCTCTCTAGTTTCCACCCTGTTCTTCGCAAAACCGTCTTCATGAAAAAGCAGCAGCCAGTGGGAATTCTTTCGGTATTCCTTGTTTTGAGAATCGTTATTTGGCCTGTTGAGCAGGGTATATAATTCTATAATAGTGCACTGGCAAATAATTCAGTACTATGTGTGCGAAACGTTCCTGTGTCCGTTATTCCTCCCTGCTTGCAGAGTTTTATACGAAGGGAAGGAACGCTTGATCCCGGGCTGTGAGGTGATCCAGGCTACTCCCTACGGCCGTTGCGCGAATGTCAACAACAGTTCGGCAACTTCCCAGCGAATCTTCGTCACTTTTCGGAGGGCTCCCCCGGTGCGACCCCAAAACTCCTTGGCTGTTACCGACATCTGTGTCATTGTAACCAGCAAAGGAGAAACCCCGCCTCATACGTTCTGCAAAGTCGATAAGAATTTGAATTGTGGCATGGTGAGATTAATACATTGTCATCTGAAACTTTGGCTTTGTAATGGGGTGATGGTGCAGAAATACTTTTGGGGTTTGTTGCTTCTGCTAAAAATGTTTTTTAAAATAATAATTAATAATAATAATAATAATAATAATTTAATAATAATTATTATTATAATGTGGTGTAGTGGTTAAGAGCGGTAGACTCGTAATCTGGTGAACCGGGTTCGCGTCTCCGCTCCTCCCCATGCAGCTGCTGGGTGACCTTGGGCTAGTCACTCACACTTCTCTGAAGTCTCTCAGCCCCACTCACCTCACAGAGGGTTTGTTGTGGGGGAGGAAGGGAAAGGAGAATGTTAGCCGCTTTGAGACTCCTTCGGGTAGTGATAAAGCGGGATGTCAAATCCAAACTCTTCTTTTTCTTCTTAATAATAATAATAATAATAATAATGTATTTATTGCACTCTTACCTAGTGTACTTAACTCTGAGTACAGTTTGCGTCATTTCATTTTCCACAGCTCTGTATTTCTTCATTCTTCAACTTCTGCTGGCAGAATCCATATCTATGAGATAACCAACTACTCTCTCTCTCTCTCTCTCCTCTCTCTCTCTCTCTCTCTCCCTAAGAACAGGGTGGGAGGGAACAGTTGAACTTTGGAAGACTGCTGGTGTTATAATGATAAAAAGTAGCTTTTACATTTGTCATGAGTAACAGCCGAGCTATTCAAGTGGAAGAAGTTGATTTTACTGTTGGTTTTCTTCGTTTGTGAGTTATAAGCCATTGCAAAAGTCCCCAGTGACTTAAAAATAAATATATTGCTGTGTTTGTGGTGATATACATGAAAGTGAAACGCCTTTTCAAAGTAGCTTTTCAGATAACGCTACTGAAGTGTAGGCACAGGGTCAATAGAATCCAGCTTAGAACATACTGGTGTGGGGTTGAATTTTAGCACTTGTCTGAGTCCCTGAAACTGTACCGTACAAGACAGAGCAGAACTAGTCTTTCCTTCCCTTTTTACCGCAAATATACAGATCAGGAGTGAAGTAGGAGGAGATAAAACACTATGCTGAGATACTTTACGTGTCTGTTTTCATAAGCGGAGATGGTTCTAAATAGGGTAAATTGAATGTATTGAATAGCATAGGCGAAATATGCAACATTTAAAGGTGAATATGGAAACCATGAAATGGGAGGACAGGAAAGTCAATTGATAAAGTAACTTATGGTCTATGTTAACACTTGCAAAGTTTTTTTCTTCGTGGGAAATTAATAAGATTTTTTTTTAAAAAAAGAAAACCATTACAACCCTGGTGTGGATCCAATTAGTTTCTTAATTTTAATTTTTTTTACCTTGTCAAATTGGTCCAAATTTCTTTTATTTTTGGAGAAGTTGCTGCTTCGGTGGCAGCTCCTAAGGCAGTTTGCTGTGGGTCTCGATCGCGCCGTATGTCTGCTCTTGATTTCGGAGCTCCCACGGCTCCATCCGGAACCCGAACTTTTTCTTTCGGGGTGTTTGGAGAAGGTGCTCTGCCCGTGCTCCCTTCCCGGCCCCTCACAGCAATCGGGCCACTCAGGACAAGCTGTCTCCGCCGCTCGCCATAGCCCGCAGCCAACCCGGAAGTCCTAAAAAGGGAAAAAAATGTAGAGATGGTCCTCAGTGTAAAAAGAAAGTGCTAGCAGAGTGAAGGGACATTTTTGGTATTGGTATGTCCAAAAATAGGATCAACTCCCATGATCCCTAGCTAGCAGGACCAGTGGTCAGGGATGATGGGAATTGTAGTCCAAAACATCTGGAGGGCTGAAGTTTGGGGATGCCTGGTCTTAGCTCTAAAGACTGACTGCAGCATCAACTGGTGACTTCAGCAGAGGCTGGCCACTGATACATGTGCAGGCCATCAAATTTATCAAAGATTTATAGCAGACAAAAAAGTGGGCCTGGCAAAAGAAAAATCAAAATTTGAAAAGGAACTATTACAAAATAAAGGGAAATATATATCCCGTTTATATGACCTATTGTTGGAATGGGATCTTATGGAGGAACAGGTGAAACATACAATGGTAAAATGGGCCTAGGACTTGGGGCACAACATAATGATGGATCAATGGGAAAGGTTATGTCAGGTGGATATTAAGTTCACGGCTTGCTATTCCCTCAGAGAAAATACAGAGTGAAGGGACATTTTTAATGGTTTTATGTATTTTAAATCTTGTTGCGAGAGGCAGTGAAGGATAGGCGTGCCTGGCGTGCTCTGGTCCATGGGGTCACGAAGAGTCGGATACGACTGAACGACTGAACAACAACAAAATCTTTTGTTGGAAGCCGCCCAGAGTGGGTGGAGAAACCCAGACAGATGGGTGGGGTATTAATAATAATAATAATAATGATAATGATGATGATGATGATGATAATAATAATTAATTATTATTATTTATTTATTTATTTATTTATTTAATTTATTTCACCTGTCCTGGTAGGTTGGGTTTTTTTCTATGGTCTTACCCAGGCACCCCCAAACTGCAGCCCTCCAGATGTTTTGGCCTACAACTCCCATGATCCCTAGCTAGCAGGACCAGTGGTCAGGGATGATGGGAATTGTAGTCCAAAACATCTGGAGGGCCAAAGTTTGGGGATGCCTGGTCTTACCTCTAAAGACTGACTGCAGCATCAACTGGTGACTTCAGCAGAGGCTGGCCACTGATATAAGTGCAGGCGTGAACCATTTTTTATGTATGCAATTGGCTCTGGGAGAGTTTTTGCAAGGCAAGGAGTTCTCCCGTGATGTTTGGTGCTTTCTCTTTCTCCCACACACTGATTTTGGTGATGATCTAATTTTTGGTGCCTTCGCAGTGGGGTTCCAGTGTCTACCTGTGTTACAAGAAGTCAGTTCCAGCTTCCAACTCCATTGCATACAAAGCTGGTAAGTTATTTATTTCCATATACTGCAGATAATATTAGCACCGATTTAAATTTACATTAGTTTTACCGTTTACTAAATTTCATAGAATCATAGAGTTGGAAGAGACCACAAGGGCCATCCAGTCCAACCCCCTGCCAAGCAGGAAACACCATCAAAGCATTCCTGACAGGTGGCTGTCAAGCCTCTGCTTAAAGACCTCCAAAGAAGGAGACTCCACCACACTCCTTGGCAGCAAATTCCCCTGTCGAACAGCTCTTACTGTCAGGAAGTTCTTCCTAATGTTTAGGTGGAATCTTCTTTCTTGTAGTTTGAACCCATTGCTCTGTGTCCTCTTCTCAGGAGCAGCAGAAAACAACCTTTCTCCCTCCTCTATATGACATCCTTTTATATATTTGAACATGGCTATCATATCACCCCTTAACCTTCTCTTCTCCAGGCTAAACATACCCAGCTCCCTAAGCCGTTCCTCATTTGCCGGTTGGGATTTCTGGATGGCAAAGAGCTCCCACCACTCCGCCTTAAACCCCATCCACTTCGTTGAATAAAAATGTTTGATTATACATTCTTCTTTGTATTCTGTCATCCTTCCTCCAATGAAGTCAGAGCAGTGTACATGGGTTTCTCATTGCCCCCTGCCCCCTTTTATTCCTTTCATCACCTCGAGTGAAGATTTGAACCTGGGTCTCTCCAGAACACTATTTGCCCCACTGGCTTTCATTTCAACCGAAACGAATTTTGCAGAGACCTTCCAAATAACTGAATTAGAAATCCAGGCCTTGTTAATCCAGAAAGGACTATGGATGTAGAAGCTTGGAAGTGTGTTCGCAGTTCTGTGAAGGGGCAGCAGCCAGGAATAACTGGGGAAACTATGTTTATTGCCCCAAGACAGGGTTCCTCAAACTTGGCCCTCCAGATGTTTTTGGCCTACAACTCCCATGATCCCTTGCTAGGAGGACCACTGGTCAGGGATGATGGGAATTGTAGTCTCAAAACATCTGGAGGGCGAGTTTGAGGAAGCCTGCCCCAAGATGTTGATCTTACCCCAAGAGTTCCTTGGGGAGGCAGTGTGGTGTAGTGGTTAAGAGCGGTGGACTCGTAATCTGGTGAACCGGGTTGGATTCCCCACTCCTCCACATGCAGCTGCTGGGTGACCTTGGGCGAGTCACACTTCTCTGAAGTCTCTCAGCCCCACTCACCTCACAGAGTGTCTGTTGTGGGGGAGGAAGGGAAAGGAGAATGTGAGCCACTTGGAGACTCCTTCGGGTAGTGATAAAGCGGGATATCAAATCTAAACTACTCTTCTTCTTCTTCTTCTTCTTCTTCCAAAATAAACAACATGAGAAGCAGGAGTGGGGTAAGGTGAATGGGCCTGTTGGCATGGAATCGTTGGTCAGTTTAGCTTTGTACCAGCAGATGCAACAGGACTTCTTCCTCCCCCCTCATCCGTACTAGAGGTCCGGCTAGTGCAAACATTCTGACTCCTGAAGGCAAATGGACAAACCCAATAGCTTGTTTTTAATGTTCCAGTGTGCCATAGGAAGAGGCACTGATCTTAGAGTTGTTGGTTTTTTCCTATGGGGCGTATTTATAACGTAACCGTTTTGAATGGCACAAACAATCGTTGCTCGGAACTTTTATGCAGCCTCCCCTATCTATGGCTTAAAGCCAAATTTTCACTTAGAAGCAGAAATTTATGATACATGGCTGCCTAAGTGGTTGTTAAAAACAACACACCATAACGGTTTTGAATTTTGTTTTGCAACATGCTTTCCAATCACGCTATGTGGATTAGTCATGGGTTTTTGCTCCTGGTACCATACAGCCCTATCCAGGTTTTTCTGTACGTTGTGAGCGCAACCCTTAACTCCCTGATGCTGATTGCTGGTGATGGGGTAAGGTGATTTATGGTGTCTTCTCTGCTGGCAGAAAGGAGTGCAGGTGGTACTGGTGGTTCCGACTCTGGAGAGGCTGCAATTCAGCTTAGGTGGGCTGTCAGCTCCAGCTGTTGGGTCTCCTTCCATCCGTAGGCATTGCCAGGCTTCAAAACAGGGCATTTCAGGTGAGGAACAGGAGAATTGCAATCCTTTGGATCCCAAACCCTGTAGATCCCTCAAAGGGTTCGATCCTCCTGCCCCTCAGCCTGGAGTTGGTGAAGCAGAAAAGGAAGGACCCCTGTCCCATTTTTCTGCCCCCATCCCTGGCTTAGATGGATGTCCTTGAGATGTGGGAGAATCATAGAACTGTGGAGTTGGACAATGAGCCTCATGGCCCTTTAACATTGCTCTATACGTATGTTCTGTTATCTCCATGCAGAGTAAGATAATGCAAAACATGCTTGTGTCTCATTGTTTTCCCTTTGGAAAGGCTTGATATTCAGATACCCAGAAGATGACTATGAGTCATTCCCCTTATCCGAATCTGTACCTCTCTTCTGTCTTCCAATGGGGGCCACCATTGAATGCTGGGACCCTCAAACCAAATACCCGCTGCCTGTATTCTCAACCTTTGTTCTGACTGCCTCAAGTGCAGAAAAGGTATGTTTGGAGAACCATAGCATTCTGTTTTCATCGGTCACAGCTGGAATCTCCTGTTTTCCTTTCTTATTTGCATATTGAAGCCAAACCTGCGTAGTTCTGTGAAATTGTCGCATTGCATCCCGGTTGAATATACATGGTAGATAATACTTTGGGACGCGGGTGGCGCTGTGGGTTAAACCACAGAGCCTAGGGCTTGCCGATCAGAAGGTCGGCGGTTCGAATCCCCGCGACAGGGTGAGCTCCCGTTGCTCCGTCCCAGCTCCTGCCAACCTAGCAGTTCAAAAGCACGTCAAAGTGCAAGTAGATAAATAGGTACTGCTCTGGCGGGAAGGTAAACGGCGTTTCCGTGCGCTGCTCTGGTTCGCCAGAAGCGGCTTAGTCCTGCTGGCCACATGACCCGGAAGCTGTACGCCGGCTCCCTCAGCCAGTAAAGCGAGATGAGCACTGTAACCCCACAGTCGTTTGCGACTGGACCTAATGGTCAGGGGTCCTTTTACCTTTACCTAGATAATATTTTACTCTAGAAATGATGATGGTGATGTTGAAGGTGTTGTTGTTGTTGTTAATAATAATAATAATAATAATAATAATAATAATAATAATATAATATTCTGCTCACCTGACTGGGTTGCCCCAGCCACTCTGGGCAGCTTCAAACAAATGAAAAGCATTAAGCACAGTAAACCATCAAACATTAAAAAAACTTCCCTAAACAGGGCTGCCTTCAGATGCCTTCTAAAAGTCAGATAGTTGTTTATTTCCTTGACTTCTGATGGGAGGCTGTTCCACAGGGCGGGTGCCACTACCGAGAAGGCCCTCTGCCTGGTTCCCTGTAACTTCACTTCTCGCAATGTTAATGGGCCCGAGCTACTGATTTCACTTTGGGGTCCTATAGCACTGTTGTATCACACTTTGTGCTTTACTTAAATCGTGTATTCTAGCAATCTTGGGAGTGGGCGAATAGCAGAATATCTCTTTCCTTCCATGTTTAGAGAATCAAGATAACTCCCTTCTCTTCCAGTTGCTGGAGGTAATGATTTAGGTGGCTCTTCCTCCCCTCCTATAGGTGTACGGTGCTGCTATCCAGTTTTACGAGCCTTATTCGCGGGAGCTGCTGTCAGAAAAGCAGCACGTGCAGCTGGGCCTCCTGACAGCTGTCGAGAGGAAAGTGGTGACCTCAAAATCCATAAATTCCAACAAGTGCATCTGCCTTCTGTCACACTGGCCTTTCTTTGAAGCCTTCCGGAAATTCCTAATGTTCATCTATAAGCTTTCCGTGTCTGGGCCGCATCCTCTTCCCATTGAAAAGTAAGTAGGAAGTCTTCCAAGTCTGCTCCTTGTTTTCACGGCTTTTGCAGAAATGAGGGACTGTTACTCGAAGATACTCCTTCTGGTATTCTTATTGCTAAGCTGTGGCGCATGCTGTGAATTACTGCTGTGGTTTTCCACTGCCAAGCCATTACACACTGAAAAGGCACCTGGGTTTTATTTTGTCTCTTGTGCTGCATATGAGTAGAAGTCTCTGTAGGATGTGGGGTAGCACAAAATAGGAGCCAGTTATAGGGGCGCGGGTGATGCTGTGGTCTAAACCACTGAGCCTCTTGGGCTTGCCGATCAGAAGGTTGGCGGTTCGAATCCCCGCAACGGGGTGAGCTCCTGTCCTAGCAGTTCAAAAGCACACCAGTGCAAGTAGATAAATAGGTACCACTGCAGCCGGAAGGTAAACAGCGTTTCTGTGCGCTCTGGTTTTCGTCACGGTGTCCCGTTGCTCCAGAAGCGGTTTAGTCCTGCTGGCCACATGACGCGGAAAGTTGTCTGCAGACAGATGCTGGCTCCCTCGGCCTGAAAGCGAGATGAGCGCCACAACCCCATAGTCGCCTTTGACTGGACTTAACCATCCAGGGGTCCTTTACCTTTACCTTTTTTAGGAGCCGGTTCAGATGTCAGAAGTTTTCTGCTTCCGAGAGTGCGCATGCATGTGCGTATTTGTATGTGCAGATACACTCGCTTGCTTGAAGATCTCAAAGCGAAAGCGACTGAGTAGGAGGAGAGCTCCTGTTGTATCCCACTGTGCATTGGTGTGCTGTTAGGGAAGAAACAAAACCTGCTGCCATGTGGCCTCGTGCCGTTTCCATTTCCGTTTCCTGTTAGCTTTGCGTTGAAAGGTCAGAAGAACAGGCCAGAAGCTGGCGTGACCAGCTAAGTTGTTATTGCCATAATAGCCATGGCAATATCAGTACATCACTCTCTGGACTGGAAATGCTGTCCTGTTAGTTCTACAAGCGCCACAAACGTGTACTGTATTTTTCTGTGTTTAACACGCCCCCATGTATAAGACATCCCCTATTTTGGGGGACTTCAATTTAAGAAAATGGGAGGAGATTGCCCAGAGTTGTTGAGCTTTTGTTTGGGGGGGGGGGATGCCAAAAATCACTAACTCGACTGACAAACACTACAAATCGCAAGCGTCACCGAAGCCACCAAGTGTCTGCCTGCTTGCCAACAGCAGCCTGCAATCACACGCCCAATTGCTGCAGCGACAGCCAATCCACAGCAGCCCTTGCCCCAGCCACCAATCACCAACCAAATCACCGCTGAAAATCTCCTGCTCGCGGCTGCAACCAATAGCCCACCCCCTCTGCACTATCTTTGTAGAAGATGAACCCCGACTTTTAACATTATTTTACAGTAAAAAAAACCTCGTCTTATACACGGAAAACTATGAGTTGCAGATGGGAAGCTGCAGTGAGTTTAGAATTGCCATCTGTTTATCAACTGCCACCACCAGTGGGCTTCGAAAGGGTCCCAAACGCCACGCCTTGGAGATGTTAACAGACAATGCAAACAAGCCACATTGGGTGTCACCTTGAGGGTGCGATGGACGCCTCACCATCATTCCTCTTGCACTTCGTCAACCTCACAGGACATCTTTCACCCCTTGCGCTCTAGTCATCGCCCAGCCTTGCTCTACTCATTTTATGAGCCCCTGATCTGGAAACAGCACGCCATTAGTTTCGTTCTGTTGCAGTTCATCAGGAGCTCAGTGATGCAGAATTCGAGCACACGGTGACTCGGGAACTGAGAGAGAGAAGTTAGATTTAGGAATGGCAGTGCCCTCTTTCTCGTAGGTGATAACCATGTTTATCTATATCTGCGTGACAACAGAACCACTGATAGTATTTTTCCACAAATGGGGTTTATTTGAAAGTTACATAAAAGATTGCAACAATATAAAATCCGTGGCAGCCTTTGAATAGCTTCTGTTATACACCGAACAGGTAGATAGCCGTGCTGGTCTGTCATAGTCAAAACAAAATAAAGAAATTCCTTCCAGTAGCACCTTAGAGACCAACTACGTTTGTTCTTGGTATTTAAGAAAGTACAGGTTTAAGAAAGTACAATATCTTGGCTAAGCAATTATTTAAAATGGACGCAAACAGTGCGCTAGATAAATATAAATTTAAAGCTAGATGAAGTTGGCGGGAAGTCAATGGAACCAGAAGACGACACTGAGAAGGTGTAATAGATATTGACAATTCTTTGATGTTTATTTGTTATGGATAATTTTGATTTTGTGTTGTTGTTGTATAAAAGCTAAAAAAAAAAAAAGATAGTGAGCTTCCTTGTATATTTGAAATGAGTAGTGTGAGAATGAAGAGAATTTTGTTGCTGTTTGGGGGTAAACAGAAGCCTTTAAATTCATAAGCTCCTTTGCCACTTCAAGCAACAAGAACCAAAAGTATTCCGTTACTGCTGCTTGAGATAATGGTTTTCATTGAAGTTTTCAAAACAGTTTTTCTTTTGTTATCAAAGTAGAGCTGGAACCTCCAACGAAGTTTTTCTCCTTTTCACATCCAGTTCCTGCCCTCACTGCTAAGTCTTTTATCTTCCCTTGGTATCTCTTCACCCACTATACCTAGTAAAAATGCTTCTGGTTTGGAAAGGTGAATTTACCTTTAGTGGTTTGAAAGAAGTGCTCCTCTTTGCATCGTTAAAAAACAGTGTGAAATTTCAGCTGTGCTACGAACGTGGCCACTAAATTCATTTGGCATGTTTACATTTGATTTTTTCTTTAAATAAAAAATCCTTTTAAAAATAGTGAGTGTGCTTTAAATTCAGACT
Source organism: Darevskia nairensis (assembly GCA_034642065.1). NCBI lineage: Eukaryota > Metazoa > Chordata > Lepidosauria > Squamata > Lacertidae > Darevskia > Darevskia nairensis. The sequence continues at coordinate 1,795,289 of JAWWNI010000439.1, forward strand.
TGATGGTTTTGAGATGACAAATATCTATAACTGTCTTTACAGGCACATATCCCACTTTATGCACAACATACCTTTCCCTTCTCCCCAAAGACCAAGAATTCTTGTGCAGGTAAGTAAGTTAAATACTTTGAGCACCCTAGGAAGGTTGCTTATTATTGCAGTGCTGGCGGGACTTCCGTGTTCAATTGCTTTGTGTTATGTAGAGTCATAAAGTTGGAAGAAGGGACGCGGGTGGCGCTGTGGGTTAAACCACAGAGCCTAGGGCATGCCGATCAGAAGGTTGGTGGTTCGAATCCCCGCGACGGGGTGAGCTCCCGTTGCTTGGTCCCAACTCCTGCCAACCTAGCAGTTCGAAAGCATGCCAGCGCAAGTACATAAATAGGTACCACTCCGGCGGGAAGGTAAACGGTGTTTCTGTGCGCTGCTCTGGTTCTCCAGAAGCGGCTTAGTCATGCTGGCCACACGACCCGGAAGCTGTACGCCGGCTCCCTCGGCCAATAAAGCGAGATGAGCGCCGCAACCCCAGAGTCGTATGCGACTGGACCTAATGGTCAGGGGTCCCTTTACCTTTACCTTTAGAGTTGGAAGGGATTGTCCCGTATGGGAATTGAACATACGACTTAGGCACTATCGGCACCTCGCTCTAACCAATTCAGCTATCCACAAAAGTGAATCTCAATAAGCAGCCTGAGGTGTAAATGATACAGCAAACAGGGGACAGTATCTGATGGACTTAATCCGTTAGTGCAAGGGTTTTCCATTCGTACAATGTAACCTTCCACTTTTCGCCACACTTGCTCTGCACCCTCCCCAACCTGCTCTGGTTTGGAATCCCAGAAACGATTTAGAGGGCACACAGAGAGAGGAAAAGGAGGAGAATGTCTGTTCCGCAATCAAAGGTCCTCCTCCTGCTCCCACAGCAAGTGTGTTGAACACCTCCCAGGATGTTCCCGATCCTACAATACCATGTGACGCACATGCCTCACACATGGTTGATTAGAACGCTTACATGAGTTTTCTGCCAGCTCACTAATATTTGTGCATTTGTCATTTTGCAGCTCTCTGCGCATGATACGTTAATACTTTCGCAGCCGGTTGCCACGCCCTTGCCACTCAGGTAACGATAGTTGATAACTCTGAAAAGCAAACGAAAGTTTGAAGATACTGTCTCTCTCTCTCTCTCTCTCTGTGTATTTATTTATCTATTTATTAACTTTCTATATGTGTATCATATAGAAGGGACTGTGAGGCTCATCTAGTCCAGCCTCCTGCAATGCAGGAATCTTTTGCCCAACATGGGGCTCGAACCCATGATCCTGAGATTAAGAGTCTCGTGCTCTACCAACTGAGCTAACAAAGAGTATAGGTGTGTGCACATGCAAACACTAGGGGCCTCTGCCCGTGTGGCTAGACAAGCTTCTTCCCTTTACATCACAGCTTCTCGCACAGAAGCAGTGGTGGACCTTGGGTCTCAAATGCCAGCGGCCCGCTATGCAACACAAAAGTTTGGCCCCCCTCCGTTTCTCACGCACCATTGTGAATTCATAGTTGCGGCATCCCTGGGCGGTGCCCCCGAGGCTCTGTGCCCAGTGCGACCAAACAGGTGGCGCTCCCGTAAATCCAGTGTGGTGTAGTGGTTAAGAGCAATGGACTTGTAATCTGGTGAACCGGGTTCGATTCCCTACTCCTCCACATGCAGCTGCTGGGTGACCTTGGGCTAGTCACACTTCTCTGAAGTCTCTCAGCCCCACTCACCTCACAGAGGAAGGGAGAGGAGAATGTTAGCCGCTTTGAGACTCCTTCGCAGGGTGGATTTGATTTAAATCAAATTGATTTAAATCACGATTTGAATCACGATTTGAATCACTAGTCAGTAAGACTTGATTTAAATATTTTTTTTACAGACTCATTCTTGCTGGTATAATCTTAATATTTACAACCATATGAAGGTTTCATTTTTGGAATAATAAATTTTCAGAGTAGTTTTTACAGTTATAACAAAAATTACTGATTTGGTTATACTACTAGAAATACATAGACAGATAATTATGAAATTATGGTGAGGTTTAATAAGTTAACTGTTTATATTTGGACAACTTTTCTGCTGTACTTTATAAGGAGAAAAATAATCATTTCCTTAATAACCATTTAAACAATTTATTTAACTAAAACAATAACATGATAGCATATGTATCCATGTTTGTTAACTGATGTGGTTAAACATTTTTTAAAAAAAAAACTTAGACTGAGTTTTAGCACACTTGATAAACTTAAAACAAATCCTTATTTCCTGATGAATAGCCTTTGGACTACAATGTAACTTAAATAGAAGACTATATTTAGAAAGATATTTCCTCCAAAAGCATTTTATTTTAAAAATCCAATTTTTTTTAAAAAAAAATCTGATTTAAATCAAAAAAATCTGATTTTTTTAAAAAAAAATCGTTGATTTTTATCCACCCTGCTTCTTCGGGTAGTGATAAAGCGGGATATCCAATCCAAACTCTTCTACTCTTCTTCTTCCACCTCTGACAGTAGCAGTGGGTGAGGCAGTGTGGGTGGGGTTGTGTTGGCCTCTCATTTTCTTGGATCACTACTGCTACTGAAAAGAGGAAGGAGCAGAGAGTGCAGTACATGGGGGCAAAGTCTGCCTCTTGCTCCAACCATCATTCACTGCATTGGCCTCCCTGTGCTTCACTCCTGCTTCCTTCACGGTAAACAACAGTGGCCCACGCTACTGTGGTATCTCGGTTTTCGAAAGTCTCCATTGACGAACATTTCGGTTTTCGAATGCCGTAAACCCGGAAGTAAATGCTTCGGTTTTCGAACACACCTGGGAAGTTGAACATTGCCACGCGGCTTCCGCTGAGTGCAAGATGCTGAGGCCTAGCTGTCGGCTGTTGAGTTTTCTGTTTTTGAACGTTTCAGAACTCAAACGGTCTTCCTGAACGAATCACGTTCGAAAACCGAGGTACCACTGTACTGCGACATTATTTTCCCCCTTTACCCGTGGACAGCCTCTACTAGGGTTGGGCGATGTATTGATATATTGCCAGTTTGAAGTCCATATCGTGATAGCAGTTTCGTAATTTTTGACCTGGCAATATATCGCAAATTGTGATGTGGGTGTGTCTTTGTGTGTTTTGCAAAAATCACGAAGCGGGAAAAACTGTGAAGCCAGCCAATGCCTCTATATAGCTCCTGCCTTATTTCAGACATCGTGATATATCGGTGTACCACAATGTTTAGCTGGCAATATGTCACAGTGTTGAAAACCAGATATTGCCTGGCCCTAGCCTCCACTATAAAATCCTGTCATACATTTAACGAAAGCTTCCACTGCCTGGTATAGCAGGGTGATTTGGAGTGGGGATGAGCAAAATTGGTCTAGATGGCAGTACCTCCTTGCCTCGCATAGGGTATAACTTGAGCTGCCACAGCACAACCAGAGACTTGCCCTGGGAAAGGACAGAACTGACTCACGTCACTGTCTGGCATGTTGCATTCTATTGGTAGCTGTTATAATGACGAATAACGAATGTTGCGCTTCTGAATCTTCTGATCGCATTCTAGCGGAGCAAACTTCAGCACTCTGCTAATGAATCTTGGACCAGAAAACTGTGCCACTTTACTCCTCTTTGTGCTACTGGAAGGCAAGATCCTGCTGCACTCTCTCCGGCCAGCTGTGCTGACTGGAGTAGCGGAAGCAGTGGCAGCTGTAAGTATGCTGTGTTCTCCTTTAAAGCTGAAACAACGGTATTTCTGCAGATTTTGGAGCAGCCCTTTAATTTCAGTAGGCAGCCTATTCTATTGCTGGCCTCACATTTTCATGTTTCATTTTGCCGACTCGTAAAAGGTTTTAAAAGTTAGCCAGCTTTGTGAATTACCATCTCTCCCTCTCTCTCCCTCTGTTCTTTTTTCCTTCCTTTCTACTGTTTTCAGAACTAATGTAACACTGATTGAAGAGATCAACCTACTTCTGAGGGAAATATGCAAAGTCCCAGACAGTAGTAATTTTTACTACTTGTATGGGGACAGGTCAGGCACAGTTGGAGAAGATTGTTCAACTTCAATTACCTAGAGGGGAAGAATTGTATACTAGAGTAGTCTTAAGTGATTTTACAGCTTTTTGCTGTTAAGGAATGTTTAAGCATCAGAACAATTACAGATTGTGCTTTTTTATGTTTGCAAAATTGGGAGAGCTCAGGTAGTCTTGAATCCATAATCCGGAATCTTGCAAGCTGTTCATTCATTTTTTAAAATGTTGGTGGCAAGTCCTTTGAAACAAGTATTTAGACAGGTAGAATACCACAGATGTATCCAACTGGTGTCTTTCCATAAGCAAAGGGGGAGGCAGTTTTTGCCTGCCCCCCCCCAAACTGGTCTGGAGGGTCTGTGGGAGATGGGAAGGGAATGGGCAAAAAATGCCTCCCTTCCTCTTCTGTTGATGTGTGCCTCAATTGAAATAGCATCAGAAGGCCTTTGATCCCTAACCCTAACCCTCGGGGCATTCGTAAGTCGAGGGATCACTGTAACTACAAACACGAATTAAAACAGTACAATACAATACAATACAATACAATACAATACAATACAATACAATACAATACAATACAATATAACAAGTAAAATAAAATGACTTCAAAGTCCAGACTTTCCATTCAAGGCCGAAATTGCTCTGGAGAAGAAGCTGTTCCTGAGACGGCTTGTTCTCACCTTCATTGTCCTGTATCTCCATCCCGATGGCAGGAGCTCGAAGAAACAGTGACCAGGGTGTGATGGATCTCCTACTATGTCCAGTGCCTTTCTGTGGCACCTGGTGGTATAAATTTGCTCTAAGGTGGCGAGTGAGCAGCCAATAATGCTCTCGGCTGTCTTAACAATTCTGCAGAACCCCATCCTATCCTGGGTAGTACAGCTTCCATACCACACACATAAACCATACGTGAGCACGCTCTCAATGGCACAGTGATAGAAGGCAAGCAGCAGCTTTTGCGGAAGATGGTTTTTCCTTAGAATTCTCAGGAAGTACAGCCTCTGCTGCGCCTTCTTCACAAGCCCCCTTGTGTTGACACTCCAGGACAGATCCTCCTGTAACTCAATGCCCAGAAATCTGAACGTTGTTACCCTCTCCACACAGATTCCGTCAATCAAAAGTGGCTGGACATCGATCTTCTTTCTCCTGAAGTCCACCACAAGCTCCTTTGTTTTCTTTGTATTTATGAGCAAGTTGTTAACTCTGCACCACTCTGTCAGCCGCTCCACCTCATCTCTGTAGTCCATTTCACCCTTGGAAATGTTGTTTTCAAGAGCAATTAAAAATAAATTAAATGAAACATGACATATTTTTAAACATGCATGGTGTCTAGTGATCTTGAAGGATAAAACCTTATGTATCATTTTTTCGGTTCTGGGTTGTTAGTTTCACCGATGTAGGTAAGAGAAATGAAGAATGCAGTTGACATCTTAGGGCTCCAAATTCTTCTTTATCCCAGTGTGCCTTTGAAAGGGGAAGATATAACTTCCTCTTTCAAGGCATATGATAGTCACCGTTTAAAAACAATTTCAAAGGCAGTTTTCATAGTATCTCTCCATTTATAGTCTAAGCAAAGTTAATGACACATGGCCCTTTTAACAGCTTAAAAAAACGCATTCTCTACTTTTAAGAAACTGTGTGTTGCAAAAAAAGAAGAAGAGATAGCCATGTCTGATTTTCTCTTCATTTTCCCACCCTCTTCCTTTGCATGTCTGTAGCTCTAATATTTCTTTTATTCGTCCTGTGAATTGTGCATCTTGGCCAAACCATCTTATTTTTGCTTTCTTCAGCTCAAAGTGAATGGTGAATTACTTCAAAAATGCTATTCCTATCCATGAAGAAATCACAGGATTTTGAAAGGGGAAAATGCTTCTGTTATTTGAGTGATATGATGATGTTGTTATTTGAGCTATATTATTATTATTATTATTATTATTATTATTATTATTATTATTTATCATCATCATCATCATTACAATTATTCTGCCACATGCATGCCAAAATGGCTTCTTGACTGTTTTTGTGCATTTGTTGATACTTGATGTTTGTTAACTGTTTTGTCTATACACCCAAACCTGCCTTGAAGCTAAATTTTCTGTTTATTGGACTTGCAGCAGCGTTGGCAATTATTAAAACAACAAATTTGGATCTCTTATATACAGTTTTGAGTTTGCTATTATATAATGTTGCTGCTGCAGTTCTTGCTGTGACGGTCCCTGTTACGAGAATGACTTGACGTTGCATCACTTTTTATTTATTTTTTAATACGTGGGTTTCGTTTTCGTTTCTCCTTCAGATGATTTTCCCATTTCAGTGGCAGTGTCCCTACATCCCCCTCTGTCCTTTGTCTCTGGCAACGGTGCTCAGTGCTCCTGTCCCATTTATAGTTGGAGTTGACTCCCGGTACTTTGATCTCTATGACCCTCCCCAGGATGTGGTTTGCGTTGACTTAGATACAAACATGGTGTACATGTAAGTGGTTGTTTTTTTTCAGTTTTTGTTTATATCCTCTGTCTTTTGTGTATGTGTGTCTCTCTGTGTTTTAAGGTATTAATGTGAATTTGAATGTATTTATTTTATCCATTCAATCCAGTGAATTGCCCTTAAAATAGATCCAAAGTCCGTTAGATTCCTGTAAGTCATTGGAGTTGAATACTAGGCCGTTCTGTTTGCTTTTTGGTTTTCGTCTGCTCCCTGCTCCCCCAACTGTAGCTCTAGCTCTAGATGCCCTTTCCTGAGTTTTGGGAGTAGTTTGAGAGCCAGTGTGGTGTAGTGGTTAAGAGCGGTGGACTCGTAATCCGGGGAACCAGGTTCGCGTCTCCGCTCATCCACATGCAGCTGCTGGGTGACCTTGGGCTGCTCACACTTCTCTGAAGTCTCTCAGCCCCACTCACCTCACAGAGTGTTTGTTGGGGGGGAGGAGGGGAAAGGAGAATGTGAGCCACTTTGAGACTCCTTCGGGTAGTGATAAAGCGGGATATCAAATCCAAACTCCTCTTCTCCTTCTTCTTCTTTGGTGAATGGCACTGAGGGAGTGAGCTGCTCTTTCATTTTTAAGATGAGTTTTGGAGGGGAGCCTCAGAAGCCCATCTGTGTGTGGCTTCATGCAAACTACTCTTGATCCCAGACTTAAAACAGAAAAAACTCAGATACAGTAGAAAGCATGTCAAAGATTAGTAACCAGAGAAAAGCCGAGTCTTGGCTTCCCAAAGGCAAATATGTGTTAATGGATGGCATTGGAAGATGGTGGGCTCTCCTTCCTTGGAAGTTTTTAAGCAAAGGTTGGATGGCCATCTGTCACGGATGCTTTAGCTGAGATTCCTGCATTGCAGAGGGTTGGACTAGATGACCCTGGGGGTCCCTTCCATCTCTACAATTCTGTGATCTCATGGTCTAAATGTGCTGGCCTCTGCTTCTGGCTACACGGTTGTGGCTTGACCAGCAACGACACGGTGGAGCTTTGAAGGCGCAGATGTCACGGCCTGTACCACGAGCTGTTATTGGCCTTCCAAGAAATGGGGAACTTGAGCCCACCAAGGCGCATTTGCAGTTCAGCTCCCATCAGTGCCAGCCAGCAGAGCCAATGGTCAGAGCCAATGGGAGTGGAGTCCATTGAAATAACCGTTTGCTCTAATGTAGTTCTAACAGCACTTGGGAGGGTAGTGTATGCGTCCTGACAATTTCTTCTCCGGGTTGGTTTTTTGGGGGTGGCGGAGGGGAGACCACTGGGGCGCCCACGGGGTGATCTTTGGATTGGAGTGAGTTGCAAGGGGGTGGGGGGAGTTCTGAGCAAACTGGGGGGGATGGGGTTTGGCGAAACAGAGTGAGGGCTTTGGCAGGTAGGCTGGGATGGGGGCTGAAGGAGCAGTGAGAGGGTGGGTGTTTGGGCCAGGTGTAAAGGGAGGGGGGTTGGTGATGGATTGGGGGGTTGGGGTAGGCAGGGTTGGAGCAAAACAACTACCAGACTTTTAGAAGACATCTGAAGGCAGCCCTGTTTAAGGAAGCTTTTAATGTTTAATAGATTATTATATTTTAACATTCTGTTGGAAGCCGCCCAGAGTGGCTGGGGAAACCCAGTCAGATGAGCGGGGGTATAAATAAATTATTATTATTATTATTATTATTATTACTGGAGAGTAATGGGAGCAAGAGTGGCAGCCTCTATTTGCATTTATTTGCCTGTGGGGGTGCAATTGATCTGATGCAAGACCTGTGTTCAAAACGATAAAGCCACATTACAGTTCGTGCCACTTTTAGTACAAATCAATGGGCTGCTTTAGATCTGACACCGAACCATGGCTTGACGTGATGATAATGAGCTAGAGCCGTCTTGCCCTTGGCCTGATCCAGCAGGGGTCTTCTTATACAGCTTGCCTTGTAGTCCCAAGACAACGCCTTGTTTTTTTCAGGACAGGAATTCATCGGAAGCAGAAGACCTAAACTGCTTCTCAAACACAATGATAAACCTGTCAGTCCACAGTTTTATACTGGGGAACCTGTGAACGACTCTCATATCTGGACTTCTGTTAAAATATAGGATGCATGCCCAGAAATGGCCTCATGGGGGAAGTCCAACGGGCCAAGATTGGTTCATGGGGCTGGAATTTCCACACACCTGACCTAGAGACACAAAAATTCCCCTCAGGAGCTGAAGTCTCTTGCCTTGCGTCGTCAGGGAACAGTGCAATCCTGCAAAAGGTCAAAGGCAGTTCTGAACACAAAGTGCAGATGAGCCGCAACATAATTTAAAGTTAACACCACCAACACCCGGAATGAAGTCCCTATGTGATTGTACTAAATGGGGGTCAGCAAACCAATCATTTTTGCAGCGAGGATCAAGTTGGTCGACCAACGAATAGCTTAATGTTAATTGGAGCTAGGTTACATTAACTAAAACACAAAGTGTTCTGTAAAGAAGCATACAGATCTTACATGGGTCACCACAAAATTACCCAGGAACAGTTGCCAAGATGACCTTGCGCTGAGGAAGAGGAAGAATAGCACTTCTCAGAAAAGCAAAGCGCTGTCACAGATAAGAAGACACTTGTCACAGATAAGCAGGTCTTGTGTGTCTCTCTGGTGCGACCAACTATATTATACCATAGTGATGGAGGCATTACTAAGTCCCAGAAAAAATGTTGAATAGCTTTCATTCATCAGACATCCTCTTCATTGTCTGCCTTCAGTTGCTTTCAGAGTCTATTAACAGAAGTGACAATGAGAAGCTGTTCGTGTGCAGATATTCGGCGGGTCGATAGGTCATTTCCCCCCTCATATTATTTTTTGTTGTTGCTGTTAGTGGGAGGAAGGCTGCCTGCTGGTTAATTACAGGGTTCCCCTAAATGCATATCTGTGTCAGGGAGAAGCAAGTATTCTTCTAACAGCCCTGATACCATTCTTGTAGTGCTTTCCCTCCATCTCACCCATTTTAAGAACTGAAGGCAGCGATGAATAATCTAGCCTCTATATCTGACTATACCTCTACATTTAACTAAAACAAAATAAAAAATAAAAAAAATTCCTTCCAGTAGCACCTTAGAGACCAACTAAGTTTGTTCTTGGTATGAGCTTTCGTGTGCATGCACACTTCTTCAGATACCATGCACACGAAAGCTCATACCAAGAACAAACATTTTCTTGTTGTTCAGTCGTTCAGTTGTGTCCGACTCTTCGTGACCTCATGGACCAGAGCATGCCAGGCACGCCTATCTTTCACTGCCTCTCGCAGTTTGGCCAAACTCATGTTAGTAGCTTTGAGAACAAACTTAGATGGTCTCTAAGTTGCTACTGGAAGGAATTTTTTTATTTTTTATTTTGTTTTGACTATGACAGACCAACACGGCTACCTACCTGTAACTGGATCTACATTTAACTGTTGGCCTTAGCAATGGTAACACATGACATTAAGTATTAATCCACAAATCCCATATCCTGGTATTCTTTTTTTTTTTTTAATGTGGTTTTATTTTGCTTTCTAAGGTGCAGTTTTATTTCTCCTAAATGTTGCAAAACTTCCTCTCAAGCACCGGGAGGAATATGAAAAGCTGAGTTTATTTTTGCCCATCAGGTACTCGCTGGTGCCCAATCCCAGTCTTGGTCACGATCCAAAAAAGGATTATGCGCATGTGTTAATGAGCTGCACACAGCCAGAATTATATTTCTGCATTTTTGATGTGGCTTCCCTTGCAGAAGACACAGGCCTCATTTTAAGCAGCAGAGAAACTGCGAAGCTGTGTGTTGCAGCTGTGCATGTTGCACAAACACTAATTATTTAGATCCTGCTCTTGATCTTGAATATAAAGGAGCGGTTCCCACATTTGCATGCATGGCGTAGGTTTTGTGTGAAATGATGGCATGCTGGTGGACACAACAGATTCCAGCAATTATTTCTCCCCCTCTCCAGATGCAAATAGACTCCAACTCCCATCAGTCCTACCGGTATGGGATGTTGGGAGTTGTGGTCCAGCAAAAGTTCCCCACTCCTGGATCAAATTATTTATTTTTGATTGACAGCCTGTTTCCAGAGTCTGCAATCCCAGGAGGAGCTTTACTTGCTTCTTTCTGACACCGGCCTTAATCTCAGAGAAATAACAGCATAGTGATTCCTCGTGGTTTTGAATATTTTCAGTTCTTGCAGTTATAATAGTTTAAAGGCACATCTGAAAAATGAAAACACTTGAATCTGTTGCCGTACATGAAAACGCTCTTAGGTTCAAAACTCATTAAAATTAATAATCCATTGAAGGTACTAAATTGTATGCCTGCCAAATTTAATTGTACCTGAGTGATTCCCTCCTTCCCTGACTGGAGGGGGAAATCATTTAAAATGTGGGAAACCATTTTAAAAAATTCAAACGCTGAAATAGGAGCGGGAACTCCATGTTGGAATACTGCCTAAATCAAACTTAAAGAAAATTCGTGCATTCTGGGGTTCAATTGAGAGAGCTCTATCGCTTTTCCACGAAACCCAATAGCTGCTACCAGATGTTTCACTTCGAAAAAACAAAAGGTGCTTTGGAGTGTGGGAGCGTTATAATTTCCTTTCTTCTTGGGCGTTAAGAAATGCTAGAATAAAGCAATACATTTTCTACCTTCAAACATCCATCCATTTTGATTTGTGTGTTTTCTCCATCGTGTAGATCAGATGATAAGAAGAGCATGAACTGGAAGCAGCTTCCTAAGAAGCCGTGCAAAAGCCTTCTCAGCACCTTAAAGAAATTGCATCCACAACTGGCATTAGGTAAACCATGGTGTAGAAGGAGAATAAAGTTGATTTGAGCAAAAGAAGATAGTTATAATGCTGGAGAGACTTTGAAGCTGGACTGTATGTTTCCCAACAACTGGATATAAAAGACCTCTCTGGATTTTTTATTTTTATTTTATTTTTTTGCTTTTCACAAAGCAGCAGGTGGTGTGTTTTTAAGCACCTGAAACTGCAAGACCTTTAATCTACCCTCAACATGTCTTCCCTTCTCTGCCTCCCTGTCTCTTCAGTGTAACGTTACTAACAACCTGGTTCTGTCTGGAATTGGGTGCAAAGGCTAAAATAAAGGATGGGAGAACCCTTTATTGTAACAAATATATTATTACACCCCCCCTTCTCTTCCTCCATGCTGCTCAGAACAACATACAATGTTTTATCTCCCCCACTTTTTTCCTTGTGAGTCAGTAGCCTGGTTTGCACACCATGTTAAACCATAGTTTAAAAAACAAACCATGGTTCAATGTGAAAGAGCAGCTTTGCTCCTGCCTTGCGTTTGCTATGGCTGCACCGAGAAGGAAACAAACCAGAGACTAGGGATGGGTGATAACTGGTTTACAATATCGCAATATATCACCAGCTAAACATATATCAATATATCACAATATCTGAAATAAGGAAGGAACTACAAAAAGTCATAGTGAATACAAATACCGGTAATCTGGTTTATTGTATTTTAACATTCTGTTGGAAGCCGCCCAGAGTAGCTGGGGAAACCCAGCCAGATGGGCGGGGTATAAATAATAAATTATTATTATTATTATTATTATTATTATTATTATTATTATTATGGCAAGCTGTTTCTGCCACTGCTGCTTCTGCCTCCTAGCAGGCCTGCTGGGAGTCCCAAATTATTTATATTCACTGTGATTCATTGCCATTCTTTGGGTTGTCCTGAATACCACCATTTGGTAGTCAAGCCCAAAACCAAAAGTCCTGTTGGGATGCATTTTTGCTTGCTTGCTGATGAAACTGAGTGTGTGATGATTGATAATATCATCATTTATCCGTTTTAGACCCCCAAGCAGTAGCAGTTGCCCCAACATTGTGCTGTTCGCCTCTGTATATTTCCATCCTTAATTTCATACACTGCGGCAGATTGCAATGTTTAGCTGGTGATATTGTGAGGTTTAGCTAGTGAGTTATCGCAATGTTGAAAACCAGATATTGCCTAGCCCTTACACACATTGTGATTCGCGATATATTGCCAGCTCAAATAGGATGAAACAATTATCACAATGTGAACTTCAAACCGGTTTTGGACTATATATCAATACAGTGATACCTCGGTTTTCGAACGTCTCCATTGACGAACATTTCGGTTTTCGAACACGCCTCGGAAGTCGAACATGCCCCGCGGCTTCTGCGGAGTGCAAGATCCAGAGGCCTAGCTGTCGGCTATTGAGTTTTCGGTTTTCGAACGTTTCAGAACTCAGAACGGTCTTCCGGAACGGATTACGTTCGAAAACCAAGGTTCCACTGTTTATCGCCTAGCCCTACCAGAGACTCGCTTCCCTTTATTTGTGAGCCAGGACTTGTGGTTGATTTGGAAGTTGATGTTTATTCCTAGGAGGAAGCAAACCATGGGCTCTGGTTTGCGTGGAAGTGAAAGCAATCTGGTTTGTTTTCTCCCTGGTGCCAAAAGCAGGAACAAAGCAGAGTAGCATGCAAAAACATGCTGGTAATGATATCATTTTTTTAAAACTATGCTTTGATGTGAAGTGTGAACTCGGCTGGTGATATAGGAGGGGTTAAATTACTACTTTTTTTACTGGTTGAGGGACCCAGGTGGCGCTGTGTGTTAAACCACAGAGCCTAGGGCTTGCTGATCAGAAGGTCGGCGGTTCGAATCCCTGCGACGGGGTGAGCTCCCGTTGCTCGGTCCCTGCTCCTGCCAACCTAGCAGTTCAAAAGCACGTCAAAGTGCAAGTAGATAAATAGGAACCGCTCCGGCGGGAAGGTAAACGGCGTTTCCGTGTGCTGCTCTGGTTCGCCAGAAGCGGCTTTGTCATGCTGGCCACATGACCTGGAAGCTGTACGCCGGCTCTCGGCTAATAAAGCGAGATGAGCGCTGCAACCCCAGAGTCGGACACGACTGGACCTAATGGTCAGGGGTCCCTTTACCTTTTAAATTACTACTGCCCGTGTACTTACCCTGCAGAATCAGTAGGGGAACTTCTTATCTTCCTCTTTGGGTCCTTTTCTTGCTTCTTATCAAGAGCTGTTGTTTCTGTCTGCAGTAAAACTACTTGCTTCCACACAGGTGGAAAAAGGCCATGGTGCATTTCAGCTAAAGCTCTTTATTTGCACACATCACATTTTCCTGTGATGGGTAGAAAGTGCCAGGGTGGTGATTGCAAAGGAGATTTACTTTGCTGTGTGTTTAGGAAAGACAAACACCTTTTGCTGTTTACTGAAAGCTATATTTTGAATGCATAGTGCCCAAGCATAATGCTAGTTTCAGTAACCTCGCTGACTTAGCATACACTTTTATTTCAGCTTTCACAGATCTGCTGATAAAAGGGTATGACATAACAGCTTGAAGCTAAGAGGTTATGGCGAATGGTAAAGTTGAAATTCAAAGTCCATGGAGGTTTTAGGTTCCAAACGCTGTAAATTGCACTCTTAATTCGCCTCTGTCTATGCATTCCTTGATGGTTAGCCTTTTAAATATTTAAATAAACCACACCTGTGGAACTTTAAAAAAACAACAACCTTTTAATTCAGCTTGCCTCCTTCCAACCTCTACCCCAGTTCACAGAAAGACGCAAGAAGGCTCTGCGGTCGAGATGACACCTATAGAGGCAGACTTCTCGTGGCACAAAAAGAACACGCAATTCGAAACGGAGATTCAGGAAGCCTTTCTACGTTTCATGGCATCTATTTTAAAAGGGTACAGGACGTTTCTTAAACCGATCACCCAGGCACCTTCAAATAAAGCTACTGCTACAGATTCCTTGTTTGACAATCAAGGTGAGTTTTGAGAAGAACATGGGCACTGGTTGAAATGAAAAGCTAGCAGCAGTAATAGGGCCATTCTCAACTTGTGTCTCGCAGACGTCCTCTGTATATCCACAGGGCTGCACTTTGCATGTTGTTGGACTTCAGAGTTGGAGAGCAGTAGAGTTTAAAGTCTTCGCAGCACCAGAGTGTGCTGGAAGCTTCTTGCCCAACAAGCCCTATTGAAATGAATGGGAAAACCTGTTTATTTTTGTTGGTTTCTCAAATGCACCAAGCCTAGAATATATAAATATCATCTGTTAAGGTTGCATGGGCACTCAAGGTTTGAATTTTAAGGGTTCCCACCCTGCCCCCATCCCTAACCTCATGAAGACTCTCTTATTTTCCTAGGAAGGTTAAGATCTCCAAGTGTGCTTAGCTCTGCTTTGATCATGTGTGCTTTGTTTTCTATGCTGTAGTTGGTCTTGCTTTGTTTAACTTCTGGGGTTTTTGTGGGTTGCTTTTTTATAGTTTTTAACTTTTGACCGTTAACCACCCAGAGGCCATTATTAACTGGGTGGCATATAATGATATAAATAAATATGAGCAACAAACACTTATAATATAATGGGGAAATGGCAAGTTGTTAAAGTAAGAAGCTCAATATGCAAATAAGTTAATTGTGAACCTTTTATCTCTAGCCAATTTTCTCATTTCTTAACTAGGGTTTTTAAAAAGTAGGGACCGTGCCTACGCAAAATTCTACACTGTTTTAACAAGGACACAGATATTTAGCAGCTTCATTGTGGAATGCAGTTTTGTGAGTGACAAAGATACTGGACTGGCATTCTTTGATGACTGCGTAGAAAAGGTAAAAAACTTCTCTCTCTCTCTTTTTGTCTAACTAAAATGTGACAGTGTTAGGCTTTTGATTCTCTTTACTAAACGCTCCCGAGTCTCTTGGATGTGTCAGGAATGACATTTCACCTCCTGAAACAGCTTGAGTTGAGTTGCTTCTTGTAGTTTTATACAGGAAACGTGTGTGGCTAAATAGCAGCGCAGTATCTACGTATATCAGCATTAATGGAGAAGCCCATGTAGTAGAATGGACTTGGCAATAATTGTAGTCATGTGGATATAGAGCCCTTGGAGCCTGTTTTGGATGGCACAACTCTAGCTCTAACTCTCTTTTATAATGGCAGAGGGACTTATCCATGGCCCTGTGTGCTTTGTCTCTCACTCAGCTTGCTAGTCCAGGCTAGAAGATCCATGAGTACCGTATTTTTAGGTGTATAACACGCCCCCGTCTATAAGACGACCCCTATTTTGGGGGACTCCAAATTAAGAAAACGGGGTTGATTGCCCAGAGTTGTTGAGCTCACCTGCCTGACCGACGCTGACAACCACACGCGTCGCCAGAGCCACCAATCGTCTGCCCGCTTGCTGCCAGCGGCAGCCAATCAGCAATAGGCCTTGCAACAGGCACCAATCACCCGCCCAATTGCCACAGCGGCAGCCAATCAACAGCAGCCCTTCCCACAGCCACCAATCGCCGCTGACAATTATTTTAAAATGATCAAACATCGTCTTATACACGGAAAACTCTGGTATATGAATCTCTCGTACACTGAAAAGTGTGCCTACTTCTCCTTTGGGAGCTTTGTGTGTTTAATATGCAGTAACAACTTTTGTTAGGCAAAGAGTATAGAAAACAAAATTATACTCAGTTTTGGAGTTTTTAATATATGCTTTCCTAATTTTATTTCTATGGCCTTTTATAGCTTTTTCCAGAGAAAGGATCAGAAAAAGGAGAAAAGGTATTTATTTACTTCCTGTAGGGACATTTTAAGAGTTTCCTGGTATTTCGCATGTCTGGACAATATCGTGGGAATGGGAATTGTGGTTGTTTAATTATATGCCTTGGAATTTTTGATAGGCTGGTACAGAGCATTTGATAGCTGCAAAATGCATGCCTTGTAAACTGGCCATGCATTGATTTTTTTCAGTGGACATTTTTGTAACTTGCCCTGGGACCATTTGGTGAGGGTCAGGCAATAAGTACAAATAATAAATCAATAAATAGACTTGGCACATGTCTATTCATTTTTTCGTGGTGCTGCTTCCTGTACTTAGAGATGCAAGGCAAGGCATTAAACTGGCATCGCCACCTGCAATTTCAATATGATGTATTTGCAGGCTGATACGGATTCCACAGAGGATACCCGATTGATTGAACTTGATGAGTCGCAGAAGAGTGAACACACGGTGTTTATAATGCCACCAGAACCTCCCCCTGATGACGGGCAGGATAGGCTACCTAGATACAGGTAAGGCGACCTGGATACATTTTTGTCTTCATCCTATTTATAATACTTCAACCTTTTATATTAACCTTCCTACTTTAAAAATTACATTGCTACCTTGATTTTGGTCTGTTCTGAATTCTGATAATGTTGCAGCGATGGTGCTTGGTGCTTCCTGCTTTTTTTTCTACCCAATTTCATTAACAATGTGCTACGGCATGGATATTCCCAATGTCTGAAAGTTATTTTGTCTTGTGAAAGAAAGGTATCTCGCTATTACAGTATTGCATAGCCTAGCATTCTAATTATAAGCTAAAAAATTGTCCAGTAGCACCCTAGAGAACTTTGCCCCAGGATGAGAACGGAAATCGTGCGACGGCAGCAGGAGGCCCCATTAGCTAAAGTGGTACCTCAGTTTAAGAACATTTTGGGTTAAGAACGGACCTCCGGAACGAATTAAGTTCGTGACCTGAGATACCACTGTATGGCTAAAATCCACCATGCATAATAGTGTTTTGGGTTGGAAGTTGTGGAAGTGGTGTCTTATGCGAAGTATATTGTGCTTCAACAAACAAACAGGCTTGCTCACACCTTTTGAACTCTCTCTTTCAGCTATAAAACCTTCCCCAGGCTAGACTTGAAGCTCTTTGACAGACCGCAAGAGCTCAAGCTTTCGTTCAGCCGGCACTCAACTGGAGGAAGCATCTCTAATAGTCCAGCACTTATGGCAAAGAGGACAAAGCAGGTCAGGTTTTTATTTATAAGCAACGTAGTAGATTATATAAGAGCAGGCTTCCTCAACCTTGGCCCTCCAGATGTTTTGAGACTACAATTCCCATCATCCCTGACCACTGGTCCTGCTATCTAGGAATCATGGGAGTTGTAGGCCAAAAATATCTGGAGGGCCAAGTTTGAGGAAGCCTGTATAAGAGGAAGCATATATTTTATGTAAGCAACTGAGAGGTGGTGTTTTTTAAAATAATTAAGTGATATATAAGTCTTGTGAAATAAAATAAATATGTATCTCTGAGAATAGCTGAATGTTCAGCTCTGAATATTTGAAGCAGAGCTAAAACCCTGGGAAAAGCCATACTTTCAGAACTGCTTTCTGTCTTTCACACTGCATGTTGTTAAAGGATTGTGAGATGTGACGTTCTGACTGATCGCTGTGATTTTTTGTTTTTGTTTTGCTTTGCTTTACTTTTCTGTAGGAGATAAAAGCAGCTCATAAGCTTGCCAAGAAATACTACACCAATGCTTCCCAGTGGGCCAAGTGTCTCTTCAGCCATTGCTACAGCTTATGGTTCATTTGTCTCCCAGCTTATGTCAGGGTTTCCCACCCCAAAGTCAGAGCCCTGCAGCAGGCATACGACATTCTTATTAAAATGAGGAAAACTGATGTGGAACCACTAGATGAAGTAAGTTAAACAAAATCATGTACCACATAAAGAGATCCAAATGCATTTTTAATTTCTGCATGGTATTTGTATTGTAGAACTGTTTGGGTTTTTTTTACCAGAAATTTCAAGCTTCCTTAGTTTTGGATTAAATGAACTTCAGATATTTCCTTTTTTCCTCTGAATACAGAAATCAGATGCAGCCTGCTAAATAAGCAAGCCAGAAATCCATTTAGTGACTTGAAATCTTGCTGTCTTACTCTGCCAGTATAACTGCTTAGAGGAAGAAAATGTGATGAATTCTGTCAGTTATTAGAACTACTACCAATAGCAGACCTTTAGATCTTTTTAGTCACAGCAATTACCTTCACATCCATCATTCCCGGGTGGTGCTGTTTCTGAGTTAGACTTGGAAGAAGAGAAATATGATGTGTTCCCTGTATACAATCCTTTCCTCTCTAAATGTGGGAAAGTAGTTTTGGCAAACTCTAGTTGTCTTCCCTCAGAGAATAACATTTGCCTCGCTCCATGGTCAAGCACACATAATCAGGAATATGTCTTCCTTTTACCGGACCCTCCTGTAATTTTGTAAAAAGTCCAATTGCTCAAAACTTTCTTCTTACAATTCACCTATAAAAATATAAATTAATGGCCAGACGAGAAAGTGAAGTTTCCCTGGGGAGAAAAGCATGAAAAAAGATGGCAGTGATGCAGAAAAGGGGGAATTATTTTGGACAGATCAGCTTAAACCATCTGCAAACTTTAAAAGCTTATTCTGAAACTATTTGTCTCCTCTTCCACTTGGACTGTAATGGGGAATGTAATAATCTTGGCTCTAACGTATCGTCACACTCGCTTCCTTTAGTGAGTTTCCTCCTCTAAACCTTGCCTCAACCAAATTTAGATAGGGAAAAATAGAGAACGTGTGGCCATGCAGATGTCACCCTTTGGTGTCGGAAGTAGTGAGAAAAGTATAATACTGAATTAGCGCCACCAGAATAATCTTCCAAAACATGAGGCATGAGGAACTGAAAATCCCATTAGCCATCACATCAGGATTGTCCCAGTAATAAGGCAGAATGTGACCTTTGTTTGGGGTGGCATCTATGGGCGGTGAGGGGAATTTCAGCTTGGCTTATTATTGGTATTATCATTCTCCCCCCTGACTTTTCTTTGCTCACTCTGAGAAAGGGCTAAGAGTGAGAACTATATATGAGAGGGCCTGTGCCGTACCAGCTTGGAGATCTGTTTTGAACTTAAACTTCATTATTGAAAGTTTCTTTTTTTAAAAACTATAAACATTCCTTCCTGCTCTGCTGCTGTGAACCAACCCTCCACAGTGGGACCTTGGTCGCCGAACAAATCTGCTCCCAAACAAATCGGGTCCCGAACGCCGCAAATCCGGAAGCAAGTGTTCCAGTTTGCAAACTTTTTTTTGGAAGCCGAACGTCAGACGCTGCTTCCGTGGCTTCCGATTGAGTGCAGGGGGAAAAAAGGAGATTTGGGGAGGGAGAGAGAGAGAGAGAGAGAGAGAGAGAGGGAGGGAGGGAGGGAGAGAGGAAGGAAGGAAGGAAGGAAGGAAGGAAGGAAGGAAGGAAGAGAGAATTCAGAAAGTAAAGGACTTCCAATTCTTCGTCTGTCTGCTCTATATAAACATTATTCACTTCATCCACTCCAGTATAACACCGAACAAAGCCACTTTCTATGAACAAACATTATCTTCAACCCTGAAATCCAAATGTCATTGTTTCGTTTTCTTTTTCATGCACAAAGTCATAGAGGAGGCCTTTTTTAATCTTTTGCAGGCAGTCACATCTGGCGCTGAAGTTCCTTCTAACAATGTGAACTTTCCCATCTTTTACCAGGTGTGCTATAGGGTTGTGATGCTGCTTTGCGGACTTTGGGGCCATCCTGTCCTGGCTGTGAGGGCCCTCTTTGAAATGAAAATCGCTGGCATAGAACCCAATGCCATCACATATGGGTACTACAACAAGGTAAGCAAGCAATGGGGTGAGCGGTTGGGGGAGGCCACAATCAAGTATGCCCTTACACACCATGTAGATTCCTCTTGTTCTGGGTGATGACCTTGAGGAACCTTCCTGTTTAGGCCTGTTATGTAGGGCCAATTCTGAAATAATGGTACGTGCTCATTGTATTTTGAAAGGAATCACTTGAGCCACCTATCTGTTGTAATTGGTAATGGATCTCACTTTTTCATCAGTCGAATCTGTTGGATATTTTTCATGGCATCCTATATAATAATCTTGAAGTGTCCCTGCTTTTCCGTGTGTCACGGAAGTGCGTTGTGTGCATGTCACAGACGGACGCAGGGATTGGAGGGGGCGGAGAGGGGGGCGGGACGACGCAGAGACACTTCCGGCCGGGCGAAACTGCGCCGCCGCCATTGCCGGGGGGAAGCGGCGCAAAGCGCCGCTCCAGCTACCGCCACCGCCCGTCTATGGAGGCTCCCGCTGCCGCCGCCCACCGCCCGCCGATCAAGGCTCCCGCCGCCCCGCCGCTCCCGCCGCCTATGGCGGCCGCTGTGGCCGGCGCTTGCTCGGCCTGCGGGAGCCGCGCCCCCCCAGGAGGCCGTGGCCGAGAAGCCGCCAGAGAACGAGGCCCCCCATCCGGCCCGCGCCCTTCCCTGCGCGCTGCCCAGCCGGCGGGGGTCCGAGGCGAGGCGGCCTCCGCTGACGGGCCAGCCGGTCGCCCCCGCCGAAGCCTCCCGGTCCCCCGGCTCCTGCTGCTCCGGCTCCTAGAGCCCGTTTTTAACGGGCTAAATTCACTAGTTGTCCCATAAATGTTAAAATCCCAGCATCTCTCAGGTTTAGTTGTGAGATTGTTTCAAAGGGGGGAACTTCTGAGCACAGCTGTGGTGCAATATAGCATTGTCCCTGAGGTTGCAGTAGATAAATGCGAGTTATTTGAGTTTGTTAGAGCATTTTGACTACGGGAAACATTTGCTTAATCATCTCACTTTTCCAGGCAGTTTTGGAGAGCCCATGGCCCAGCAGCAATCGCAGCGGTATATTTCTCTGGACGAAGTTGCGAAATGTGGTGCACAGCATGGCACAATTTAGGCAATGTCTCAGAAAGTCAACACAATGTTCACAGGCTATTTCAATACCAGGTAATCCTACAGACCAGCTTCTGCAGAATCAGCATTGGGAGATTTCATCAAAGATCCATGTAACATAATTTGAGAAGCATCAAGCTGTATCTTGTTTGAAAGAGAGTGGGGGAAAAGGCACCTTTTCCCATCCATTGTGAGACTACCCACAGGTATTCAGATTCTGGACAATGGTTTGTCAAGAAACGAGTTGGGAAGTTTTTCTGTTTCTGATTAACTACAGCTTTCCATGTCCTCCGAACCCGGGCAATTTGTGGTTAATTTCAATTCCGGTTGGTAGAGCAAGACCATTTCAGCTTGCTTTCATTAACCAAAAATAAGATGATCCACAGTTTATAATGTGATGGCATTGCTAGAGATTTTGAATCCCAGTTTTTGTCCATGTTGGATCGATTTTTTTAAATTTACATATGCTTTATACGTATATAATTGTGTTTTTTCTTATTTTTGTGAAATTGCTCAAGAGCGTTTTATGGGCGAGCAATTCATAAAAGTACAGTGGGACCTCTGTTTTTGAACGTAATCCGCTCTGGAAGACTGTTCGACTTCCAAAAAGCTCGAAAACCGAAAGCGGAAGCCTCAATTCAATAGGGGAACTCTAAACGGAAGTCGCGTAGCACGTTCAGCTTCCGAAAATCATTACAAAAACGAAGCAGTTACTTGCGGGCTTTCGGTTTTTGGGTTCCAACACGTTCGTCAATGGAGACGTTCGAGAACCGAGGTTCCACTGCAATTAAATGCATGCTAAAATAACGCAAATAGAAAGCTGAAACGTAAGCTTCCGATCTCTTTGCTGCTGCAATGGAGGGATGGAGTTGGGGGAGCGTGTGAGCCCAGGGGGAGGCGAGAGTTACTCTCAATGGTCTGGCACAGTGTTCCCCAACCTTGGGCCTCCAGCTGTTTTTGAACTACAACTCCCATCATCCCTCGCTAGCAAGACCAGTGGTCAGGGATGATGGGAATTGTAGTCCGAAAACAGCTGGAGGCCCAAGGTTGGGGAACACTGGTCTAGCGCTTTCTCTGAATGCAGCCAGATGCTGTCTTTTTCCTTTTTCCAAATATTCACGTCTTTTGTATCTAATTCACTGTTGTTCCTGTCTTCAGCTCCTCAGATGCTCACGGGTGGAAGTGATGGGGACACGGTGAGCCATGATAGTGTGACTAGTTCTAATGATGCTAACAGTGGGGAGCACACCTTCTTCGTCAGAGACTTAGTCAGGCTTGATTCCATTGCTAATCACTCTAGCACAGGTACTAGATACGTTGGGTTTCACTAACTGCACACCCTCCTCCTGGTACAGTGGTTCCCAATTGGTGGTCCGTGGGCCCTAGAGGGGTCTCTGCGACCCAACCGGGGGGGGGGGTCCGCGGCACCATCCACATAACAAAAACTACCATAGAGGTATCAACATTTTCAAAAGTGGGGGTCCTACTTTTGGCTTTCGAAAAACGGGGGGTCTGCAGCCCTTAGCTCATTGGGAACCTCTGTCCTAATACACTGCTGACTTGAATTTCCCTCGCGTCGTTCTCTCTGTTTGCAAGAAATCGTGTTTTTGAGAGTTGAACAGCAGAATCCATCAGGGCACAGTTCACGGGGTGATCATCAGGAAGCAAACAGCATGTGTCAATCACAGGCTGAGTGCATGTTTCTATATGGGTTCAGGCATAGAAGTATCTCACTGGCGTTATTCCGCATCTCATGATGTGGGTCCTAAAGGAGGAATAAATGGGGATGATATTAATGGGAAAGGGGGGGGATGACACAGAGTTCTGTTGATTAATAATAAGGAAATGTAGCTTTGTGTCAGCTTGGAACTTGAATTCGCCCACCCTAGAGCAATTTGGTCTTCAGAAGCCAGTGGATAAGGCAAATTCTTGTACAGATATGTAATCTGTTGATAACAATAGAGCATGCTGTTCAAATTACAAATTGGCAAACAACCTGTGGGCAGGAAAAGCATTGTGTTATATGTATATAAAAATGTATATTTGAACTTGGCTTACGTTTCGGGGAGGGAAAAGGGGAAATTGCTAAGAAGCAGCTGCGTACCTAATAAGGAATATAGTGTTTCAGCCAAAGCAGCAATAACTTGCATCAGGTAGAAACATTATAGATTGTAACCAACATTTGGTGGCCAGATACGAATGTGCATTTAGGGTTTTGTTTGGTTTTTGCTTAGCTCTGTGTAGTGTATTTTTATGAATACTCCTTAAGTGTTTTCTTCCCCCTCTCATTCAGCCTTCCAAATGATATATGTTATGCATTTTAAATAAATACAATACTTTAAATAAAGACACACATTCCCTCCTCATAGCCTGTCCATGTTTTTCCTCTTCTCTCACTTTCTGGACTAAACTTTCTGACATCTTTCCTTTTTAAAGCATTTTGAGTCTCTCTTTCCTGTGTAGATGGCCTGGCTGTTTTTGCCTTGTAGACGACTAAACATTCCTTCTCTCTGATCTCTGTTGCTCTGCTTCTTGCTCTGTGCTGTCCCTTGGTGTGGGGTGCAGACTTGCATGGCGCGAAGCCTTGGAGGCAAATGTGCACTAATTCTGCCCTTGAATGTTAACCACTCCAGGTAAATTTTCCCATTTATTAATGGGGTTCTTTTGTCACTTCGTGCACAAGGAGTAGTTGGAGGGGTTTTTTCTCAACCTGATATTGCAAACAATGACCAGTTGGTGTAGCATACTTACTTGTAAGAACAAAGTTAGACACTTTCCATTAATCGGTTAATTGCCAGGAAGCCTCCCTGCCAATAAGCAAAAACACAGATCCTGTTTGCCGTTAAGCAAGCTATCATATAAGGAGATGTGCTGCAGAACTTCTGTTTGGTACTTGGCACAGGTTCATGTTGCATGCATTTATGTTTCTGACCATCTTCGTGTATGGGGGCTATAGCAGAAAGATACTGGGTTTTCTTAGGCTCTGTGACCATTGGGTAGCTGCTGGAATTGGCAGCCGCTGAGATCCCTCATTTTGATGATCCTCAAAGGAAGAACAACAGCAGTAATGAGAAGCTGGAGGTGGCTGTGCTGTGAGAGGCCTAGACCCCAAGGCACAGCAGAGGTCTGACCAGTTAATTCAGTAGGATTGTGGCCCTGTAAATGTGTAATGGGCAAGTAGCTAACAGCAGTGGGATAAATACGGTAGCTTCTATCACAGAGAAGAGCAGGCTAATGCATATTATTGTGGGGTATGTGGTCAGTGCTGTTTTTCTAGAAAAGTGCCAGAACTCACCATGAACGACTCCCTTGTTCTCTGGGCGCTGTGGTCTAAACCACTGAGCCTCTTGGGCTTGCCGATCGGAAGGTCGGCAGTTGAAATCTGCAGTATGGAGTGAGCTCCCGTTGCTCTGTCCTGGCTCCTGCCAACCTAGCAGTTTGAAAGCACACCAGTGCGAGTAGATAAATAGGTACCACTGCAGCGGGAAGGTAAACAGTGTTTCCATGCGCTCTGGTTTCCGTCACGGTGTCCTGTTGCGCCAGAAGTGGTTTAGTCCTGCTGGCCACATGACCCGGAAAGCTGTCTATGGACAAACACCGGCTCCCTTGGCCTGGAAGTGAGATGAGCGCCGCACCCCATAGTTGCCTTTGACAGGACTTAACCGTCCAGGGGTCCTTTTTACCTTATAATGGCCCTGGGAATGGTCCTTATTCCTCCGGGGAGAGTTACCATTTGTCAACTTCAATAACGTCCTGCTGAAAATTCGCTCTGCAGATCAGACCTCAAACAAACCTTTTCATTCTGTCTCTGCTGCTGCTCTCTCCCCTTCACACTCCAAATATTATGTGAGGGTAATTTTTGTGCGCCAGGCACCAAGAGTCCCCCCCCCCTCCAATAATGTAAAACATCAAATGTGGGCTTGCCGATGGGGAAATAATTTGCTAGAACGTGTGTTGCATTTTCCCTCCCTGCAGGTGCTCAGTCTGATCAAGGTTATGGTTCTAAAGATGAACTTGTAAAAGATGATGCAGACAGTCTTCATACAACAGATACGCTTGTAGAAAAAGAGCTTGTTACCAAAGGTGATGACTTAATTGGAGGTACGGCGTTGGCAATTTTATTCGTTTTAATGGTGCTTTATTAAGTAAAGCAAACGGACCTTGTATGTTTTTGATCTTGCTAGGGAAAGCACACGTTCAGTATGCTTACAGCCTCCACCTCAATCTTTCAGAAATAAAAAGGTTTGAGGAACAAACAACTAATAAAGAGAAGCTAGAGTTCGCTAGGCTGTGCTTTTTAATAGCAGTACAGTGGTTCCTTGGTTCTCAAACTTAATCCGTTCCAGAAGTCCGTTCCAAAACCAAGGCTCGTTTTCCCACCGAATGTAATGCAAAATGGATCAATCCGTTCCAGACTTTTAAAAACAACCCCTAAAACAGCAATTTGACATTAATTTTACTATCTAACGATACCATTGATCCATGAAATGAAAGCAATAAACAATGTACTGCAGTCACACAATCAATCAATCAATCAGTAGCTGAACTGGGTTCCACACAGTCACAAAAACAAAACAAAAAAGACGCAAAAACAAAAACACAAAATAAATAGCAAAAACAGACAGCGTAACACTCAAAAAGGGTGTGGCATTCAAATTAGAAGCGTAACACTCAAAACGGAGCACGTTCAGCTTCTGAAAAAAGATCACAAACCGGAACACTTACTTCCGGGTTTGCAGTGTTTGGGTTCCAAGTTGTTTGAGTACCAAGGCGTTTGAGAACCAAGAGACCACTGTACGTAGCCAGGAGAAGTTCAGCTGATTGGATCCCTCTCTTTCATTGTTGGCGCTCTCTGTGCAACGTAGCTGTCGGAGACCCTCGTGCGTCAAGAGCTGGGAGTCTCAGGGCAGAAAGGAGCTCCCTCTTGCCATTCCTCGTTCACCTGGAGGGGATGGGGAAACAGGTAGCAACATCAAGGAGAGGAAGCAGCAGGGTCTGGCGTGGGGGTGGGTGGGTTGGCAGTGGGGTCCCCTGCTGGAATGTGGGCTGAGGTCGGTGCCCAGGGGTGCTGGTCCTGACTCCTAAGCGACTACCAACAATCTGTCTGCTATCTGAAGTACTGAGGGTGAAGATGCTTAGCAAGTACATGTTCTAAATTGTGGGACACCCTCTCCAAAGAAGTCTGGATCTCATCGCTGGCCTTTTGCCTGCAAGTTTTTGCAGCCAAAACTTGGCTTTTCAGGGAAGTCTATGGGCTGTTTTCGGGTGCTGTCATCAATGTCATTTGCAGCCACTTTTCCCTGCCCCCCCCCCCGCTTAAAATGTTACCTTTTGAGTGTGAGCGTGTATGGAGTTAAACTCTGTTTTGTTTGATTACGCACCACTTGGTTGTAAAAAACAAAAAACAAAACCAAACACCTCAAAGTGTTTTAAGTTTAAATATTTAGCTAAGTAAAAGTGCCTAAAATTCATCTTATAAAATGGTAGAAATGATACTGTATATTCCTGCGTATAAGACTACTTTTTAACCCAGGAAAGTCTTCTCAAAAGTCGGGGGTCGTCTTATATGCCGGGTCGTATTTCTTATACGGCGAGTATATCCCAAACTCTATATTTTAACTGGAAGAGTTGGGGGTCGTCTTATACGCCCAGTCGTCTTGTACGCTGGAAAATACGGTACTTCTTTGCTGCAATGCACTGGTTTTGAGCTTCTGTTTTACTGGCAGAACATTTAACTCTTTGCCCTCTCTCCCTTCCCTTTTGAAGAATTTTGTGTTGCCGGTGAGTCTGTCGAAAAGCCGCGTCCCCATGCAGAACCACACAGTTCGGTTGAAGCATCTCTGCATCCGTCAAGCAGCATTGTCAAGATTCCCTCTTGTGTTTTTGACAGCACCGGCAGGAAGAGCAGCAGCGGTGAGTTAGTGCAGTGTTTCCCAACCTAATCTAGGCAACGGCACACTTTTTTCATTAAAAAAATCTCGCGGCACACCGCTCCTTCTCCTTGGTGCTCCGCGAGCTCGGCGGGCGCAGCTCCAGCGACTATTTACCCGCCCCGAGCGAGGAGAAGGCGGCGCCTCCGCCCTCCTCCTCAGCTTTTTCTTTTTGGGTCTGAGGCGCTTCTGCAAGCAAAGGGGCGGCCAAGGAGAGCGAGCGCGTCCCCTTTGCCCCTTGTTGCCCTCGGCGATGCGTCCGAGTCCTCCTCCGAGCGCGCTGAGAGCGCAGCAGGGCAGCGTCCTCTGCCTTCTCTGCCCAACCAGAGGAGGCGGCTGCTGCCTCTCGCCTTCCCCGGCTCCCCCTCGGCGAACGGGGGCCCTCAGGGCACGGCGGCGGGAGCTGCCGAAGCGCCAAGGCGCACCGCGACGCGCGCGCTTCGCCAGACCCTCTCAGCGCGCGGCTGCGAGAGAGAGCCCGCTTGAGGGCTGCCAGGAGGCGCCCGCCCGCCCACTCTCCCAGGGCCATGGCCGGGCGCGAGCCCCGGAGCTGCCGCCGCCGCCTCTTCCTCGCCGCCAGGAGCCCGCGCCTGTCCTGAGCGCAGCAGCAGCAGCAGCAGCAGCGCCGAGGAAAGGAAGCATGGCGCGGGCTCCTCCTGGGCGCCGCCGCCCGTGGCCGCTCCTCCTCGCGCTGCTCCTCCACGCCGCCCTGGCTTCCGCTTCGCCGCCGGGCTCCAGCAGCGCCGCCGCCACGGTCCTGTGCAGCCCTGGGCTGCAGGTACCTTTTCCCGCGGCACATCAGCCGGTGTCTCGCGGCACACTAGTGTGCCGCGGCACACCGGTTGGGAAACGCTGAGTTAGTGAACACACTTTGGTTATTGTAGCTATAAAACGGATGCCAATTAGGCAAGCCTGATCCTGCCCAAGATAATGTCTTTGATCTGTCAGGTGCTGGAAGGTGTATAGGAATAATAAAGACCAGCCTTTGTGAGTATAGGCAGAATGCCTTTTCTCTCTCTGAGATGTTTCGCCAGACATGTGGGATTTCTTGCTGTACAGAATTAAGCCCTGCATTAAAAAATATTAGTTTGGCAGGTAGGTCCCTTCTGAACTTTCCAGTAGCCTTGCCCAGTGAGAGGTTTAGGAATGTAGCTGTTTTTATTTCAAAAGTAAAGTGTCTAACTTCAATATTTCTTGGAAAAGCATGTTGAATGTAACATGTAGTTTTGCCTGTCAGCTCATCAAATTATTTACCTTTTACAGGTGAAACTCGAAAATTTAGAATATTGTGGAAAGGTTCATTTCTTTCAGTAATTCAACTTAAAAGGTGAAACTAATATATGAGATAGACTCATGGCATGCAAAATGAGATATGCCAAGCCTTTATTTGTTATAATTGTGATAATTGGCGTACAGCTGATGAGAACCCCAAATTAACAATTTCAACTTTGGGGTTTTCATCAGCTGTACGCCATAATCATCACAATTATAACAAACAAAGGCTTGACATATCTCGCTTTGCATGTCATGAGTCTATCTCATATATTAAACTCCAGTAGCTAATGAAAACAATTGCTTTCCTTACATGTTTATCGGGCTTTTTTTTCATGTTTCTATTCTTTATGTTATTTCTCTGTTCCATGAGTCAAAATAACGACGGCAACAAATGTATAGGAAAATAACTATATTTATTTAACTCATGTAAAGTACATTGATAAGGAAAAATATGTAATATATAAAGAACAGAGAATTGTAAAGGGGAAAATCTATAATAAAAATGATTAAAAAAAAGAAAGAAAACAATTGCTTACATAAATGGACTTTTCCACGATATTCTAATTTTTCAAGTTTCACCTGTATGTTTTTTTTGCAGTCCCTCTTTGGTATTCTTCTGTGCTTTTCATGTATTTTGCATTCATCATTTTTGCATTTCCTGGATCGATGCGTCATTTTATTCATTCTCATGCTCTTTGTATGTTTAAAGGAACGGCCTCCAGTCCTCTTTTCATAGCTCAGGATACCGTTGAAGATTCCGTGTTTGACAGCAACACTTCTCCCAAGAGAACCAGCGAGAAAGGGAATAAAAAGCAGAAGCTTTTTTCAGAAAGGAGCTGCAGTTTCAGCTCCGAAAGCAGGGCAGGCATGTTGCGGAAGAAAAGCAGCCTGGATTTGAATTCCAGCGACGTAGCGATCATGATGGGCGCGGATGCAAAGATTCTTACGGCGGCTCTGTCCGGGACCAAAACATCGCTGCCACCCCACGGGAGCAAACCCCACAGCTTTGACGCCGCAGGTGGCGGGCTGTTCTTCTCTGCCACAGACATGGCCAGGACTCATGCGAGCGAAAATATTTGGGAAGCGGAGTCTAGGTCGTCCCCTGTTCTGGAGGAGCCCGAGGAAGGGCAGGAGCAGCTAGAAAACGGGCACGACGACCGCGCGGCCAAAGCGGAGAACGCCAACCCCAAACCTCTTGAAACCGCGCAGCCCCAAACTGAGCAGGCGGAACCCAAAGACGCAGCGAACAAGAGAAATAGTTTATATGGCGTGGCCAGGCCTGTTGAGCGAGAGGACGTTCAGGTGGGCCTGGACCCTTTGTCTTTGCTGGCAACCGAGACCGCAGAGCCCAAACCCGCCGAAGAGGAAGAAAAGTTGATGTCGCCGGTCGTGGCGCGCAACCTGGCCGACGAGATCGAAAGCTACATGAACCTGAAAAGTCCCCTCGGCAGCAAATCTTCCAGCATGGAGCTCCACCAGCCGGACAGCGTGGGCCAAGAGGCAGCCTCCCCGTCTCTCCTAGGCCCTTCCCTCGAGAGGAGGTCCAGCTTGCCCTTTGATTCCGCCCCGCCAGCCCAGGTTCCGAACCCGAGCCGGAAGAGCCCCGCCGTCTCCAGGTCCAAAACGTTCACCGGGAGACCGAAACAACTGGCCCTTTCGCGTAGCCAAAAGGAACGGTCGACATCTTTGACGGGCTTGGGCAAAACTTCTCCGCAAGCGTCGTTGGGTGCGGTCGTCACAACTCTGTCCGGTCTGAAGCTAGACCACATATTATCAGGACCTAAAATGGACGTCCTGAAGTCTGGGATGAAACAAGCGGCTCATGTCGCCAGCAAAGTGTGGGGTGCTGTGTCCTCAGCATATAGCTATTCAGACGATGAGGTAAGTTTGAATTCGTTTATTTTATTTTTCATTAAAAAAAATTTTTTTGTTTGGTTTTACAAATATAATTTTATAACAATCCATATCCGTATATAGAGATTCTCTGAATATGGAGGCCCCCCCCCATCCCCTTCATGGGTCCTGTTGTCAACATTTGAAACTGTTTATTATTCCAAAGTCTATATTTTATATCAATCCATTTTATCCAAAATGTTTTTTACATTACAAGTGAGGTTAAAATCCTGCTGATGTTTTCATCTGCTTGCAATGATCTCCTAAATATATTATAATTACCCCCCCCATTCTTCTTCTTCTTCAGCTTTTGTCCTCTTAGTTCCTGAGTTTTCCAGTCAGCTTTGCCATTTCGGCATAGTCCATCAGCTTGGTTTGCCATTCCTCTCTGGCGGAGACTCTTTCTTCTTCCCATCTTGAATTTATTTATATTTTAATGGTTTCTAGGAGCCTGGTGATAGTTTGCTCTTTACAGGCAACTCTCAATTTTTGTGGGGGTTACATTCTGCTCTTCCGTGTATGTAATAGCGTGAAATCGCGTATATTGGAAGCGCCCTGGAGAGTTCTCCTGGCTCGAGCGGAGGCTCTTTCTGAATCCAGAAGAAGAGAATGTCCTCTTTGGGCTCTGGGGAGGGTCTCCTCATGAGCTGGAGGCATATCAGGGCTTTGCTGACGCCTCCTTGGGACGCTGGTGGCTCTGTGGTCTAAACCACTGAACCTCTTGGGCTTGCTGATTGGAAGGTCAACGGTTCGAATCTGCACGACGGAGTGAGCTCCCATTGCTCTGTCCCAGCTCTTGCCAACCTAGCAATTTGAAAGCATACCAGCACAAGTAGATAAATAGGTACCTCTGTGGCAGGAAGGTAAATGGCGTTTCCGTGCGCTCTGGTTTCCATCACGGTCCCCCGTGCGCCAGTAACGGTTCGCGGCAATGATAACTGAATGTCAGCAACATAGGTTGTCATTGATAAGAGATATTGAACTTGTCTGTCATTTCTCCCCCCTCCCCTTTCATCTGAAGGAAGAAAGCAGCCGACCTGACTTCACCTTTGCTGCTGGCTTTGAAGATCATATTCTAGGTGTCAATCAGCCGCCCAAAATGGGAATCGCAGGGCTTGCCACCAGTGAACTTGCCCAGAGCACCACCAGTCTTGGAAGCAGCAACAGCAGTGGCGATGTAGGGAGACAGCACTTCCAAGCAGGTATTCTCCTCCCCTGTCTGACACTTGAGATCAAGGTGCTGAAAAGTTCTAGTTGCAGGTAATTTGCAGGGTTAGAAGAGCCCCATTGCCGAAACTCCTGGGTGAGGGGTTTGTGGCATTCAGCATCGAGGAGACCAGGAGGTAAATATATGAGCTTGAATCCTGCTTCCGGTTTCTCCCTGGGGAGAGAGCAATATCCAAAAAGGATCACAAGGTGCTTAGTCAAAAACATTTTCTTTTTTTTCAAATACCTAATTGTGAGAAAATGGTAGGTGTCATCTTTTTAGTTTTGACAGCTAGGGTTCTACTGCTAGTGTGCTAATAGTTATAGATGGCCAGTGTGCACATTCAACACTTGATAGTCACTGATATCTGCTACGGGGATGTCCACAATATCTGGCGCTCTAAAGTGGGCCTCTTTTCTGCGTTGGAGATCCATCAGCAGCTGCCTTGCATATTACACAAATGGATCATAGCTCCTGAAAATGAAAAAGGCAAAATTGCCAGGTTTGAATGGCACCAGAAACGCAACATTGTGCGAGTTCACACAGGGTGGATCTACACACTGGGGGGGAACAACGCTATAAATAAGTCGGAAATTAAATCGTTATAACAAAAGAAAAGAAGAAAATGCTATGTAAAAATCGTATAGAATTTTTTTTTCCTTCTCTCTGGCTCCATCTGGTGTTGTATGTTTTAAATGAATTCTAAAAATTGTATAGAATTTCCCCCCCTTCTCTCTTGCTCCATCTGGTGTTGTATGTTTTAAATGAATTCCAAACATTTTTTGACTAATGTAGCTGATTCCACAGTTGAGATGAAAATACAATATTGCTTCTGTAAGGCTTTGCAGTTAATGGATTGGATCCGGACAAAAGTGCACCAGAGGGGACTAGCAAAAGCAGACTTCCCTACTTCCTTCCCCCACTGGCAGCCCCTCTGACAAGCCCCTCCCAAAGGCTCTGGCAACCCTGTAGGATGGGCTGTGCTGGGAGGATCCCCTCCCCAAGTTGGGTGGAGAAGCCAATCTCCACGATCCTGGCTCCCACTGATTTCCAAGGATCTTCCCTGCAGCCCCTCACCCCACAGTCCACCCCATTAAACAGGGGCCCTTGGTCCTCAGGAAGAAGAAGAAGAAGAAGAAGAGTTTGGATTTGATATCCCGCTTTATCACTTTAAACTGTATTTTAATCAACGCTTTTTCTTTCTTTTATATTTTATTGTAATTTTATTGATGTTAGCCGCCCTGAGCCCGGTTTTGGCTGGGAAGGGCGGGGTATAAATAAAATTTATTATTATTATTATTATTATTATTATTATTACCCGAAGGAGCCTCAAAGCGGCTCACATTCTCCTGTCCCTTCCTCCCCCCCAACAAACACTCTGTGAGGTGAGTGGGGCTGAGAGACTTCAGAGAAGTGTGACTAGCCCAAGGTCACCCGGCAGCTGCATGTGGAGGAGTGGAGACGCGAACCCGGTTCACCAGATTATGAATCCACCGCTCTTAACCACTACACCACACTGGTGGAGACAGCGAAGTCTGCTTCTGCCAGTCCCCTTGGATACGCTTGTCTCTGGGTCCAACTCTCCACCTATCAATATCACAAGCACAAATGTATCAAGACTATACAGTGGTAACTCGGTTTTCGAACATCTTGGAAGTCAAACGTTTCAGTCTTCAAACGCTGAAAACCCGAAAGTAAATACTTAGATTTTCAAACACTTTCCAGAAGTCTAACATGCCATGCGGCTTCCGTATTGAGTTTTCCGTAAGTAA
Organism: Darevskia nairensis; assembly: GCA_034642065.1. NCBI lineage: Eukaryota > Metazoa > Chordata > Lepidosauria > Squamata > Lacertidae > Darevskia > Darevskia nairensis. Next base: position 1,828,379 of record JAWWNI010000439.1, read on the forward strand.
ATGCTTCCGGAAATGCATGCTTCGGTTTTTGAACGTTTCGGAAGTTGAATGGTCTTCCGGAATAGATTATGTTTGAAAACCAAGGTACCGCTAAATAAATAAATATATTTCCTAGTAAAATACGTGTTTGGGCTTATCCGCATGTCAAAATTGGTTGTTCCTACGTTTCCCAAGCTGTCTTCACATTTTCCTCTGTTGCCTTACCTTCAGCCTTGAACGTGTTCCCATTCCGTTTATGCAGGTGAAGTTCAGATCCCAAGAAGTATGAAAGGTCTGGATTCGGAAAAGTCAGAACATGGCTCTTCCCACAACACCAGTTTGTCCAGCATCTTCCAAAATTGTGCCATGGAGGTAAAAATGGTTGATCTTCTGCTAGATTTATTTTGAGGGGTGTTGGAGACATTTAATACTATCAGTACCTAGTGGAAGCAGATCTTGTTTAGCATTATGTAAAATGGATTGAAAACAAACATTTCAAGTTTTTTTTAAATAATAATAATAATAATAATCAAGTGAACTATTTTAAAACCTGCAACAATTTCCCTTTAAAGTTCCACTTGAGAATCTTCACTTTGAAGTTAAGTGATGACTTGAAATACCTTTTGTTCTTCAGATTCATCCTAAACTGAATCCATTGCCTTTTCAAACACAGCCTGTATATATAGTCCACCCACCCACAACGCTCAAAGGACCATGGTTGAGGCAATTGCATACCCCTTGTGCAATAACAGTTCACAAAATATGTTACAAGAATAAGGATTATTGATCTACTGAGATGTGTTAATTAGGGGAAGCTTTGAAGGAACTTAAAAAAAAAACCAAGGGCTCTGAGTTCTAAATATTTGTAAGTGGATTTCCACTTTCATAACAGGATTCCACTTCCTCTCGTTCTCCTTGTACTCTCAGAATCTGCTCCAGAAGTCCCATCATACAAATGGCTGTCTGTTCTGTTCACACGTACAGCCTCTGATACGTAAAACCCATAACAGTTTTAATTTGTTGTTGTTGTTGTTAGGTCTTAATGTCAAGTTGTTCTCAGTGTCGTGTATGTGGAGCTCTAGTTTACGACGAAGAAATCATGGCGGGATGGACTGCGGATGACTCCAATCTGAATACTACATGCCCGTTTTGCAAAAGCACTTTCTTACCTCTTCTTAATGTGGAATTTAAAGACCTGCGTGGTCTTGCAAGGTTGGTTCATTTGCTGCTGCGTGAATCCTTGGCCTTTGAGTGCTGCGTAGAGATTTCCAAGTTCCATCATATGTAGCTTGTGGCAAATTTAAATGGTAGCGGTTGGGATAAGGCAGCGTTTTTCAACCGGTGTTCCGCGGCACACTACTGTGCCGCGAGACGTCGGCTGGTGTGCCGCGGGGACCCACGCTGCAGGCGCGTGGCGGCGGCAGCGCAGAGGGAGCGCGTGGCGGCGGCAGCGCAGAGGGAGCGCAGAGGGACTCGGCAGTAGTCTCCCGCCTAGTGCTGGCGGAGCGCGCAGCCGTCTCCATCAGCGGAGCCGCCCGCCTGCCCTGGCTCCACGCCGGGCTCCCCCTCAGGAAGGGGCGCGCAGGCTGGGCGGGCCGGCGCCAGTTCGGCCTTGTATGGGAAACGAGGCGCGGCCCGCGGGAGGAGCCCGGAGGGGAGGCACCGCCCAGCTCCACTCGCGCCGGCTCCAAAGTTCCCTCAGGACTCGGCGGTGGCGGCGGCGGCTGGCTGTGTGATGGCGCGGGCGCCCCGCTGGCCTCCCCACCGCCGCGCTCGGGCCGGATCGCCTTGAGCCCAGCCTGCCAGTGAGCGAGACAGCCGGAGCCGGAGCGCAGCCGGCCGGCCAGCCAGCGAGCCATGGTGAGTGAGGCGTCCCGAGAGCGGCGGCGGCGGCGGCCTCAGTGGGCCTCGGCCGCGGGGTACCAGGGACGTTCGGCTCGTAGCGCACGCGGCCTCTTCGCGCCCGGAGCCCGGCGGAGGACCAAAGTCTCCCCTGCCGCCTTGGTGGTGGTGTGCCGCGAGATTTTTTCCATCAGACAGGTGTGCCATTGCCCCGAAAAGGTTGAAAAACACTGGGATAAGGGACATTCCTTCACTTCCTTTGACACCTGAACCGTCCTTTGGCTCTATTTCTGGCTTCTCTTTCTCTTATCTTTTTGCACATCATGATAAGTGTGTGCAGGTTTTTCTTTTACTTAAAACCATTTTTTTGCCTGAGAATCTTTTATACGATCATGAACTGGTGGGTGAATCTCATTTATTTATTTTTTATTTGCAACTAAAATGAAATGTCTATGTCAATTTCTAGAGTCTAGATGGCTGAATCCAATTGGGAATTCTGACTGTAGTTAATGTACCCCTAAATTAGGACATTTTGCATTCCAACCCTTTTCGTTCGCTTTGTTTTTTTGCTCCTGTTTCCTTATTAGCTTGCTTTTGAAACCGAGTACCTCTGGCGACAGTTTGCACAGCAGCAACATTCCATTGACCACAGATTCTCTGGAGCCAAAGGCTGTTTCAAGCCCCGCTACTGATCTGATCAGTTTTGCCGAATCTTCAGATACGAACCAGACCATCGCTGAGGAAAACAGCACCGCAGCGAAGCAAAGGTACAGAAAGGAGAGAGGCAGCGCAGTTCTTAGTTTCTGGGGGAATTCAATCGGCCATAAGCTTTGCTTCAAAAAATGTTTGGAAGAACAGTGTGCACTCAAATCTAGTGGTCAATCTGGTGGTACTCAAGAGATCCGTGTTTGTTAAGTGCAGAGACCAAGGCAAGTATACCTGAAGGAGCGTCTCCACCCCCATCGTCCATCCCGGACACTGAGGTCCAGCTCCGAGGGCCTTCTGGCAGTTCCCTCCCTGCGAGAAGTGAGGTTGCAGGGAACCAGGCAGAGGGCCTTCTCGGTGGTGGTGCCCGCCCTGTGGAACGCCCTCCCACCAGATGTCAAGGAAATAAACAACCAGCTGACTTTTAGAAGACACCTGAAGGCAGCCCTGTTTAGGGAAGTTTTCAGTGTTTGGTGTTTTATTGTGTTTTTAATACCCTGTTGGAAGCCGCCCAGAGTGGCTAGGGAGGCCTGGCCAGATGGATGGGGTATAAGTAATAAATTTATTATTATTATTATTATTATTATTATTATTATTATTATTATTATATCAGAGTGAGCAGACTGCAGCACTCGGCTGGCTTCATTTACTGTAGAATGAGATGATCCCAAATGCCCTTCACAAAATTGCAGTGGCAGTAAACAAAAGGTTTAGTTCCAGGAAATAGGGCTGGGCAGAAGGCGACTTTGCTCCCCCTCTTCCTTCCAGTAGCCTTCCTGAGTTTTCCCCAAAGGCCTCTGCTAAGGGTAGTTTCCCTCTGTGCCATCCTGCATCCCGTTCCAAGAGGGCTTTCTCGGAGGCTGGGTGGGAAAGTAATCTTCCACCTGAACACTTCTGCAGGTGGAATAGGCATCCAAGCGCTCTGTGCATCGAAGTCTGATAGAAATCCCTCCCTCTAATAGCAAACTAAATAATAATAATAATAATAATTTATTATTTGTACCCCGCCCATCTGGCCGGGTCCTCCCAGCCAAATAACAAAATTTGGCGACCGAGACAGAGAGGGAGGCATTGGCACGCTCGTGGCAATCCCAGGGTTTGCAGAAGTACAAAGAAGGGTCTCCCTCCCCAGGAGAAAAAACCCGACCTAACAATGACCGAATGCTGAGGGCGGGATTCACCTAACAGGCCCTGCTGGGTGAAGGACTTCTGCCTGCACAATGGGGCTTACCCCCTTCTTCTCCCCATCATGTGCCCTCCCCCAAATTGGATGGAGGGTTGGGGGGGAGAACACAGGAAGGGGATGGGGCGATTGCATCTGGCCACCTGAGCGCAGGCACCTAGGAAACTTCCATCGTAGCGTGACCTTGAATTTCACCCTTTTGTTTTAAGCACCGGCGTCTCAGGAGGAGGGGACAGGGACCTCAAACCCCCAAGGCCCTCTGCTACAAGCAACGCCTCGCAACGAGGGAGTTCTCTGACTCGGAGCCATAGCGTTGGTGGTCCGCTGCAAAATATTGATCTCTTGCCAAGGCCGGCTCATGGCATCTCAACCGTCAGCCTTCCCAACAGCTTGCAAGAGGCTGCGGTAAGTCGTCGGCAATAATTGCTTGTTAAGCTAGTTTGTTGTTAGCGAGTGACTACACAGCACTGCAGGTGCTTTGAGAGCCTTTGCTAGCTACAGAGCGTCTTGAACATTAGCATTCTCGTTTGGGTGGGGGGAAGAGATTCTCCAGGAGTTTTTATCTTGTGTACAGTAAACCAGGAAGGGGTGAAGAGGTGCTGCGAAACTTTCTTTTCCTTGTGTAGTTTGTTCCAATCCCTGTTGCAATGCAAACATTCCAAATGTTCTAAGGGTGATGTGTTTCGGTACTTTTGTTATAAAGAAATCTGTGGAACTGCAGCAGTGTGTCATTTTAGTCTCGAGTTTGCATTACTGCAAATTTCCCCAGCCTGCTGCCCTTCAACTGTTTTAGATTACAACTCCCTTCAGCCCCGGTCAGGATGGTTCAATAAAAGAATCATCGAGTTGGAAGGGACCCCTAAGGGCCATCTATTCCAGCCCCTTGCAATGCAGGAATCTCAGCTAAAGCATCCCTGACAGGTGACCATCCAACCTCTGCTTAAAAACCTCCAAGGAAGGAGAGTCCACCACCTCTCGTGGGAGACCATTCTGCTGTCGGACCGCTCTTTAGTTAGAATCTCGTTTCTGGTAACTTGAAGCCATTGGTTCAAGTCCTACCCTCCAGAGCAGGAGACAAGCTTTCTCCATCTTCCATTTGATGGCCCTTGAGATATTTGAAGATGGCTTTCATATCTCCTCTCAGTCTCCTCTTTCCCAGGCTAAACACCCCCAGCTCCCTCAACTATTCTTCCTAAGTCTTCATTTCCAGACTCTCGATCATCTTGGTTGCATTATTTTGTGCAACTTGCTCTCAGAGTGATGTGGCTCAGGGACACCCCAAGGCAGGGTGGATTTGATTTAAATCAAATTGATTTAAATCATGATTTAAATCACTAGTCAGTAAGGCTTGATTTAAATCACTAGTCAGTAAGGCTTGATTTAAATCACTAGTCAGTAAGACTTGATTTAAATATTTTTTTTTACAGAAAGACTCATTCTTGCTGGTATAATCTTAATATTTACAACCATATGAAGGTTTCATTTTTGGAATAATAAATTTTCAGAGTAGTTTTTACAGTTATATCAAAAATTACTGATTTGGTTATACTACTAGAAATACATGGACAGATAATTATGAAATTATGGTGAGGTTTAATAAGTTAACTGTTTATATTTGGGCAACTTTTCTGCTGTACTTTATTGGAAGGAGAAAAATAATCATTTCCTTAATAACCATTTAAACAATTTATTTAACTAAAACAATAACATGATAGCATATGTATCCATGTTTGTTAACTGATGTGGTTAAACATTTTTTTAAAAAAGACTTAGACTGAGTTTTAGCACACTTGATAAACTTAAAACAAATCCTTATTTCCTGATGAATAGCCTTTGGACTACAATGTAACTTAAAAAGAAGGCTATATTTAGAAAGATTTTTCCTCCAAAAGCATTTTATTTTAAAAATCCAATTTAAATAAAAAAAAAATCCGATTTAAATAAAAAAAAATCATTGATTTTTATCCACCCTTCCCCAAGGTGAGAGAAGCCACCCGGCATCGTTTGCGAACGAATGATTGTTGAATGTTTTTCAGGATCCCTTAGCAAAAAGGGCCAACCCTTTACCCGTGTCCGTCCCATATTTGAGCCCCCTGGTGCTAAGGAAGGAGCTGGAATCTTTGTTGGAGAATGAGGGAGAACAAGTGATTCACACCTCCACCTTCATCAATCAACACCCCATCATATTCTGGAACCTGGTGTGGTATTTCCGCCGCCTGGACCTCCCAAGCAACTTGCCAGGACTCATTCTAACATCAGAGCACTGCAATGAAGGCGTGCAGGTGAGTCCTGCACAGGTGCTTCCAACACGGCAGGTGCATCTGGCAATGCTTGTTGTGTTTTGTCCTTGCAAGCCTTAAGAGGGTAACCTGCTGGCTTGTTTTGCATTGGTATCCTGTCTCCATTTGCCTTGGGGACAGACACAAATACTGACAAGATTGAATAGAAGCTAGTCATCTATTGCAGGTGTTCAAAGTCTGTTGGTGGGGGGTGCATTTTAGTGTCTGCTGTTGATAGAAAGGGAAACCCCTAAAAAGCAATTGTTCTATTTCAAAATTTAGTGGGGGAGATACATAGTTAAAGTGGAACTCAGACTAAGTTAGGCACATGGCTCATTGGTTTTTGACGGAACAAAGTTAAATTCTTCAGTAAAATAATCGCTGGGATTTAAAATGCTCAACTTTGGAGAGAATAAGAAGAGTTAGAAAACGGCTTGATCATTTGGGAAATAGCATGGGTGTGTTGGAGAGAAAATTGTGATTTGCTTGGGAATGTGTTTAGAGGATGTGGAACAGACCATGTAGAAAGTCATCTTCAGCTATGGATTAGATAAATAAGGCATTTGGGTTTAGAAATGCAATTACTTGAGATGGCGACTTGTTTCTGTGGGGACCCTGTGTTCTTTTGGTAAATGTTCATAAGCCGATGGCTTTTTCAAAACCAGCTCTGTAAACAGATCAGTATTGTGGATATGATGCAAATCCTTTCCTGTTTCTGAAATTGGCTTTGTTTAAATGGGAGGAGGCCATGTGTTCTAGACAGATGTTCCTCGCCAGAGGACTCCGCCAGCACAGGGTGAAAGTAGCATTGTGCACCCACCGTTGCAAAGCTGCTGGCAGAGAGCTCAGTCTGTGGCAAAGTGATAAGAAAGCGTGTTTCCTCTCTTCCAGCTCCCTCTGTCAAACTTGTCTCAGGACAGCAAGCTAGTGTATATCCAACTTCTGTGGGACAATATCAATCTTCACCAAGAGCCTGGGGAACCTCTGTACCTATCTTGGAGAAACTTCAGTGAGTAAAGTGTACATTTCAAAACGTGTTTTGAGAATAAGAAAGACTCTTCACCTGTGCTCGACGGGCATCCTATTTGCCCCATCTTTCCCAAAATGACTGCCCATGTTCCTTGATGGGTCAGCACTCGGACCAAGTGCCCGCAGCCGTGGTGGATGAAAAGCTTGGATCCAGCTGCTTGCTGGCTAGTTGCTAGTACAGTCTACTAATGCAATAGGCCAGTGGTTTTCAACCCATGTGCTGTGGCACCCTGGGGTGCCTTGGATGATGGTCAGGGGTGCTGCGGGCAACATTGGCTTCTGTCCCTCTTTCTTTCCTCTGATGCCCTCTCATCAGCCTCCCAAAGGCTTGCACAGCTGTTATTGCAGCAGCCCTGGCTATAAACTCCAAAGGGTGGGCAGCTCAGAGACCAGGGATGGTGGCAGCAACTGCCCAGAGGACTCCCAAGGAGAGGGGAGAGGAGGCTGGGGGAACATTTCACAAGGGTGTTCAAAAAAAGGGTGAGGCTGCCAGCTCTGCAGGCAAGGGTTTGGCATAACTGGGCACCCACAGGGTTGCCGCAGAAAGAATGTAGTTGGTCAAGGGAGCCATGGACTCAAAAACGTTGAAAACCTCTGCAATAGGCATTTAGTGTTGAGGACAAACTCTTCTCCAATGCTCACGTCCTGTGTTTTTGATAAATTGGCACAGGTTGGTTGTTCTGGTGGTGGTAGTTGTAAACTTTAGGTATTAGGCTGGAAGACCTCTTCAGTTCTGTTGCTGGTGTTTGAAAATCAAAAAGATTTAGGACCCAAACCTGTTTGGGTAAAAGATTTGGGAGTTGAAACAGCATCTTCCATTTCTCCAGCTATAGAATCACAACAGTAGGGACCAACCTCTGGGAGCTGTTATTGGGGCAGAAAGCAAAAAAGTCGAGGTGGTGTAATAATTTGAAAAGGCTACCTAATTTAGAGTGGCACTTGTACATCATCTCCCACCATCCCTCCACATAACCTTGATATGCCAACATAATGTTTCCAGACTCATCCCGAATCAGATCCTTGGTCCATGTAGCTCAATATTGTCAGCACATGGTTGGCAGTGGCTCTCTGGGGCAGAGCTTTCCAAACCGTGTGTCTGCGCGGCACCTTAGTGTGTTGGCTGCAGTGTGCAGGTGAGTCGCACAAATGCTCTTATAAGGGGTTAGTTTAACCTCCGGTTTGCTAGTAAAACTGAATTACTGTGCTGCGAAATGATGCATGTCTAAAAAGTGTGTCACCAGCATGAAAAGTTTGGAAAGCTTTTCTCTAGGGTTTCAGATCGGGAATGCAGTGGTACCTCTACTTACTTTCACTTCCGGTAACGTATCCTTTGGGATACGTACGCGGCAAACCCGGAAGTATTTTTCCGGGTATCGCCGTATGCGCAGAAGTGGTCCCTTCGGTTGCGGAAACCTTGGGATCCGACCGGAGCTCCGGAATGGATCCCGTCCGCAACCGGAGGTACCACTGTATTTCCTACCAGGGACCTTCTGCCTTTACTCTCTGGTCCTTGTAGTTTTCTTTACTTGCGCTTAGTGATGGCTTTTCACCTTTCTTAGTCATACAGTAATTTGTTGATTCCCCCCCCCCTTCTAGATTCTACAGAAAAGAAACCTCCTGCAGTTTCAGAAGAGCAACAAGCAACAATCGCTTTAGCTGACAACATCAAACTGAGTATTCAGAACAATGATGTCGCGAAACCCATCAATCTCCTCGTGCAGAAAACTAAGCAAGATAGCAAACGGCAAAGGTAAAAGGGAAATGCCACTGACTCCACAAAAATAGGGGGAGAAAAAGTAGTGGTGCTTTTCAAAGTTCCTTGCATACTTAGCGCTGTGCATAGGAGCATTCAGCTATCTGTGGGGGAAGTTACCCTGCATTAAGGTGCATGCAGTTGCTTCCATGGGAATCGTTGGAGATAAAGATCGCTGCAAATATGCATTCCTAAGTAAGTATGACAAATATCAATATGGAAGTTTAGTGTAGAATTTTACTGTTTTGTTCTTGCAAAGAGGCAACTATATAATGAAACGTCACACTGACATCTAGAGCAGGGGTTGGCAAACTAAGGCCCAGGGGCCGGATGCGGCCCACCGGTCTCGTTAATCCGGCCCACGAACCTTATGGATCCTGCCGCCTGCTCGGTCAGTCCCTGCGCTAAACCGGCGCAGCAGCTGACTTCTGCAATTGTGGCGCAGCTTTAGATTGGCCGCAGGAAGCTCCTGCAGCCAATCCGAAGCCGCGGATGCCTCTGGGTGATGCTGGCACAGCTTTGGATTGGCCGCAAGAAGCTCCGAAGCCGCGGTGGCCTCTGGGCGACGCCCCTTCCTTCCCACTGAGGCGGCCGCGTATGGCCAAGAGCTGAGCGGGAGGAAGCAGCTCTGCGCCCCGTGGACCCCTGGCTGAGGCAGAGGACAACGACGATGCTGCCAAAGATGAGGCGGAGGTCCTTTCGGGAGGGGGGTGCTTTCGGGAGAGGGTGGGTCCGGCCCCCCACAAGGTCTGAGGGACAGTAGACCGGCCCCCTCCTGAAAAAGTTTGTTGACCCCTGCTCTACAGCCTTTCGAGAACACCTTCCTTGTGATTTGCATTACCCAGAAAGCAGCCGACAAGCGTTGGGTCTCTTAAGACAATGCAGATGGGGCTGCCGTTAATGAACAGTAAACCATTTTTTCCTCAGGAAAACGTGTGACTGACCTAAGAAACACACTCACAGTGACATTTTTCACCTGAGAAATCTAATTCCATGTAAGGTGGTGTAACTTACAAGGCAGCATGTGGTTGGATAGGCTAAAGGGAAGGCTGGCTGAACTTGTCTAATTTCTAAACATGGATTTTACAGGAGCTTTTACAGAGAAATTCTTTTCCTGTCCCTGGTCTCACTTGGGAGAGAGAATATTGACATAGGTAAGACACATAAGCGTGTGCGTGTGTATTTTATGAATGGTATTGGATGTCATTAAAGGAAGTGTTCAACATTATTGTAACCAGAAACTAACTCTTCAAATAAGTTTCTTTTTAAATTATCAGTTCACCTGGGAAAGCAAGCATAGCTAATCACCTTTAATATTGTTTAACTTGTAATAATTGCTATATCTTTGGCTCCCTTAAAAACAAGATTTGTCTTTTCTGGAATGTTGTAGCTTACATTTGAAAGGCTTAATGGATGAATTAGAATGGACAATGCATTCATATATTTGTGCATTCTACCTTTATCTAAGAGAATCTCCTTCCATTTTCATTGTGAACGGCTTTCTGCTGCATGGAAAGAGATGTTTTGCAGAGTTGAAAAGCTTTAGCAAAAGGTCAGTACAACCTCTGTGTCTCCCTTGACTGAAGCTCTACTTTCGTTCTTTGCAGAGGCCTTTGACAACGAGTACAGAACTGCCTATAAAAGCCTTCCAGCCGAGGTTCTCGAAAAGATGCAGAAGATTGACGCCCCGCCCAGTGTCAGCGTTGAGTGGTGCAGGAAATACTTTGGGGCACCCGTCATATAAACTCCGCAAAGAGGATGCAGTGTAGCAGCTCCACAAAGAAAGAGCAGAGGAAAGGGACAAAATGGTGAATGTGTTGATTTGGATTCACAGCTATAGCTGTTGCGTCCAATTCAGGAATACATGTAGCACTCTCTTTTGTGATAGTCCGGTGTCTATACCAGCCCCGAGAATTAAGTGCAAATATGCTAGTGCAAAGTCATTGGCTTTTGAATTGACAGTTTAACCTTCTTGTGCGTCATGTTTAGAACGACAACGGAGACTGGCGTTTTAATTGGTGTCTTACTTTTTAAAACTTGAAATGTTTTATTTGTCTTCTAGCCCAAGAGCACACACTGATTTCTTTATGAATGGACCCATCAGTTTAAAGAGAGATCTCTACTTGCTGCATGTATATGTACATTTTGAATTGTGAATTGCAATTCTTTCCCCTTGGGTCAAAAGACCAAACTGTAGCTTTAGTTTAAATGCCCATCTTCTTTTTGGAAAACAATCACTGTCTTGGACTGTAGCAAGAATATAGCTGTTGTGGCTATTGTAAAGCATAGTATTTTTCTTTTTTTTATATAGAATAACTACTTTAAATAATTCTCAAACTGTACATACAATGTTCTCCCAACAATGATGGGTTTCTACCCTGAGTGGCTTTGAAGGCTGTGGCCTCTCTATAAAGGAAAGTGGGAGTAAATGGATCTAGGGTACATATATGGGTGGGAAAAATTGACCACATATACCTGTCTTAGCATTTGTGTAAAAGAAAGTATATAATATGTATTTTGGGGCAAAGCTTGAAGCTGCCAGGTGCCTCATTCCTCGATCATCTTTTTAACCTGTGGGACATTTTCTTTGCACTGTCCAATTTAAATACTTCTATATTAAAATGTATTTATACTCACACACTTGAACATATATGTTTACCAGGAGTGTAAAGGCTAATTTTTAATCTTAACTTTTTAAATATCTCTGGTTAACTACCAGTTTTGTTTCCGGGGGGGAATGTCTGCATTCACAGCTCTCTTTTGACAGTCGCACGGATGTTTTCTGAAACATTTAACAACAGTTAAGAGAGATGGCTGTCCTTCTCCTCCTCCCCCCTTCAGCATCTACATTAACTACTTTTATGAAGCAAGTCCATTAAGAGGGATTGTGGATAATGACTAAAAAGCACACACGTATTCTTGATCCTGCGGGTTTTCTGCCCCTTGTAATCTTTCATACTGCGCTAGCGCTAAGCTAGAGCAGAGCACGGCGGGATTGTGACTATTCGAGTAACAGCAAGAATTTTGCACTTGTCAGAATAGTTTGGCACTTTAGACTAGATTCTCTCCTAGTGTTCACACTAAACCACATTTCAAAATGTATTGCTGGGAATGTTTTAAATGTGAAAGCCGTCCCTTGAAAGAGCACAGTAGGCAAAGAGTCTCCCTTAAACTTTCCCTCCCTGCTGCCACCACTATTTTTTCTGAAATTGCGGGGGACTAGTATATTAAAGTTGCTTGTAGGATGTCTGTTTTATCCCCCCTTTGTCCCTTTCCACAATACAATGCATTTTTTCCATTTACAAATGATTATTATAAATAAAAACCCTTACAAAACACCTTTTACGGTATGTTCATATTTCCATTATAAATTAATGTTATGTATGAAAGATTGCACTTGGAACTTTTCTTGTTTTGTTTATGCAGGCTATTTCTTACCATTTCAGTTTTGCCGTTTCTGAATTACATCTTACTGCAAATCAACAGGAACAATTTGCGCTATTGATACTATGCAGAATAAAATTGCTATTTTAGCTAGCAGCAATTCTTTTGCTGTAACAAAAAGCAAGTCACATTTTTAAACCTTTCGCTGTGTTTGAACTGTTGGCACTGCACTTCTGCTTTAATGCAGAACAGAGGATAAGCACCAAAGACTTAAGTTCTTGCATTATTACTCCAGCAATGTGAGAAACCTAATTTCCTGAAAGCAGATGTTGCGAGTGAAGGCAGCATAGACTCTTCCCATGTGGTCAAGCTGCTAATGTTACTCTAGCTAACCAGCGTTGAAGTAACACAAATGCTAGCTTCAATTTAGTGCATTTAATGCTTTATTTTGGACCCATAACAAAGCTGTCGTGCTTTAAAAAGTCATCTTTTTCCTTTCAACTGTCTTTAAATTATGGGGCTGTGTGGTACAGTTATCTATAAATCTTATTTCATTGGGGCTAATTTGGTCTAAGATAGTTTTTTTAACGCAAGCTATTAATTTGGCTTCTGATAACATGTTAATCGCGAGTGCACTTTAGAAAACTATCAAAGCAGCTGACAAAGAGGTAAAGACCAATATAGTCATACCTCGTGTTGCGGACCTCCGCGATCTGGAAGTCCGCCACAGAGCGTGCGCAACGTGCGGGTGCGCAGAAGTGTTCTGCGCAGTTCACGCATGCGCAGAAGCTCAAAAAAAGCAAACTTTCGGGTTTTTTGTTTCGTGCGTTCATGTTACGCACGCCCGGGTTACGCAGTGCGACCCCAGAACGGATCGCGTGCATAACCCGGAGTTCCACTGTAACATGGTTGCTTAGGGAAAGAGCGCTAGGTGTGGCAGCTTGAGTAATAAGGTAGTAGAAAGGATCTTCAGACGTGCAAGGCTTTTGCAGAATTTATATCACTTACTGGCTGATCTTATGCAAGTTTACTGAGTTGTCCCATAGAGTTCAATGAAATTTACACCCCAAATAAGTTTGCCTAAGGAAAGCTAGTGCCATGTGTACAGTTTGGCTCTATGAACATACATATTAAAATTCAACTTCATGTTAAAGTTATGCATGGTTAAGGGGGGAAATGTCTTGGAAGTAAATGGCTCAGCAGCTTATCGACTATACATCATTACTGGGAGTTAATAGTAGCAAATTAATTATAGTGCAAGCGTCATGAAACCCCTGTTCAGTTAAAGTCTCTTTTATAGAATAATGAAAACTAACAGAATAACCACAAAGTTTAGTTGTTTTTATATCCATTTCCCCCATCCTATTTTTTTTTTAAAAAATGATGTATTTAGGTTATGGAAATAGATGCAACACTTAGGACTTCAGGCATATTACTCATAGGGCTAGTTATTTGTACTGACCAAACCAAGTAAAATGTTCACGTACTCAGTATAAAATTAGGTCCTCTCTCTGTTAAAACTAATATGGGGTGTTTCTAAAACATTAAAAGCTTACACCTGGTTTGGGGAATTAAATCAAAGCAAGCCAGCCTACAGTTTAAACTTTTGGATACTTTTAAGCTCCATTTTTTTCCAGCGCAAAACCTGTGAAATGTAAAGAGATACCATGTTTTTCCATAACCTGTGGCAGCATAGAAACTAAAAATTACTTAGCTACGTTTCGAAACCTTTTTAAGCTCCTTTCTGTATTCTGGCGGTGACCATTATAGGTGTGTCCAGTTGGCTTGTAATCGCTGACACATGGGGCCTGCAAGAGCAGGGGGCCCTTATCCGTGCTCTGCCACTGCACAGAGGGGCCAGGAATAAAACCCTGCATGAAAGGGTCCCCAGCTGCATCTAACTGTTAGAGTGTTTTAGGGCATTCCCTACATTAAACTAGGAGAGTTGTTTGCTACAGTTCTGTTCCTATTCTGCCATGCATTCACTGTGCTGCATGTTAAGGGGTTGGCAAACAGACCTTAAAACACCTAGAATCCTGCAGGGTGCAAGTATAAAAAGGGATTGTTTTGTCTTTTAACATTAAAAGTGACACGAATGGCTTTGAGGTCAAATTTTGTATTTTCATGATAAAGATGGGAAGGTTTCAATTACTAATACAATCATGTACTGGTTTCAGAATTTGAATGTCATCAATTCACTGTGCTTTGAGCTACCTGGTATCTTAATATTTTGTTAATAAGTTTGTTTCTTATTGACTCTTTTGCATAGGTACCCCTGGGTGATTTAGAAACCACTTGTTAAATGTTATATCAAAAATAAAAGTGTACAAATGTCTAATATTAGTCTCTCGCACTTCTTTTGTTCTTAAGCAATGTTTTTCAAAGGCTCCACAGCAGGAGAGGGGTCGGTGGCTTTTAGTTCCAAGGTTCTGCCACAAGAAAGGCAGACAAGAATAGAGAAAGATGAACAAACCAAGTGCCCCCCCATGTCTCCAACGAGGAAAGAGAGATGCCTCAAACAGTCATTTGTTTTGCACACCCATCGATTAATGTGGTAACAGAATACTAACATTAAACTTTAAATGGACATTAAAAATAACGTGAACAGTTCCATCTCACCATAAAAGTTTTATTTAATGTTTTTAGGAACACAGTTCCTCATTTACTTCTGGCTTGATTCGGATTTAGATGTGGAGGCTCTCAGAGAAGAAAGTCTACGCCTCTTGGCTATTTGCTCTTGCCGTTTTTCCTTTGCCTCCTTAAAAAAAAAAGAGGGAGGGGAGAAGGTACCACGTATCAGTACAAAACAGTTTCTGTGACAAAAAGACACAGCTGCATCCTGCAAAGTCCTTTTCAGGCATTCTCACATGGGGCTTGGGAACAAACATGCCAGTCCACCCATCCCTTGTCATTTGTCATGCTCCGCAAGTTGGAGGGCAACTGTTTTCCAACATCAGGGAACCTCAACATGTGGAGGAGGGTCCTTCCTTCATGGGGTTGCCAATGAGAAAGGGGGAAGGAAGGCACATAAAGCAACTGCCTTCATCCCCTACAGGAGCCCCTCACACAATTACTAACCATGGTGTCCGAAGGCCTGAAGGCTATTCTGTTCTATAAATGACGCTTCATACCCCTCCATCTCTGTTACCACAGTACAGTTCTCACCAACTATGCAGATACCATTCTGCTAGATAGGTGGATTGTTCAAAATGCAGGGGTGGGGAACCTCAGGCTCTGCGATTCTCAGCCTCTCCCATTTGGCCCCTGGACTGTCCAAAGAAGAGACTCCCTTCCCCGGCCAATACTGGCCCTGCTTTTCACCCTTCCTGAATGTGTTTGCCTTAACTCTGAGAATGCCTCCTGCTTACCTGGATGAAGGGATAGAGGGTGGGTGCGTTTGTAAGAAACTAGCTTTCTGTAGGCTGGCATCCGTCTCACATACAAGAAAGCTAGTTTCTTACAAGCACACACAAACCCTCTATCCTCCCATCCAGGTAAGCAGGAGGGAGGCATTATCACCATTCCACCTTGGGCTCTGGCCCTGGCCACCACTGAGATGTGGCCGCTGCAAGGCTGCCCAGAAAGGAACCCATGCACTGGCTGAAAGAAGTTCCTCACCCCTGGTTTAAACCAGCCAGTAATTAACATACTGTGCTTATGGGTGTATTCAAAAATTAAATGTTGAATGTGCCTTGAGGATGGGGTGGACACAGAATCCAGATAAGTATGTGTTGTTAAAAGCCGGAAGCTGCACCGAACTTCGTATACCTTCATTCTCTTAGCCAGAAGCTTGGCATATTCTGCAGCTTCGTCCTTGTTCTTTTGGGTACGCTGCTTCTTCAGAGCAATACGCCTGCGCTTGTGTTGCAGGACCCTGGGAGTCACCAAGCGCTGGATCTTGGGTGCTTTGGTCCTGGGCTTCTTGCCTAAGAACAGACATGAGCACAATCAACAAGGTACCCGGTAGCTGTTGTCAAGTCCAGAGCAAAGAAACTACAATTGCAGTTCAGCTCGTTTCTCTACCACTAGAACTAAAACTTGCCCAACACGTATAAGGCTACAGACTTGAAGAAGACATTCTGCATTTATTTTGCCCTATTCAGACTGGAACATATGCAACTGGTAATGTGCAAGGAAAAGCTGTGATCAGTTTGCACCTGCCCTTAAGAATAAAACATTTCCATTTGCACTGCAATAAAATACCGGTACCTATAGCTTCACCTATGCCACAGGGAATGTACTGGGCAATGCACATCCTGTTTTACTAATCCCACCCTTGAAGCTCAAAGGGGCGGCAGACAGCGGCGCTCAGATGTCCCAACACATTGAAAGAAAACAATGTGGGATGGGTGTATCATATGGGCAAGACTTCCCCCTTCACAAACACATTTGACAAGCATGTGCAAGCGATCTGCATGCAAATTAATGTATGCACGTAGAGCTCCTCCACACTACCGAGGAGAGAGAAAGGACATCTCCTGACCTGGCCGGGTCAGCATCCCCCTAATGAGTAGATCTACACGTGTACGTTCAGCCACATGTAGAACTCGTTCTAATATGCTCTAAATGGGCAGCTGGTGGGCAGCTGGTGGAGTCTCCAAGTGCACCAGCTGCAGGGGTGCAGCTACGTCCACGTACAAATGTAAACAGACATATACCAATATCAAAGCACTGTGGCAGAAATGGTCTTTTGACTGGACAGTCTGAAAGTTAAGCAGAATGGTAAATGTCCACCCAATTCCAATTCCCCCCCACCCTGCCTGGTTACATTTCTGTGAAAATTCAAAGTCCAACAGGAATGACACTATAGCACCCGAATACACAGCCAATCACTAGTTTTACCTGGTAGACCCGTCGCAACAAAAATAACCAAAATGTTATCTTCGTTTCTCTTACCTTCCTTGTTCAATGGCTTTCTCACAACATACTGACGGACGTCGTCTTCTTTGGAGAGATTGAACAGCTTTCGGATCCTGCTAGCCCTCTTGGGACCAAGCCGGCGAGGCACAGTGGTGTCAGTCAGTCCAGGAATATCTTTCTCACCTGAAGTTGCCAAACCAGAAAGATTATTCTTAGCAAGAGCTAGACTCAGAAGCCAAGCTCCCCGCCCCACACACCCGAGACTCTGGCCTCCTATCCCTTTCAAATTCAAGTAACTCAAGATAATGCACACGGAAACTTGAGCCACCCACTACTCATTAAATTTGGCTCTTGAGAACAGGCAATATGTATAGAATTTCCTACTGCCTAGTTTCCCTCCCTTAATTCACTGGTAGCAGCAACATCAAAAATTTCCATTCAGACCCAGGACAGCCATCTTAATTTGCTAAAAGCTGAGTATTTCCTAAAACCCCAACATTTAGTAATAATAATAATAATAATAATTTTTATTTGTATCCCGCCCTCCCCGGCCAAAGCCGGGCTCAGAGCGGCTAACATCATATAGTAGTGTAATCAGAGATTCAAAAAGAGTTCTAAAACACTTAAAGACACCTTGAATTGTGCTCAGAGGGTAATCAAGCCTGAAATTTTATTCCTGGTGCTTGTTCAGAAAGGCTGCTGCACCAATTACAGCTGCTAAACAGCTACCAAGAGCAATTTCAGAAAAAGTATTATTGGTGGCAACCTTAAAGTTAGGCACAGATGAATCAGGCAATGAAGCCACATTTGAAACCTAGATGGAGCTGGTGATAAATGTTGCTGGTCCAACCCAGCAGCTCTAGACCTTGTAATGGACAAGAGCAAAAGTGAGGTTTTTGGACACACTTTGCAATCAAAGCTATAAATCTGTTGAACATGTAGTACGCCAGACCCTTAGCAGTTCACAGTCCAGAACAAAAATATCAGCCTCTTTTCCCTTTGCTGTCTTCACTATGGTCGAATCTACACACCTCTAAAAGCCATTCTGAAAATGTTTTTTTTTAAGCGTTTTTCAAAACACATTGAATTTTCCATAAGGCTCGCCATCGCCATCACCATCTAGTGTCGCATTGTATATTGCACTTAAAATAGCTGAGCCCCATGTTAAAAAATTTAGACTGTAACCTTTGGGTAACATAATTTCGGGTTGTGAACGTGGCAAACCCGGAAATGTATACTTCCGAGTTTCGCTGCGCGCGCATGCACAATAACAATCTATTGCACCCCATGTGTGCGCAGAATTGGTGCCTCTGGATACGGACTTTTCGGGGTAAGTATGGACCCCCAGGATGAATTAAGTTCGTATCCAGAGGGTCCACTGTATGCTCCTCAGGCAAGGACCTGTAAAATGCCATGCTTGTCCTACATAAAAACCACCAAAAACAGATCCAGATTCCTAGATAAACCCAAGATAGCCCCTTAAGGGCAGGGCACAATACAGGCAGCCCCGTTTACGCTGAATCTGGAAGTGACTCAGATGGGGTGTTTGCAGGCTTTTCCAACAGGTTTCAAATATATGTGATTTCACAGATGCACACAGTGCCTCAAAATGTAACCCCTGCGTAAATTCCTGCTGGTAGGGTAGGAGTTTTTGAGCCTGCACTGTACAGCCCTATTCACTGGTCATTACTGTGGAGGGGGGAACCCTTACCTTTCTTTACAATGACCAAATTCAAGACGCTTAAATTGGCATCAACAATGCAGCCCCGAACAGATTTCCGCTTCCTTTCTCCAGTCCTCCTAGGGCGGTAACATGAGTGGCCCTTGCTGAGTAGCAGGCGGACACGTCCGTGAGTCAGGACCCCCTGCTTCATGGGGAAGCCTTGCTTGTCATTGCCACCACTGATGCGGACAACATACCCCTGAAACAAATGCGAGGAGCTTAGACCTTTCTCTCAAGGGGGAACACTTTAAGAACGTAAGTTCAATTTCTCATTCTTTTCTCTGTATACAGGTAACAGATGCCGCTAAATATAAATATAAACTGAATTGCACTGGCAGAAACAACATTGCCTTTCTTCATTTTGAGCATCAACGACTAGACCTGCTGGGATTGCCTGGCTTGACCAATATTGTAACCATGTTCCAGAACTCAATACTATCATATTATGCCTATTGATCATGCTTCCTTAGCAATATTGTGGAATCTGTCTTTTTTTTTTTTTTTTTAATGCCTACAGCACCCGGTATTCCCAGACGGTCTCCCATCCGAGTATCAACCAGGCCTGACCCTGCTTAGCTTCCGAGTTAAGACGAGATCGGGCGTGTTCAGGGCAGTATGGCCGTAGACGGAATCTGTCTTGAATGGAGAGGAAACACCAAGTCGAGCGATTTAAAGCAAATTCACTTTATTTATTATGCGCAAAGTCTACTGTTTTCACATGGAATGTCTTCATTCCATGTTCACATGTGACAATCTCCTAGTGCATCATGTCCTGCCAGGCACTTAATCAGATCACTTAATTCCATTTCTAACCATTTCTAATACATGAACATGAAGCCCACAAACACAAGGGTTCTAACAAACAAAAAAATGCTGTTTTGATTTCCACTAACATTGAATTCCACTAACAGAACCTCCCAACTTTTTGGGCAAATGGGTATACGCATGCTCCCCAAAGATGCTTCAATACAGTACTAAGATTGCTACCGTATGCGTAAAGGAGAACTGCTGTTGGATTCCCTGCTCTGCAGAAGTCAATTAAGTTAGCACACTTGAGCAGAAGTGCATTTACTCTCAAAGTCACAAAATCATTAAGTGCATTTACTCACAATTTTCAGGCTGTATCACATCACCACACCTCTCCCTAAGCCACTTTCCCTGGCAGCGTTCTGAACTCCAACCCACTCCCTGCCAACTCACCATCAACACACAGGTGAGAATGCCGGTTTTTGCATGCAGCTGTGTGCAAAGAGTTTGCTCCTGCATGCAGAGATCTGTGGACTGGAGTAGCAATGCCACCACTAAGCAGCACAAATAAGTAAGCAGCAACTCTGAGCTCACTCTTTCTCAGATGCTGTAAATGCAGATGCTGTCACAACCATGCATCCGAATCCATTTGGGTAAGGCCCACTCAAATGGAAATGCTCCAACCATTGAGACTTTTCTCGGTAGGGGAGTTATTCCAGCCCCCTGACCCTTTTGGATGCCCTTTTCTTTAATGATTGGCCTTAGCCATCGCCTTGATTAGAAATGCCAAGAGCTTTTGTCTACGCCGCCTTGAAGAAGTCCAAGAAGAACCTAAGAGCAGCCTTCCTGGATGAGGCCAGACAACCACCTGGTTCACCTGCAGGCAGACCCAGAGCACAGCAGCACCCAGAATCCAGCATTTGGCAAGAACCAAAGTGGCAACCGTGCCAATACAGAGACCCTAAATTTTCTCCCTGCTGCTGCTGCTTTCTCGGCCCCATTTTGCCCACCTGCAACAAGCCTTATGAAGCCAGCCTCACCTTCCACTCCTCGCCGAGAGCATCCGCAGAGACTTCCGTGGTCATGCGCTTCTCATAGAAGGTGCGCAGCTTGCGCTCATCATCCACTTCGATGAGTTTCTGGCAGCCGGTGGCTGGGAAAGAGATGTTCAGCTGCAAGGGGGGGAGAGAAGCCACACTGGGGTTTGCAAAGGGGCTCAAGGGGTTCCCCAGGGCTGTGTTGAGCCCCGCCGTACTCCATGAGGACTAGAAACGCTGCCTCCTTTACCAGTGGCGGCCAAACTTGGCCCTCCAGCAGTTTCTGGACTACAACTCCCATCATCCCTACCTAACAGGACCAGTGGTCAGGGATGATGGGAATTGTAGTCCCAAAGCAGCTGGAGGGCCGAGTTGGGCCGCCACTGCCAAGCGCTCAAGACGCACGGGATGGGGGCTCCGAAGGGTTAACAGGCGCCGCGGAATTCCCGCGAGATGACACAGTCCGCGAGAGCTCCTCTCCGGAGCGGGGAAAGGGAGGCCGGGGCTGCCGCCGCGGCGCCACTTCCCCGCATCGGCCTCCATCCGCCGACGAGGCCGCGCTCCCTCGCCCGCCGCCCGCGCCGCCGCCTCCCGCCGGGGCCCCTCGACCTGCCGGGGCCTCTATTTCCCGGGGCGGAGGCGGTTTGCGCCCCCTCCGCGCCCCGCAACACCTACCTTCATGGCGCCGGCACTGCTCGCTTCGGGTCCGCCACGGGAAAGAGGACGCGCTTCCGCTCGGCCGGAAGTCACAGAGGTTCCCGCGCGGCATCTCGCGAGAGTTTAGAAGGGCCCGCCCCCCTCTGGGCTCAGCGGGAGCTCCTGGGCGAGCCGATAGAGATAGGAAAAGGGTAGAGTGGGCAGCTGCTGTGGTCTTGCGAATGAAACTCTTTTGGCCAGAGGAAGCGATGGAGACCTAGTTATAGAGGAATTTTGGACTGCTGCATATTCTGAATGGGAATTGATAGGAACCACAGCATTCCCTCCAACGTTTCTCTGATGAAAATAGGGGTGTCCTATTCCATAATAATAATAATAATTGTAAACAAAACCAAAAAACCATCTGACTGTATTCCCCAGATCTCTCCATGGTTTTAAGTTTGGTAATAAGTTGCAATTCAGAACCTTCTCTTTCCAACTTCTCTTTCCAGACAGAGAAACCAGCAGGAGAGCACTTCAATCTCCCAGGACATTCTAGACAAGATCTCAAAGTAGCTGCCTTATTACAAAAGAATTTCAGAAATAGACAGATTGGTAGATTTTATGCATAAGCACCAGCCCCTTTTGAGATGGCACATTTCAAAGATGCTGTTTTGAAAAGGCTTTCAAGTCAATTTACCCTGCAGAAATGGGCTGTCCTGCTGGCTTCTTATCTCCCTTGCCCAGTGGCAGAGCCTGTGGTTTGCATTCAAAAAGTCCCAGGGTCAAATGCTGGCAACTCCTGATAAGGCTGGGAAATACTCCCGGAGGGCTGCCGCCAGTTGTCATGTTGACAATGCTGAGCTAGATGGATGCCAATGGCCTGCTTGCGTATAAGGCAGGCACCTTTTTCCTATGTTCCTAAAAGGAGCTTTTGAGGCTCATAATTGGCTCTTAACAATTGCAACGCTAGCAGAATGCTTTTCAGCACTAATGCACGGGAAGGTGTGTGGAACATTGCTGAGTTGGTTGGCGTCAGTGTTAGAAACTCAGATATATAAGCTATGCGCCAAATGGCTCCTTAAACCAAGGTTACAGCCACAGTCTAGTTGCAATTTTTGGGCAAGGTGGCTCTAAAGTCTTATTTTTCAAATGGCGGGCTGATTGCAATTGATTAACAGTTAAGCATCTGGCGAGTTCGGATGACAACCTTGAGCCAGGTTAAGAGAAAGGTAAAAGGTAAGGGACCCCTGGACAGTTAAGTCCAGTCAAAGGCTACTATGGGATTGCAGCGCTCATCTTGCTTTCAGGCTGAGGGAGCTGGCGTTTGTCCGCAGACAGTTTTCTGGGTCATGCTGCCAGCATGACTAAACCGCTTCTGGCGCAACGGGACACCGTGACAGAAGCCAGAGCGCACGGAAACGCCGTTTACCTTCCCATCGCAGCAGTACCTATTTATCTACTTGCACTGGCGTGCTTTCAAACTGCTAGGTTGGCAGGAGCTGGGACAGAGCAACCCCCGCATTACGGCTCTGTTCTAAGGGTTAGTACATCCAGAGTGGAACTGAATGTGCCACAGCCTGGGAGTTCACACTACACTGCTTACGACAAAGTCTCCGGTCTCCTTTACAATGATCTCGTCTCTCTGACTCTGCACTGATGTCATTCCATCTCCCGTACAGCTTCTTCCCCAGAATTACATTCTGCGGATTAGCTTTACAGCTAATCAAACAAAAGAAACACGAGACTACAGGCGGCAGGAAGTGTGCCCTTCTGTTTAGTTTTGCATGTCCAGCAAGCAACGTGACCTTGTTCCCAGCCAAGAACGTGTCACGATTGTTCAGAAAAACGTCTTATTCTTTTCCCGAAGCCAGATGCTATTGATGTATTTGAGTAGCACAGGTTGTTTTCCCTTCTGCTCTTCCTGTTCCAGCTTCCCAGTGTTCGCAAGCATGCAAAGCTGCGTGACGTTTCCTTCCTTTACGTCGCTCAGAATATTGAAGCTGGGCCCGTGCACCAATTTAGGCTCTTCCCCTTTCAAGCATGTTTGTGAACAGGATAAAAAGCAGCAGCTCTATGGTACATTAAAGGGAAGACAATGCAGAAGGAAAGATGGTCTCCTTTGGTTTCTTGGTGCTTATTTATAATTAAAGAAATGTAGGTATGATACAAACAGTTTTGGGTAATTAGATAGGCCTAATTCCTACTGCTTTGCAGCTGAACCTTACAAAGCCTCAGAGAGGCAGTTGTCTTCATTGGATGTCACTGCTCTTAGCTTTTTCAGTAACTTGCATGTTGCATAAAAAAGGCCGCCTGGCAGGTCAGTCCTTGGTATATCTAGGTAAGCCTGGGAATAACTCCTACCTGCAACGCCTTGGAGAACCATTGCCAGGCAGTTTACAGCTGGGATGAGGAACCAGAGGCTCGCAACCTAATTCTATGCACCCTAGAGATGGCAGAGAAAGAGAGAGACTCAGATTGTCCATTGTGGGGAGGGGACGCTGCAATCTTGCAGTGCAGCAAACACTGCCCACCTGGCTTGACCAGGTATCAGCTGCAGCTGCAAAATGATGTTTCCTATGGGTCAATGGAAGGGAAAAGTTTCCCCACCTCTGTTTCGGACAACATTGAACTAGAGATAAACAATTGCCTGACTTAGGGGCACATGATGGTGGCCTGAGGGGGCAGGGATAAGGGTGCGTGTGGTGGTGAGGAAATGATGGCTATGGTGGTGAGTTCCTCCACCTTTTTTTCGGAAGAAAAAGCACTGGTTATTTTTAATTAAAGGCTTTTCATAGTTAACAAGGGTACATACAACATTCACAGAGTCCTTTCTACAGATCACTTCCATTTGGTGTGAGACACTTGCTGCCATAGACATTGTGAAGATGGGGAAGGGGGCAGAAAGAAGAAGGGGGGGCAGTGATTTTTCCTTCCTCGGAGGTTTTCAAACAGGGGTTGGGCGGCCGTCGGCCATGGATGCTTTAGCTGAAGGTGCATCTCCACCCCCATCGTTCTGCCCAGACACGGAGGTCCAGTGCCGACAGCCTTCTGGCGGTTCCCTCCCTGTGAGAAGCCAAGTTACAGGGAACCAGGCAGAGGGCCTTCTCGGTGGTGGCACCCGCCCTGTGGAACGCTCTCCCAGCTGATGTCAAAGAGAAAAACAACTACCAGACTTTTAGAAGACACCTGAAGGCAGCCCTGTTTAGGGAAGCTTTTAATGTTTAATAGATTATTGTATTTTAACATTCTGTTGGAAGCCGCCCAGAGTGGCTGGGGAAACCCAGCCAGATGGGTGGGGTATAAATAATAAATTATTATTACTATTAGCTGAGATTCCTGCATTGCAGGGGGTTGGACTGGATGACCCTTGGGGGTCCCTTCCAACTCTACAATTCAGCTCCCATTTAAATAAAACAAGACCTGGCGGCATATCTGGTCAAAGGCGGGGTTTTATACTTTAAGCAACGGGGGCACCTCCTCCCCAAGGCCTTTCCTATTCCCTGCACCCCCCAGCCTGGGCGCATCCTGAAACCCGAATAGCCCCTTCAGTTGCCTGTCTGCCCGGCCTGCCCCAGGACTGCGGACTAACAGGCAGACTGCCTGGCCCCACCACCGCCAGCCACACTTTTCCTCCCCACCCCGCCAGGTTTGGATCCCCATCTATCCTGAGGAAGCATTCCGGCGGGGGGGGGGGGAACCTGGGAACTTGGCCCTGCAAAGTCCTTTTGGTGTGGGGTTTTGCCATGAAGAGTCGCATGCACTTAAAACAAAACTTTACCCCCCCCACCCGCAAAACAGAACAGGAACAGCGATGCGCCTTTGCTTCCTTCGAAAGGAGTCTGCGCAAAAGCAGCGCAAGAGCAACAGAATGCTAGACCTGCGCCCCCCCTCCAAAAAAACCCCCTGCTTCCCCCCCCCCCATCTGCCTTCCAGAGACAAATGCAGGCTGGAATGCAGCAGGGTGGCGGGGAGCACAAAGCGCCGCGCTCTCCGTAGAGCCAGGCAGAGGCCCGGGCCAGGTAGATAATGTGGCCCCTTTTTTTTTTACCCTGGGGATCTCCAATAACGTAATTTTTTTTATAATGTCTTATAATTTTAAATACATTTTAAAATAAATACATTATTCATTTTAAAATGCATTATACAATTTTTAATAGTTCAAAAATGTATTTAAAAATCTATTTTTAAGTAGACAACTTTGACTATTATTTATTATCTTCTTATTCTACTCTTAAAAAAGATGTATGCCTGTGAGAAAGCCACTGTTTCTTTAAAAAACATGGTTTCCACCAAATTTTATCCTCATTGAGCTATATGTACTCCTCGAGTGTAAGTAATATTCCTGGCCTAGTCAACAAAAGTTTAAACAAATGGCCACATCTTCATCAATTTTTCATCATTAAAAAAAAAAATCAGCGATAAGAAAGCCAACACACTTATCTTTAAGTCAAAAGTAAAGGTAAAGGGACTCCTGGCCATTAGGTCCAGTCGTGACCGACTCTGGGGTTGCGGCGCTCATCTCGCTTTATTGGCCGAGAGCCGGCGTACAGCTTCCAGGTCATGTGGCCAGCATGACTAAGCCGCTTCTGGCGAACCAGAGCAGCACACGGAAATGCCGTTTACCTTCCCGCCGGAGCGGTACCTATTTATCTACTTGCACTTTGACGTGCTTTCGAACTGCTAGGTGGGCAGGAGCTGGGACCGAGCAACGGGAGCTCACCCCATCGCAAGGATTCGAACCCCATACCTTCTGATCGGCAAGCCCTAGGCTCTGTGGTTTAACCCATAGCGCCACCCGCATCCCCATCTTTAAGTTACGCGTGGTTTAAATTTTTGGCAAACAAGATTTCAAACAAAAACTCACCAACTTTTAACAGCATTAAAAACATGGCCCACCATCACAAACACTTGACTTGACGAAGACCTTCCTTGCTTACCGAGGGCGTATTCACAACCCCTCACCTCTCCAACACAACCAGGTGAGCGATTGTGAATATGCTGACTGAGGCCCCCTTTGGAATCGGAGGCCCGGGCCAAGTGGCCCATATGGCCCACCCTCTGTCTGGGGCTGCGTGGTGCAGCCCCATCTCTGGCGCGCAGCTGCGTCCAAACGAACCAGGGTGGATAGGATCGCGCGCTGCTCTTAAAGGTTGGGGGGGGGAGCCCCCAAAGAACGATCATGGGGGGGGGGAGCTATACCACGTGACCGGGAGAGGGGCGGCAGCAGCAGCCTCGGCGCAAACCTCGGCGACTTTGCGCAGGCGCGCATTGGGCGGGGAGGACGCGCCCCCGGGGGCGGATCAGCTGTTGGGAGGCGTGCGCTCTTGCCGGCGGCGGGGGCTGTTTTGGTGCGGAGTCCAGCAGGCGAGAGAGGGACAAAAGCAGCAGCCGAGGCAGCTCGCCGCGACCAGCGGAGCCCTCGCTACGCGGATCCTCTTCTGCTTAGGTTGCGCCCCCCATGCTCCTTGCCCGGGTCTGGCCATCATGACCACGCTCCGCTTGTGGGACCACCTGCGGGCCGGCAGCTCCGAGCTGGACTGGTGCGAAGACAACTACACCATCGTGCCCAGCATCGCCGAGTTCTACAACACGGTGCGTATCTCGAACTCAAGACCCGAGGAGGGTGCGTCTGGAAGCCGGGGGCCGGCGGGGTGCGTGTGGATTGCAAAGTACGCGCAAGTGCACGGTGGGGCTGAATGCATGGTGTGCGCGCGCCTTGGCTCTTTCCCTTCCCTGCCGCTCAATTCCTTATTTCTTAACAAATTGCTATTATTATTATTTTTAAACAAATGCCACTTCGTCGTGGAAATGCCAAGCGAGGTCCTGGGCGCAATCGGATCCCGGAGACCTTCAAGTCGGGCTCCGATTTCTGCTTTGGCACCGACTCGCGTGCAGGGCTCTGCATGTCAGTCCTCAGCCTTGGGTCAAATTGGGAAGAGGACTATTTTGCAAAACGGGGAGAGGATACCCACTGTTGTATTTTAAAACTGCAGCTACTGGCGAATAGCTGTGTATTTTCTTTTTTAATCGAAGAGAGAGCCTGTCTCGGTAAACAAACAGAATACACTATGGTCGGTTTTACTTTCAGGAACTAAGTGGTTGTTTATTATCCTGGTCTTCATATTTTCAGAACGTGAGGGGCTTTAAAATACAACAAACTACCTTTTTATTATTTGAATAGCTTGCAGATATAGAACTGGGGATCAGATCGTTTTCATGGGAGCTTTCCCCCCTTTGTTTTTCCTGGCAGAGATGCTGTAAAATCAGAGAATCCCCCAAAGACCTGGGAAAAGTCTGCAGTCCTTTGAATCCCTTTGGAGAGGAGCTGGGATCATGGACTGTCATTTTTTCAGGCTGCTCAGATTGGAGGATAAAGCTTAAATTGCATGCAGTGGATTAATGGAGCAAAGCAGAATTTCCCATCTGTTATCATCTTAAGCTTTCACTTTGCTTTAAAGGGGTTGGCAGAAGGTAGATCTGGATCTCTGGCTGATTTGCAGATCAGCAAGCATTCTGACTAAATGGTTCAACAACTAAAACGCTGAAACTTAGGAAAGTTGAAGGGAAATTCTGGTACTGAGAACAAATTTCTGGCCTGATCAGGAGTTCACAAACTTGAAGTCTGCCTTTCCCAGCTTCAGAAAAATGGCTGTCTCTCAAGGAATTAAGACTGCTTTCAGGGCTGATTTACATATTAACAAATTCTTCCATGCAACCAACTCTGTGTAGGAATAATGCTATCTTGCATGTAGGTTTCCACAGATAGAGGACTGTGCATTCATGCAAAAATGCGGCCTGGATGCACGTGGTGTTGGCTGCATGCTGGTAACACGTTAATTTAGCCTGTTAATAAGTCCCCCCTCCTCCCACAAAAACTAGCTTGCAAACTAACTAGCCTCCTGACTGCACACGCCTATGTTAAGTCAATAGCGTGTTTAAACAGCCCGAAAGAATAAGAATAATCTTTCTTCCATCTCCAAAAGGTTCCCTGCTTTTCTGGTCAGGAGGGATTCTTTTAAGTTATTCACCTGGTTTTCTGTGGCAGTTTATAAGCTGGGGCTTAATTCCTACCTCCACAATATTGTGGCAATGTGTGGAGCGGCCCCTCATCCCACGGGACAATTGCTGCATACTTCCCTGCGTTATTCTTCGTTTGCTGATTTGAAAACACACAAGCCGTGTTTTTCCGCTGCAAGATCTTTAAAGCCGCTTGTGACCCAGAATAAAATGGTATCAAACAAAAATCCACATTTGAACGTAACTCCCCACCCTGCGTACGAACGTGCGCACACAGACGCAGCAAAAACAAAACGGGCAACAAATGGGGGGGGGGAGTGTGCTATTATTTTCCTTCCACCTGACTTCAAAACACGAGGTCACCTGCAAAAGGCCAGTGCGTTCCTTTTCTCAGGAACTTTAAAGATTTAAAGATTTTCAGCGCTTTAAAGATTGCTCCTTGCAGTCCAAAACTGTGACCAGCGCTGTCTTTAGCATATGCGCCGCCGGGGTACAAAGATTCACCCGGCTCCCCCCAATTTAGTTTAGCCCCCAAATTAACACCACCACACTTTTAAGTATTGTTTGGGCACCTACTTAGGAGGAAACGCCAGTCGTGTCAAAGGTGCCGTTGATCCCGCTGCCTCATAGCATTATGTACAATACATAACATAATATTTCGATGCAAGAGTTAATTTCGTGTGCACGGCGCTGTTGAGAATGCCAAGCGCCGCTGCTGGTGCGGCGCGTCTTTGGTAAATGAGTGCACAAAGTCGGAAGTCCTTTAGTGAAACAGTAGGTGTACATTTCGGTAATACCTAGGTATATATGTATTTTGTTTTTCTAGCTGGATCAAAATTATTATTTCATAACAGGTAGATAAGAGCTTAGGCGGCTTCAGCGGCGGGTGCCTGGCGCCCCCCAGAATTCGGCGCCCGGGTGGCCCGCACCCCTTTCACCCCCGGGGAAAGACAGTTTGGTCTGTGACAGTTTGATCATCGGCCTGAGCAACAGCTATGAGTTGTCATCTGAATGTCAGGCTGCTGTTGGTGTCAACTTTACTGATGGATTGACAGAGTGAATGGGGACGAGCCTCATCATTGCCCCAAGTCTGAACTAGGAAGCAAGTTTTCATTCGCCAAGAACAGCTTGCAGAAACCCAGGTCGCGCTGCATCTTAAAGCGAAGACCAAGAAGGAGTGAAATGGTGCTGTTGGCCATTGATGGGCCAACAGAGTTGCCACCCTCCTCTCATGTTTGTTTATTATTTTATTTATTAAGTTTTATATAATGCCCACCATCGTAAGATCTCATAAGATGGAATCTTGACAGAGGCTTGACAGCCACCTGTCAGGAATGCTTTGATGGTGTTTCCTGCTTGGCAGGGGGTTGGACTGGATGGCCCTTGGGGTCTCTTCCAACTCTAGGATTCTATGAAGCATGAAAATAAGTAAAACAAAACAGCAAAACAGTAACCCCCCCTTCCCACAGACACATTTGAAAGTCTTGCAAAAAGGTTTACAAAACAATATTAAATGCATGTACGAGACAGTTCCCCAAAATAAGCCACGTGCGATAATGCTCTGCCACACATTAATTCTTTAGAGTGTAATCCACATACCTGCTGAGCGTGTTTTATAAGCACAAGGGGGCTTATTCGGAGCAAACGATTTATACATGCCCCTCACCTCACACCAGTGTGTGCGCTCGAGAAGAGTGATCCACCGTTGCTCCCATTTTACAGATGGACTACCGAGGCCGAGTGACTGATCTGAGATGCAGGACTGATCCTTCTTACACGTACCTTGTCTTCACGTTTGCACAGGTGATGGGTTAGGATGCCGTCGTCAAGGGTTTGCGCCTAATAGGTGCTCTCATCCTTTATGAGCCACAGGAAGCGACTGCATTTCCGGCTAGACACCCCTGGGGTTGTGTGCCCTAATTCTGTCACCCGGGTTTTGAAAAGCAGGCAATCCACAAGGGAAGGATTAGTTGACCTGAATTTCGGGTGTGTCTAAGACCTGTAATACAGGATCTAATCATTTTCATTCTGATCCACTTCTTCACCCGCCACAAACATAATACATAATAATCCAGTAATGTGCCCAAGCAGGGTTATTATTAATTATTATTATTATTTTTTATTATTATTATTATTATTATTAATCCACCCACGGATGCTCTGATGAGGACATACTTTGAACTTCAAGGTTTTTTAGAAACATGGAATCTTAGAGCTGGAAAGGGACCCCTGGGGTCATCCAGTCCACCCCCCTGCAATGCAGGAATCTCAACTCAAGCATCCATGACAGACGACCATCCATCCTCTGCTAAAAAATCTCCCAGGAAGGAGAGGCCAACTCCATTAAGGCAAATTGAAGTTCAGGGAGCATTTTTTAAAAGATATTTATTTATAAAATTTGTATACCTCCCAGATGGGCGGAGTACAAATAAAAAATTATTATTATAATTATTATTATACCCATAGATCTCAGGGCCGTTCACAACATAAAATCGCAATATATAAAACCCCCCAGAAAATACATAATAGAAACAAAAGACAAACCAAGAACCCCCCCTTTCCACAACACATTTTCAAAGGGCTTTCAGATTACAATCAGCCCAAGGCCTGGTTGAAGAGGAACGTTTTTTGCCTGGCACCTAAAGGCGTCAAATGAATGAGTCTCCCAGGGGAGGGCATTCCACATTTCGGGTGGGAGGCGAAATATGGAGGAAAGGGTTGATATTCCCCTCCCCCCTCCAATTCTAGTGACAGCTACTTTTAGAAAATAAAGTCGATCTTGGGAGATCTCTCCCAAATAATTGGATATTTCAGGCCCAGCTCAGCCACAGATGCCCTACTGATTTCGAGAGGAGAGGGAAAAGTTGTTTGCTGGTTGCAGTTAAGGAGCTGAAGTGAATATAAAGTAGGAGTGTTTTCCCCCCATGCAGCCCAAATTAAGGATTATATCTTGTGCTTTGAAACTGAAAAGCAACTCGAAAGGATTTGCTCTTCTCAAGCAACTGCCTTGTACCGAAAGTAGTGGAGTTTAATCTTTACAAAATAGGCTGCTTAGTGCTTTCCGTTCCATCTGCAAGGCTGTTTCTAAAGTCAAGCGGAACAGGGTGGGAAAATGCGCCTCCCTCTTCCTCCTTCCTTTCCCTCAACGCCCCTGCCTCATGCCCAGCTTCTGAAATTTTCCCTGAATGGAAGAAAGTACTCAGTCAGTAAAAAAGGGACGCGGGTGGCGCTGTGGGTTAAACCACAGAGCCTAGGGCTTGCTGATCAGAAGGTCGGCGGTTCGAATCCCTGCGATGGGGTGAGCTCCTGTTGCTCGGTCCCAGCTCCTGCCCACCCAGCAGTTCGAAAGCACGTCAAAGTGCAAGTAGATCAATAGGTACCGCTCCGGCGGGAAGGTAAACGGCGTTTCCGTGCATTGCTCTGGTTCGCCAGAAGCGGCTTTGTCATGCTGGCCACATGACCCGGAAGCTGTACGCCGGCTCCCTCGGCCAGTAAAGCGAGATAAGCGCCGCAACCCCAGAATCATCCGCGACTGGACCTAATGGTCAGGGGTCCCTTTACCTTTACTCTGTCAGTGAAGGCCTCCCATTGTGTGCTAGCGCCGGGCGATATCTGGTTTTCAACATCACAATAGAGCAACATGGCAATAGGTCGCCAGCGAAACATCACGATATACCGATATATCACGATGTCTGAAATAAGGATGGAGCAATGTACAGTGGTACCTTGGTTCTCAAACTTAATCCGTTCCGGAAGTCCGTTGCAAAACCAAAGCGTTCCAAAACCAAGGCGCGCTTTCCCAAAGAAAGTAATGCAAAACGGATCAATCCATTACAGACTTTTAAAAACAACCTTTTAACATGAATTTTACTATCTAACAAGACCATTGATCCATAAAATGAAAGCAATAATCCATGCACTGTACTATAAACTAAATAAGACAGTATTGTAGATGATAAAAATTAAAATTAATTTTTTTTCTTACCTGCACTGATGATAGTCATTGTTTGGATGGGGGGCTTTTATCCATTTCCGCAGTCACACAATCAATCAATCAATCAATCAATCCTACAGTGGTACCTCAGGTTACAGACGCTTCAGGTTACAGACGCTTCAGGTTACAGATGCTTCCGGTTACAGACTCCGCTAACCCAGAAATAGTACCTCGGGTTAAGAACTTTGCTTCAGGATGAGAACAGAAATCGCGCGGCGGCAGCAGGAGACCCCATTAGCTAAAGTGGTACCTCAGGTTAAGAACAGTTTTAGGTTAAGAATGGATCTCCGGAACGAATTAAGTTCTTAACCTGAGGTACCACTGTATCTGAACTGGGTTCCACACAGTCACAAAAAGAAATTAACCGGAGAAGCCTCAAAAACGCAAAATAAATAGCAAAAACAAAATAGCAAAAACTTAATCTGTTCTGGAAGTCCGTTTGACTTCCGAAATGTTTGAAAACTGAGGCACAGCTTCTGATTGGTGCAGGTGCCCCGGAAGCAATAGCCGACAGCCGCATCGGACGTTCGGCTTCCAAAAAATGCCTGAAAACTGGAACACTTCTGGATTCCCATGGGCTGAAGCCAAGGGACTTCCATTCAACTTACTTTTCTTTGCACATGCAAGTCTTTCAATGCTCTCGGCCAGAAGAGGAAGAAGAAAGGGCACGGGTTCAAGGAATTCAAGGAGACCGAGCTGCAAGTGTTTCATATCGCTTTCTTTCTTCTGGCTCAAAATTGGGGGATGCATGGAACGTTTTGTGACACCCGCAGCCCAGATGGCCTCTTTCATGGCCACCGCTCCTGGTTTTGTGGTTGCAGCCTTGGCAGTGGTCTTCCAGGGACCAGGCCCGTTGGCCTCCCCCATTTTCGTATTGAGTCAACATGGGGGGAAGGTCTTCTCCAGGCAGTTGAGAACACTGCATGTCCCAGAAAGAGTTAACTCATGCAAAGTGATGGTCTAGGTCTTGCATGGCATGAGGTCTATCTACACCAGGCACCCCCAAACTCGGCCCTCCAGATGTTTTGGGACTACAATTCCCATCATCCCTGACCACTGGTCCTGTTAGCTAGGGATGATGGGAGTTGTAGTCCCAAAACATCTGGAGGGCCGAGTTTGGGGATGCCTAATCTACGCCATGGGTAGGCAGCCTAAGGCCCGGGGGCCAGATCCGGCCCAATCGCCTTCTAAATCTGGCCCGCGGACGGTCCGGGAATCAGTGTATTTTTACATGAGTAGAATGTGTGCTTTTATTTAAAACTAGTTGAATTAAGCCCATTAATAGTGGGCGCTAGCGGCGGCGATGGGGACCCGAGGCGCTTCCTTCTCCCCGCCTCAGGCGGCCAAGCCACCACCATGGCGGAGCCGCCTGTTGCCGCTGCCCCGCCGGCAGCCCCGGCGACGGCCGCCCTCCCCGCCGCCGCCACGGGCGGCTGAGGCGGGGAGAAAGAAGGGAGGGGGAGAAGCAGCAGCGCGCGGGGAGCGGCCGCCATTGCGGCTGAAGCGGAGAGGTTCAGAGGCTTGCGAAGCGCAAGCGCTTCGCTCGCGCTGCGCTCCAACCTCAGGCTCCTCCTCCTCTCTGCGCTCCAATCTGTGTGTCAGTGGAGCGCATGCGCAGTTGTGATTTCCACTGACACACGGACGGCGGACACAGGGACACAGGGAGATTATTATAGAGGATACATCTCTGGGTTATTTGTGGGGCATAGGAATTCGTCCCCCCCCAATATAGTCTGGCCCCCCATAAGGTTTGAGGGACAGTGGACCGGCCCCCTGCTGAAAAAGTTTGCTGACCCCTGGTCTCCACTTCTATCTCAATTTGTGTGTCAGGGCAGGGATGGAGTCTTGGGGGGAAAGATGTTGTTTTTATTTCTGCCTCCTCTTATCCAGATATTTGCCTGGGAAAGTGCTAAGCTTGCTCTGTTGCGCAAGATCCCTCTCCTGCCCCCAACATTTTTTCTTTCGGTTTTGTAAAATACCACTTTATTTAATCATTCATTTCTGCTTATTTAATTTTTTTCCCGTTTCCCCCCTTAGATAAGCAACATCTTATTTTTTGTTTTGCCACCCATATGTATGTGCTTATTCCGACAATATGCAGCCTGCTTCAACAGCGGAATATATTTAATATGGAGCCTCCTAGTGGTGGTTGGTAAGTCTTTCTGTGTCTGTCCTATGTGACCTGAAATTTTGAGAAATTATATTCATTTATTTATTATTTGAAAATGAGGTGCACCCGGGGGTGGGGGGTGGACAACAGATAAGGTGCTTGGAGAACGTGCCCGATTTCGGAAGTACAGTACACTCCCAAAATAAAACATTGGAAGTTGGGTGCCATTTTGAACCTCTCAGTATCCCCTGCTATGTTTTAAATAAGGTAGTTTTCCATTACTACAAACATTGTGGGATACGTCATGGTGCTTCCAGTTGGATTCTTATTCTGGGATGGCTTCTCCTCAAGCCTACAAGTTTTATCCACCCTCCATTTAATCTGGATTTAGCCTTTCTGGCAGAAATCCAACAAGTATAAAAAAGTCTGTTGCCCATGACCCATTTCTGCTAATAGGCAGATTAAGTCCCTGTCTGTAAGCATTGAGGTTGCTTTCGGTTCTGGTCTCAATGGTCTCAGGAGGAAGGTTAGTGCATATTATTTTACTTACCTCCAAAAGTGGTAGGCCAGCCCTGCTGTTTGCTCAGTCAAGACCCTGAACTACTCAGCAGCTGAAACAAAATAAAAAAATTCCTTCCAGTAGCGCCTTAGAGACCAACTAAGTTTGTTCTTGGTATGAGCTTTTGTGTGCACACTTCTTCAGATACACTGAAACAGAAGTCACCAGACCCTTATACACTGGTACCTCGGGTTAAGCACCTCGGGTTAAGTATATACTCGAGTATAAGCCGACTTTTTCAGCACATTTTTTATGCTGGAAAAGCCCCCCTCGGCTTATACTCTAGTGAGGGTCCCACTTAGCTGTTTGCTACCGCTGCTCGTGCCGCCACCTTCGCTCTGCCAAGCGCAGCTCCTGTGCCTGCCCTTGTGAGTGGCAGAGGCTGTTGTCGGCGGAGGAGGAGGAACGAGCAGCCTGAAAGCAGCCCTTGAAATTTAGAAATTTACCAGTAGCTGCTGCATTTCCCACCCTAGGCTTATACTCGAGTCAATAAGTTTCCCCAGGTTTTTTTTTGTTAAATTAGATACCTTGGCTTATATTCGGGTCGGCTTATACTCTAGTATATACAGTAATTCGTTCTGGAGGTCCGTTCTTAACCTGAAGCACCACTTTAGCTAATGGGACCTCCTGCTGCCGCTGCGCCGCCAGAGCACGATTTCTGTTCTTAGCAGAGTTCTTAACCTGAAGCGTACTTAACCCGAGGTACCACTGTATATAGTGAGAGGGTGGGGAGGGGTATTACTCAGAAGGGTTGTGGTCACTATATATAAGGGTCTGGTGACTTCTGTTTCAGTGTATCTGAAGAAGTGTGCATGCACACGAAAGCTCATACCAAGAACAAACTGAGTTGGTCTCTAAGGTGCTACTGGAAGGAATTTTTTTATTTTGTTTTGACTGCGGCAGACCAACACGGCTGTCTACCTGTACTTAGCAGCTGATTTCCTTTTTGCACCGTCATATATGTAGATATATTTTAACACATCCTTACAGTTTCTCAGTTAAGGTCTGCTATGAGATAACTGACTGTGCAAACAAAACCCCTCCCCACTGGAGTCTCCCATTAATACTTTGCTCTAAAGTTAATTTTGAAGCTTTTTGGGGGGTGTCGATCTCCCAAACCTAGCTCTTCGCATTGTGTTTTGGTTGCTTGCTTGCGTTAAATTTTCAGACGCTCGTCTGTGCAAAGCCGCCTGGCTGTTGTTGAATCTCGCCGAGAAGAGAAGCGGACCTTTGAACTGTGCCGTAATGACCTCTTCATTCTGAATGTGCCCCCCCCTCCAGGAATTGGATCGGTCTACTTCCACGCCACGCTCAGTTTCCTGGGTCAGATGCTTGACGAACTGGCTATACTCTGGGTTTTGATGTGTGCTCTGGCTCTGTGGTTTCCCAGAAGATACCTTCCCAAAATGTTCAGGAACGACAGGTAATGTCTCTTAAGCACTGGCCTTTAAAGAGTGGGATGAATTAACAGCACCAAGCCCATCGCCCCGGAAGAGGGCAGGAGGAACTGTCAAAGATCTTGGCGCTGATGCAAAGTCTGTCTTTTTAGTTTTATTTCTTTCGTTGTTGTTGTTTTTGTTATGCTTTATTTTACTTACATCTGTATGACAAAAACTTAAATTCATTGTTGTCAATAAACTAAATCGTCACCAATCACATAAAGTACAAACATTCCAACAATAAATTTTCTTCCAAAGCGTCAGACCTCCCATCCTTTCCATATTTCATTCATTTTAAACCTGTTGCATAAACTTATCTACTTGTTTGGCAATAAAGTAAAAATGTCTAAGTCCATTTCTTTTTACATAAATTATAGAGGTTGTTCAAATGCTGCTACCGAGTTTAAGCTATTGTATCTGTTCTTGAGGTAATTCTTGAAGACTTCCCAATTTGGAATAAACTCCTGCTTAGGTTTGCCCTTGATCTTTTCAGACAAATTATCTAGCTCAGCATATTCTACATGCTTCATTCGCCACTCTGAACTAGAGGGGATTTTATCGCTTTTCCAGGGCGTAGCAATGAGTCCCCTTGCAGCTCCTGTGGCATATAGAAAGACTTTTCTTACAATCCGGAGAATATCAGGGCCCGTAATACCAAGTAAAAACGAATCTGGTTTTTTAAGAAGAGGTACTTTTAAGATTTTTTTAAAGTTCTAAATATCGTTCCAAAATACTTTGATCTTTTTACACACCCACCACATGTGATACATGGTACCTACTGCCTGTTTCTCCACATCTCCAGCAGGTTTTAGTTTTATTTCTTTCGGGTGCTTCTGTCGATCCCAAGCCTAAGGGACTCTTTTTTAAAAAAAAAATCCAGGGGCCGATTTAAAGCAGCAGTGGGCATCCTCTCCGGAGTCACCACCTGCCTCGCCTTCATTAAGCCTGCCATCAATAACATCTCGCTGATGACGCTGGGTCTCCCCTGCAGCGCCTTGCTCGTCGCAGAGCTGAAAAGGTGGGTGTCTGTCTGTCCCTGTCTGTGGCAAAATAGATCTTCTGCTTGAGGGCAACGTTTGGATGCCTGCTTACCGTTTGGAGGCTAGACTGGCGGCGGCTAGACTGGTGACTGGGAGTGGCCGCTGGGACCACATAACATCAGTCTTGAAAGATCTACATTGGCTCCCAGTACGTTTCCGAGCACAATTCAAAGTGTTGGTGCTGACCTTTAAAGCCCTAAATGGCCTCGGTCCTGTATACCTGAAGGAGCGTCTCCACCCCCATCGTTCAGCCCAGACACTGAGATCCAGCGCCGAGGGCCTTCTGGCGGTTCCCTCCCTGCGAGAAACAAAGCTACAGGGAACCAGGCAGAGGGCCTTCTTGGTAGTGGCGCCCGCCTTGTGGAACGCCCTCCCAGCAGACGTCAAAGAAATAAACAACTATCTGACATTCAGAAAATACCTCAAGGCAGCCCTGTTTAGGGAAGTTTTTAATTTGTGATATTTTAATGTATTTCGCTGTCTGTTGGAGGCTGCCCAGAGTGGCTGGGGGGACCCGGCCAGATGGGCAGGGTATAAAAAAAATTATTATTATTATTATTATTGGAGCGAACACGTTCCAGGCGTGTGATTTACCTGTGGGCAGGGTGGCATTAACACACCTGGAGTTAAGGCACAAAAGAACTGAAATGTTCCCACAGAAATCCCAAGCATCCGGACAGGAGCTGTTTTGGGTGGACGACTTGACAAGGTGATAAATGGTTCTGTAAATTATAGAATTATAATAACTTCTCTCCCTTAGGGTTGCAAATCAAAATATATTGTCACATCGAAGAGGTGGCGCACTGGCGCAGGCTCCCAGTTTGAAAACTGCCATCTGGGCCTTCAAAAGGGGCTGTGATGCTAAGAAGAGGGATTATAATTTTGTAATAATTTATTATTTATACCACGTCCACCCCCCCCCCCAATTTTTAAAAAAATACCGGCTGTAACTGCCTGGCTGTTAGTCTCCATCACTGTCTCATTTATTTGGAAACCAGAAATGTCAGTGGAACTGCACTGGGATGAGAACACCTCGGGCAATGTGGGGAAGTAACACACCCTAACTTACCACCGATCCTTCTTGCAACAGTGTTGTGGGAAAAGTAGGAAGACGAAATCAAAGTGCCGCTTCCCACGGGATCATGGGATCTATGGCATTTGCTCCTGCCATGTGCAATGACGGCCATCAGCTTGGATGCTTCTAAAAGTGGCTTCGAATTTCTGTGGTTGGAAGCCTTAATTTGCTTTTGGCTCATGGCTTTTTGTGGGCCACATGCTTGCTGTGTTTTTAAAGAGTGCTTTTAGACCAGGGGTAGGCAACCTAAGGCCCGTGGGCCAGATGAGGCCCAATCGCCTTCTCAATCTGGCCTGCGGACGGTCCGGGAATCTGCGCGTTTTTACATGAGTAGAATGTGTGCTTTTATTTAAAATGCATCTCTGGGTTTTTTGTGGGGCATAGGAATTCGTTCATTTCCCCCCACAAAATATAGTCCGGCCCACCACATGGTCTGAGGGACGGTGGCTGAAAAAGGTTGCTGACCCCTGTTTTAGATGATGTCCTTGATATTTGTTTTCATGCCATGACCTGCCTTGGGGCAAGGGGGTATATGCAACCGTTGCCCCTAAATGTACAAAGCTTATTGTCTCTGAGTTTTGTTCAGTTCTTACTTAATCTTGGGTCAGATGTCCTTCCATTGCTGTGCTTTTAATGATCTCCTGGGCTTGGCTTTCAGATGCGACAATGTGCGAGTGTACAAGCTGGGTCTATTTTCTGGCCTCTGGTGGACTTTGGCGCTTTTTTGTTGGATCAGCGACAAAGTATATTGTGAGATCTGGTCGTCCTTCAACTTCCCATATCTGCACTGCGTATGGTGAGTCCATCGTGTTCGGATTCCAGTCCTTGCCGCAATTCCTACCCTCCATTTCCCGGTGTCACATCTTGTCCTATCTGATGGATGAAGAGACTATATAGAAGACTCCGACCACCCTTCAGCAACGTGGTGCCCGCCTCCCC
Organism: Darevskia nairensis; assembly: GCA_034642065.1. NCBI lineage: Eukaryota > Metazoa > Chordata > Lepidosauria > Squamata > Lacertidae > Darevskia > Darevskia nairensis. Next base: position 1,867,712 of record JAWWNI010000439.1, read on the forward strand.
GATTCCCCCCAGCCCCACACATTGGAGGGCACCATGTTTGTTAAAGCTGGTCTGAGTTCTCAGTGTAGTTGGTGAAGCCTGATCCAGACACTACAGGCGTTCAACTCTGTTGTTTTTACAAAAATGTGCGTTGGGAGTGAAAAAAAATGTTTTGTTGCCCTTAATGTTGGATTTGCATTTCTAAGGAAACAGCCCTGTGCTCGGGGCAAAGGGCATCTTTTGCCTGCCTAAGGTCCCAGGTTCAGTCCCTGACATCTCCTGCTTCAGCCTCATGGTGTATCACCAGCTAAACATCGTGATAAAGTGATACATCATGGTGCCAAAAAGGAAGGAGTGCGTGGCACCAGGGCAAAACTGCTGCTGCTCCCGCCAGTGCCCGGCCTGTGGAGGGAGGAGCCCCGGCCTCACAACAACAACAACAACAACATTATTATTGTTGCCTTCTCAGTAGTGGCGCCCGGCCTGTGGAACGCCCTCCCATCAGAGGTTAAAAGGATCAACTACTACACGACATTTAGAAAACACCTGAAGGCAGCCCTGTTCAGGGAAGTTTTTAATCTGTGATAATGTATTTTAATGTTTGCTGGAAGCCGCCCAGAGTGGCTGGGGAGACCCAGCCAGATGGGCGGGGTACAAATAATAAATTATTATTATTATTATTATTATTATTATTATTTATTTATTTATTTATACCCCGTCCATCTGTCTAGGTTTCCCCAGCCGCTCTGGGCGGCTCCCAACAGAATATTAAAAACACGATAAAACGTCAAACATTAAACAGGGCTGCCTTCAGATGTCTTCTAAAAGTCATTTAGTTGTTTATCTCCCTGACATCTGGCGGGAGGGCGTTCCACAGGGCGGGCGCCACCACCAAAAAGGCCCTCTGCCTGGTTTCCTGTAACCTCACTTCTTGCAGGGAGGGAACCACCAGAAGGCCCTCGGAGCTGGACCTCAGTGTCCGGGCAGAACGATGGGGGTGGGTTAAAACCCCATCGCGATCTTTTCTGTTCTGTACCTTCAGGTACTGAAGAGCCAGTGTGGTGAAGTGGTTAAGAGCGGTGGACTCGTAATCTGGGGAACCGGGTTCGGGTCTCCGCTCCTCCACATGCAGCTGCTGGGTGACCTTGGGCTAGTCACACTTCTTTGAAGTCTCTCAGCCCCACTCACCTCACAGAGGGTTTGTTGTGGGGGAGGAAGGGAAAGGAGAATGTGAGCCGCTTTGAGACTCCTTCGGGTAGTGATAAAGTGGGATATCAAATCCAAACTCTTCTTCTTCTTCTTCAGGCACATCCTCATTTGCATCGCCGCTTACCTGGGCTGCGTGTGCTTCGCCTACTTCGATGCCGTCTCGGAGATCCCTGAGCAGGGCCCGGTCATTAAGTTCTGGCCCAGCGAGAAGTGGGCTTTCATTGGGGTCCCTTACGTCTCCCTCCTCTGCGCGCACAAGAAATCGCCCCTGAAGATTACATGATGGCGACGGTTCTAACATGCAGGAGGAGGGACCCAAGAACGACACCTGCACGTTTCTTCCTCTCTCTCTCTACAAACTGCGGTTCTGCAAAGGGAACCCCGAGGATGTAGCTGCGTCTTCCCTGCCTCCCACCCCAAGCAAAATTCTTAGGAGTGAACAGCAACGGCGTCTCTTTTTGCACCCCTTCTCTGTGGTTTTGGCAGATCTGGAGTCCCCCCCCCCCACTAGAAGTCTGAATTATAGTGCTGGCAACGTTTTGCCACATGCGTTTTGCATAGCGTTTTCTAGCTGGAACTAGACATCGTGGGAGATGTGAAATTGCTGTTGAAAAGGCACCAAGCCAGGATCGCCATCTCCTTTTCCCCCTTCCTCAGCCACCTCCCCCCCTGTAATGTGCGGCATCTTCCACGATTGAACTCTGCCTCCCTTTTAATTGGCTGCCAGCTGCTCTTGCAGGGCGGGGGCGCTCAGAATGCTCTGACATCACAGCATGTCAGCTTTGACAATGTCATGCAGGGGGAGGCAGCCGCCACGCGATTTCCCATAAAGTCCAGCTCCTGACAAACCTGCCCCCCCCCGGTCAACTCTGAGAGAGTAAATAATAAATACAGGCAATCTTTCGTTGTGAAGTAACCACAGGATCCAGCTGTTACTGATCCAGCTGCTTTTGAAAGGTTTGCTACCATTATGGCCTCTCTTGCAGACTTGGGAGTTTATTTATACCGACAGCTTCTTCAAGGACGAAATATCTTTCTATCCAGTCCGGCCAGAAGCTGTTGGGGTGTTTTTTGGGGAGGGTGGGGCAGGGATTCACAAGGAAATACATTTTGAGAAGCCGGCTTTTCTTCTCAGTTGCTTGATTTAGTAGTTTGTAGGCTTAACACTGAGGCTGTTCTGCTCTAGGTCTCCTCCTGTTGTACTGTGGTCAGCTCATTCTCCCCGGGCAAGAGCATTGCCAACTTACGAACGGCAGCTGGGTCTGTGCTGTGAACCTTTCCCTTGTTGATTTCTGCAGATGAGCCTGCTGCTAACGGCACAGGAACAAGCCAGCGTAGGTTCCCCCTGCCTTGTCCATTGCCCCCCCCCCTTACTTGGCAAGTGGATTATCAAGTGGCCATTAGTTGCCACTTGAAGGAAAAAATACAAAACTCACCTGTATCTATTCAGAGGAAGTGGCCTTTTCCCACTTATCAATTAATCATTTATTTAAACGGTCACAGACCAGCTTCGATTCACACAGCAATCAAATAATAGAACATGTGAAAGATACAAAGAACATTACAAGTAAATCATCAGTTTAAAATTTGAGAACCTAAATTAAACTCAGATGTTTGCATGCCCCCACTAGTTTCCTTTAAGAAGTTCTTGTTTCCTGCGTTTAATAGCAAATACACAAAATTTAGCTACATTAATCGTAATTTCAGGATCCTTATCATCTGCCAAGGCTCTTAGACGTTGGAAATCAGATTCGTTCTTAGACTTTTGTAAAACCGGTGAGATGTAGGTCAACCGCAGATCCTTGCAGAAACTACAGTATAACAGTACGTGTGAATTTGTTTCTACTTCCAACGAGCCGCAAGGTCAGATACGTGCCTCATAAGGTTTGCCCTCATATCTGCCCTGCAACAGGGCAGAAGGAAGAACATTGAATCTGACATTAGTTGCCACTTGAAGGAAAAAATACAAAACTCACCTGTATCTATTCAGAGGAAGTGGCCTTTTCCCACTTACCTTTTTGTGATGTTCATCTCCCGGGCTTCCACAGAAGGTCTTGAACTTGTGCAAATTCGCAGTTGCCCCCTTGGATCCTGCTCTGAGGCTGGCGGTGTGGAAGATCCCTCGTGAGAGACGCCTCCAGTCCATTGGCACGACTGCATCTCTCAACCACCATTTTAAGCAGAGCTGTGGCACTTGGTGCTGGAGGTGGTTTGGCAGAACCAGTGGGTTGGGGGTCCCGGGACAGATCTCTTTCTCCCCCCCCCCCCCCCCGCCTCCTGAACCTTCCCCAGTTGGAAAGCTGGCTGCCCTTAGACATTTGTCAACGACCGGCTGCTTTTCAAGTTATCGCAGCAGAAATCTGGGTTGAGTTGGCAACGGAACTGGAGGAGAGTTCTCTTTATAAGGTTGGGCCTTTGAGGGCCGTGGGAATAAGGTATTCAATATTAGTCCTGCTCAGAGCTGCCCCATTAAAACGAATTGGTATTACTAACTTAGGCCCATTCATTTCAATGGGTCTACTCTGCGTGAACTTAGCTGGGCTGGAAAATGAGATGGCAGGTTAAAAGCTCTAAATGCATGGCAATCTCTCCTTCCATTGAGAGATTTGAATTGCAAGATCTAAGAATGAACTAAGAATGAACCCTCAGATTCCGATCCACTTGCTTGAGCTCTGAGCTTCATCCTTATTATTTGGGGTTGTTTGTCAATCTATGACAACCAGCAGACTAAAAAAAACACTGTTAGGTGATTGTGGGCAAGAAAGCAATTAACCAATTAAACACTTTGTTATTAACATATAATTAACATATATATATATATATATACATATATATCATGATGCACACTTTTATGGCTGCTGTTTCTGTCGAGACATCTTGGCCTTGGTTTTTAATAGATTAATCCCCACCAATGAAATGAGACGTTAAAACAAATAAAAAAATAAAATCCACATTTAGCTACCGGTAATTGTGCCCAAAGTACTGATTGAAATGAAGATGGCTTCATTATCCCACCTTCAGTTCCTTTTTGGTAGCAACTGAATAATGCATTGAGTTCTTGGAAAGAGATTAATGTAACAATAAGCCACCAGATTTTTGAAAAACCGATTTACCTTTTAATCTGCATTTAAATCCCCGGCTCTTTGCGAGCAAATAAATGAACTCGGAAAGGTTGAAGTTTAGCTGTCAAATCTGGGGTTTTTTTGCCACATGTTGCCATGACAGAAATTTAGAGAGTGCTCACGCAGAGAGCACTAATATTCTGGCACCTGTTTTAGTTTTAAGGAGGTTGCTGTTTCGTTTCAACAACAGCGAAGACTGTGGTTCACAAGCTGAATTCATGAAAGCTGTTTCAACTTTCAGGACAACGTAATGCAAATGTTGCATGAGCCATTGGCGCAATCTGTAACATCTGATCAGAAAGCATGATGATTAATTTAGGCCTGAGAGAATCTAGCTGCTTTGGAGAGAGAGTACAAGTGTCCGACATACTTTTTTAGGATCCCAACTCCAGGTATAACATACCTTGTTCTAAACTGCATTCTAACCAAATTTTAGCATTTTTAAATTTTACCCACCTCCATATAATGCTTAATGACAAACCAGTTTTAACGTTGTGGAGGTGCTTCCTGCCTTCTCCCTTCACAAGGACTAGGAAACGGGGCCAGGTAGCCTTCCAATTAACCATAGTTTCCTGTTTTGTCCAAACCAGGGAAAATTATGGTTTAACACTTTGAAGGGGATATTAAACCACCATTTGAAGCTGGCTTCAACCCCTGGCTTGGGCAGAAGCTACTCACTAACCACAGTTCCCAGGTTCCAACAAAGAGCAGTGGAAGGTGGCTTGGTTTGTTTTCTGATGTACATAAAAGTCCGCGCTCATTGAGCTTATTAAGCTGAGATATGGTCCCTCTAACTAAATAAGCTGAGAGCTCAAGCTTGATTTCTGCTGGGTCACCTAACTGACCCAGGTGATACCTCCATGTTTTGCTGTGACAGGACCATGGTTTACCTCATTGTTGGATGTGTGGTATTGGCACATGGGGCAGACTCTCCCACTTCTGGCTCAGAAAACTCACGGCAAGGCCCATTTCAAACCAAAAGGCTTTATCACTGGCTGACCCCAAAAGATTTTCATGCAGAAGAGCCTAGATAGGAATGTGCACCCCTTGTTCCTATTTCTTTTCTTTGCACTTCTCTTTGCTCCAATTTATTTGATGTTTATTAGGGTTTTCAGGGTACCACCTTCTGTCTTTGTTTTTTGTTTATTAAAAAAAGGCTTAGGAAATTTGTGCTAATACTCCAGTACAGTGTTAACCTTCAACGTGTCTTTTGTTTTTCTGCTGGTGTTAAAATACATACACACACATACCAAATACCATGAATTGCTTAAGGACTTGGCGTGACTCATGGGATGGCACCACTTGGCAAGAATGCAACCTGGCTAGCGTTTTAAAATTGAGCAAGTTTCTATGTAAAACCTAGCAAGTTTTTAATTCCTTTGTGTATGATTTAGTAAAATGTTCAGTGTTAAATCTTCTTCACTGTGTACGGCAATAAAATATTTCCTTTGGAACGTCTCTCTGAAAAGAATGGGTTTAATAGAGGCTGTGACGGAAAGAACCATTAGTAATTTCCATTGCCATCTATAGAACAGGGAAGCCTAGTGTGTTGCCTGTTTCTGTAGCCTGAAACAGGCTGAAATGTATCTTCTTCTTTGGCGATTCCTCGTAGCCGAGTAAGATGGTCTTCCATGAACACGGTTTTAACAGTGAGTCCGTAAGTGACTGTGGAGGCCAATTCTGCATCCAGACATCCTTCCACAGTGGGGACATTGGTTTCCAGGCGGGAGTTGATCATGGCGTGGATTTGCCAAGCGTGCCTTCCTCTTAGCACGTTTCTCCCTTGCGTCCTGAGTTCGAGTGTCTTCCAAGCCCATAACACCTTTGGTAAAGGCTGTTCTCCAACTGGAGCGCTCGCAGGCCAGTGTTTCCCAGTTGTCAGTGTTTATACTACATTTTTTAAGATTTGCCTTGAGAGAGTCTTTAAACCTCTTTTGTTGACCACCAGCATTACGCTTTCCATTTTTAAGTTCGGAATAGAGTAGTTGCTTTGGAAGGCGATCATCAGGCATCCAAACAACATGACCAGACCAACGAAGTTGATGCTGAAGAATCATTGCTTTATCACTGGTGATCTTTGCTTCTTCCAGTACACTGGCATTAGTTCGCCTGTCTTCCCAAGTGATGTGTAAAGTTTTTCGGAGACACTGTTGATGGAATCTTTCGAGGAGTTGGAGATGGCTTTTATAAGTGGTCCATGTTTCACAAGCATATAGTAAGGTTGGTAGTACAATAGCTTTGTAAACAAGCATTTTTGTTTCCCTGTGAATGTCCCGATCCTCAAACACTGTACTTCAATTGGGAGAAAGCTGCACTCGCAGAGCTCAGGCGATGCTGGATTTCGGCATCAGTGTTGGCCCTTGTGGAAAGATAACTGCCCAGGTAGGCCAAAATGTATATAGTTCTTCTCTCTGATATAGCAGGTGTCCTTTCCATTATAGAGAAATATAGTATTTCGAGCAGTATTAATGGAGGCAACTGCAGAGGGGTCAGGCAGAGGTTACCAATAGGTTTGTAGAAAGCTCTGCACTTATTATTTTTTCTGCAAAAGGAAAATAAATTACTTTCTGTAAAAGTCGCATTTTTTTCAGTATTTGGAATTTTGCTTTCAGACTTTTAATTTTGATCCACTTTGGAACTGGGGAAGGCTGGTTGGGAATTGTGAAAAAGTGGAGAGGGAAAGAATAAACATGTGGATGAGCAAACATTGCCAGAACTTTTTCAAACTTATTTTTTTAAAGGAGTCAAATTCCTCATCCCTGGAAGCCTGCCTTGGATTTGTAACCCTTGGGAAAAATGTTTCATCTGCTTCCTTGAGGACTAGAACCCTGTTCATATTTGGTTTTTTTATAAAATTAACTATGAGAAGTTAACCTTTTACTCTGCTTTCTTAAAAGTACATTCCAGTATCTGGGACTTACTTAAAAGGAAGCACGTTTTAAGATTGAAGCCAAAACATCCATTCTGGTCTCGGAGAGGCACGGCGATTGCTCCTAGAACCTGTGTCCCGATGTCCTCACAGGCTACGTGCCAATTTAATGCAAAGCGTTCCTCAAAATTCGTATGTTGTGGTTTGCTGTATCAGTGCAACTCTCCTGCTGGAAGAGGTCTGCCAATCTGAGGTGAGCAGAGGGCAGGCACAAAGTCTCTCTGTGTGTGCATGAAAAAGAAGAAAAGCAGAATACATTGGGACAGGGTAGTCTTCACAGTATTAAGTTCTGAATTGCTTCCAAAGCTTACAGATCCTCTATGGATATTATTCTAAAATGTGCATGCAATGTACGAACAGACACATATGAAGCATCTTTTGATCACGGAGCAGCTCTGTTTTTACTTTGGCCTTATTTTCTCCAGGTGGTACCTTAAGAGCTCAAAGGCTTGGGCATTTCCCCCCTCTTTAGGTGACTGGCACTCTGTCCTCCATATTGCAACTGGTGGTTGTGGTTAACCCGTCTCACTTCCCAAAGCCATTTTGTCATAGGGCAAGGAAAGTTGCTGTTTGAACATCACAACTCCAAAGGCCTTTCGGCTGCATGAGAAGCACGTTTCCGAGCACAATTCAAAGTGTTGGTGCTGACCTTGAAAGCCCTAAATGGCCTTGGTCCAGTACACCTGAAGGAGTGTCTCCACCCCCATCGTTCAGCCCGGACACCAGGGTCCATCTCCGAGGGCCTTCTGGTGGTTCCCTCATTGCGAGAAGCCAACTTACAGGGAACCAGGCAGAGGGCCTTCTCTGTGGTGGCACCCGCCCTGTGGAACACCCTCCCTTCCCATGTCAAAGAGAAAAACAACTATCAGACTTTTAGAAGACGTCTGAAGGCAGCCCTGTTTAGGGAAGCTTTTAATGTTTGATGAATTATTGTATTTTAATATTTTGCTGGAAGCTGCCCAGTAATATTATTATTATTTGTGTTGTTCTTTGGATTCTGGCTAGTTTAAAGGTATTAATAATGGGATCCAGGTGGCGCTGTGGGTTAAACCACAGAGCCGAGGGCTTGCTGATCAGAAGGTCGGCGGTTCGAATCCCTGCGATGGGGTGAGCTCCCGTTGCTCGGTCCCAGCTCCTGCCCACCTAGCAGTTCGAAAACACGTCAAAGTGCAAGTAGATAAATAGGTACCGCTCCGGCGGGAAGGTAAACGGCGTTTCCGTGTGCTGCTCTGGTTCGCCAGAAGCGGCTTAGTCATGCTGGTCACATGACCTGGAAGCTGTACGCCGGCTCTCGGCCAATAAAGCGAGATGAGTGCGCAACCCCAGAGTCGGGCACGACTGGACCTAATGGTCAGGGGTCCCTTTACCTTTACCTAATAATGGGACAAGCATCACACACACACACACACACACACACACACACACACACACACACACACAGAGAGAGAGAGAGAGAGAGAGAGAGAGAGAGAGAGAGAGAGAGAGAGAATGGGAGTGGGGAGAGAGAATACAGTTTCACAGATGTATTTGGCTTTCCCAGACCCTCCAAGTGTCCCTGTTTTCCAGGGACAGTCCTGGATTTACAGACGCTACCCCAATTTCTGATTTGAGTGCCCCACTTTTCCTTACTTAGGACATCCTTATTTTCATTGGAGAAATGCTGGAGGATATGATTTCCTTTATGAAGTACAGTGGTCCCTTGGTTCTTAAACTTCATCCGTTCCGGAAGTCCGTTCCAAAACCAAAGCGTTCCAAAAGCAAGGCGCGCTTTCCCACAGAAAGTAATGCAAAATGGATCAATCCGTCCCAGACTTTTAAAAACAACCCCTAAAACAGCAATTTAACATGAATTTTACTCTCTAACGAGACCATTGATCCATAAAATGAAAGCAATAAGCAATGTACTGCAGTCACACAGTCAATCCATCAGTAGCTGAAATGGATTCCACACAGTCAACACAAAAACAAAACAAAAAGAGCAGTAAAAACAAAGACGCAAAATAAATAGCAAAAACAGACAGACCTCAGCGTAACACTCAAAACGTAACACTCAAAACGAAAGTGTTACACTCAAAACGGAGCACGTTCAGCTTCTGAAAAAAGTTCACAAACCGGAACACTTCCTTCCGGGTTTGCAGTGTTTGGGTTCCAAGTTGTTTGAGTACCAAGGCGTTTGAGAACCAAGGGACCACTGTATCTCTGTCGGAGAGAATTGGGGAAAACCTCTCACTGTGGCATTTACTTCCACACGGGGGCAGCATTGACCTAACAGTGTGAACTTAATGCAGGCAAGCAACTCTGCAGAACCTTGCCAGCATCTCACAAAGAGGTTTCTCCATAGCAAAGAAGTGGAACTATTTTTTCTTTTAAAAACACCTGCCTCTATTACTTGAAATTCACTAAGGTATGCTTACAATACGTTTGACGGCTGAGATTCCTGCACTGCGGGGCGGGGGTGGTCTAGATGACACTCGGTGTCCCTTCCACCTCTATGATTCCATGACTTTGACATGGGACTTTCCTGGACCTACTGCTCCCCCCCCAGCTTGCCCCAAGCTGATCCTGAGGCTGTGAGGTGTAGTGTGAGGAGCTGCAGCTGTAGGCCACAGTGGGCAGAAATCAAGGAACCCCCCCCCTTGCCTGAGCCAATGTAGTCCTCTTGATTGAACCCAAAGTTAGTCACCCTTACGTGTGATGATGACGACGACATACCAACATTTGGGGGGGGGGAGGCTGCAAAATAGCTGAGCCAATAGGAGTTTTCACCTATGCCACTCACAGATATTGTAAATTTAGGACCACTAGGGCAGATTTACCTGGGTCTAACGTGGCCCCCTCCCCATTGTTTGGGTTTATTTTTTCGTTTATTTTTTGTTGCCGAAAGGTTTGCCTGCTTTGGGGGGGACCCCTGCTCTTTTCTATTGTTTTGGGGTGTGCTTAGGTGTTTTGCCTGTTTTGGGGCTGTGGTCCTGAGCACTGCGGATTTTTCCTCCTGTGAAAGTGCCCACGACAGTTTCTTTGACGTTTTAAAGGTTCCCCTGGGCCTTAAAAATGTTTGGGCACCTCTTGCAAGTGCTTGGACTAAAAAGAACAACCCAATGTTTTTTAAAGGTCCATTGCCCAATTAATTACGGACGCTTAAAAATAATAATCAAGAATCTGATTCTCCAACTAAGCATTGTAACTGCAGCTTAAATATTGCAGCCCTGCATTAAATTAATTACTTGAGGAACTGGAAGACTTGTTCTCTGTGTCTATGTATGTTTTGGCATTTGTCTGCCTTGCTTTCAATGGTACTGTGGCGCTCAATAACTCTTCCACCCCCTTCCCTCAGAAGCGCCAGCCCATTCTGTACCTTGCGCAGAGCTGCCCTGGTAAGAGGTTTAAGGATATATAAAGACGCTTGCATCAGGTTCCTGCCACTGAGAGGTGTCTGGCTCCATGCAAGAGCTGCTCACAAGGTGGACGGCACATGCCTTCTCCCTGTGCATGTCTGTGCGTGAGAAAGAGGGCTCTGCGTTAATGAAACAAGCTTTACCTCGGATCTTGCTTGAGCCAGACAGAGAGGGCAGCTCCATCTGCATTCCTCCCAGTTCTCTGTGCTGTTATCTCAGCCGATTCCGTTTCCTACCGACAGGTGTTGATAAATTTCCTTGCAAACGAAACTGTATGGAATGGAAAAAAGCTTCTTTGCCCAATGTGGTGGGTGATTGCACAGAGTCGCTCAGTCGGGAGGGGGAACGTCAAACTGTGTCTGCAGCCCAAAGGATGTGAAAACCAGCAGAGTCGGATGCTGTGATTTGTAACTGGCAATTGTGCCACACAGACATCGCACCGAGTAATTTCTGGTCCATTTTGCACCAAGGAGACGCTTCTGCAAATTACGCGAGTGCATGCTAAAGTTCGTTGTGAGAGTAAAGCCTTTACAGTGAAATATTAGGTATGTCTATTCAGAAGCAAGTCCAGAGAGATCTGCTCCCAGGGGGTTGCTGTTCCAGTCCGTCCACTAGCCATTTAAGTCCATAGAGCCTACGTTGTGTGGGAGTAAGTCAAAATGACCTCCGTGTGTGACTTGCTTCAGAGTAGACATACATAGAACTGCGCTGCTACTTCTGTGTGTAATCTCTTACATAATTTGCTCACTTATTTTCCTACTTGCCTGCACCCATCAATCATTTCCTTCTTTATTCCCACTTAAATGATGAATGCCTTATTTGCTACTTGGGTGCATAGCAACCGGATTGCTTTATCTGTTTTATTTAAACACCAAGCTTCGAAGGAGAATAGGTCCCCTGCTATGTATTCCCCCTGACCCCCAAATCTTGGCACACCACCCTCTCAGTCCCCCAATGCTTTTCTTTTCTTTTCTTTCTTTTTCATTCTCTCCCTCTCTCTTTCTTTGTCTTGATCACTGTTGGCGCATATTCTGATAGGATAGCTCAGTCGGCAGAGCATGAGACTCTTAATCTCAGGTTGTGGGTTCGAGCCCCACATGGGGCAAAAAATTCCTGCACTGCAGGGGGTTGGACTAGATGACCCTCGTGGTTCCTTCCAACTCTATACACTTCTAGGATTCTCTATATATGGTTAAGGCTTATGACTCTGTGTATAGTCTGTGTGTCCCAGCAGTGAGTTGATTCAAGTGTTTGGAACAACTGATCGCAAAGAGAGGAAAGTTCTTCCTGCCTGGGTTGATTCACATGCTTATCGGACCCCCTCAAATACTCTCCTCATATCACAGGCCTTGAATAAACAATATGTTTGCTGAATATGTACCTCTTTACCTTGGCTTTAGACACTTGAGGTGCGTATTTTTAGGACCCACCATATACCTATTTTTGTTTGCTTTTAACACTGTAGCTGCAAGAATGGGTGCTAAGGTACACAACAATAGAGTTTGCCAGAGAATGTACCACTGAACATGTAAAAATGGATAAAACACATATGCTGAATTGTTAAGAAGCCGGAAACAACACTATAATCTCTTAGCTCATCTATTTTTTTAAAAAAAACCTCATCTTTGTAATAATTGCACATCAATTTTTGTACAGTAACAGATCCAGGCACGAGATTGAAATTGGCAAAGGAGCTTAGCTAACCCAGTGATGTACACGTCTTACAATAATGAGCTGTAGTCCTCTTCCTTAGTCAATTCCCCCCCCCCTTACAACCTCTTGCAAAACGCTTCAGTTCCTGCTATGAGTTGCCATCATGACACACTGCCGACTTTAAACCACTAGATTCCCTGCATGTGCCCTTGAGCACACCTGCCGCTAAACACAGAAATGCTGGCACACTCCCACATGAGCCTGACGCGGTCTTCCTGGCACCTTCCAGATGCTAATCTGGGTGAGATAGGGCTGCTTTTTTGAGGGGCTAAATTTCCTTCGCTGAGACTCTCTGCCTTCTGTCTGCTGCCAGTGTGGTGTAGTGGTTAAGAGCGGTAGACTCATAATCTGGTGAACTGGGTTCGCGTCTCCGCTCCTCCACACGCAGCTGCTGGGTGACCTTGGGCTAGTCACACTTCTCTGAAGTCTCTCAGCCCCACTCACCTCACAGAGTGTTTGTTGTGGGGGAGGAAGGGAAAGGAGAATGTGAGCCGCTTGGAGACTCCTTTGGGGAGTGATAAAGCGGGATATCAAATCCAAACTCCTCCTCCTCTTCTTCTTCTGCCTGCCCTCTGTCCTCCATTAAGGCTTCCAGGAAAAGCCTTTACCAGGAAGCCTTGTGGGGCAGGCTGCAAGAGAAGCTTAAGGGTGGCAGAGCAGCCTTGCGCTAATAAGGTATTTTGATAGGTATTTTGACTGTTGACCAGCTGAAGCCATGAGCAGGAAGTGGGCACTGTGGGAAAACCAAGCTCTTTGAGCACCGAGACCCCCTTGGCTACCTAGACACGCAGTTGCTGGACTTTCGAGGGACCACTTGATTCAGAAAACAAAAGCATCTTGCCGAGAGAATACCGTATGACTTCCTTGCTGCTAAGCAGCTTTAATCTAAAAATATCTAGGTCCGAAGTTGCTGCAGCGATAATTGGAAATGTACCAATTTAAATCTTGGTGATGTGTTTGGTGCGATGACAACTATCTCTGGGGCGAGAGCTGTGTCGCGAACAGTACAGGGGCAGAGCCCATAAAAGGAACCTGGTGCCAATCTCCCTCCAGCAAAGTTATAAATAAAGTTTATATATTTAAGACACATTGCTCCCCTGCCCAAAGAAGCCTAGGGTTTGTTAGGCTTGCTGGGAACTGTGGCTCTGTGTGGGGCAAACTATGGTTCCCAGGGTTCTTTGGGAGGTGGAGTTGGAGGAGAAAAAGAAAACACAGCCTTGTTTAGGTCGCTCACTTTTTAAATTTGTTCATTTATTTCCACACTTATATGATTTAAGTTACACAAGGTGCCTTATGAGGAGTTACAGTAACACAGAGTAGCTGTGGAAAAGTGTACACAAGTCACAATAATTAAAATTCAGTACTTATAGTGAAGAAATACATTCAGAAGAATATTTCTGCAACACTTATGTACAAATAAGAGCTTTCACACTATGTACAAATTTTTATTCACAGATAAAATACTGATTCATTTGTCCCATTTTCATTCGAGGAATAGCAATAAATAAATTCACATAAAAATAAATTATTATTTTGGGGCTGCATATATTAATTTCTTTTTTAAAAAACAAAACAAAAGACAATTGTTTAAAATAAGTAAATATTTAGCAGCTTGAAATCAATACTCTCCCCCTAAGTAACAAAGGAAATGTGGGGTTTTTGCTTGGGGTTTTTAAAAAATACTCTATTAAAAAAATAATATATGATTGTCATTCATAATGTTTTATCAATGTTTTCACAATCAATGGCTGATCTTGAGAAAGTGCAAATTTGTTACTGAACTGCAATTTACAGGATACTTATTCAGAAGTAGATCTGACGTATGTAGATTATTCTGGAGAAGGTAATTTGCAAACTGCAGTAGTGGAACGACACAGGTACAGCTTTCCAGGTCATTCCCCCAATGACTAAATGTGATGTTGGAGGCTTTTGCAATATTAATGTCTGAAATCAACTTAAAAACAAAAAAATTTGCTATCAAGGTGGTAATCTGAACTTGGGAGAATCAAATTTTTGGAATTACACCAGAGAAGGACTGCACGGAACATTTGCTTTGTATGAAGAAAGTCGAAGGTTCAATCCCTGGGATCTCTTGTTAGGGCTAGGGAAGAAACTCTAAGAAGGTGCAGCCAGCTAGCAGAGACAGTACTGAGCTAAATGGACCAATGGTCTAACTCTGTGTAAGGCAAGCTGCCTAGGTTGGTGGGCCATGTTTCTACATTGAGTGCCACTATCTACAGAACACCAGCAGCCTTCAGAGGTCCTCTGCGGTGCTGTTAGCAACCCGTTTTTTCACATCAGAATGATGTGATCCTTCAGAAGTCTAAGGTAAAAAAGGTAAAGGACCCCTGGACGGTTAAGTCCAGTCAGAGGTGACTCTGGGGTGCAGCGCTCATCTCGCTTTCAGGCCGAGGGAGCCGGCGTTTGTCCACAGACAGCTTTCCAGGTCATGTGTCCAGCAGGACTAAACTGCTTTTGGAGCAACGGGACACTGTGGCAGAAACCAGAGCGCATGGAAATGTCGTTTACCTTCCCGCCACAGAGATACCTATTTATCTACTTGTTACTTAGTGTCTGCATCTAACAGTGCAACCCTATACAGGTCTATTCAGTCGCACTGAATACAACGTTGCACTGTTACGGTCGCCTGGTCTGCACAAGGGTTTCTGCTTGCCAGCTGTGCTCTCCCAAACTCCACAGCTGTTTGTAGGGTAGCGGCGGCGACAGAAGCACACAGAGGGAGAGGGAACCACAGAGGGAACCACAACTGTGCCAGCGCCGCTACTGCAAGTTTTTAGTCAAGTCTGGCTCACGGGTCTCACTTCCAGGTAAGTGGATACAGGATTGCAGCCCAAGTGTGTGTGTTCAAATGAAGCTGAAGCATGTTTGGGCGCAAGTTCCATTGGGGTCCATGCGCTTTACATGCAAGCTGAATGTGTTCCTGTACACGAGAAATCTGCACTTAACACCTAACATCTAACCATTTCGAACTCAATTCAAAATCGCCATCTATATCCATTCAAGTGACCATCACTAGATAAGCTTTTCCGTCTGCATGCAAGGAAAACCTCACTTGTATTACGGCTCTGATGGGAATGTCGGTACTAGTTTAAACTAGCTGGAGCTGAAGCACTCAGGGGACATTTTATTTTTAACTACAGAAGGACCAGAAATTTGCAGAGAAAGCTATCAAGAGCGAAGCACCACTTAAATCTTGCTGATGCTTCTCAAAGCAGGAACTGCAGCACTTTACAATGGCGATGTGAAATTCAACCAAGCCTATTCTATCAGAAGTACTACTTTCTGTAATCTATAAAGGATCTCAGGCATACCTGACTGTGGAGTTTTGAAAAGCATGCAGTCATCTCACTGATATTAAAATGTCCAAGAAAGTGTTAAAAGTATTGGGCAAAGTCCTGGATTAATTGAAGTCAGCCAGATGTTTCATAACTACACAGAATTAGATAGCGCCGGGGCTGTTGTGCACTCTGCGCTAAAAAAAAGTTTTAATTAAGTGCCTATATATATATATATATATATATATATATATATATATATATATATTCTGAGAAGGGTCAAAGAGTTACTAAGAGAAGAGAAGCTATACTCCTACTGTTGGATACTGTATCTCCATTCTGGTTTCTGAGATTGTCTACACTTTCAGTGGTCTAGGCCCTGATGGAGTTACTCTTCCCATTGTGTCTTATGCCTTGACAGCACTATGGGGGTAAATCAGGGCACAAATACCGTGTTTCCCCTATTTTAATACGTGCTCATAAAGTAAGCCATAGGAGGGTTTTTTTAAAATTGAGAGAAATAAGATGTACCCCGAAAGTAAGCCATGGTGCGGCCATTGTCCCCTCCTGTGTAGCCTCCTCAGCCCCTCCTGCGTGTGCAGGGAGCCAGCGGACCAGCGAGAGGCGCGCGGGGGGGGGGGAAGGCTACTTTTGCCGAAGTTCTCCCCCCCCCCCGTTCCTGACACGGGAGATCAAAAGGGAGAGGTGTGGGGGTAAAAAGACTCCTGTTCCTGGCAAGCCGGGAGACCAAAAGGGAGGGGGGGAAATGCCTCTTCCTGTTCCTGACACGTGGGGAGCAGCAAACCAGCGAGAGACGCGGGAAGAAAAGGCGCCTCTTGACGGAGTTCTGCAGCCTGCTTCTGGCGTGCAGGGAGCCAGAAAGCGAGAGGTGGGGGGGAAAAAGACTCGTCTCTCCCTGCCGGAGCTCGGTAAGCACTGACGACTGAAGATAAACACTTCCCGTTTAGAAACAATAACGACTGAAGATGCGGTAAACACCAGTAAGAAGGAACCCTGTTGGGAACTTGGCGCTTTGATGCTTATCTCCTTCCCTCCCTCATCCTGTTTATTTGCTTTGCCCAAGGATCGCCTCGCTCCTCCTCCGTGGTTTGTTGGCTGGAGGTGGGAGGATTTTTTTAAAATCTGCTGTACCTTAGCACTTTAAGCAATCAAAGAATACCTCCTGTTAAAACCCCCTCTGCTTCTCTCCCCCCCAGCATGGAAAACCTCCTCTTCTTCTCTCCCCCCCTGGCATGGAAAACCTCTTCTTCTCTCCCCCCCAGCATGGAAAACCCCCTCTTCTTCTCTCCCCCCTCCACCTGCCCCCAGCTCAGTACTAAAAAAAAACCCAAGGGCTTTTCCAGATTACCTGTTTGTTGGCATTACAGAAACTCAAAGCTTGTAGATTGCTGTACTGTACCATATTGACATAATAAAAAATAAGACCCCCCCCAAAAAATAAGACACCCTGTGTTTTTTTGTGGGGAAAAATTTATAAGACGGTGTCTTAAAATATGGGAAACACGGTAGACACATGTGGCTGCATTTCATGTGCTGATGTTACCTAACCTGCCAATGATTTGTGCTACAAAGTTCTAATAACCTAATATTGCACTTTCAACTTTCCAAACAACTAGGAATGCTGAAGCCATGGAAACCGAGCAGAACTCTGCGAGGAGCATCTCTGCCAAACAGAGGCTCCAGCCATTTGTTGGAACTGTTTGTTCCTAAGGTTCTCTGTCTCCCTCCAAATGTCACTGTGTTGTTCTGCAGAACCACCCACCCCACAGCTTCCTGCACAGTTGTCTCCCCAAATGGTGTTTTCGAAAAGCTAGCCTACTTCTGAGTCAGCGGCCTTTCTTCCTATGACATGCATTCCAAACCCTTAATCATAATCTTGCATCTGAAGCTGCTCCAATTTTAATGTGGATTTTGATCCCTGAGAGATAAAGTGCTGTACACCTTTCTTCCTACCCCAAAATGCATACCCCCCATCTCTTTATTGCAGGTATGAATCCGCAGTAAAGGCTACAAACAGCTATTGGATAAAAATGATCTACCCACCCAACTCAAGAGATTTAGTACATGCCATCCTCATCAATGCCATTACATTATTACCTTTAGAAGGGAAGCTACTGAACTGCAAAAGAAGAGAAAAGCAGTTTTTCTCTGCTAATTACGCAATGGATTGTTCAGCTTAAGAACCACAGAACCAGCTTATGGGCTTGCTGTTGGCATACAAGGCTCTAAATGACTCAGGACTCAAGGACTTCAGGATCATCTTACTCACTACCAACCGACCCAGGGATTACGATTGGCAAGAGATGCCCTGCTCTTCATTTCATCCGTGGCAGAAGGGCAGTGGCATGAGATAGGGAGTTCTTGGTGACAGCGGCCCATAGATAGAACTGCCCTCGCAGCTGACATTTTGAAAAGAAAGCTGAAGACCTCTATGGCAGCCATGTCCAACTGGTCAATGACGATCTACTGGTCGATCGCGGGGTGTCTGTGGTTGATCATGGTGGATCGCCCCCCCAAAAAACTCAACAAGTTTGGGTCATGCACTCCAAAAAAAGCTCAACAACAACTCTGGTCAATCCAATGGGTAGATCACTGCCAGTTTATCTCTAGAGGGAGTAGATCGCAGTCTCTTGCAAGTTGGATGTGCCTACTCTATGGTCATGAACAAATTACACTCTAACTTTTCAAACAAAGATAAAAAGGGCCAAGATAAAAAGAAGTGCTTCAGGCATGTCCAAGGGCTTGGATGCATCCAGAGCAATTTCTGACCTCCCCCACAACCTCCCCACCCAGTGTCCTATCACAACCGATTTGCATTTCAAAAGAGATGTTTGTGAAACACAAGTGCAAAGCTCCCTCTTTAGGGGTGCACAGATCTTTGAATCCTAGCCCAGGTATTTTAACACAACGTATGGATATTAACTTTGGCTGCAATCCTGTGCACCTCTGAGATGGCAGAAAGCCCTGCTAGATTCTGGAAGCTGGAGTAAACCTCAAGGAACATGCATAGAATTTGTGTCAGTATCAAGCCCACCCCAAAGGGCACAATGAACAAACAGGCCCTCAAAAGGGCACCAGGGATGTTCCAGGAAACAACAACAAGCAAAGGTTTGCCCAGGAAGATGCTGTAGCAGCTTAGAAACAAGAAATGAACAGCAGTTATGCAGCTAGTATTTGGTGGGGGGCGCTAATTTTATTGCTTTCACTTGTTATCTCGGTTTCCACCACTTTTGTTTTAATATGCCTAGGCTAATATCTAGGCTTGTTTTCTGTGAGTTCTGTGATTTACCTGGATATAGCTATGCATGAATATAGCTATGTACAGATGCATGCATACACAGAGTACAAAGGAAAGCGCAAGTGTGAGACGAACAGGAAAAATCAGCATCAACAACTGCTGAGACCTCAGTTATATGGTCTTAAGTATCATGTTTCCATGGCGCATGGGTGACCTAGGATATCAAGAACACTGGTAATGAATCACTCACGGAACTGAGATGGCATGAGTTTTAACAAGGTAGAAGATGCTTCACAGATAAGTGCTGATTATTGTAGAAGGAAGGGCTGGGTTTTTTTTAAAGTTTTTTTTTTACAGCTGTTCTATTTAATGCTGAGTGTTAGTAAATATGAAACCTCTTTTGCTTCTCCTTTGCTACTCCTGCCCCTCTTCCTGAGGCTTCCACAGGAGATGGATGAAGCTTCAATTGTTCACTGTCCCAATTAGATCTTAAAATTTCTTAGCAACTTCAGAAAACAGCTTCAAACCACTTATGATTTACCTTCTCGAACATCCCCAAAGTTTTAGCAGAAAAGGAATATGGAAGTGTGCACGGCAGTGCAGGTAACAAAAGGAAATAACCTGTGGAATTTATCTGCTTCTGTTCTTGTCCCCATCATAGAACAGTTTTGAAATTCTATTTTAAAAAGCTACACGGAAGCCACACTAGCATCTTTCATATGACAAGGCAAATGCACTAATGGAAACAGCATTTAAAATGACTTAGTATCCTTACAGTATTGCTGCACTACCAAAATGAGTATATTTACTTAGTAGTGGTACATTTTTACGTAAATGCTGTGGGCGATGGGAGTCCACACTTCAAATCCTCAGTGTGGATTTTACCTGTCAAGATGTCCTGCTAATATTTATATAGATGAAGAACAATAGCAAAAACGCAGAGATCCTTCTAAGGAAGCCAGAGCAAGCTAGGAGGCATCTTTTTGGGGATTAAAGGCTGGTTCTCACATGCATGGACATCGCTTGACCACTCGCCTCCCCAATGCTGCGCATCCGAGTGTGCAAACTTCCACCACTGGTAAAGTATTGTATAAGAGGCAATGCACAACCTCTGTGATATGTGAGCTGTGATGCTAGCATCCGAACTTTTTGTTTTTGTTTAACTCAACTGGTTATTGATTTCTCACAGTCTTGGGGAGGGGATCAACCCAACTTCTACTGATCTGCTCTAAACATCTGCACGCTTCTCAAACCTGCAGAGCCTCCGTGTCCACGTCATGTGCTAGCTGCACCTGAATAGCACATGATCCACGGAGAGTCGACTCTTGTCTGTCGCTTGCTTCATGCTGACAGCACTGGGTACTGGTAACTCTTTCCGTTACATTACACGAACAGATAAAATCCCAAACAGGAGATTTGCGTCTCCCAAAAGACGGATATCGGCATTTTCCTGTATGTTTATAAGATATTGTACGCTCTCTCTCTCTTTGTGTAGCATGTATTTGTTAATATGTAGGTAGAGAGAGGAAGATGCATGGGAGCAGATCCTATGTGTAGCATACGCAATAGCTTAACATTGTTATAAAATACATGCACAATACCTCCGACAAATAAGCAGCGGGACTTCTCCAAGACCATGTTTCTGAAGCAGCCACATCACGGTTCAGCAGCAGCGATTGTATGAGCTGAACTTCTCCATGTCTGGCTTCATGACTTCAGCTCTTCCTCTCCCCAATGTTTTAAATTAGAGGGTTCCAAAGACGCTGCTTATCTTGTCTTGCAAGACTGTTTCTTTGTTCTTGTCTGGTTCTGGTTTGGGCATTTGCTTTTGCAATTATTTTTTTTTGGGGGGGGGTGTTGTTCAAGAAAGCAGCACCTCCTTCCTTGTCAAATAGACACAGGGCACACGATGATCCTGTCTTCTAGAAGGACGCTGACGATCAGGAACACGAAGTAAAGCCCAAACATGGTGAAGCCCAGGAATTTGTTCATCTTCCACTTGCAAGCCGCAATGGAGAGGATGACAAAGAGCAGCATGATGAAAAGGAGGACTATTGCGCAGAAGAGCCCGTTGCTGCTCACGGCCACGGGGATGAAATTGTTGATCACAGCGAAGAGGAGCCATGGCAGAGGAAGGCTGTTGGGGGAAGAGAGAGAGACGATATTGGAAACGCTTTTGCAAAGGTAGGCTCTGCTAGCAACTGGAAGACAGTGTGATTTAGCTCATAAGAGACATTGGAAAGGCTATCAGTAGGGAGCAGGGAAACATTTCTTTGGAGAATGGTAGTGCATTAGAGTCTGGAGGAGACTCTTGAGCAGGGGTCAGCAAACCTTTTCAGCAGGGAGCTGGTCCACTGTCCCTCAGAGCTTGTGGGGGGCCGGACTATATTTTGGGGGAAAAATGAATGAATTCCTATGCCCCACAAATAACCCAGAGATGCATTTTAAATAAAAGGACACATTCTACTCATGTAAAAACACAATGATTCCCAGACCGTACGCGGGCCGGATTTAGAAGGTGATTGGGCTGGATCTGGCCCCCGGGCCTTAGTTTGCCTCTTGAGAGTCCCATGGACTGCAAGAAGATCAAACCCAGCCCTGAGTGCTCACTGGAAGGACAGATTCTGAAGCTGAGGCTCCAAGACTTTGGCCACCTCATGAGAAGAGAAGACTCCCTGGAAAAGACCCTGATGCTGGGAAAGACTGAGGGCACAAGGAGAAAGGGACAACAGAGAACGAGATGGTTGGACAGTGTTCTCGAAGCTACCAACATGAGTCTGACCAAACTGCGGGAGGCAGTGGAAGGCAGGAGTGCCTGGCGTGCTCTGGTCCATGGGGTCACGAAGAGTCGGACACGACTAAACAACAACAACAAGTGCATTAGATGGGGCAAAGTGTTTTCTGCACCAGAAGATAACGAGGAGGTTACTGGCTGAGGTCCACTGCAAGGAGAACTGACTCCTGTCACCTTGAGCATCACACCATTCTCCGGACAGTGGTCAAAGGCAGCAAAAGTGCATTTTGCCACACCATCAACACGGTGGCAGTGAAAGCTATGATAAAGCCAACACCAAATAGTGTAAGAATGTCATATTTAACATGCCTTTATGCATGACTGGGTTGTTAATATAAACCGCTCAGTTTTATTTGTAATACGCAGTTGTGTCTTCTTTTAACTTGTTTTTAATCCAGATTTTAGAGCATTTTATTGGCTGGTGTTCAATTTACACAGAGTAGACCCTTTCAAATGAATGTGCCTAACAAAGTCATGTCCACTGTTTTCAATGGGTCTGCTTTAAACTTAGTTTGAATACCACCCCCTGTTCCTATGTAAACCTAAGAGATTTTTAGTATGTTAAGTGGTAAAAATGATAAAACAAACAAATCCATGAAGAGAAGTAACTTTCAGCGGCTTTCACAGGCTGAGAACTACTTTTCCCTTGAGATTTCGTATTTCTAGTTTACATCTTTCCCCAAAGTAGCAAGAAAGAACTGCAACTAATACTGTAGTGTGAAGTTTTAATCTGTGGCTTAAATTAAAATTGGGTGTTGCCACTTTAAAAAAAAAGAAAAACATTACTTACCCCACAGTGATGTCAAAGATGTTACTTCCGACAGAGCTGGACACTGCCATGTCCCCCAGGCCTTTCCGTGCCACAATAACACTGGTAATTAGGTCAGGGATCGATGTGCCAGCAGCTAAAATTGTCAGACCCATGATTTCTTCGCTGATGCCAATGGTTTCTCCCACCTAAACACAAAATAATATGCTGAAATCGTGGAAGTGAGAAACACTTCTTTGCGAAACATACTTTACTTAGCAGAGTAGAGAAATATACTCTAGCCCAGACAAACTTGGCCCTCCAGATGTTTTGGGACTACAACTCCCATCATCCCTGGCCACTGGTCCTTTTAGCTAGGGATGATGGGAGTTGTAGTCCAAAACATCTGGAGGGCTGAGTTTGCCTCTGCCTGCTCTAGCCTCTCTGTGTGCTTAATTCAGGGCTGATGTCCTTAATGGGGCAGGCCCCTGGGCGGAAGAATGGCTACATGTCCAAACAGACCTTCCCGTTGCTCTTTGGCGATTCCGTCTTCATTTTTAGCTGACCTATGAAGAGAGCTTTCCTTATTGACCTAATAACACTGATGGTCTTCTTTCAAAAGGCTTTCAGCATTTGTTACCTGGTCCCTTAGCTGGTCTGGTGTTCTTCAAGCTGTTAGGTCTGCTGCTAATTTTGCTTTTGATCGCCGTGCTATTTTAGCTCCCCAACTCCATAGGTACATTTTTGGATACAAAAATCATCCTCAGAGGTTCTTCTCCACATCTATAGCACTTTTTGAAACGAAGAGGGCAGTGATTGGATACAGGGCCTTTTCGATTGTGGCACCGCTTGTCTGGCATCTTTCCAGCACCAGCTGAAGACCTTTTTATTTTTCCAGGGTGGGTTTCTTCAGTACCCTATTCTGTTTTTATGCTGAAATTGCTGTTTTACTTATTTTATATGGTATTGTTCTACAGCTGCATATCCCTTTCCTGTTTTATGTTGCTCCGGAAGGTCTTAAATAACAGTACTAAATAAAAAAACAGCTTCCGGCCCCCATCCTTACATCCAGAGCTTCATCTCACTCTACTAGTTTTATTGTCAAGGTACAGAAGCAGAGTAAAAAAGCCATTAGATGTATCGAGTTAAGTTAGTATGTGATATAGTGAAATTTTCAGACTGGAATGGTTACACACAAAACAGAGATGTGAGGGTATCTTTTACTTACTTGATGTGCCCACCAGACCATTAGGTAAGAAAACACTGCTATCCAAGAGATCGATCCGAAAAATGTTAAGGGGAAAAACTTCTTTGACTTCTGAAAAACATAAATAATGGGAACAGTAAGCAGTGGTGTCATGTGCTACTATTTTAGTCCAAAGTCCACAAAATGAGGCATTCTACTTAAATTTCCCCAGATTCTCCCAGATGTATAATCTGTTTTGCTCCTATGTGCATGGCCAATCCACCCCAACCAAATTTTTATCCTTCCGACTTAATCCTTCAAGGCAGACAGAAATAATCAGAAGAAATGCTCCTGTAACAAACCTTTTCATAATTTAATCCTTAATGCATCCAGGAGCCAGCCCTTGCAATTTGCTGAATGTGGTTCCCCCCTCCTCTAGTTTTGAAATGCCCCTGTGTCTTGGAGGCTTGTTTCCACAAGATCTTTGCATCTCTAAAGTGAGAGAGAGCATGGCAAAAGGGTTCTGAAAGGATTAGTTGAAACTATCCACCGTCTATTTCCCGTCTGAACATTTCCTTCCAGAAGAAATGCATGACTTTTTTGTAATGCGTATTGGAAAGACCCTACCACCTTCATTATTACTAGCCAGCTTTCCTGCCGTCATGGCAATAGGACATGCTGACAAGTATTTTTCATAAAGCAAATATCCAATTTCCACCCTGACAACGCCAATTGGATTCGGCAACTTGAAGGAAGATTAGCTGGCTCAGTGCAGCTGATATGCAATGCTTCATCTGAGCAATTTAGATTTCCTTGATGCACATTTCAGCTCTTCAGCTCTTAAATTACGAAGTACAATAAATTACAACTAGAGCGACAACCTTCAAACATTAAGTTAATCAATTCAAAAGCTCCCCAAATAATCGGGCAGCACATTTTAATAATGTTAATTATTTTAACTCTAAGTGCTTTTGTGTAAGTACGTGCAGAAAAATAATTAACGTTATTAAAATGTGCTGCCTGACGAGCTTTTGAATACAGTGCAGCTACAGATGGCAGGCACCATCAAAGAAGAGACATTTATTCTTCATGGGAGGCAATGCCTCTTCTACAATGGTATCACTTGTGAAAATACACCTAAGTCCCCCTGCCTCCCCAAAGCATGAAGAATGAATTAACAGTTTGATTAAAGCCAATCCATAATCGACTAAGATTTCTTTAACTGGGTGACAGTCATTATTATTACCAAATAACTGTTTAAAAAAGCAAATGAGTTGTCCCTTAAAGCATATTCCTATGATGAGCAGCATGAATCCATTGGTAGAAATAAGTTAACTAATTAATATTTCTTTGAAACTTTGGAAACTGTGCACAAATAGGTTTTGAGAACAACAACAACAAAACGTACAGGGACATCATTTGAATCAGAGTTAGTACTGTACATTCCTCAACCCTAGCTGGTTTGCACTAGCCCTGCCTTGCTAAGATAATTTCTCTTTAAGTGTTTAAAGACTACACCACTACAGTGGTGTCCAAACTATTTTCAAAGAGGGCCAGATTTGATGAAGTGAAGGGCCGTGTGGGCCGACCAAAGTTGTTGACCTTTTTTTAGAATTGAAGTTGTTGAGCTTTTTTATGATTTTACCCCAAAGTCGTTGAGCTTTTATTAGGATTGAAGTGGAGGTATTTTTAGGATGTGATCCTGTCATCTAAGCTAGGCCATGTCAAATTTGATTCACAGTCTTCTGAGGAGGTGGGAGCAATCTAGCAAAAGTACAAAGGTACTTTTAGGGGGGCCATCTTTAAAGCCAACGTCAAATTGATGGTGGGAACAGCAACATGATATTGCCGCCTTGTGAAAGCACAACTGTACAGCACTCGGTGCTTTCAAACAATACTGTAAGATGAATTGTGTGATTCAGTTAGGTCTCTCTTACTGGGTCCCTAAGGAGTGTCGCAGAGCAAATCCAAACCTCAGCACTCATCACTTCAAAACCAGCTTCAAGCTGGATCATAAAGGGCCACTAACCCAGTTCAAGGGGGGGGGGCGTGGTTGCGCCCCATCAGAGAATCTCTGGCAGCTTCCAGAGCATCACCATCTTTAATGCAGCGGTCAGGTTTTCCCCCAACTGCCGCAGAGCATCATGGGTCTCAGTTTTGAATTTCAGCCAATCCGCGGCAGCCTAGGAGGTGGAACTTGAGGAGCAGAACTGGGAGTGGCAGTTTTCACTCAGGTCCTCTCCTGCCCTACCCCACATGGAAACTAAGATATCTCCTGGCATTTTCTTTGGGGGCATGGGAGCTACCACAGAAGGCCTTTGCCCAGAGCCTCTCAGTAAAGCTGAGGTTGGACATAGTCTTTTCCCCTGCCAGTAGCACCCCTCCTCAGGACAAACAAAGGAAAGTGCAGTGGCCCAGATTCCTCCTATGTGCCTTGGAGTCTCTGATCAAGCATCTCAGGAAGAAGACACACTGTGGCAGATCCCAAGCAACTACAGCTAACACAAGGAGAATCCATTATCTTACTATGTGTTTGGATGTCTGGTGCAACCAGTTGCCTTGCTGCTCATTTGCATATGCGGGTGGCACTGTGGGTTAAACCACAGAGCCTAGGGCTTGCCGATCCGAAGGTCGGCAGTTCGAATCCCCGCGACGGGGTGAGCTCCCATTGCTTGGTCCCTGCTCCTGCCAACCTAGCAGTTCGAAAGCACGTCAAAGTGCAAGTAGATAAATAGGTACCGCTCCGGCGGGAAGGTAAACGGCATTTCCATGCGCTGCTCTGGTTCGCCAGAAGCGGCTTTGTCATGCTGGCCACATGACCCGGAAGCTGTCTGCGGAAAATGCCGGCTCCCTCGGCCAGTAGCACGAGATGAGTGCCGCAACCCCAGAGTTGTCCGCGACTGGACCTAACTGTCAGGGGTCCCTTTACCTTTTACAAAGGTGTTAAAACCTACTGAGGGAAATGCGTAACAGGGCTAAAAAAATACCTCTGTTGGCGTTTCTAAAGGAGAGAAAGTTCTCCCACATTCACAACGGGAAACGGGACTCACAAACACCTCCTTATGGCGAGCATCCTAATTCACCAGGCTGCTTGGCTCCCTTTCTTAGGGAGCTACTGGCTACTTTCTTAGCCAAACTGTTTCTGAAATATCCAACCAAAACCTTGCGCACCTATTCATAGTCACTTCCCTATCCTTGGACTTGTCTGTCAATTGTAAGCTGACAGCCTTTCAGCTGAGAACATAGCCATGATTTAGCCTGGAATAAAATGTGTTAAGTCTTATAATGTGGTTAGAGAGTTAAGCAACTGCACTGGTTGGGAATCAATGGGACTTAAACATGCTTAACTTGGGCTGGATTGCACCCCTTGTTGTTTCTGTGCCATGAATGGCATTTAGCATCTTGCTGGAACATAAAGAAATATTAAACTACAGTAGCAGAACTGGAGTTATGTTACTGAAGGAAATACAAAATAGTAAATGGAGGGGCTGCAACTTCACTTGGGGGGGGGGGTCAGGCTGCTTGTCTCTAAAGGTGAGAAGCGAAACATGCACAATCTTAGGCTGTGAAGCTTTTTATATTTGCATGGAAGGAAGCACCACTGAAATTTAAAAAAAACCAATGGAATTTCTTTCCAGGAAAGAACTGGTGTGCTCACTTGATTCTATTATGGAAAACACTTTATCAAAATGAATGCAGAAACTTCTGCAGATGAGGGGACTGAAGGATACACAAACTGTTGGGCGCCTGCAGAATCCAAGGGGGAACATTTCTTATGCATATGTACTGATAATAGACATCTAAAGAAACAGCCACAGGGACCAACATGAAAGGACAACTAATGCCGTATTTTATAGGTTGCCATTAAATATTTACATAGCTAAATGGCAATATATTCACAGCTATTGTCTGCCAGGTTAAGAACGGCTCAAACCAAATGTCATTTCCCGCAGCAACTCTTGCCGGGTATTTTCTCCACCAGGAAATTTAACGGAGGCAAAGAGATCGTGAACTTAGTTACAGATCCCGAACGACCGTTAACAATCTCCTTGAGAAGATCTGCTACTTTGGAACAGGAAGATGCCCAATATTTCAAATCCTATACAAAAAGGGAATAATAATTGCACTGCTTACAGGGTTTCTGACGTCAGGCAGGGTCGCCCATAGTGGAAAAACGATGGGGAGAATAGCCAGATAGGTGAGCTGCTTGCGGGGCGTGTCGGGCCAGGCCAGGCTGAGGGGCTGATCTTCATCCTCCTCTTCCTGTTACAAGGGAGAGAAATTGCAATAATGTTAATTTGGCTGCAAAACGGAAAGTTGTGCTTTTTATGCTGCACACCACCCTGGGATTTTCAGATAAAGGGTGGTAAATAATAATAATGATGATGATAATAATAATAATAATAATAATAATAATAATTATAATACCAGCATAAAAGCTATACAAGTTTTAGCATATTGTGATATAAGAAAGGTAATAGTTACAAATCAGTCTTGGGTCCCAACTATGTACACTTTTCACTGAATTTCTTTTTTAAAAAAAAAACTTTTTTTGGCAATATTATATAATTGGATCACAAAGAAGCAGAAATTAATTTTAGTAAATTTGCTTTGCTTCTGCTAGTAATGGGGAGCAGAAAAAAAAACTTCACAGAGCACTGAATAATCAAAATTTCTCCCTCCTCTTTCCCATCCAGCTCCTGAACATTCACCAAACATTTCCCATTCATGTTCAGCAATAAGAGCTAAAAACGTGCTTTGAAAAAAATGAAGCATGTGCCCAGAATGTGTGATTCTGTGTTCTATAAATAGTGCAGAGCCCGTTCAATGTTGCATGTGCTCATGAAGGATTGGGGGGGGGGGACCACCTGTACTGTGAAAACTCACTTTCTAGCCTAGAGGCTATTCACTACATAGAATGTCCGGACAGGAGAATCAGTTACAATTCAGCCATAAAAACCTTGCACCTAGTTAATATTTCTTAATCTAAACAACTCTGCAAGGCTTTTAAGGATGGGGAAATGGGATTCCTGTACAGGCTACAGAAATGCTAAAACACAATTTGGATATAGTTTAACGTGTTTTGGTCCATAATAGTCTTGCTTCAAACCATGATGTTGCCATCTTCCTGCATTATCATCATCAGTTTGAGACAGCGCTGCTGAACCGAGTAGCTTTGCTGCAATTTTGAAGCAGCGTAACTCAGTTACTATGCATACAATAACAGAACTGTACAACTGGAAGGGACCCCGAGAGTCATCTAGTCTGACCCCCCCCCCGCAATACAGGAATCTCAGCTAAAGCATCCCTGACAGATGGCCATCCCCAACCTCTGCTTAAAAACCTCCAAGGAAGGAGAGTCCACAACCTCCTGAAGGAGACTGTTCCACATTGTTTTCAGGCAGGTGTAGTTGCTGTTTCATCATGTAAAGGTCATAGGCTTCAATATTTTTGTAAGTGAATTTTTGCCGTAATGCACCATTCCAATTTCCTCTTGAAGTATTTCACATTATTCTGTATCTGCATGTTGGATAAGCCATTCCTTCACCTTGCCAATGCTGAATGAACGATGGGGGAAACTGGCTGAGCTGCCGCGGGTGTCAATCACCTGTGCGGATACTGTGATCTGTGTGAAGTAACTCTCAAAACTGGTTGCTTGCCAGTGATCTGAGCTCACAGTCTGGCTGGCCAGGTGAAAACGAGGACAGGGCTCCTGAACCATTAATAGTTGTGCAGAAGAGGGATTTTCAGCTGATGCAACTTGCGTGACAAGTCTCACTCTCTGCTACACAACTACTAGAGGTGCAGGGGCCACCCAAAAGCAGTCAAAAATTGCTTGTGTAGATCAACCCAGTGAAGGGAAATTAAAGTCCAGTACCAAAGTCTCTGTAATTATACTGGTTTGTAAAGTTGAGGTGGTCTACTGCTCCCAGCCTTTCCTGTGACAATTCACTCCTTGCCTACTTTGTTGGTATTAACCATGTTTTGGAGTAACGTGTTTCACCTTTGCTCTGCTTCTGTCTGTTCATTCTCTTAAAAAACTTTAAATGACCAATGGTTGCAGTGCTGATGACACAGATGTGATACACCTTAGGAGCAGAATCGCAACCCATGAGTTGAAGAGATATAATTCTACAGAACCACACCATCTAAATGCATGTTCTCACTCTACACTCCCCCAAAAGCTGTTTATCTAGTTAGAGTTACATGTAGATAGCCGTGTTGGTCTGTCATAGTCAAAACAAAATAAAAAAATTCCTTCCAGTAGCACCTTAGAGACCAACTAAGTTTGTTCTTGGTATGAGCTTTTGTGTGCATGCGAAAGCTCATACCACGAAAGCTCATACCAAGAACAAACTTAGTTGGTCTCTAAGGTGCTACTGGAAGGAATTTTTTTATTTTGTTTTATCTAGTTAGAAACATTCAATGATCCCAAGGAATAATGGGATAGGGAGCAATGGTCAGCTATTCATAGTTAAATGTCAAGCTGTTTTGACAAGCAGCCAAGAATGCATTGCAAGGAGAGAAAACACTTCAGAGGAACTTTTCCTGAAATGAATAAATCCTGTGTTGTCTCTCTGATGTATCAAGCTAAATCCACTTTGCCACAGTCATTTAATAAAGCTGTTTACTAACCACAGAGAAAACTATGTGGACTTAAGTTTGTCCCTTTTCACTAGAAGTTATCTTTGCCATGGCAGGCATGCGCGCACATATATATATATTTCTGATTTGGTTTCCATAGAAACTGGTAAAAAAGGAACACGCCTGAGTGGGAGGAGATGTTAATGTGAAACTGAATGTTATTTTTAGGGAAGTCACAGGTTAGAACAATTACAGCTGAACTTGCTTAACTGCTTATCTAACAGGGGAATGGTGCTTTTAAAAGGTATATAAAATTTCTAGTACTTTTGGCCTTTTTTTATCAAACATAAGCTATAGAACATAACATTCTAATGGTAACAGCAATAAAATATACAGTAATACATGGCCTTTTCTTTGGAAAATGTGTGGTAGCTTTTGTTTATTGGAAATGAAAGAAAACTCACACTTCCTTCACTAACTGAACAAAAGGGGCTTTTGTAACATGCACTTTTGTTTAAATTCAACTTGCTAAGCAGTTGGTTAAAAGGCAGATGATTTAAGGCTGCAATCCCTGCAGACTGGAAAGGCTCTCGTGATTCACTGCCATTTGTGCATTGCTACTCTATGAAATATAAATGGTTGCAAAGTACACTCTTCTCAGATTAGTAGAAGCTATGAGGAACACACTTGAGAGATTTTCTTGGCCTGAGTTAAGTAGTGTAACAAGTAGTTCAGCATCTGCCATTGAGCAGCTATGTCAGTCTGGCAAGGTTACTGAAAGACCAGCAGATTAAGGCTTTAATCCTGTGTTCACTCACCTGTATGTAAGTCCCAAGGAACTCAGTGGTGCTTATTTATGAGTAAACACTCAGTAAGTAAAGGTTTGGGCTGTTAGTGCAGTATAAGTTTTCATGGCCTAGAATCTCAGCTGGGGAATACATGACAATGTCCACAACTCTGTTTAAAGCTTAAAATACGGAACAGCAATTGCTGATAGCACCAGCGTGGGAGTTTTACTATGTCAATTAATAGCTATACTGGGACAGGAAAACATGGTATCTAGTGAAGCTTAAATGAATGGAATCAAACTTCTTGATTAGTCTGAATCCAGCTATCTGACACTCTGTTCTCCCTCTGAAATTCCTCTGACAGGGAACTCCAACATTCATATAAAAAGTGGAGTGTTCTAGGAAATTAAAAGGCTCACCCACTGGTTTCTAAATGCTGCCATTTCTGATGCCAGATTTTTGTGGATTTCTTCTTTTGCAGAACTGGCAGAGGATAGCATGGTTTGATCCAGTTGTACGGACTTTCAAAAAGTCAGGTCCCTTCTCTTTACAGTTTATTCAAAATAAGGCAGACACAGCACTTTGCTTTTGAAAATGAGACTTCCTGACTCTGCAGGATTTTCCAGTGGGCTTAGAAAACGCTAGACACAAAACGACTGTACATAGAATATTCTATGAGAGGCAATTGTGCTTCTGGTTCTTCCTGAATAATTTCTGAGGCCTGAGTGACAGGAAGGATAAAGACTTCCAAATTAATTCGTTCAGTTCTAGACCCTTTTGTGTTTTTTCCTGTGCTTAAAGTAAACCCTTCCTTGTTAGACAGACAAAGGGCAAGATCTAGGCCAAGCTAAACAGTCTTAAATCCTGGTGATTCAATGGGAGAGTAGAGCAGATGCTCAAATGTCTCCCAGTGAAATCAAAGTGCTTAACTGAAATTAAAGTCCTGGGTGATACCTAATGTAAACAAGAAGGTAACAAAACAATATTCATATGAAAAATTAAATCACTGCGCTTTGTCTTTTTTGTCTGTCTGCTTTGAAGACAACCTCGTTTAAAAGCTGAAATTATTTCAAGACTATTCAGGCACATCAAAAGGTGGAGCCACAGGTATATTTGCCACAACTCTAATTATGAAGTCTTGAAAGTGGGAATCCATTTGTCTAAAACTCATTCTGGGTCAAAACTTGTGCTGGTCAAGTTAAGATTTACCTGTGAAAGAGGGCTTTGTATCCTTCTTTTTCTTTTCTTTTCTTTTAGATTAATCTGTTTTTATTGTAATCTTATATTATAAGCTTATAATAAAATCTTATAAATAATGAAAAACAAAACGAGAGAATGTGCACTTGCAAGTGGGTCCCTTTTATGCATCCCGTGAATCACAGCTGACAGGCTGCAGTCTTGGGAGGAAATGTTTTGCTCAGCGCAAGGAAACAATCTCGATTAATGGAACCAGGTGATGTGAACGCAGTTCCCTAGGCAAGGGCTAGAAATACACCCTGGAAGGAAGCACTGCTGAGTTTGGCCCAACCTTGAGAAAAATGTTCACTCAGAAGTTTTGGAAAGTCAGTTTGCCACGGATCACACGACATTGCTGCTGCATCAGCTTATGTGAAACCACTGAGCTTTTTTAAATCTCCAAGGTGATTGTTCTCACATATAGGTTATTTCTTGATAGGTGGTAAGCTTCCCCCACCCTGGGCCCACAGACTTCGTATGGAAAAAACATAAGGGTGCTACTGAAATGGACCAAAGGTCCACTTTGTCCAGGGATGAGGAAGATGAGCCAGCATAGTCCTTTGTCAGCGAAGACAGGCACCGAAGTTCCCCATCCCTGTCTACACCTATAATTTTGTTTGCAACAGTGAGCAGCTGGATGTTTCTAAGGGGTGTGTGAGGAGGGCCTAAAGCTAGTGGCCAAATGATCAAAGCCAGTGGCCAACGCTACAGCTTGTGTCCATGCAATTCACAAACACCGTATGATAACTAGCTATACCTGTGAAGGACTGAATTCTAGTGAGGAGGAGCAGGAGGAGGAGGAGGAGGAGGAGGAGGGGAAGAAGAAGAAGAAGAAGAAGAAGAAGAAGAAGAAGAAGAAGAAGAAGAAGAAGAAGAAGAAGTGTTTCTCTCTCTCCCTCCAATGTTTCATAATTTTATGAATCTCATTGTCCTTTTATGGTACTTCCTGTGCATCACGAAATCATGCATAAATAGGGATGGAGGAGACAGGGGGGAGAAGGGGAAGGAATAAGATAGCAACCTCTTCTGCTCCAACAGCCGTTCCGTTTTGCATAGCTCCATCATTTGGTGGTGTCACTTCAACTTCGACTTTTGCAGTGTTTGGGGCACCTGAAGCATATTCCAGAAATTAAAAAGCAAAACAAAAGCAAAACTGAGAACATATCAGTTACTTTTCAACCATTAATCTGTAAACTCATTGAACAGTTAAGCACTGGTATTTAATTAGCTCATATAAGAGTTAGTTTGAGACAAAAATAGTCTAGCTTAAACCTACTGAAGCCAGTGGCATTTAAAGGAGAGTCAAACTGAATGCTAATAGAGTTTAATATACAGTAATATCTTTGTAATCATTACCTTCTTTACTCCAATATCAAGTCTATTAATCACCTAAGCCTTGTTTACACAGCTGCTCATCCAGCGCGAATTAGTCTCTTATCATGCATCTGCCTCTTATAGACACAGCCAACTCCCAGGACCTCAGGTGGAACTGCTCAGGAGATGAAACTGGCAGAGAGAAGCTCTGTGATTTGCTCCTCTTTGCCCATACGTAAGTATTTATGTTGCAAGAGGGGAAGAATTTGCAGTGCTTTGGGATTCTCCTAGTGCCCGTTCTGCTAGAGCTGACTAGTGCAAGGATATACCTGGGCTATTCACACACACACACACCACAATTTAAAGACTGG
This sequence comes from Darevskia nairensis, assembly GCA_034642065.1. Lineage (NCBI taxonomy): Eukaryota > Metazoa > Chordata > Lepidosauria > Squamata > Lacertidae > Darevskia > Darevskia nairensis. Next base: position 1,901,636 of record JAWWNI010000439.1, read on the forward strand.
TGAACAGGTGAAGGAGGAAGGCATAAAAGGCACCGCTTATTCTGCAGTATATTCTCTGACTCCTAGCCAGTCTCTAGAAGAATGTGGATGAGGGATGTGGGGCTATCCCTTAATTGGTGGGACACACACATGTATCAACTGGTGGGTTGCAAATGAGCCAACTTGTTGACTATCATTAGCCTGTATGATCAAAGAGGATCATCTAAGCCAGGGAAGGGGAACTGGCTTCCCCTCACCTCCAAAGATGAGTGGGACTGCCCAGCTGTCAATCAGCTGATTCTAGTATGATGTCAGGTGATACCTTCAAAGGGGCTCACTGTCACTGCATCACACATCACGTGGGCAGGTGGGTCTGGTTTCAGGAATGGCTTGCTGAGCCTAATTAGGCTGGTGGGCTGCTGTTCCCCACTGCTGATATAAGCTTAAATAAAATCAAGCATGAAAAAAAGATGTCGCAGAAGGAAAGCTTGTTCTTCACTTCTGCTTTCAACTTGGTGAACACAGTTGCACCGCATATACCAAGAAGCCAAGGGCTTCAAACAGGGAAGCATATCTGCACTGGAAGACAGATGAGAATGCTAGACCCATCCATGTTGTGCAGTACAGATGCAGGTTTCTTTGCAACAAAAAAGTACATGCTATTTTGCAATTATACTATAAATACATAGGTATTACCTCACTTTTTTTTAAATGCGGTATTTTCTTGAGTAAAGTACTCTATAGCATTTCTATTCACATATTTGCAAACGAAATAATTAAAGATTATTATTTGTTGCCTACCAGCATGATTAGCACTTCCGTTCCGTTTTTCACCGTCCTCCACCTGACACTTTTTGGCCATCTTATGAAGAATAGATGCTCTTTCTTTGAACTTTCCTGAAAGAAAGAAAAATCACATTTGTTAAAGCATAGCTATTGGAGGTGGGAGATTCCTGTTACTGCCTCAGCTTCTTGCACCATGAAACAGCAAGCTGAACTTTTATCTTCCAACTTGAATAGCTGCAAAACGGTGGCTTAGTACTGTGTGCGTATTTGTATCATCAGAAGCTCCTGCAAGGCTGAGAGACAGCACCTTGGACCAAGGGGGCACATGGAGTTGGTTTCAATTAACGCTGAATGAAGAAACCTGTCAGAATTAACACCAACTTTAATTAAAAGGATGACTGCTATGCTTCGCCTTTTTTTTCCATTCCTAGGAGACAAATTCCAGAAGAGACAACTAACAGCTCGGTCCTATGCAAGTTTACACTAGATCTCACTAAATTAAATGGATTGCAGCCTAAGAGGCCAGTGGCAGCCCAGAGACTAATGCATTAATTGTGGCAAAATCATTCTCAAGCTAGAGCCCACCTAGTAAATATAGGGGTGAATACCAATGATAGCTGACTGCACAACTGACTTCTGCATGAGCAATGGGGCTTCCTGCTCCTCTCCTCCCCCTATAGCCCACCCACCGACCCCAAAATATTTTCCAGAGCCCAACCCTCTGCAACAGATAGGGGTGTTGTACCGCAAGGGGGATGCAGGGGGACAGAGGGGAATTGGAGATCCACTCATGCAACAGGGGGGATAATTAATTAAAATGTTTCTGTCGCCTTCCTCTGAGAATCTCAAGCTGGTGTACAACAGTTTTAAGACACATATGAAACACTAAAACACAAACAATAAAATGCAGCCAACAAATTATATACTATTTTGTTATCAATAAATAAATAAAATACTTTAACCCAGTAAGACCTTTATGCAACTTGAAGACCTAACTCCATGGCATTTGTAATTATGCTTCAATATACTTTCTCCATTTTGATAATGAACAGTCAGCAGGAACTGCCTGAGCAAGCACCATGGACCAGTGTCTGATTTAAATTTAACGTAGTAACACAGCCCATAAAAAGTTAAAAGGACCCCTGACCGTTAGGTCCAGTCGCAGACGACTCTGGGGTTGCGGCGCTCATCTCGCTCTATAGGCCGAGAGCCAGCATACAGCTTCCGGGTCATGTGGCCAGCATGACTAAGCCACTTCTGGCGAACCAGAGCAGCACACGGAAACGCCGTTTACCTTCCCGCCAGAGCGGTTCCTATTTATCTACTTGCACTTTGACGTGCTTTCGAACTGCTAGGTGGGCAGGAGCTGGGACCGAGCAACGGGAGCTCACCCCGTCGCAGAAATTCGAACTGCCGACCTTCTGATCAGCAAGCCCTAGGATCTGTGGTTTAACCCACAGCGCCACCTGGGTCCCTAACACAGCCCATAGTTTGCAGCAAACCAGTTTCCCATTTTATCCAAAAACAAGAATCTGTCTTTTGCACAAACCAGGCTACTTCCCATGATGGATATAAATATTTCTTTTGTTCTGTTGTCGTCTTTGGACAAACAAGCTTTGCATATTTGCTAAACCATGAAAAGCCTACGTAGAAGAGGTGAAAGTAAAAAAATTAAGCAGTAACCTGTTTTTACAACTGTATTCAACTCCTTTGCTTGGGGGGGCGGGGGGGGAGAGCACATGATTGTGTCTCCAGCTATAACTGGGATCGGCCCGCAGCACGTACTTCTGGTATTCATCTTAATAATTGCTTTTCAATTAGTAGTGGAGTGATTTCAGGATATAGCTCAAATATAATGGTAGGCAGTAGGTAGCGGGAAATACTGAATAATTGTGGGAAAGTGGTGGAAGAAAAATACTTTTCTATTTCCCTTTTCATTATGTTTCTGAGATGCAGACAACAATGGTTTTTGCCCTTAAAAAAAAAAAGACCTTCCTGAGATCGGATTAGTTTCTAAAAATGTAACCTTTGTGGTTTTCTGAAAGACTTTTGGAGAGCAGAAGACGGCTGGATGCAGAGAAGCAACGAAAACTGGGACTAGGAACATAGATGGTTATCTATGAAGGCATAAAGCTTGGATATAATCATGTAATCAAATAAAAGATAAACATGGCAATTGATGGACACCAATAAAATTCGTCTCTCCAGCTGCAAGATTCATCCACCCAGAAGCATTTTTGTTATTTGATGTTTACAGTGTCCGATTTATGTATTTTAAAGTTGGTACTGGTTTGACACAGAAGAATGCACTTGGCACAGACGGCACAGCTTGAAAACAGGAGCATTTAATACAACATAATGTAATAGCGAGATCAATGGGTGGATAATAGTTAGCTTCAAGAAACAAAAAGCCAGACTATATAAAGAGCGGTTACAAAGAGAAATGAAGAACCGATTAATGAGATGTCATCTGTTCATTAGTTAGCTCATTCTAATGCAGTGGAAAACGCAAATCTAAAATAATAGGTACAAAACTCACATGGTAAAGAGTACAAATCTGCATATGAATAGAGAAATGGATACAGATCGATTATGGAGTCATCAGTAGAGGCACACAAACAGAAAAAGCATATTTACAATCTGGTCCTATTGCAAGATCACACCTGTTCCTCTTGCAGCCAGAGGGACTCACAAACAGGCAGTTGTTCCTGCCCCCCAACAAAGTCAGTGGTTGCACTGACTGCAAGTGCTCATTTCAGCTGCTTAGCATGACATTCAATAGAGCAAGGGAGGGGAACCTGGCATTGTTAATCTAAAATCCCACCACCCCTGACCACTGGCCATGCTGACTAGGTCTGTTGGGAGGTGAAGCCCAGAAGCATTTGAAAAGCCAGCCCCATTCACACAACCGACTTTTCCAGTGCTACAGGAGCCCTAAGAGCTTGGGAGTCACGAGCTACAAGGAGAATTTGTCTTTGCTTCCGTCATCCGATATACCTTTAGAGCTGCAAACCAATGTCCGAACAACAATATCACCGCGGCAAAACTTTGGAGCCCACAAGAGCCAAGAAGGCCAATGCAATTCACTGCACGCAAATGCGGAACAGCAAGAGTCACGCATTTCTGAGAATTGCAGGGTAGCAAGTTCTTTCAAATTCGTCAGTTATCCATGGACATGGAACTAATTTAAGGTGGCTATGTCCAAGTATAGATCTGCAACTGCTCTTTAAAAGGCTTTATACAGAATTATTTTTTTAGTTGTGGAAGATTAGGCACAGCAGCTAAGCACAAAACTTTTCAAACCATTTTTGCTACCTAGCCTTCCGCCAACAGTGGACATAGTTTGTGGCAAAATGCCAATGTTACTTCCTGTTCGAGATCCATTCAGCACCAAATTAGTGAGAGAGGGAAGAGCAAAGCGAAGGGAAACACAAGAACTCTCAGTGCAGTTCCACCTTTGGTTCAGCCATGGGAGGAGACGATAGTAACATCACCCGTCTCTCATTCATCCATCAAAAACTTAAGGACTGCGTGTGCTGACAAGATTGAGCAAACTGCTAATTGGCATAGCTTACATTTTTTAAATGGCTGCACTGGTGCAAACTATATCTCAGTTGTTAATGTGGATTGCCCAACATCACCTAACCTCGATGAAAACACTTACATCAATTAACCAAATATTTTGATGAAGCTACGAACAATTTGCACGTAGGTGTTTGCAAAATCAAAAGGTCATCTTCTAGCCTTGCTATATCCAAAATGAGAAGTGTGATTAATAAGTCTCATTGGATCTTGCATTAATAAATCTAGGCACATTTAGACAGCAGTTTTTTTACACACTTAGATGGGAGTGGGTCCCACTGAACTCAGTAGGGCTTGCTGTGGACATGGTCAGGTTTGCATGAAGAACAAAGTTTTAAAAGTGCCGATCAGCGAAAGTGTGTGCTATGTTAAAGCAAAACTGATTTGCTGTATGACAATAAAAAAGAAACAGCAAATGCGAGTTGATAAAAACGTTAAGAAGTATGGTAGCACATCACACTATGTCAGTGAAATCATGCAAAGAGGAACTGGAAAAAAAACCCAAGAAGAAGAAAAGTAACCACAGTAGTTTTTTTTTGTTTTTTGTTTAAAAAAAGAGTATAAAAAAATGCTGAGACAAAAATTCCAAAATATTTCTTACCTTCTTCAGTCATTGTGTCATAATATTTTAGCTTTCCATATGATCCAAGCTCTACAACATCATAGTAAAAGACACAGAGATAAGGAAGCAGCAGGCATTCAAGGTAATCAACATGCTTTCACACATTCTTAATAAAATTCACAGCAATAATCTTTCTGCAGAGTAGGGAAGCATAGCTGGTCAAAATGAGACGTATTTATGAAAATTGCTTCTGTAGTTAATGTAAGCATCTTGGATAGGTTGGTTTGAGCACAAAACACTGTAAGTTTTGGGGTGTCACTGGAAATTACATTTTCTCTTCTAGGGTTATGTTTTAAATTTCACCTTCTGAGAATCTTCTTTTGTAAACTGCAATTTAATGCCACGATTTACTATTTATTTAGCATCAATAGTCTGCAAGATGCCAAAGAACATGTCCCTGGGGAAGCCTATTTAATGTTTATTGGGATACGATTGAAGCCAGCTGAAAATGTTAGATAAGAATTTTTATTAATTTATTTAAAATTTTATACCACCTTTTATCCCCCCCAAAAATCACAGGGAAATTCTATTTCTGAGCATTTATCACCGACTACCGAAACTGAAGCTTTGCAGAGACCTAATAATAGAATTTCAGATGTTATTCTCCCTGCTTTAATGGAAGCACTTAGAAAGTAATTATAGCAGCAGTGGTCCATTATTTCGCTCTTAGTCAATTATTTCGATCGCATGTTCTCTTCTAAAAACGGTCTGGGTTCAGGCACGTTTCCATAACACTTGATCTCTCTCTTACGTTTAGATCTAAGATAACAGTGACGATTTTCCAATCTTAATTGCTAAAAAGTAGAGGATTTTGTTTCCTGATAAAAATGAAATGTATCTTACCTGTGCATCCCTGTACTGGCTAAAATGTACCGGTATAGTCAATTTAAGAATGGCAGTCTCTTGCTTGCTATGCCACTGTTCAGAACTTACAGGTACATGACATTTACTTCAAAAAGTAAAAAACCAGGAAGTTGTTGAGTTTTTAGAGAAATGTGATTTTTCGGTTGACTTTCCTTAAGATCCAGGTCAAACCACAGAATTCCTGGATGCCCTAAACATACCTCATGGTGCTATCTGCCAGGTAGGCATTAAAATGTAACATTTGCCACGACGACAGTTAAACAGGACTTGCTTCAGAAGGCTTCCCTAATGAGAAAACCATTCTCACATAACTCCCCAACCCGCAATATTTGCAGTACGAAAGGGACAGAGCAAAAACATAATTAAAAGGGTCCTTGAGAAGAAAGAGGCAGTTTGGCATTCAGGTCAGGTCTTTCAAGTTTTTAAAAGTTGACGAAGAAAAGCAGAGGACTTCATGCTCATACAAGATGGAGATTTACAGGCAATACAAAGTGAAGATTGAAAGCAGATTCAGATCTATCTTATAAGTTGTATTCTTTCGAAGTTGATAGTAATTAATTTAAGATTTTTGATTTATTTTCTAGCCTGTTAATTAGTGCTTTTTTGCTGCCGCCCCACCCCCCGCAGCCTGCTTCCTTTCTGGGTGCTAATTAACTGGCAGATAGAAAATCCAATTCGTATTTACTTCCAGTCTTAGTAATAGCGAAAAGGAGGAGGTTTCGCTGACCTGATGCCCTAATTTAAGGGCTATTATGCGGTGCATGGGCCCAATGACTGTTCCTCTTTCAGATGATCATCCACTCCTGAAAACTTCTGTCTCTGGCATGATGAACATCTTCTTCTGAGCATGTGATGCTCATCGCTGAACTCCCTTATCTCAAAAGGGAGTTTTGGTAACCAAGCTTCATACCTTGGTTATCTTAATCACCACATAGAGTAATTATCTCTGCCGACAGGAGTGTCAGCAGTCAATGACTAGTCCGCCACTTTTCCTCCCTGGAAGTGGTGATGTTACAACATTTTAGCACCCCACATTTTTGGAATTTGAAGGTTGAAAAAACACTCCACTCTGGCAAGGTCCTGAAGCCCTCCTGCCACCTTCCCAAAATTCAGTAAGTGCCTGCCCGGCTTTGGGAAGCAGGTGTGAGGACTCTGGCAGAGTCATAGAGTCCTCCCTCCTCCTTCCCAAAGCCTAGTAAGCACCTGCCCAGCTTGGGGAAGGAGGCCAGAGGCTCGAAGAAGAAGAAGAAGAAGAAGAAGAAGAAGAGGAAGAGGAGGTGTTTTGATTTGATATCCCGCTTTATCACTACCCTAAGGAGTCTCAAAGCGGCTAACATTCTCCTTTCCCTTCCTCCCCCACAACAAACACTCTGTGAGGTGAGTGGGGCTGGGAGACTTCAAAGAAGTGTGACTAGCCCAAGGTCACCCAGCAGCTGCATGTGGAGGAGCAGGGACGCGAACCCGGTTCCCCAGATTACGAGACCACCGCTCTTAACCACTACACCATACTGGCTCTCTAAGACACCTGCCAAAGCCCGACACCTGGGGTGCTGCAATAGGAGCTTGGTGCAGTTGTCTGTGGGGAAACAAATAAATGGAGACTGGGTTTCCTCTGCTCACCTGCACAAAATTGCAACTGCATAAGTAAAATAAGCGTAAGATTAAAGTTACCTGTGCACATTTGTCTAAGTATGGGGAATAAGAGAGAATGGGTGAAAAGTATACTTAAATAATCACATATTTATATGGTTCTTTTTACGAATGCTTTAAGATGCAATAACTTATCCTGCAAATTTCTTGCAAAGTTTAAATAATGCCAGTGGATTTGTTACATGGAGAAAAAGACTTAAGAATCAAGCGATGTCCTGATATAGCATAGTAGCTAAGGTCACAATTTTTTTACATGCTCTTCCTGGATGTAAGGTCCATTGAGCACTGTGGGACTTAGTTTTGCGTAATCAGGCATAGGCTTGTGCTGCACAAGAATGAGTTACAAATCAGGAAATTCCTAGCTTTAATGTTTGGTGGTTTACTGTTGTAGTTTTTATCTATTGTCATAATTTTATTATGTTTGTTTATAGTCATAAGATGTCAGCTGCCTGGAAATGCAGTAGCGAAGGGTGAGATAGATACAAATAAAGCTCATTTTCTTAAGCAAGCCATTATCTCTCAGTCCCTCTCTCTGCATCTGTAATATGGAGATAATCGTGCCTCCCTTTTTTGTACAATTTAATGTATGCGAAGAGTTTTGAACACTCTAAAGCACTTTATGAATGCTTTAGATTCCCAGAAGACAAACAATTACCCAGGATAACTTAATGGCCTGAGGAATACTTAATCCTTAATAAATGTCCTAAATTAATGCTATTAATAGCACAATAGATGAAAAAGCAGTGGCATATCGATGTCTTTTAAATTTGAAATGCATTTTGGATTGCGAAGCTTTTTATAGTATCCTGTTTAGCAGCGTATGTCTACTCTTGCCATACATTTATTATGACTAATTATTAACAGTATTCACTAGAGGTTTGCACATGTCTCAAGATTCACCCTGTATATGAATCTGATGTTTTTTTAATAAAATAAAATAAAATCAGATCTGTTTCTGGGTCACTTTGTGCTATGTCTGCTTTGATTTGTGATTCAGGTTCTAAATTGTTCTGTAAACAATGAAATTCTGTGTTTCTCATTCACCTTTAATGAGAGTCTTAACCCCCCCCCCCCAAACTTGTATTTTTTTTTCTTTTGCAGAAGTGGATGAAATTTACAGGCACGTAAGGTGTGTAGTGTTGCTCGTGCATGTTTTTTTTTTTTTTTAAATGTCACTTCACACCAGCAAGCTTATCCTTTCCTGCATTTGTTTGTATTATGGATCATAATCCATTTGGATTGCAAGGTGAGGTTGTCCTTAATGCCTACGGAACACTAAAGAGTTCCAGAGTTGTTGTTTTTTCCCAAGCAGAGGATGATTTAAAAAGAAAAGTTAAATGGAGATTTTAATTTTTAAAGCAATTCTCCGCTGCTCTGCTATAACGGGGGTGGGCAACAGCATCCAAAGCTTTTCCGTGCTCCCCAGGCAGCATTTATACAGCTGACTTACTACAAACCCCATCGACCTAGAGTGGTGAAATGTAGAGACATAGACAAATATAAAGGGAAGAGTACAGAAAAAGAATAACAGAGCAGCACAACTTGAGGCATTTCACTGGCATTGTGCTTTTTCTTCAGTAAGGGTAAAACCACCCCAATCCACCTTGTTAGGTGGCTGCTGTAGAGGAGCTGCACTCAGATAGTGTTTACAGGCTGCTCTGCAACACTCTGTTCCCAGGGAGGCTTAGAAGAAGAAGTCCGTTTGATTCAGACAAATGGAGTCCGTGATACTATTGGACCACAAAAGTCTATGGGTCTGCTTCCTGGGATTTGGGTGACATCTTATTCTATCTGGCTGCAGCAGAGCCTGCAAATGGGAGGTGGAATGGCTGATTCCCTGGGGTTGCCCCTTTGGCTCCTCCTCTCCCCAAACCATCTCCCTCAGTGGCCATCCCATCTGATGGTTCAACACGTATAACATTAGCGGGACCAGTTTGCTCCCTCTCTTTGAATTCTCAACCCTTCTTTCCCTTTGTATCGTATCTACTAGACCGTAAGCTTGTGGGAAGGAACTGTACTTAAAAAAAATAAAATCTTTATGCAGCGCCTTGATAACTTTAGTCACAATCGTCGCCGTCGTCATCTCACAGCTAGATGACCGCATCATCTGGTTTTGCTAAAATAACATTTCAAGATCAGACCCAATTTTTGAATACTCGCACTTCTGTTCTTGGCTTATAATGCAGACTGAATATTAATTTTGATCCAGCTTTCCCCTTCTCTTGTCTCCTCCTGCCTGATCTCCCATGCTTTTTTTCTCGACCTTTTAAGAAGACTTTTAAAAAATGGTGGTGCTTTCGCAGGTACAAATTTAGGGTAAGGGATAAGCTAGTTGTTGGTCATGGCCCACCAATAAATGAGCGCTGACACTGGATTTCTGGAATATCCATCTAAATACTTTTGTTACAGGAGCGGAAAAGTAAACCTCCTTCAACACTGTGTTATGTTTTTTTTTAATGGTTCTGAAAGGCTACACAGCAGCTGCTTAGGGCAGATGATGCAAGACAGATGCAGAGCTATGCTTTGAAGAAGAAAACAAAGGAAAATAAAAGGAGGCAAATTATACAATTTGGTTGGGTGTCTTGGGGTTTGTTTGCTTCTTTTAGTAAGATGACAAAATATATTAATTTTTTTTTTAAAGCTAACCTTCACAGTCCAGACAGATTATTACTGGCAAAGTTAATTTCAACTGAGCAGCTGCAAAGCTTCCAGTGGCAGTTGCAAAGCTTTATACAGTCAGGAGAGTCCCAAAAGAGCAGCATCTTTTCCTTTAAGACTGGTGAACGTTACATCATTTGGTTAAAAATGACAAAAAAACAAGATCTTCGTTTCAAAGAGATGTGCAGTTTTCACAATTTTTTTAAAATGTAATTAAAAAGTTTTCAAGTGAAACCCAAATTCCTTGTGCTTCTAATACAGAGCAATTTAAATTTTGCAATCAGTTGAATAAGCAAATTATGAGAATATTCTCATAATTTGCTAACGTATGATTACTTATTTTTGGAGAAATTCTAGCCTTGCAAATGCAAGCATTATTTCAGAAGACATATTCTGTATGAAAAGCTAAAGCCAAGATACAAACACACACACACACAGCTGCATACACACAAAACACACCAACAGGGCTATTTTATCTGAAGGGAGAGGAATTGTTTCAGCAGGGCCTTGATTAAAAGATTGATTTTAAACCAATGTTTGTGCATGGGAGGTTTTTGCATGTGTGCGAGCCGTACTGAGATGGAAAGAAAGCACGCATTTGTCAGCTGTGCCCACAGATAACAGGAGAAAAGAAGCATTAGCTGCTGAAGGTAATTTTAAATAAAATTAACAAGAGGGAAAGAAAAGCAACAGAGAAAAGAACACATTGAAGTGATACCTTCAGCAAGTGGATCAAGAGTGTGAATCATAAGCTGGAAGATGCTGTTCCTCATTAGACTGTTGTGCAGAGATGCGGAGCTCCCACCACGCTGGAGACGGGGCTTAGTCTAAAAAAGAAGAGGAGTTTGGATTGGATATCCGCTTTATCACTACCCGAAGGAGTCTCAAAGCGGCTGACATTCTCCTTTCCCTTCCTCCCCCACAGCAAACACTCTGTGAGGTGAGTGGGGCTGAGAGACTTCAGAGAAGGGTGACTAGCCCAAGGTCACCCAGCAGCTGCATGTGGAGGAGCGGAGACGCGAACCCGGTTCACCAGATTAAGAGTCTACCGCTCTTAACCACGACACCACACTGGCTGAAAGGGATGGGGGGGAGAAACTATTTGAATCCTGTTTGGAAAGTAAATTTACTTCATGTATTACAAATGCTGTGACTACTCTCTACTATGTATATAAGGTAGAGATCGTACAGTCAGGACTAACCCGTTTGCTAAACAAACTCAGAGGCTGTTAAAAATAAATGATCAACTTTGGAAATGTTTATCGGGACTATTTGGACTCATTAAGGAATGCAGTGCAATATTAGATCATCACTCCCCGAACTCCAGAGGATGGGAAGTCACCCAAAGATATATTATCTGACATGGTAGTTTGGCTTTTTTAATTGTATTATAATTTGGAATGTTTCAATGTGGTTTTTATTGGATTGTTAAAATGGAAAACTTAATAAATATCATTTAAAAAAAAATAAGATCATACTGTCTTAAACACTTCACATAAAGCTAGGTTTTCAGTCCCTGGGTCACGTTACATAAGCCTCATAAACACTAGTATCTTAAGAGTAAATGACAAGTTAGTTGTGGCCAAGGAAGAATGGGCCTCTTCCAGCCCACAGCAGAAATATTGAGCAAAATGAAGGCTCCAAATTGGTCTAAACAAGACCAGGCATCTACCAAGGTAACTCTTCCCTTTCACTTACTGGTTTGTGGCAGGAGTGGGCATTTGTGGAGGGGAGTGAAAAAGGACAACCGGGACATTCCAGGATCAAATCAGAAACTGGGACGGCTTCTGTAATTCTGAAATTGTCTCTGGAAAAATGGGACACTTGAAAGGTTTGCATGTGTACTATGGCCAGTATGATTTGATTCCTTTTTGGAATCAAAAGGAGGAAAACTGGAACTTTTGAACAGTGTGATAGTTTTATCTCAACCGTGCTTTAAAGCAGGGGTCGGCAACCTAAGGCCCATGGGCCACAAGCGGCCCATGGGGTCGTTTAACCCACCCATGGACCCCCACCGCCTGCTCAGTCGGCTCCCGTGCGCCACGCTAAACTGGCACGGAGCAGAGCAGGGACCGCCTTCCGTGATACTGGCCGGCTTCCCATTGGATGCAGGAAGCTCCTGCAGCCAATAGGAAGCTGCGCAAGCCTCCTCCGTGCCGGAAATAGCGTTTGCGCATGTGCGCACACTCCGGCCCAAGCCACAAAAACTTTGCCGACCCCTGCTTTTAAGTGAAATGTGAACCAGACCTATGGAAAAGCAATGAAGTTCTTAACATGATTTCCATATTCATATGCAATTCATTCTTCTGACTCACTGTAGTTTTGTAGGTGGAATTATAACTCTGGAAATGTGTATGACTGTAAGATACAGGTATATGCACAGTCGGTGAAAAAGAAAAGAAACAAATAACCTGCAGGGCAATTCTTTTATAACCAGGGGGGTTTGGTTAGGCACATGAGCCCTGAGAGAGGAGCTACGCATGACCTGGGCAAACACATTCACAAAACCATATCCCCTGAGGTGACACAAATGAAAGAACAGGCATTTGAAGAGAGTTAGTTATCAAAGGAAAGGGAAATGTATCCTTGGCTGCCAGTTAGCCAATGAAAGTGAAGTTCTTCACCTAAACTGGGCCAGACAGCTTCTACACCTCAGTTTCTTGTGGGCTGCAAAACTGCAAGGAGAGGGGCAAGCAACTAAAATATCTGGCTTGGTGATTCAGGTCAAAGTATCCAGTCTTAAGTCATACTTGACAGTAGACCTATTGAAATTAATGAGCATGCCTAACTAAGGATCATAAATTTCAACAGGCCAACTGTGAATAAAACAACTTAGTTGCATGCAATCCCTCTGTATATGCATCCATCTTGCATCCATCTTCCAATAAAATGCAAATAAAATGGAAAAGTAAAATCCCAGAAATAGTTTTAGCACTAGAATTCTAAGTTTTACAGTTATATTATCACATATATAATAAAAAACAACAACTGACTATCCCTTTTAGAATCAAAATGACTAGATATAAAAAGACACTTGCTACTGCCTACCGTTAGTGTCTGGTCATCCCCGGCATTTGACTGCATGAGTGGAAAGGAAAAAGACAAGACAAAACAGTAAAATGGATGGTAAAGCATGCAAATGTTTTCAAAATAAAGTGTTAAACCAAGTGTTAAGACAGCACAATAATTTTTCTCTCTCTAGAAAATGCTAACATGCATTCTCTAGAAAGGAGTCACATCTCAGTGTCATGCAACTCTAGACATTGTATTCTAGACACATATGCATCTGAATCATTCATCTATGTAAGGCCATGGAAAACAGAGCACCTCAGAGTAAGCCTGCTGTAAGCGGCTTGAAGAAATAAGGATGATTGCCTTGACATTTTGAAATAGAGACTAGATACCTACTATATCTGTAATTGATATTTAGGACCAATGAGGACTTCCCTTAAAATGTAAATGGCTTCAGAGAAGTAATAGATTGGACAGTGGAAAGCAGTGCCACTTCCCAATCCCCAACAACTTGGAGGCTGCCCCTGGGTGCTATTTACAAATTTATTTAAGTGCACATAACTGTATCCACACAATTAACTCCATGTCTCCTCACATCTAGCTTGGCCTTTACAGGACAAGTATAATAAATAATAATAAATAGAAAGAGTCCCTTTTTAACCAGGCCTTTGCCTGATTGACATCTATAGCTCGTTGGTGCACAGAGGAGGAGGAGGAGGAGGAGGAGGAGGAGGAGGAGGAGGAGGAGACAGGGCAGCAATTTCTGTTTTGCTCTGATGGCAAACGTCCATGGCTGGCCCTGCACCAGAGATGCCCGAACTGTTGGCTTCTACTCTGGACACAAGCTGGCTGAAGCTATGCAAGAAGCAACAAGAGGGCGTTTGAGGTGTAATGTTCCGCACCCCCTACACTGAAGGTTTTAGGCTGTAAATATGTGTAAATAAACCATATTTCATGAAGACACTATAGCCTCTGATGTGCCTTAATTTTCCAAAGGAAACACAGCCCTGGTTAAGCACTAGAGCCTCCTGGGATCTTTCTACCACTCAGCAGAAATTGGGGTGGCTGGAAACAGTATCAGGGTTGGAAATAACCACGGCATACAAGTGCAAGGTAGGCAATGTAAGGTTGCGTGTACCATTAGGCTGACTCAGCCAAAGTCTCTCCATATACTTGTATTATAATATATCCATATACTGTCTTGTAAATGTTTGATTTGAAAGAGGTAGCAATAACGCATCCAGAGAACACCTAGTTCCTGCTCCTGATTACATAAATTCACAGTTTTAGTGAATTTATTCCCTTCCAAGCCTGGCAAATGCATTTTAATTACATCCAAAGGTGAAGATAATATCTGCATCACCACTGAATCAAGCAACAATGTTTTGTCATTTTTTGCAGCTAGAAGCAAACAGAGAAGGTCTGTTTCCATGACAAAACGTTAACACGAGCAGGGAAATACCTACAATGCTCACTCAAGTTACAAAGAGAGCCTAGGAACAAAAATGGCAGCTTTCTGAAGAGGTCAGCTTTAATGACAAATGAAATTCATTTAGTGGAAAATGCATATGATTTAGACCTTTCTGAAGAGCGTTTTTTAAAAAAGAAAAATGAGAAGAAAACAAAGCCAAGTTTTTTAAAATGTTAAGAACGATTCCACCATCCAAAAAAAAGTAAGATGGAAAAGGATATACGTATCCCAGTGTCTTAAGTAACTTTTGAAATGTACCCAATTTTGCCTGAACCTCTAAAAAGAAGGGATCTCTGAAGTGAGGAAGCAACTATCAAGAACACTTCTCCTCTGCAACCTAAGATGCCTGATAAACTCTAATGTGCATGAGTTTTCATATAACTTTGGAGCTTTTCACTGCTATTTATTTGCCTTGCATTAGTTTGGATATGCTTATGATTGAAAAGGAATTCTAACCTTGCTTCACATTGCACCAAAATCTGGAAGCATCTGAAAGACCATGGGAGAAATGAATGTCAAAGATGCTGGAAGAATAATGGTAACTTTATTTATGAAGAATGCCCACCACATTTTGGCCAGGAGGCCTTTATCAGGGGCTAATCTAAAAAACAAAAACAAAACCCCCCATTAAAAATAGCAATTATTCATCAATGTACAATGTGTGGGAAATTATATAATGCAAATCAATGAGTATGTCATTTAGGCTAAAAGAAGACAAAAAATACCAAAAACCTAGTTCATTCAAGCCTTGAGGGGCTGTTGCTTAATTCAAAATCCATTGTCTAATTTCATGTCCATATTCCAAGAAATGACTCACACAATGTTTACCCTTTGGAATCATTTACTAAATCACTAACAATGCAATATACATCATTCAATGTCCATGCAAAAATAATCTATGTAGGTCAAACTACAAGGATGCTCAAAATAAGAAGAGAGGAGCATCTGGGTAACATTAGGAACCAGAAGATTGGCACCCCTTTGGTGAGTCATTTCTTGGAATATGGAAATGACATTAAATACTTTCAGTTCTGGGCAGTGGAACAAGTTTATTCAGCAAATGAAAAAAAAATCTACTTAATAAAGAACTACAATAAACTCGCATTTATAAGTAATATGATTAGAACGTCCAAATCACTCTTGCCAAATGTACTTTATGGCTGGCTAAACCAGCTGTGTTGCGCGCGCGCGCGCACACACACACACACACACACACACAAAGATGAGTAGGATTTGGCACGAAATCAAACTAATCTCATACATCTGTCTTTCTCTTGATCTGCAGCACATGTGGGACACAACTTTCCCTAGCACTGTGATGCATCAAGTTCAGAGGGGACCAACGGCCAGCAGTTGCTGTCCTGATCCAGAAGGTCTCTACTCGAGACCTCACCTCCTCTTTCACCTCTTTCCATTGTGCTATGGCTCTTGTCCTCTGCAAACTTTCCTAGCTTCAGAACTGGTTCTAAATATGCATTCTTTGGTTAAAAAAAAAAAGCAAAAAAACCCAAAAAGAGTGGAGATAAAATATAAAAGAACCTGAATAAATACTGTATATCCTGCCCCCCATGTATATTTTATTGCTTCTCTTTTCAGAATCCTTAACATTTGAAGTTTAGGATATATCATTTTCTTTTTTTAAAAAAAAAACACCATAATCTGATTTATACAAGATATATACATGCAGAGCTTCAGGATAAACTCTCTAGATGTAAAATTGTCTTGCAATAAAAAAGTATATCCTGTTGCACAGAATTGGCCGCATCTGGCCCGTCTTTTAGAGTCCCCTCCTCTGTCTCTGTCCTCCCCACCCCTGCTCACATACAATTTTTCACTGTAAGACACTAATTAACTCTTGCGCATTATGCATCACAATCATACTAGTCCTTCTCAGGCATTCAGACCTGTGTTTATTTAACAGGCTAGGAGGCTGCAGGGCACATAGCTCTGCTCCATCAACAGCTCACGGAAGACAACCGTCTGAAGCAGGGAGACTCCTGCACTCGTAGAAGCTCCCTAGATGTTTTAAGAGCCAGGAAAATAAATCTAAAATGTTCTAACATGATTTTTCACGGGTATAGAAGGATCTGCACTTTAGAAGGTCATCTGACAGAAGTTGGAAGGTGACCTGAATAGTGACAGGGATGGAAATTGCATGCTTGTCCTTCCCTCCCCATCCTCAGTTTTAATGCATGTGTTAAGTAAACACAGTTTTGAGCACCTGTATCAAAACTGGTCTAGTGAAAATACATTTTGCAAATATATTTTTTCCTCGAGTCTTTAATAGATTAACAGCTTTCTCATTTACCATTTATATGGTGGAATTCAACATAGGAACAAAGTAGGGTACCCATGCCGGGAAAGAAGTCCATGCTTCCCCCCCCCCACACCGTGGGCCCCCTCCAGAGCAGATTTAGGGGGTGCAAGGGGGCATGCAGGGGGAAATCCCATTGCAGCAACGGACCTCATTCCTCACCTGCTACAACTTAGATGAATTCTGCTCATAGAGAAATCATAGAACATAATTAATTTCAATAATAGTACAATACCTGCTACCTGCTATGGAGTATAGGGCTTTTTGCTCAGGTGCTAAGGTCCAGGGTCTAGTGCTAACAGCACTCATAAAATATTCTATGTAATAAAGGGATAGTTCAGCCCAACACAAATATGCACCAGCCAAAACGCAACATCAAGGAGCTTGAAAGGTTTTGATGTTGTTGCATGACAAATAGCACCTAACAACAGAACCAGGCAGCAAAATAAAATTATTAGGCTATTGGGTTGACCTTGGCTGCTCAAATAAGAGGCAGGGCATTTTAGAATGCCCTTTGCATACTTATATCAAGTTAATGCTGGCACAGTATTTCTGATTAGAGAAATTTAGATCTAGATGTCACATGCATCCATTTTTGTGTGTGTGACATTTGTACTCTTTAGAGGACAGAACATTCTTGTGTTTAAATTAATAAACATCCTTGACTGAGTGAAGACGTCGCCTACTCGTGTCCAGGGAGGTTTTAAAAACATGCACTTGCATGTGCTTAAGTGCTGCCATCATCTAAGAACTACACATTCATGTGAAAGCATGTTTTGTTACCAGAGATGATCTTATCTGGAACCAACATTATTAAGTGACATCTCTGGAACTCAGCTAAATAGAAAGAGTATTACACCAATGATGTATATCACAACCCCCCCTTTTTTTTACTTTGTCACCCACTCTACGATAAATAGAAAACATGAAACATATCTGGGAACACTTCTTTTACAACTCATTGCCTCCCCTCTGACCTCCCAGTAACCCCATACTAGAGATATGCTGCAGTAAAGACATGTGAATTCTGGTTCCCCCCCCCTAATTATTGGGCAAACAACTAATATTTTATTTCCTCACCATCAAAAACACGATTCCATATCGTTCTCAGCTGAGAAGGATTATAATGGGCACAGAACAATCTCCACGGAAAAAGATCAGGAGAGTTTGCACATGCGCATGCTTGTGTAGAACACATGCACACAGCTGAGACTTACAGAGTGATAGTCTAATTGTGCCTGCCTGCAGCTAGCAGAAAAGACTACCACATATCCCACGGCATGCCACTGTCCTCCCCTCTCCTCTGCTTGCTTCCACACATCTTCTTTGGAGGGTTGAGCAACCCTGTGGTGTAGATTGGGGGGGGGGGGCACAGGAGGGCTGAAGTGGGGAGCACAGCAAGGGAAAATCTTCTTGCACCACACTGGATACCACTCTTCAGCGCTGCTAATGCAGTGGTTTGACTTCACCCCCCGAGATGCACCCCACTGTCTCTCGAGATATGACAGATGCCAACAACAGAAGTGATCCCTCGATCCCTAGGTCATGCCTGCATTGTGTGAAAACATGCCAGGACCGTGAAATCTGATGGGTAACAGGGCACATGACTGCAGGGGTCATCGTGCTTTCGCAAGATTTAACAAAGAGAAGCTATTATTTTAAAAAGCTTAACTAGTTTTGGGGAGGACACTACTAATCCTGACATTACTGGCAGAGCTGTTGTCTAAGGATTTCTTTCTGAGAAATTGGAAATTGTTTGAAATCTCTTCCTGCAATTGACAGAGAATGCCTTTCATTGTGCAGATAAGGAAGACTCACAATATCGATTGAGACCTATTCTTAAGAAGAGAAGGAGCAGGCACACCTTGTTTCTGCAAAGAACTGAGATGGGTGAAGGTATACAGCCTCTATGGATGTTGGTGCCTTCAAAATAGTTTTTTATAAATGTTCAGCCACTAGCTGTTTATTGATATTAAATATTCAAGAATTAAATAAAAAGGCCACCCTTTCATTTTCCTTGCTCCCTCCTTTTTCTTGTGGCATCCTCTATCTCTAACCAATCCTAACACTGATTATAAACCGGTACTTTAGTGCAAAGAGACAATCCAATGAATGTGGAACAAACAGGAGAGAATAAATCTACTGCAATTCTATAGAACAGAGTATATAGGCTCTCTACCCAAAAGGAGATAAACCAGGAACTGTAATTTGGAAGGGGATCTTAGTATTAGATAAAAGGTAAAGGTAAAGGACCCCTGACAGTTAAGTCCAGTCGCAGACGACTCTGGGGTTGCGGGGCTCATCTCACTTTACAGGTGAAGGGAAGCCAGCGTTTGTCTGCAGACCGTTTGTCCGGGTAATGAGGCCAACATGACTAAGCCACTTCTGGCGCAACGGAACACCGAAACCAGAACAGCGCACGAAAATGCCATTTACCTTCCCGCCGGAGCGGTACCTATTTATCTACTTGCACTTTTTTGGCGTGCTTTCGAACTGCTAGGTTGGCAGGAGTTGGGAGCTCACCCCATTGCGGAGATTCGAACTGCCGACCTTCTGATCCGCAAGCCCAAGAGTCTCAGTGGTTTAGACCACAGCGCCACCTGCGTCTCTTAGTATTAGAGTACTGCATAAATGAAGTATTTCTAGTACCATCAGAAAACTACTGTATCATCCATCTATCTATCTATCTATCTATCTATCTATCTATCTATCATCTATCTCTCTATCATCAATATCATCTATCTATCTATCTATCTATCTATCTATCCATCCATCCATCTATCTATCTCTATCTATCCTGGTTTCACAGTGAAATCCTATGCATATTTATTCAAAAGTCAATCCCATTCTATCCTATAAAGCCTATCCCATTCTATCTATCTATAAAGCATACACCAGGAAAGTGTTCATAAAATTGTAAGCTGTAATCTTACACATATGCTTAGAAGCAAGTTCCAAGGAATTAAATGGCGCTTATTCTAAGGTGAATGTGCACAGGATCCCAGGCTTAAACAGTTCAAGTTCATGATGTCGATTTACCCTAAAATATGTCAAAATATAAGCAATCTTGCCAAGATAGAATGCCAGGCTTTTGAGGAGCGGTAGCTGGATCAAGAGGCTCACTTTTGAAGCTGTACGACTGGTTAGTTCATTGGCATAAGATAGTACAGTATCATTAATGTGCTGAGGTGCAGAAATCAATGTGAAAACTTCATCAGCAAAAAAATAAAAAAGCTGTTTTTGTTCTAGTAAAGGCAATGCCAACGTTACAAGCATTATAGTGATATGATGTTAAGATCAACAACTTGAGAGGCTGAAGATCTCACATCAGCCATGAACTTTTCTCAGTGGGGCACATTTCTGAGTCTCAGAACTCTTCCACCACCCATCAGTGTATAGGAATAACAGTAGTGGCATGCCTCTAAATCAGGGACCTTCAACTCCCAATAGACTGCGATCTACTCATAGTATAAAAAAACTGGCAGTGATCTGCCAAAGTTGTAGAGCTTTTTAAAGGAAGCCAGTTGTTGAGATTTTTGGGGGGAAGCCAAAGTTAGTGAGCTTTTATATATACAGCATCATTTAGAGCAGGTATGTCCAACAGGTAGATCTACCAGTAGATCGTGATCTACCTGTTGGACATACCTGCTCTAAATGATGCTGTAAGGACAAGTCAATATTTCAATTCTGATTTTGATTGTTCATTCCAAATTCACAGAGGATAGCAAATGCCTTCAAGGGGAAATGCAATCTATGTTTAAGCCGCTGCTTAAATTCATGGTACCTTATCTGTACCATGCCACGCTAACATGTCAACGATAACTGACACTCATACAAAGAACAATATAGTTATAAAATCACACAGAAAGATTCAACATAACTTAATTGCTTCTTTTTCAGCCAACTATATACATAAGACAATCACATGACTCCACCAGCTTTTGTGGCTCGCAGACTATGCCCTCTGATGGAACATGCAATTGTTGGATGCTAGTTCTTTTTCTTTCTTTCTCTTTACAAATTTTAATTGGGAGACCTTTCTGGCACAATGATAGACAATTGGTACAAAACGGTTTGGGAAACAGTCCTCCTTGAGAGAGATTAACAAATAGCCTATGGTTTACACGTGAACAGTTCAAGAAAGATGACTTTACCCCAGTGTGGTTTAATTTCATGACATATGCTGGCATTCCAGAAAATGAACAATCCCCATCATCAACATTTGGCTCAATCTGGTTTATCATTTTTTTAAAAAACAACAACAACTATTATCTCTACTTTGAACCCACCTCCCACATCAATATGCCAACACTTTATATTGTTTCATTGGTGACATAAGAGGGAAAATGACTATTATTCATACTTAATCTAAGCACAACCACAATGGTTCCTGATTGGGTATTTAGCTAGTATGCTAGTTCTGAAAATGGTAGCAGATGTTCACTGATTAACTTCATTTTCCTTGAGATTCTGCAACTGTAAATGCCATTTAGGTCATACCCACATTTCTTGTAATCGGCCTTTTATCACAATTTAGCACTGTGCTTTATCTGAAATTGTCCAATATTTCATATTTATGCCTTTTGTGTGATGATGTGTTTTCTCAGTGTATTGCCTTATGCCAATATAATTATGTGCTTTATTCACAGCATTCCTTTAAAAAGATCCTTTTGCACCAACAGTAAGCATCCATTTTCATAAAACAGCTTTCTTTACTCAGCTT
This sequence comes from Darevskia nairensis, assembly GCA_034642065.1. Lineage (NCBI taxonomy): Eukaryota > Metazoa > Chordata > Lepidosauria > Squamata > Lacertidae > Darevskia > Darevskia nairensis. The sequence continues at coordinate 1,923,297 of JAWWNI010000439.1, forward strand.
AACTGGGTAATGTAAAAGGGTCCAACTTATATTGAACTTAATTATGGACAAAATGGTCAACCATCTATTCAGCAGTGATCTGTACTTGTAGGAAATTGCTGACTGCTCTATTTTATTTTATTTTGCAAGTGGAGCACCTAACATGAGTGCCACAGCTGTGTTTTTGATATATAAAATGGTATTGTGCAACAGTCCCAACTCTGCTGTTGTAGGAATCTTGCTTTAGCAACGACTTCTGAGATAGCAAGGTGCTCTCCATGGTACTGAAGAAAATACCTTTTCATTAAAACCAGAGTTTGGCTGGAACAACCTGTGTACTTCTGGCAAACATTTTTTATAGTACTGTAGACCCTCCCCCACATTTTGAACAATTATTTTTTATTGAATACCCTTCCCCATTTTTTAAAAAAATATCTGGGGACTGTGTCAAAAACGAGTGAAACTGTTCTATACAGAACGAATAACACATATTGGGATAATTTGTGCTATTTTCCCCTCAAGCCTAAATACAAATCACTTGCTCAACCTGTGCTAAGACGATCCTTGAAGATTATTTTAGAGCATATCTACTTAAGTCAGCAAAGAAAATGAAAGTACTTTCAGTTCTGTAGATCCGTTGCCAGGGTTTCTAAGGTAAAATTTCATTTTATGAAAAGATTTCATTCAGAACACATACTGGACTGCGTAATTTTAGGTTTGCAAACCACAAGCAAAAATTGATTTTGTCAAGCCAAGCAAGATGGAATTTAAAAGCTATTTTTAAAAAATATATAAATCTATTATATAAACTTGTTGGTTTATCTCTTCTAGACTACAACATAAATCTATGTGCAAGTAATTTTAGCCTGAGCAATCCCTGGTAACAGAAATAATCCTGAAATGAGCCAGGTCTCCATTACTGGCATAAGGAATCTAACCTAAGCATTAAGTCACTAGCAGTGACATAAGGAGTTCTGTGGCACCTCCTGTGAACACCCGTTCTGCTCTCTGTCCTCGCCTGATGATTCTGGCACTCCCATTGATTAGTTCCTTAGCCTGCAGAAGACTCTTTAAAACAGGCACAGGCAAACTCGGCCCTCCAGATGTTTTGGGACTACAACTCCCATAATCCCTTACCACTGTTCCTGTTAGCTAGGGATGATGGGAGTTGTAGCCCCAAAACATCTGGAGGGCCGAGTTTGCCTATGCCTGCTTTAAAACCTTTGGGGATTTTAATGTTGGTTTCTATTGTATGTTCTTCAGGATAAAACCATAACTGGAGATATAACAGGAGGAGGAAGATTTCAAGCTAGAGGAGGAGGAGGATTTCATGCTACAGAAATTTCTGAAGTTATAGTATAAAAAGAAACTAAACACACACATTTGTCAAAGTTAAAAATGATGCATTCGGAATGCCAGGCAGCACTCTGGGAAGCATAATGGTTTCTACATATATCCATATTTGGCCATACACCATCCATTATTGATGTCGTATTTCCTATTAAAAGTGCACACATGGCCTTAAAGCTGTCGAGGTTCCAATCCGAAAGGGTGTCATAGCATTTCTGTGCTCTGATGTCCTTTCTGCTTACTGAATGCTACATGCACCAAATAAGCAGGACACAGTTCCTTTCCTAGCATCTTAAACCACCAAACACATGAAGGATGGAATCCAATGCTGATGTTCCATTGCTGTTTCAATGCTGCCTTTTTCCAGTAGATGCTTCCACAAGTGTATGGGCATGTGTGTACCCCCTTCCCTTTATACTAGTTTCCCTGCAATTCTGGAGGGTTCCCTAACCCTCTGAAACAGACTTTCAGGGAGTGAAGTAGGTTGCAGCAGGAAGGGGTAATTGGCAAATAATAATAATAATAATAATAATGCTTCCCCTTCTCTTGTATCAGCAAAGGTGTCCACTGGATCAAAAGCCATTGTGTGAAGAAAACGTTTTAATTAAATAATAATAATAATAATAATAATAATAATAATAAATACCCCGCCCATCTGGGCTGCTCCCAACAGAATATTAAAAACACGATAAAACAGCAAACATTTAAAAACTCCCCGATTGACTTGCAATCTTTTTATAACTTACAACTCCATTTTTTACATTAGTAAACACTCACAACAGCTTGCTGACACACCAGACCTAAAACACCTCTGGACCAACTCTTAGTACATCAAAAGCTTGCTTATAGAATCGTAGCAATGTAGAGCAGGAAGGAATCACAAGTGTCATCAAGTGCAGGAATCTTTTTTCCCATTGTTTTTTGTGTATTGGTTGGTTCTAATAAACAATTGCCTGATCACAGCATAGACATCTGGTTGTTTTTATGACTTCCTTTGGGTTTTTGTATAACTTGGAAAAATGTCAATTTAGCCATTCCAGAATAGAAACCTAGAACTGGAGAAAGACGATTCCTAATACCTAGAGAGAAGATGTCACCCTTTGAAGGGTTTATTGACTTTTTATCTAATCACCACCTAAGATTAATCTCTGCTTTACTTCTGTTCTCTGCACAGTAAAGAAACAGCAGAGACTGGAGGCAGATCTGGGTAACTATATTTTCAAGAATAGGAAAACCACCATTTTGTGTTTCCACATCTGAGCAATCCAAGGTGTAATCTGAAACCTACATCACACCTAGCAGACACTAATCCAATCAAGTATGCTGCATCTTCCTGCACACCATCTTAAGACATTGACTGAAAATTCTTCTGAGCTTTAAAAAACAATTTTAAAAATCTCCCACCGATCGTATGGAATTTATTTTTTTGCATGATGCAATTGTTTTAATACTAATTTTAATATAGTATTTGATAATTTTATTTTTTTGAGCTGCCCAGAACCCTGTTTTCGGATGGCCAATATAAATACCATAGTAATTAGCATTGTCCTGTCCCTTGGTGGCTCTGCACAGATTGTGTGCTGGGGTGAAGGGTTAAGGCAGCGGTCAGCAAACCTTTTCAGCAGGGGGCCAGTCCACTGTCCCTCAGACCTTGTGGGGGGCTGGACTATATTTTTTAGGGGGGGGATGAACAAATTCCTATGCCCCACAAATAACTCAGAGATGCATTTTAAATAAAAGCACACATCCTACTCATGTAGAAACAGCAGGCAGGCCTCGCAAATAACTCAGAAATGCATTTTAAATAAAAGCACACATTTTACTCATGTAAAAACACGCGATTCCCGGACCATCCGTGGGCCAGATTGAGAAGGCGATTGGGCCGGATCTGGCCCACGGGCCTTAGGTTGCCTCCCCATGGGTTAAGGGTTAGTCAAGGCAGGTCCTTCACAGCAGTGAACATGACACTACAACTCCTCACCCCCCCCCAATCCTTGTTGGCTTTTAAATGCCAGGAAAAGACTGTACTCTTTTCCTGAGTTTGAAGGTATTTCCTTCCTTAGCTACTTTTGCTACCGTAGTTTTTGTTTGTTTGCTTGTTTTTTGCTTTTGTTACTGCTTATTAATTTAACCAACCAGCTCAGGGGCGTAGCAACGGGGGGGGGCGGGCCGCCCCGGGTTCCACCCCAGAGGGGGGTGACACTTTTTTTTAAAAAAATTTTTTTTTAATTTTTTTTTACTTTTTTTTTTTTTAATTTTAACTTCATTGAAAAAAAGAGATAATAGACACACACACACAACCCCCCACTTCACAAAGTGGCACCATCAGAGGGGGGGACATTTTTTTATCATTTTTTATTATTTTTTATTATTTTAACTTCATTGAAAAAAAGAGATAATAGACACACACACAACCCCCCACCTCACAAAGTGGCACCATCAGAGGGGGGGACATTTTTTTTATCATTTTTTATTATTTTTTATTATTTTAACTTTATTGAAAAAAAAGAGATAATAGACACACACACACAACCCCACACCTCACAAAGTGGCACCATCAGAGGGGGGTGACACTTTTTAATTTTTTAAAAAAAAATTTAAATTAAAGTGGTGGGGGGGGTGAGAAAAAATTTTCCGCCCCCGGGTACCACCTGGGCTTGCTACGCCTCTGAACCAGCTAACTATCAATTATTATTATTTGCATATCATGTTCTCACCAATGTTTTCATCTTTATTTCAGATGTTTTGGTTGTGAGACACCTTCCAAAAGGCAGGATGAAACAAAACAAAACCATTTGAATACAAGACTGCCATCCCAAGGCAGCTTGAACAAAAACTTCAGAAACCTGCCGCTCTGCTTTGGAAACATAAGCCTTTGAGTCTGCCAGTTTCTAAAACCGGGTTAATTTTGGGCAGTGCTGGGAGAAACCAATGTTGTGATTTAGCTTTTGATTGCTGGTGACTTCTTAAGCTGGATTGCAGCGTTAACCACTGGCTTCTTTAAATAACGAAATCTGCTGTGAGACTGCATAGCTGTGCTTCCTTAATACCTGCTATGCATTAGGCAGAGAAGCTTTTGCTACCTAGCCACTGTTGCCAGCAATAGGAGGACTTAAGGCTCCAGGTTAGAAAGGTCAATCCTGTATTAGTAACATTGGCATTTCCATGATCACTATTTTCAGTGCCACATGGAAATAATATTATTGGGCTCGCTGCAAAGTAAACAGATGTGAGGCACGACACAGACCTCCCTCCCACCAACTCTGCAAGTTATCTGTCCATAGCAGCAGCACTAGCTCTGTGGGCAAGTTAGGCAAGGCACTTTCGTAAAATTAGCAAATTGTGTGGACAGCTGAATGGGACCTTTGCTTCCAATGCAAGCAGCAGATGTGGGGCCCTGATCTGGACTGCAGTCCAATGTGCTCTTACTATAACCATGGGCTATAGCGTGTCAACAAAAAGGCGGGGAGCGATTCACTGTCAACAAGAATCAGCTGGAAGATCCACTGTTCTCTACCTAACAAAGAGGTTCCAAGACGGCTTACCTGCCTTATGCAACAAGCATAAAAAAGCCTTCCAGATCCCATCGTTATGCAAAGATTCATGCTTTCAATTTTACATTCTATCTTATCTTTTTATGCAGTACAGAAGAAATTTTGCTATTCTCAATTGGCTTCTATAATTGAAGTTTTTTAAAAAAGCAATTTTTGGGGTGAAAGTGAGAGACTGATAAGGGACTAAGACCAAGAGGGCTGTAATTCTGAACAACCTGCAGGTGTTCTGTACTGTAATCTAAATAGAAAAGATGCATTTATTCATTTTAGGCAACCAGTATGGGCCCCGTTAAAAGCCAAATTACCAATTCATCCCATAAACTTCTAACAAAATACAGACATTTGGTTTTCCTTGTCGGTGTGCTCCAAAATGTTACACAGATGTTTAATTATTTGCATCTAGATTAAAAGTACGGTAATTAGTATTCTAATTAAATCTTTTTTCATTTCTTTCCTTTTTAGCATAAAATGAGATTTTCTCAAGCAAAATGGCTGCTCTGAATGGCTACTATAAATTATTATCCTTCTGTAGCACCTTTTCTTATTCCATTATAACATTTCATATTTGAAATTAAAACATAAAGTACCCTATGGGGAAATTCTATGAAACCTGTTTGTAGCTTTGCTTTTATCTCAAAGGTTTTAGGTTGCATTTTCACCTCCCTCGGACTCCTGTGCCAAGGCAGGAGGAAGGTAACTGAATGTTGTCTGCCTCTAAAAACGATTGTAAGTCATGGGAGAACCATTTGAATGCTTCTAACAAATACAACTATCAAATTTACATACTGAAAAGTATTTGCATTTGAGAGCATAGAACTACATACCGGTATACAGTGGTACCTCGGGTTACAGATGCTTCAGATTACAAACTCCGCTAACCCAAAAATAGTACCTCGGGTTAAGAACTTTGCTTCAGGATAAGAACAGAAATTGTGTGGTGGTGGCAGCAGGAGGCCCCATTAGCTAAAGTGGTACCTCAAGTTAAGAACAGTTTCAGGTTAAGTACGGACCTCCAGAATGAATTAAATTCTTAACCCGAGGTACCACTGTACAGTGTTGTCTGCTACAAGGAAAAATATGGCTTGTAAGGGTAGCCAACACTGTGCCCTCCACATGTTGTAATCAACACCTCCAATCACTCCTGACCACTGGCCATGCTGGCTGGGGGCTGATGGAGCTGTAGACCAAAACATCTGGAGGGTATCACATTGGTTCCATCTCCATTAGCTAATGGTTGATGTGTAAGTTATTGGTTTAACTCAAATTAACAGCATAGGTGGTACTTAATTAAGTGCTACTTAGAGTAAATCAATTGCAATTGATGGACATGTTGTTATAGTCGTTTAGTCATGTCCGACTCTTTGTGACTCCATGGACTACAGCACGCCAGGCACTCCTGTCTTCCACTGCCTCCCGCAGTTTGGTCAGACTCATGATGGTATCTTAGAGAACACTGTCCAACCATCTCGTCCTCTGTCGTCCCCTTCTCTGTGCCCTCCATCTTTCCCAACATCAGGGTCTTTTCCAGGGAGTCTTCTCTTCTCAGGAGGTGGCCAAAGTACTGGAGCCTCAGCTTCAGGATCTGTCCTTCCAGTGAGCACTCAGGGCTGATTTCCTTCAGAATGGATAGGTTTGATCTTCTTGTAGTCCATGGGACTCTCAAGAGTCTCCTCCAGCACCATAATTCAAAAGCACAAGTTAGGTCCATTAATTTGAATAGGTGAACCCTGAGTAAAATTTAATTGAATGCCACCCAATGTTTTGAAGAAAAAACGCCAGGTCCTTGTTTCGTTGCAGCCAATGGACCCCTCTGCGACATTTTGCTATTGGCTTGGAAGTCACCTTCAGAAACCAAGCAGTACCAATATAATCAGCCTGTATAATATCAAGTTTGACACCTCCATCTTTAAGAATTTCTTTTGCTTGGTTTAATAATAATAATAATAATAATAATAATAATAATAATAATTTATTATTTGTACCCCGCCCATCTGGCCGGGTCTCCCCAGCCACTCTGGGCGGCTTCCAGTAAATATTAAAATACATCAACACATCACAGATTAAAAGCTTCCCTAAAGAGGGCTGCCTTCAGGTATTTTCTAAAGGTCATATAGTTGTTGATCCCTTTGACCTCTGATGGGAGGGCGCTCCACAGGGCGGGCGCCACCACCGAGAAGGCCCTCTGCCTGGTTCCCTGTAGCTTTGCTTCTCGTAGTGAGGGAACCGCCAGAAGGCCCTCGGCGCTGGATCTCAGTGTCCGGGCTGACCAGTGGGGGTGGAGACGCTCCTTCAGGTATACAGGACCGAGACCGTTTAGGGCTTTAAAGGTCAGCACCAACACTTTGAATTGTGCTCGGAAACGTACTGGGAGCCGATGTAGGTCTCTCAGGACCGGTGTTACGTGGTCCCGGCGGCCACTCCCAGTCACTAGTCTAGCTGCCGCATTCTGGATTAATTGCAGTTTCCGGGTCACCTTCAAAGGTAGCCCCACGTAGAGCGCATTGCAGTAGTCCAAGCGGGAGATAACTAGAGCATGCACCACTCTATACTGTACGTGCCATCTGCCATGGGGCAGAATCCTGCACTGCTGCCTGCACAAGTGGCACAGGGGGAAGGAGAAGACACACAAAGAGGATAAAGTCTTTCTTGTCTTCATGCTCCATTGCATGCTTCTAGTGTCCTATTCAGGCTTCCGTAGAAAGGCCCTCCTCCATGGCCACCCCTGGAAGCGGAAGGCGAGAAGTTGTGGCTGTGGTGGTGCCAGCAGTACCAGACAATGCTGGGTTCCACTTATCAGAAGTGGTGGGTGGGCTGTAGCCAGTCACACCACATCATTGCCAGGGCCTGACCCCTCCTTTATATTCCTCCTGTAAAGGAAGATTCAGACCCCAGCAGTAGCATGGCGTGAGAGAGGGAAGAGACAGGTGTGCTGCAGCCACAGCACATGCTTGGGAGACTCCATGTGTTTCCGGCCGAGTTCTGCAGGATTCTGTTTTGCTACCACACTAGACTACCACCTGGGGCATTTGTCCCCTTTCACTCCCCACCCCCATCTGAGGTTAGGTGCAATTGTATTATTATTTTTTAAGTCCTAATATAAAAATGTATTGTTAATATGAATACTACTTGTCAATCCAGGGGGGGAGAAAGGACAAGTGCTCCAGTTTTAAAAAGCTATACAAGCTGCAATTACAGTCGATTGCAGATAACTATCTCCTTTGGGGGGGGGCATCGTGCTCCTGTAAGTAGATAAGCAATGGGCAAAGCCATCTTATAAAAGGTCATCATCTCAACGAGTTTTCTAGTCTAATTTAAACAGTATGTGTTAAGACAGGGGTCCCCAGACTCACTGTGCGGCGGGCCGGAGGGTGCGGGAGCGCACGCTCATACGCGCGCGCACTTGCTTTTTCCAGCACGGCATGGCACCGAAAATAGCTTGTGCGCGTGCACACGGCCCTCCGCAGACCTGGAAATGACGTTTTGCGCATGCGCAAACGCTCTTTCCGGTACCGCATCGACCCGGAGATGAGCAGCCACGCCGGTAAGAGCGGGCGGCAGCAGTGGGCGGCGGGGGTTGCTGGGGGTCTCCGGGGGCTGGATAAACGAGCCCCTCGGGCCGCATCTGGGCCCCGGGCCTTAGTTTGGGGACCCCTGTGTTAAGAGAAGAAATAAATTGCACAAAGACAGATGGAGAGATTGTTTCAGGAAAGGACTTCTAATGGGGATGGCGTATTGGTGCTTGAAAAATAGGAAGACTGCAGTTTCTGCCATCCCTTCTCACCTAGTCACTGATCTCTCAAGTCTACTGGTATCCTGTGTAGTCATATGGTTGGTTGAGTTTCAATGAAGCCTTCTTTTCACAGTCATTTTCATAGCCAAACCTAGATCATCTTGTTCCATCTCTGCCTCTTGGATACATATCAATGGTGGCTTTACAGGAGAACTGGTGTTTATTTGGTGCATACTCAGCCTCTGTACTTTGCATGTACCAGAAGTATTCTCATATCTATCTTAAGCATTCACTGTTCTAAGGTACCTAGGCACAGCCATGAGCCATCAGAAAGGATGGCTCCATCAAGCACTTCCTCACATTCCTCACAACAGACATTCGCATATGTAATTTTTTTTAAAAAAGCATGAGAGGATACCAGAGTATCTCAAAGAAATGCTAAATATCATTGACCCTGGGAATCCAGTACTGAGTGGAAATAAACATCTAAAGTAGCTTAACTTTAAGGTGCTTCAAGCCTACTGAAAAATTCATATCATAGGCTTGAATTAGTAACACTGTTTTCCACATAGTAGCATCTTTTTCTGAGCTGTCGCCTACATTTATAAAACATAGGGGACGGCTTCATCTGCAGCATCTGAAATATTTATTGTGAGGCATAAGCCTAAAAAAGGCAGAAATGTATAATCCACTGATAAGAAACTAGATAGTACTACACAGTGCTTTTTTCTTAAAAAAATGTTTAGGGGTACTCTCATTTTCCTACTCATATTGAAATACTGCCCCTCAATGAGGCCAAACTTAGCTTCACAAAATGTTTAGGGGTATGCGTCCCCCTGCGTCAGAAAAAAAGCACTGGTACTACCATACCTGTCAGGGGCTGGCCCGAGTCTGAGGCGGTGTCGGAGGAGATGGGGGAACAAGGCAGGACACACTTAACACCGGAGGAGGTGTTACAAAGGTGGGAAGAGGAGCAGTCGCCACCCCAGTTGTCACCAGTAGTAGGAAGGGAGGTGTGGCGAAGTGGAAGTGAGGGACAAACGCCGCCCGTGTTAACGCAGGAGGCGGTGGAGAGTCAAAGGGAGCAGGCTCAGACCAGGGCTCACGTGCAGCCAATAGGAGAGGATGAGGAAATGGAGACCGGGGAGGAGGTGAGGGCTGCGGATCTTGCCAGAGCCTCGGACACAACCAGCATGGAAGATGAAAGCGAAAGGGAAGGGGCAAGCGCCGCCCCTCGCAGGTCTAGACGGCGGAAGAGGAGGGATGAGAGGCGGCGCTTGAGCTTTGCGAAGTTGCTATGCTGGGGGCGTCACAGAAAACTGTTACTCAGAGGATCTGACATGGAGGAGTCGGATGATGATTTGTAGTGCTTGCATATATGGACATTGTAAATAAAGTAATTAGTTTAGTAATTGGCGTTGTGGACGTTTACTCTTGAGGAGGACTCACATCCATCTCACAATACCTGTGTCTGCTATGTGAGAAAATGAGTTGAAATAGCTACATGTATTAATGACTATCATATAATCTATCTGTTGTGGAAACACAACACAGCATCCTGGGATACAGCATTGGAAAAGCAGTCAATAGGCCTGAAAGTACTCGCTTTGCCAAATGCTTGCCTGGTGATTTGGTAAAAGTTTTGCTGTTGCTGTTGTTTAGGTGGAAGGGTAATATTGAGACATTATATTGGAAGACAGAGTACCAATTGCTGTATTTTTTCTGTGTATAAGACGCCCCCGTGTATAAGACGACCCCCCCTTTTTAACACAAAATTAAGAAATTAAGTTGTTAAGCTTTTTTGGGGGGTGGGGGAGGTCACTTCCGCCAACCGCTCACCCACCACTGCCGATCGCTTGCCACAGCCACTGCCAACCACACACCTCACCGCAGCCAATTGTTTGCCCGCTCGCCGCCACCAATAGCTCAACCGCCCGCTTGCCACAGCCGTCAATCACCTGCCCAATTGCGGCAGCCACAACAATTCACCAGCAGGCCTTGCCGCAGCCACCAATCACCTGCCCAATCGCCACTGCCAATCTCCTGCTTGCTGCTGCCATTAATCGCACGTCCCCCCTCTGCATTCACTATCCATGTATAAGACGACACCCAATTTTTGCCTAATTTTTTTTAGCAAAAAGTATCGTCTTATACACGGAAAAATATGGTATATCCATAGTCATCGATCTACCATTTTATTTTCCTATTAATGTTTTGAACAATTATAAAGAGAAGAGTCCAGATGATAGCCACAGAAGCACCCACATTTTTAATTTGAAACCCTTTAGTATAAGAACAAGATAGTTGGATTGAAAAATCTTGAAAAACCTTTGTCTGTTTCTTGCAACCTTCTAAGACAACCAAGCAGTGGCAATACAGCATCAGACACAAGCCTAAAGTCAGAAAGTAGAATCTCTATTCCATACCTTCTCCCATTTTAATTTCTGCAAGTCCATCATCCTTGCCCTGTATATTAACTAGTAGGCCACAAGATTCACCATCATCTAATGCAGAATCATTGCAATGAGAATAATCATACTATACCCTTTCTACAATGAAACACCAAAAGTATTAAGAGAACATACCACTAGAAACCAAAATTCAAGTCTGGCTCTTTTCACTTCACCAGTGGAGAGATTTCCAAAGGAAAGATTTCCGGAGGATTAGTGGATAATGTGTCTGCTTCAGATCTGGGTGAACCAGAAACAAATCACCACTCAGCTATGAAAACTCAATGCATGACCTGGAATAAGTCACAATCTACCAAGATTGCTCAAAGTTGTAAATATAGCGCTAAAGCAAATTTGTACAACAGCATTTTTGCCTTTGTTTTCTTTTCTAAAGTGCCTCTAACCTTGTTCAAAAAACCACTTTGGGATATATATTTTTTTTAAAAAAAGATGAAACGTTTCAGAACAAGAAGAGATGGGTGGCTTCTAGTCAAGCATACTTCATCTTCTTCATGACACAAATGAGAATATTTAGTCAGCAACTAGATTTCCTTCATATTAGAATCAAATCTTGCTTCAACTACAATCAATAGCAAAAATCTCATTGGTTTCCCCAAATGAGTGAGCTCACACACAACATTAAGTCAAACTATGTCTTCAGTCCTGCTGTCTCCTTCAGACAAATCACAAGTTGAAAACACAAGAACAGACCTTGGTTACAGCTCAGGGTTTGTCTGAACCAAGACAATATACTAAGCCAAACCATGGCATAGCTTGCAGCAGTAAGAGGACCGGGGAAGGAGTGCAGGGTCCGCAATGTCCTGCCTGGGAACGTGAGTATAGATTCTAAGCCACCATTTGACTTCATGTTACATATAAACCAGCTCTTTTTACTGCACTTCTCAACTGAATAGAATTATAAAGCTTTTATATATATATCACAGCACTCCAACAGGGTCAATTTGGATTGGGAACAGCAATTACAAGCAAAAAATGGAGAATGCTCAGACAAGTACCGGTAATCACCCCTAATGGGTGCTTAAAATTGACTCTGCACATACTGCATATACCATGGAAATCTGAAACCAGCAGATGTTGATCAACTCCCATCATCCCTGATTACCGGCCGGAGTTGATCAAAGATATCTACAAGGTCACCAGTTCCCAACCCTGTCTTATAGCTGGCAAAGAGGTATCTCTTTCTCCTGTTTCTTGCCCCATTCCAGTCTATATTTTGCTTATTAATACTTGTACAAAAATATATATAACATCCACTCACAAAAACTCAGGGTGGTGTACAGCAATGTATAACCTTGAAGCAAGACAAAACAATCATTAAAATGACCAGCTACTCACTTGGCTTGGTCAAGTACTGGAGAAATTCTCCATGATAAATCATGAGATGCGATTGATCAGTTCCCATAGGCTTCCAATCCAATTTATATTGCTTTGTGCTTTTGCTATCTAACAGCTAGTACCGGTAATAGAATACTAGATAATCTTTTTGAATTCACTTCCACACTGTCACATTCTAATGATAATTTTCTCTTAGTTTTGATGTACTAATTTTAATTGAGAATTCTACATACGTCGTCAATCACTAAGATTTTTCACTACTGGAATTCCTGACAAGAATTCATAAATGAGATCTTTAAAGATTTCTGCTGCTGAAAAGATTCCAAAATTGGATCTCCTTACACCAGAAAGAATAGAGAAAGGAACTGCAATCGTAACACTGAAAAAGCACAGTTGAGTTTAAAGCAAATTATAAACGCCTCTAACACATAAAAATAAAATAAAGCATATGAGTCTGGAACTGGAATCTAGCTTCAACTTCTTATATCCTGCATGCAGGTGGATCTTAGAGAAAACTTGTGTATCACTGATGACTTGTGCCTTTTGTCTTCCTAGCTTGTTCTGTTGCTTCCATAAACCTGTCATTTTTGATTGTCTATTTGGGACTCAGTGCTTGCTTTAAAGTTAAAATAACCTGTGAAGGAATTTAGGATAATTTGGAAGCCATCTTCACACCCTGTATTTTTTTATGAGAATACGTCAAATGTATCACAAACTCCTTCTCCTACCTAATGGAAAAGCGAAGCTCTCTACCTAACATCTGCAACCTGAAAATATGTTTTGCCATTAGGGTTAAGGGCACAGCCTTCCACCAATGTCAAAGTTGAGCTCTAGTGGTCCTGAGTGAAACTCTGGTCAGGATACCATGTGTGAATTCACACAGAGACCACACAAAACTAGCCACACTTAGGTTTCATCTCTTCCCTACAGAAAGCAGGGCACACACTCTGTTTTCAGAAGTTTATTTGCTTTTTGCTGGATCTGTGTTGCTTTTCACCATAGCATCAAAATACCATGCCCTGTGAACAGCTGCCGTAATGAACAAATGCATCCATCTATAAAGAGAATCAAGTCTCACGTTAAAGTTATGGAACTGAGGAAAGTTCACCCTCTGTGAGTAATCTGTGAGTAAACTAGGATCTGCTAGGTCTAACATGAAATCCAGATTGATTACCAATCTGAAGCAAAACACACATTAAAAGCACCTATGAATTGATGGACCAGGCAAAGTGGTCATAGATTCTCATCCCTGATTGGGTGTGATTTTCTTATGCAACTGCTACCTTCCTTAGAACGGCCACGGCTGCCAATTAAATAACTAAGCTGTGTTAAGATTTTTACAGTCAATATTCTTTCTACTGATTCACTTACATACACTAATCTTATTAGAAGCAGTGGCTTTCAAGCCTGCTAGACCTATTTTTTTTTTCAGAACAAAGCTTCCTTTCTGCCTGCCTGATTGGATTAGAGAACCATTAGACTCAAAATTCCTAAATTAACACACAAATTTGAAATTTATTTCTTGTTTCTTGCTTGTTATGTGCTTGTGTTTGTGACTGCAGTGATATGCTATTTAAAGCCAGAAGAAGTTTCTTTCGCTCTCATTTTACAAGTCTATTTTTATTACAGTACCTGAAATACAGAAAACGGACTGCAACATTTCAGAATTGTGGGGTTCCATTTTAATAAAAGGTACTTATGTTATCATCATACAATGGAATGATTATGTGTTAATGGTTTTCTCCTATTTGAGGGAGGGATGCTCTCACTTTTTTCTTTCCAAAATATACTAAATATACTCTTATTTCTCTGCAGCCATCACCACTGTTTATCTTCCTGGATTTGATTGTGCGCTGGAATATTTTAATATTTTGTGTCTAATTTACTAGGCATTTCCTTGATTATCCTTGGATATTAACCTAAATTAACCTAAACAAAAAATCAGCAGTCACAGAATTCTTGGGATCAGGCTGCAGGACTCTTGCACTAAACAATCACCATGGCAAGATTAAAAAATACAGTTTCAGCAAAAGGAGAAAAACCTTTATTATTTTATCTCTTCCTTCATGGCCAATACATTTATATTAGTTACAACAGAAAGCAGAAAAGGTAATTATTGTAAGAAATTTATGTAAGGGATACTTTGTTTCCTTACAGAATGTCCCAGGTGTGCCAACAGCAAAACTACAGTATTAAAAAAAAAAGTGTAATGTTGACACTAGTTAGTTATATAATAAATGCCCCTGGTAACATAATTTACTTTAGACTAAGAGCAGCAACCACTAAAGAGAGAATAAAACTAACTAAGCATAATTTATGGATAATGTTATTTATTGCATTTGTCAGTGAAGCTTCAAGTTAGATATTTATATCTCCAACAACATGAAACTTTTGGGGATATTCCTTTATTTGCTCAAGTCTCTTCCTCTTCTTTATGTATATTCTAAACATTCCCAGAAGTGCATCTATTCCTCCAGCATTAAACTATTTGGATATTTCTTCCTGTTTCTCCTTCATTTCCCTTTTCTAAATGTAAGCATTTGGCCTTCTGTGGAGCTATTAATGCCACAAACCATATGTCTCTTTTAAGCCTATTCCCACATCTCACCTTAAAAGAGTTACTCAAGGTCACAGCTATTTATGGCTTCGCCATTTAAAGAAAGACACCTTTTAAGAGGCAGAAGAGCGAGGAAGAAACGGGCAGCTAGTGGCAGATCAATAAAAACAGCAATTACCGACCAATCATTTCTGGGCTGAGATACGTATCCTAAATTGGTCAGCATTTGAGATTACTGTAAAATTGCCAAATACACTTTAGTTGCAGCTGGTTCAAGCTGGAGCAGAGGGATATTTTTAAGCTGCTTTTCAAGCAATGTGAGCCCTGAACCTTGCATCACCCTAGAACGAAACACCAATCAGAAAGCATAACACTTCTCTGTCCTTAGAAAATACAGGGATTGATCCTGTTCCCATGGAAGTCAGTGGTAACTTCCAGCTGAGCAAGACAAGATTTACCTTGGGTTTATATTATCAGTCTTCTACAAAAACCACACGCCAACACACCTGGAGCAAGGATGTTTTTCATCCTAGCAAGTAAAATGTCCGAGAGCCAGATAATTGTGTGCTTTGAGGCTTGCAGCCAATACTATAAAGAGTTAATGCCATAACTGACCACAGGATAGGCAGCTAGCATGGCAGTAGAAGGCATAGCAGCAAGGCATTCTGCATATGCTCAGTAATACCACCTCTTCATTCCTGCAGGTGAGTAGAAAAAACTGCCTGTTACGAAGCCCAGACACAATTTTTTGATCCCTATATATATAATGCTTCTCAATATTAGTTTTCAACTGGCAAGTTACCCCATGGTGACAGCATGTTGTTGTTGTTGTTGTTTAGTCGTGTCCGCCTCTTCGTGACCCCATGGACCAGAGCACGCCAGGCACTCCTGTCTTCCACTGCCTCCCACAGTTTGGTCAGACTCATGTTGGGAGCTTCAAGAACACTGTCCAACCATCTCGTCCTCTGTCGTCCCCTTCTCCTTGTGCCCTCCATCTTTCCCAACATCAGGGTCTTTTCCAGGGAGTCTTCTCTTCTCATGAGGTGGCCAAAGTCTTGGAGCCTCAGCTTCAGGATCTGTCCTTCCAGTGAGCGCTCAGGGCAGATTTCCTTCAGAATGGATAGGTTTGTTCTTCTTGCAGTCCATGGGACTCTCAAGAGTCTCCTCCAGCACCATACTTCAAAAGCATCAATTCTTCGGCGATCTGCCTTCTTTATGGTCCAGCTCTCACTTCCATACATCACTACTGGGAAAACCATAGCTTTGACTATATGGACCTTTGTCGGCAAGGTGATGTCTCTGCTTTTTAAGATGCTGTCTAGGTTTGTCATTGCTTTTCTCCCAGGTGACAGCATACAAAGCACTAAAATGATGAAACCTCCCCCCCACACACACACACCAATGCTTGGGGAATTGCAAGCATTTATTCCTAACAAGGAAACTGCAAGCACACCTGAATGTGATGCACTTGGCTATTCAGAACACAGATTAGGGTAGAGGGATTTTGATCCCTGTAGCAGCTTTTTGGTTTCTCGCTGAAGCAGATTTGCACTGCAGAATCCCATTTTCTCACTCAGCAGATTTCTATGTGCCAACGCCAAGGACAATTTTCCTACAAAAACACAGACCTTCTGTAACCAACAGTCCTTCAAGACCTTTACTTTAATCCTAAACATTTGCAGCAACAAATCTGCTACCAAGCCATGTATTACAACACTGTGCAGCAGAGTGGCTGATCTTTCCAACCTGGGCATATTTGCATACAGGAGAAATCAACTGTTAAATTGAAATAATTAACAACAAAATATTTCCTCTCCAATGTGTTGCTGGAAAAGCAATTTTTGGCAGCACTTTTAGAACGGGCACTTCCTAATGTAACACTAATGTCTCAACAAATGAAACTGATCTGTAGAAAATGTAACCTGAAAAAAGAGACATTGCACATACTTTTGTAAACCAATAAATCTTTAATAATAATAAAACAAAAAATGCACCACCACCTCAAGGAATAGTTATTGTCTCCAGTACAGTATTTGTCACACAGTAAAGGGTCAATTTGCACTTACTTGTCTATTCAAATGATAGCCCTACAACAAGATGTCGTAGTGGTATGGAGGGCTTCTGTTCAAGGCTCCAACCATTCCATTCCATTCCATTCCGTCCCACAACAGTTAGTCCTCTTTTGCCTGCCACTCCTTATGTCGTCGTCCAATCTCAGTTTGGTAGTTTATTTTCCTCTAAATCAGTCAATATTTCATGGCCACCACTGAGTCTTCATTACAGTGCTTTGGAAGTTTTCTTTCATTATTATTATTATTATTATTATTATTATTATTATTATTATTATCTCCTGCAAAGTTACCCTGAGTCTGTGGATACCTCATTCCTCCATGTGGCTATTGATCTGTTGTCTACATAAGCAATGGCACTGAAATAATTGAATTGGGCACTCTGGTCAGTGACCGAAATAAATTGATTCATTCAGTCGATTAACTGAATTGGAATTAAAATACTGAAGATTAGAGAGACAGACAGACTATGCTAAGTACAATAAGTAGCCCTTGCAAAATGCATTAGATCAATGGTAGGGTGCATCCATTTACTCAAACATCATATTTAAAACAATTATTGTTGTTAATTTCAGCTGTGATGTTCAGTATTCGTCACTTGTAAGCCTACAGATAATTTAAGTGTAGTTTAGAAATCTTAATTCAATGGGCTTTAAGCAAGCTAAGAAAGTACAGGATTGCAGTCTAAGTTCTCAATTTTCTCATCTAATTTAATTCCCAATAACTCTGAAAAGCAAATCTGCCTGAAAGTGATTCATCAAATGTCACACAGCAAGCGCAATGACTGCATGGAAATATTGACCTGGGATGTTTGATGCCTAAACGCACTCTACTAACTAGTCTTCGCACGATACCTCTAGAAATATTTACACGGGGATGGAGTTCCTATATGAAGATTGCAAAATTTACAAGCCAACAAGAAAGCTCATTTTCACTGCCCTTGGCACAGAGGTTCTTTAACTTCCACAAGAGAACTATTTCAGCCTCTTTGTCAAAAGCAAGGACTGTACCACCTCAGACTCTCATATATGAATCCATGTTAATGTAGGCTGACAGACTGGGAAAGATAGAAAATGTGGTCATTACTAAGAATAAAATTGAAATGAAATAGTGAGGTGCAAAGTACCCTTAGAACAGGCAGCTTGCAGCCCTCCAGATGTTGCAGAACTAAAACTCCCATAATCCCTGGCCACTGGCCATTCAGGCAGGGGTTGATGGGATTTAGAGTCCAGCCATATCTGAAGGGCAACAGGTTTCCAACTACTGCATTGGACCCTCCTTTTTATTATTACCGGTATATTTTGCTAAATTATGTGAAAGGATCAATACAGTCAACTTATTAGACTCAAGGGTTACAGTCCTTAAAATGGACAATTTTTTATTTGCAGAATAATGGAAAAATGCTTGAAAACGTACCGTAGGTGGATTTGTTCAAGAGTCTGGGATAACGAAGTATAATAAAATTAACTGTAATCATAGGAAAGTAATTACAGCTACCTTGAATCCCAGTTTGGGAGAAAGGTGGGATATAAATACATTTAACAACAGCAACAACAATGCAATATGTCAAGAAAGAATTATAAATCTCAGAGAAGGGAATTGACTTTATAGGTATTTATGCTGTAGAAAAATACTTCCTCTCTTCGTAGCATGTCTGGGTTGTAATTTTTAATTTTTAATATCACTAATTTAGAAAACATATTTAACTGAAATTATACATATGCGCAATAATTTATAATTAACTGCACTGAATTGTATTTTAACTTTTTTAATTTCTATTGTAGCTGCCAACAGATAATGCTGTATGGCCTGTCAACCTGAATATAAAATTTTACTTTTAAAAGATAGAGAAATGGGTAGAAAATAAATACTTAGGGCAAAAAGGCTTACCACTTTCTCACTCTCAAAGAAATTGTAAAATGCGTTATTACTGTTTAGTACAAATGGCACAAGGATATTAGCTACAGCTGCAGCTGATGTCACAATAAGCTGGATAAATTCTACCCTACTTACAAGGAAGCTATTGACATGCTAAATTGTTGAAGGGAGGGGAGAGAAAAGGAATGTTTGATGCTGGGAAAGGTTTACAGACCTGTCCACACCCTAGCATGGCTCAAACAGATGGACAGACAGTCCCACCTACATATTATGGACCTCTATGAAGTAATATAGCCAAAGTTACTATGTTCGTAACTTTCTACAGCTTTTACCTACACTTGAATTCCTACTTCGAGTTGTCTGTGTGCATGTAACCTGCCCTAGGACCTTACAGTGAAGTGTGGGTAATAAATAAAACAAATGCACCATCTACTGTAGTCCTGAATAAAAGTCTTAAAACAGCTTAGTTCTGAGTAAACAAGGATAGGATTGATCAGGCAATCAATTAATGCTATGAAGTTTACAGTGCAGCCGTATGCATGCATAATATTGTAATCCAACAGTGCCCTTTTATACAGGTCTACTCAAAAATAAATCAGATAAGCAGGTAAAGGACTGCAGGCTGCACTGATCACTTTAATGTGCTTATGAGTATTTCTGAAGCAAAAAATCATCCTTGGTTTTTAGGTGAGACACTCATGGAGTAGGCAGCATTTTAGAAGATTATTTCTCTCCTATGTATGACCAACAGCAGTTTTTTAAGTAAGAGTCCTGTATTAAAAACAGTAAGCAGGTGCAACTTTCCAGTTGATTAACAGGTTTGTAAGGCTGCACATGTACCCGAGAATAAATCCCAATGAATTCAGTGGTGTTTACTTCTGAGCAAAAGTGCAAACGATTGTGCTGTAAATCAATTAACCTAACCAATTAAATGTTGCAGCTCTAATTGAAAAGCATATGAAAGACGTACATGTATATATATTTATACATGTATCATTCTGCTTATCCATATAGTCTCTTGTACAAATGTCCAAGGCTTTCTGACAATTGCTCAGTCCCATTTGATAAAGACAACCATAACTGAAGGAGAATTACGCATCCCAATACGTTCAGAATGTCCTTTACATATAAATCTATACAACCAAAATGCAAAGCATTTACTTTAAATAGTATTCATCCTGTAACTGACTGCCTTCTTTGGCACATGATGCAGTTCTCAAACATTCAGGTGCTCCTATAAAAATGAGCTTCTGTTTTTAGAATGGGTTTAGGATAGTGTAACATTGAACATTGACAGGAGTGCCTGGCGTGCTCTGGTCCATGGGGTCACGAAGAGTCGGAAGCGACTAAACAACAACATTGAACTTTAAAGTTAGGTAAATAAACTTTTTTAAAACAAAAAAATTAAAGAAACAAAACATACAGCGGTTGAACCTCTCTCAGTTTATCTCTTGTGCTTCTCTCTACATATGTGTACTTCCCTGTTTAGGGAAGCTTTTAATGTTTAATAGACTATTGTATTTTAATATTCTGTTGGACACAACAACCCTGTGATGTAGCTTAGGCTGTGAGTGAGTTACTGGCTCACGGTCACCCAGTGAGTTTCATGGGTGAGTGGGGATCTGGTTTCTCAGGTCCTAGCCCAACACTCTAACCCAGGCACCCCCAAACTCAGCCCTCCAGATGTTTTGGGACTACAACTCCCATCATCCCTAGCTAACAGGACCAGTGGTCAGGGATGATGGGAGCTGTAGTCTCAAAACATCTGGAGGGCCGACTTTGGGGGTGCCTGCTCTAACCACTTACTCAGGCTCTCTTTTATAGTAGCTTGTATATGTCTAACATGAAAATTCAGGTGTCTTATGACTTTCTAAGATTTTTAACCTCAACCATTGTTCATCAAACAGCAAAGCCTCTTATCCATCTCAAATGGTAACAGCTGTAATAGTAAATGATGTGTTGATTAAAGACGTCTTTATAATTCACTTGTTAAGTGTTTCTCACTACGATTGTAATTAGTGTCACCATTTCCCCATGACGGGTATACAGTATTTCTCAATTCTCGTTACCACTGAAAACATGTTACCCAAAGTAATCTGTCTGCATACTTCCCCACCCCAAAAGCATGATGAGCAAACAAGGGACTTTATTATACTGAAAGTATGTTCTTGCAAAGGCAAGCTGCTGCAAACATTCCTTCATTGCAGGGGGTTGGACTAGATGATCTTCGTAGTCCCTTCCAACTTCATGAGTCTATGAAATGACTTCTGTAAATAACTACAACAAGAAAATATTGGCCATAAAGATGGTGCCAATTTGTACACATTGTTATTCTGCCATTGTCAAGCACACAGTACCTGGTGGAGAGATTAGAATCCGTTTGGCAACAACTAAACTGCAGAGCTACCAATTGCCACCTGGAAAGGTATGTTTGACTTCCAATATTAAAGCTACTCTTATTTGCCTACCCCTTGGAATTTTACCAATCAATTTCCAATTTTGTTTTTCTCTGGTCAGTTCACCATATGTGCAAAAACGGCTTCCCTCCTCTTCTTTTAAGGTTTTCTAAAGAAGAGGAAACCACCTTTGCAAGAGTTGAGCTTGAGTGAGAAAAAAGTACGTTTCAAAAACCCAGCTGAGTCCACTGCTGAGTCCACTGAAATAACAAAGTGCCTCAAAGACATAAAATAGTTTTATATATAGAATGCAGCAGATTATTGAGGTAGTGAGCCAAACCTGAGTTAGGCTGCAATCATATGCGCAATTACCAGGGAATACCCTGTTTCTCCTAAAATAAGACGTAGCCATAAAATAAGACGTAGCAGGATTTCTACGCATTTGTGAAATATAAGCCATACCCCGAAAATAAGACATAGTGATGCGGCGGCTCTCCCTTAAGATGGCCTGGATAGGCGTGGCTATGCTGCGTACCGACGCGGAGCAGTTAAAATAAGACATCCCCCGAAAATAAGCCATACTGTGTGTGTTTTTTTGAGGAAAAAAATAAGACGGTGTCTTATTTTAGGAGAAACACGGTAAGTCCGACCGCGGTCAATAGGACTTACTTCTGAGTACAGTAGACATATCTAGGATTGTATTTTAAAATAATAGGCAGGCATTTCCCCCACAAATGGAAAAATATAAACTAAAATGGATCTATCCAGAATACTGTGTGAAGCGCTAATATATTTTCAGTTAATATATTTTCAAAGGTGGTTTATTGCAACAGACTGAAATGACATACTGTCCTCTAGCACCGCAGAAATGTGCAAATTCAAATGTTTTTCATTTAACTGGGACTGTGTACATTTCACTGTTTGGGATTGGGGATTTGTTGCTAGGATAACCCTTTAGCTCTTGGTTCTTTATTTAGGTCCCTCAGAACTCTCTTGACCTGCTGTCAGATTACAACACAAAGTCTTAGAGATAAATACCACAGACAACAGTTTCCTTGACTAAACACTTTCCAGCTTAAGAAAGCCAAAGCTCATTTTGCATATTTGAAAGCAGAGGTACAGAAAAACAGTAGGAACCGCCAAATTAGTCTTGCATGTTGTTAATACCTAGAACAACCATTGCTGTATAAATTTATTTTGATTCTACGATGAATGCACTTTGATTGTTATACATTCTGTAGAAAGAGAGTGAGAAAGAAATCAAATACTTTGCACTGAAAACGAATTGCATTTGACTCTCCATTGGAATATAGCAATACTGCTTGTCATTTATTTCCTTGCACAGAACAAGGACAGATGCTACAGCCAATAACAGGCGCAGTAACAGGAGATAGCTTGTCCCAATGAAAACCAAGAACACCGCCTCTGCAATGCTTCTAACCTCTGTTGCTTCAGGAGCTAGAGTCCATGTGCCGTCGGGATTAGTCATTAATGCTTGCTACAGATGACAGAACAATCTTGTTGAGTGCTTTAGGAAACCATCCTGTAAACTACGATGAAACTTTCAAAACATTTGTTTAGATGTAACAAAAATACTGCAATACTATACATAAATAAATCCCACTGAACTCATTGGACTTCTGAGTTGCAGAATATCCACATTCTATAGACCACTTCAAGAAGGAAGCAAAATGCCCTTTCCTTTATATTCCAATAGTGATCTCAGTTCCCTGAGTGTTGGTCCGTAAGCAGCCAAAATGTTTGTAACCGCACACAAGACGGATGAACCGGCAACCTTGTGGGAACCCCAATATTTGCAAAAGTTTTTTAAAAAAAACCCCACAGAGGAAAACTCTCTAAGGGGGATATGGAATCATGCCACCCAAAAGCCCAGTAAGGGCTTATGCCTAGTTGGCATGCCCAGGATGCTGACTAACAGAGAGGGAAAGCAAAATACGAGGGGAAATGAAAGTGCAAATAGAATGAAGTGTCTGGAATCCTGAGCAGGAGCATTGCACTCTGCAACATTTCTGTCCACTAATAGCAAATTCAATTTGCTGAGTGCTGATCCTTGTGTAACCAAAAAAAAAAAAAAAAAGGCACTATCTGTGCACAGGGAAGAAGTATCTGCAGGCTTGGAGGAATCCCAAGTTTGCAGAAGTAAATCAAAGTACAGGTAGCACAGCCCACTGAGCTGAGCATGCTCAGTAGCCAAGAGTGATGACTGATGTCAAGGGGCAGGGGTAGAAAACCAGCTGGACAGAAAACACAGCAGAGTATCCTAGAAAAGAGAAACCATGAACAAGCACACTCAGCTTTTTGTTTCAGGACCCACCTGACTAGAACAAATATCTGCCTGAAGCAAAACTATCCATCCAGCAATTTCTCCATAGACTGAATTGGGTGATCTGGCCCACAGTGAGCCACAAAAAAATTACGTGCACTGTCCAGCAGTTCTAACAAAGAAAATCCATCAAGATGTCTAATGCAAATGAATTTTTTTTTTAAAAAAAGATATACTCTCAGCCATCAGTCAGATCCCAGTCAGAGTGAGCATAACCTCATCCACTGAAAACCTCCCTGCACATTTAGCACATAAAAACGTGCATTTACCAAGTGCTGCTCTCCAATACCCTCTCAAAGTTTCACTTCTGTCACTCAAAACTACCGTATTTTCCGGCGTACAAGACGACAGGGCGTAGAAGACGACCCCCAACTTTTCCAGTTAAAATATAGAGTTTAGGGTATACTTGCCGTATAAGAAATACGACCCTGCGTATAAGACGACCCCCGACTTTTGAGAAGATTTTCCTAGGTTAAAAAGTAGTCTTATACGCAGGAATATACAGTATTTTTCCAGCATTTGAGAAAATGTTATAGTCACCATCTCTAGATAATACTTTAACTGCTTTACTAACTGCTGCATGGAATGTGGTTGTGCAAGTGTCCTGGATATCTATACAACATTGGATAATGTTGTAAAATGCTGTGTCACGGCGCTCTCATCTCCTCGCCAAACCATTTGTAAACCCTGCTGCCCCTCATCAAGCCGCATTTCTAACAGTAACAAACAAGAGTCATGCTGCACCAATGCTTGGCCATTTTGTGAAACTCTCATTTAATCTTTATACTGTAATTCTTTGAAAGCGATATGCTCCCTCCTCCTGTGCTTGAGTGCAAATCTAGCTAGATGTTTAAGAAAGGAAGGAGCTATGCTTATGATATGTGCAAAGGACCATGATGTCAAAGTAAAACAAAACCTACGTTGAACAGAGCCGCAATATCCTGCCATGTTAGGAAATGCCACCACTGACATGAGAGGCATTGCACACAGCTCAGAAACAACAGTAATTAAGGCTGCTAAACGGGGGATGATATGTTTGTGCCAGTTTCGCCAACATGATATCCTACAGATGATTTGAACTTCGGATGATCTGGAGGGCACCAGATTGGTGAAAGCTGGTCTAAGCGCTAATCTAAAGGCTTTCCAGGCATCTCAAAGAAAAAGATACGTTGCCAACCAATGCACTCAATATTGTTAGGCAGGTTTGGGCCTGCAGATGATAGTCAACATAACATAATGGATCTGTCCCTCCCAGTATGCTATTGTAGCAGCATGATGCATTTTGTGCCACTATAGTTACTGGAGGCTCATTAGCCTGGGAAGGTAGTCCATCCAGGAGAAGGAAAACTCAGAAAACTCTGACCCTAAACCTCCGCTGCCTTGTGGGACTTCTTCGGGAGAAGTAGTAAACCCAACACAAATCCAGAGTGGAGTCCCTAAGACGGTTGGATGGCGCCTTGTCGCCTCCTCCCGGCATCTCCTGCAGCCAAGCTGGTGCCAAATGTATTGCTCACTTTCCTTTGGACCCACAGCAAGGCCAAGGAGGGGGCGGTGTCTTGTCTTCTGGGCAGCCCAGGACCTCCATGTTCAACGCCCAGGCTTGCACCCCAGGGAGGTCAATTCAGTGCTGCAGTTTGACTTCACCCCCCAGAGGCACACTCCATTGTCTCTCAAGACAGACAGATGCCAACATCAATATCCAACTCATGATCGTTTCGTGCAGATTAGTAAACCTCTTACCGTATGTACTTTGCTCACAGTCTCAAGAATTATAGCAAGAATGTATAAACTGGCCCACTCTGAGCCAGGAAAATGTAACATCACTCATCATTTATGGGTAAGGAATAGGGGATGGGAGTCCCTGTCTCCACTCCCTGCTCTCCATCAGTCCATTATGAATCCCTTTCATCCTTCCCCAACCATGCTTAACCATGGCTAAGGACACTGCCAATGTAAGCCTTAATCACAGCCAACCCTGCTTCCAATTGTAGTGAATGGTAAACTCTGTTTAGCATTAACCATGGTTAAGGTTATAAAGGGTGTGTGTGTGTGTGTGTGTGTGTGCAATTTGCACCAGAAAGGAGACAGACAAGAATAAAGGAGCACACATTCCTGTGGCCCATGCCCAGTCTGTCTACCATGGTTCAGGAGTGGACTCT
Organism: Darevskia nairensis; assembly: GCA_034642065.1. NCBI lineage: Eukaryota > Metazoa > Chordata > Lepidosauria > Squamata > Lacertidae > Darevskia > Darevskia nairensis. Next base: position 1,949,119 of record JAWWNI010000439.1, read on the forward strand.
ATTGCATCTACACCAGTCCCTTTTTAATGTACAGCTTGGAAATTCTAATCCATGTTAATGATTCAGATCGCAGTAAATTGTAGTTTTTTTCTGGAATAAAATGGTGTGATTGCTGTTTCAATCCATCTTTTGTGAAAGCTTGTATTGAACATAACTGATCATTTCATTGATGAACTCTGCATTTCCCGAGAGTTTGAAAACCATTAGGAAGATCCAGAATGTTATTACACACCCAGAATGATCATGCAAACAACTGTATATTAATCAGATACAGCATTTCAAACTTTCTCATATAAACCTTATGGTAGATATATCCTGGAAAGCTTTCTTTAAAGCTGGGAGAAAGCAGACACGTATTAACATTTAATTCAGATGGCAAAGACTGCTTAGTTACATTCCTCCTCATGCTGAGTGTTTACTCTGAAGTAATGCAAACTGTATCTTTAAAGTATTCCACTGGAAAACAAGACATCACAACATTTTTCTACAGAGGCAGATGACTGTAGCGGGCAGGCTTGCCTAAATGTTTTCAGCAGGTGCCGACAAGAATACAATGAAGAGTACAGTTTACACCTCACTTTTAAATGAAGTTATCTGGTTCTGCTTTGGCCATTTGCAGACGGCAGTTGACCAGTTTTAATCTGTTTTGGTATTTTTACTTTTGAATGGTTGTGAATTCTTCTTTCTGCTGCTTTGACATACCTGAACTGGCAAAACCTATTTATAGCTGCAGCACCACACCCACAGGTAGGTCTATAAAGAGATGGGAATAAATCGGCAAAACAGAGCTGGCATGGCCCAAGGAACCTTTAGGTCCTAAATCACAACCTGTGCAAAGCATGTTGGGTGTGATGTTTGAATTGAGCCACAGTATGGAGAAGGTGAGCAAATATATTCTTGAGTATATCAGCTCTTTAACTCATGGTATTACCGGTATATGTTTGCAGAAATGCATTTGTGGCTGAAACTGTGAACTATTTCGCATTTGTAGCAGCCCTTGAGCAAGCTCTTGGGTGTGCAGGTTTGATATCATGCTACGCACAGAAATGAAACGGTTCCTCCAAACTCTATATACGTAAGCTGTTGCCGCAATCTGTGTCCCTCCCAACAGTTCAAAATGCAGCTGTCAGAACTGCACAAATTGCAGAAGTCATATCCACAGTCCACAGGACATGTATTTGGCATCATCCATGAGCACAACAGTGCAGCACACTCTGAAAGCACAAGGTTTTGGTTTCCTAGATGTATAAATGCTACCTCCTTCCATCTAAAGCCACCAGGCCCTTCGGTCTCTGTCTGAAACCCTTCACTGTATAGAGTGAAGCAGCAGAACCGTTTCAGCAGTAGCACACGGACTATGGAATTCACTGTCAAGTATTCTGCTTGCCTTAAGACATGTTATTTTCCCCATATGCTTTTGACCTGAGCAGTAGCCGAATGCTTATCATGGAAGGCTATTTACTGCTGATGCTTTGATTTTTTTGCTTTGCTTTCTGGTTTGAGGTTTTTATTCGCAGCTCAGACATTGCGGATCCCATTTAATATATGACTGTTAGACATTCTAACAGTCCCACATGCAGAAAGAAAAGACGGTTAATAATATCAAAACAGTGGGTGAAGGGGAGGGAAACAGAGACTGCTAGGAAATGTGAACCAGCCCTGATACAGACACAGAGGCAAATCACAAGCTAAGTTACTGACAAAGCAGCACGGTTTTAAAAGTGAGTGGGTACTAGTTTCTCCATACGATACTAACCTTCGCTTCAACTTCTGGCGATACTTTCTCCACTTTGTTCTTGGTTAACAGGCTTTTCACCAGTTCTTCCACTTGCACGTTGAACTTCATGAACGTCACATAGACGAAATAAGCAAGCAGCAGCGTCAAACTTTCCCACCACATGATGAAGTTATCCAAAAAGAAGACGATCAGCAAGATCAAGTCCATGATGTAAAAAGACACATCCCGAAAGAGGGGCCACCAGGTGAGGTGCAGGATCTCCTTGGAAAATAAAGCACACATCCCAATCACGAAGAGGATATTGAACACTGCAGACCCAACTATTGTTCCAATGCCGACATTGCTGTGGGATATAAAAACTCCTATTAGAGAAGTAAAGAGTTCTGGGGCTGAGCCACCAGCAGCCATGAATGTTGCCCCAGCCACATCATCAGAAATCGCCAGTTTTTCTGTAATGACTGTCAATGAAGGAACAAAGAACTCATCACAGACAATGGCTAAGGCTATGAACATGTAAACCATTCCACAAATATGAAGTAGTACAGCACCCCTCCGTCTTTCTTCAAGAGAAAAAAGATCTTCCGGGTACTCTCCCTTGGAGTGTTCTTCCGTATGGTTATCCTGCCCAGCTTCGTATTTCATAGAAATAGGTGAATCTGGAGCGCCGGTTTGATTCTGTTCGTTAAAGTCCAATAGAGTTCTTTGATGCATGTGCTTTGACTTATGGCTATCTAGATTGCTGGTTGTCTCTGTGCTATAAGGTTGCAACTGGAAAAAGGCACTAATTGAAAGATATAGCGTGCTAACGGCCACGATACCCAGGAAAAATCCTGTTATTCGTATCAGTCTCAGCTTTTTCCTAACGTTTGGGTGTTTCTTACAGCCAAGCAGTGGTTCTGGCAGACACAATTCCTCAAGAAAGTTAACGGCAATGTTTTTGCACGGAGCCATTCTGAGCTCTTTCTTGCGGCCCAAGAATTTAAAGTCAGACAGATTGTTCTGTCATTCTTCTTTCACTGTTCAAGTAAATGCTGCTTTGACGTGTCCTTTCAGAATCCAATAGCTTTATGCTTCATGTGGAACACATTCCTTGGTTGTGCTTAAAAAGAGAGAGAAATGTTTTCATCAGTTTAGTTACAAGGTCAAACATCTGATGCGTCAAAAGACATTTCCCTGTACATTATCAAAAGAAAGGCTTAAATCTCCTGCTACATGAAACCAAAAAGACTAATAACACAAATAAGTGCTGCTTAACATTTTATGTGATGGAAAACCTGGGATTACCACCAGGTACGCAGTCAACAGGGAGCATTTTTTTCTGATTTTGAATCATTGAACTCCAGTCATCATCTATAAATCTGAGCACTCATTTACCGTACTAATTTCTTATAGCTGAAAGTTCATGATCCCAGGATCAGTCACTGAGTGTACCTGTCATGATCCCTCATTATTTTAGTCAGCATCAAGTTAACGCAGGTGCATGCATACACTGCATGAGTTGAAGCGCACAAATTCATTTTTTTGGGGGGGGTGGAATCTGTGACTGCAGCTTGGTGAGAAGAAAACGCAACAAACGTGAACTTTATTGTCAGGAAAGTGTGCAGAATGGTGATCTGGCTGGCACCGAGGAGCATTCCAAAAACCAGTGCCAATTCACAATCCCTTTGGACTGAAGCTTTAGGATTTAAGCCACTTTAAACAATTAATACCCACCAAAGTCAACTGAATTAGACTGGCTGAAATCCATCCGCTTCATATGGATCCACAGCTCTGTGGACCTAGCTGCAAGTTGTTTCCTAAGGACATTAAAGGCATTAAATATCCAGTACTGCAATATGAAATTTGCAGCGTTGAAAAGTGAAAACAATTCTTAAAACACTCCGGCGGTCCATAGTTAGAAGCATACTCAAATACTATCCAATGGGATGCACTCACTAATAGCCAACTCAGAGCCACTGTAAACTCAGAGCAAAATAAGACGCACTGGCAAAAGACACTGCAAGAGATTAAAGTGCTTTATCATAAAAGGAGAAGCTGTAGAAACCTTCCTCACTGCCTAGGTACCCACCGCCATAAAGGCCGCTAAAGGCAAAACATGTACAATAGATCCAAGTGTCCTCTCCTCCCTGACCCTCCTTTTTGTAAGCAGTCATGGCATACTTACGGCCGAGGAATTAATTGCTCTCTAAGCCTCTCCTCCTCCGACCTCTGCTCATCCCTCAGACTCCGCTGTGCACTTTTCCCGGCAAACTGATCCTATTACCGTACAGACTCAGGCTTTCTTGTACTCCCCCCCCCCCCGGTAAGTTACCATCCGCAGGGCGTATCATGGTGCAGTTGAAATTTTTGCTTCTCTCCAAATCAGAAACCCAGTCCGACTGAAAAAACAACAACGAAACCTTCCATACTGCATGGATGTCCCTTTAATTATTTTTTTTTAGGAGAGAGGGATTTAACCATCTCATTCTCCCTTTTGAAACAAAACAGCTCTTCAGCTGAAACACTCAGGATGACTGGAGCGAATCAGCCACAGCAAAGGAAAATCCCTTAAGGAAGACTGCAAAAAACCTAGGCACACTTACCTGGGAGCATAGGAGTCAACTCCTAGGGGTCAAGGTACCTTCGGCCCCCCAATAAAATATTTGAGGGGACTGCCCATGGGCGTAGCCAGGATTTATGTTATGGGGGGCAGAACCTCAGGGTGTTTTTTTTTACTGATTCTTTTGATTTGGGGGGCCATGCCCCCCAAGCAGATTAGCATTGTCATTCAAATGGTGTGTGTGTGCCATGTCTTGTTAGTGATTATGTGGAGTGGGGCTTTCCTCCCCCCCCCCCCAATATTTGATTCAAATTGGCACCATTGCCTGGGGCAAATCCTATTTGAACTCCATGGGGTTTACTGCCGAGTAGACCTGTGGAGGACTGCGCCGCAGTTCCGTGCTGGGGCCAAGGAAATCCAAACAACTGCCCCATTTTAAGAAGCCGGTTGTTCTCCGTTGGTCAGGGAACTTTGGGGGCAAATGAACCTTCCTCTGGGAATCTGGCAGGGCTTCAACTCCATGCGAATGTAATGAATGGCTCAGTTGGTTAGAACAAGTGGGGTGCTGATAATGCCAAGGTTGCGGCTTCGATCCCTGTATGGGACAGCTGCCTATTCCTGCATTGCAGGGGGCTGGACTGGATGACCCTCAGGGGTCCCTTCCAGCTCTGCAACCCTACGATTCTATGATCCCCATAGGAAGAGGTCCTTAGACAAGGTGGGTCATTCATTATGGGGCCAGCAAAGAAATCCAGCAGAATAACGAAAGCAGCAAAACTGCAAGCAGGAAATTATCATTGCCTGGATAACTCAGTTGGTGAGAACGAGGGGGTGCTAATAACGTCAAGGGTTGCGGGTTCGATCCCAGTGCGGCGCAGCTGCTTATTCCTGCATTGCATTCCTGCACTGCAGGGGGCTGGGCTAGATGACCCTCGGGGGTCCCCTTCCAATTTTTGCAAATTCCGTGATTCTCCGAAACTGGCAGCGCCAACCCAATAACCAGAAAGCGGGTGGGGGTGGGGCACTTAGGCTATAAATCCCAATGAATGCACATCCCAATTGAGGTCGCGACGACCCCCGACCCCCTCCCCGCGCAACTTACCACCCTGCGCTCTCCGTCCCCGGGCATGAATGGGAATCCCCTCGGTGCAAGCACTCCGCCGCCTCCTCTCCAGCGCGCTCAGCGGGCGGCGGCAGACGCCTCTGACCCGGCCAGGCAGACCCGCGACAGGAGCAGCTCCGGGAGAGACCGACCGACCGGCGCCGCGAGACGCGCAGCATCCACTGCCGGGAGGAGGACCAGGAGAGGCTCCCGGGGAGACACGCCCACCGCCCAGACACGCCCACCCCACGCCGCGCCACGCCCGGGGAACTGGGCGCGCCAGGAGGGCGGAGCCTCTCACCCCCCTCGGGGCGGGGCTTCTCCGCCTCCGCCTTTTCCCGCGTGGTCCAAACTCCTCCCCCCGCCCGCCTCGCGCGCTTTTCCCCTCAGCTTTTTTTACCTCAGAGTTTCAACTGATTTTCAATTTCGACATGTTTGCGTCGTTTTCCACAATAAACCATGTTCTTTTTTTTTTAATTATTATTTTCCAAAAGCCAAAAAGGTACAAAGAAATACAAATAAAAAGAAAAATAATTATTATAATAAAATAATAATAAAAGATGTAAAAGATATAAATCACAAAGAATACAGATAAAAGTGCAGAAATAACAAATAAAAATAATAATGCACAGATCACACCAACCATTACCCTCCTTTCCCACCCACCACCTTGCCATATACTTATAAGATTTTTAAACATATATCAAACTAAAATACGACTTCCATCAATGCTAGACCATATTTTACATTCTTATCTTTGTTGTGTTGTTATGTTTTGTTTTATAATAAACCATGTTCATAGTTATATGCCCCGTCCATCCTCAAACATTATGGAAAAGCTTTAAAAAAGACTCAATTAAATACTCAGTCCCCCCATAACAGGTATATTATGGGGGGTAGGGTACGAAGGGACCTCAGCCCCCAGTAGTTGGCTCCATCCATGCCTCAGAGAGGATGAGAAACGCAGGAGGCAGCCAAATCGCTGGGTCCATCAAAGCTTCATGTTGTCTGCACTGACTGGCAGCTTTCATGATTAATACGCATGCGCAATAAGACCTGGCAATTTCTGCTGATTAAGTTCTGATTCCCGCCGTGTTCTGTTACATTGTTCTAGTTACAGGTAGCCAGCCGTGTTGGTCTGCCGTAGTCAGAACAAAATAAAAAAATTCATTCCAGTAGCACCTTAGAAACCAACTACTGTAAGTTTGTTATTGGTATAAGCTTTCGTGTGCATGCACACTTCTTCAGATACTTCAGATACCTAAGAAGTGTGCATGCACATGGAAGCTCATACCAAGAACAAACTTAGTTGGTCTCTAAGGTGCTACTGGAAGGGATTTTTTTATTCTGTTACATTGTGTTAGTGGAAGGTTTTTTTTTCCAAAGAATCTGGGGACACTTTTTTTTAAAAAAAGGGGGAGGGGAATATTTTAAAAATTATTTTAAAAATAAATAAATAAATAAGTACAGTCATACCTCGGGTTACGGCCACTTCAGTTTGCGTGTTTTCGGGTTGTGCACCGCACCGAACCCAGAAGTAACGGAACGGGTTACTTCCGGGTTTCGGCGCTCACGCATGCGCAGAAGCTCTAAATCGCTCTTTGCGCATGCACAGAAGCGCCGAATTGCATCACGCGTGTGCGCAGATGCAGTGGCGCGTGTTGCGAATGCGCCTCCCGCACAAATCACGTTCGCAACCCGAGCGTCCACTGTAATATCTTCTCCTTTGGTCTCCTTTGCCGCGTGGCCGTCCTCTGGGCCCTGGCCTGCTCTCTTGGAGCGCTAGCCGTCATGGAGTAGGCTCAGGTCGGGCCTGGGCTCGTCCACGTGTCCTTGCTCTCCCGGTGCTCTCCTACCCCTCTTCCTCAGCAGCGGCAGCGCCGAGGCAAGGTCAAGGCTCCCCTCTTCCTTCTCCTTCTCTTCTCCTCCTTCTCCCTGCGTAAGCTCCAGGGGTTTTATTGGCCTTGGAGCGCCATTGGCGGAAGTCGAGTCACTCGTAAGTCGAGGGACCACTGTAGAATGTATTCAAGACAAAAAACAGTGGCAATTTGTTGTGGACAAAGGACAGCTGGACATATCAAGGGCCCCATTACCTTCAGGAGCTTAGGGCCTCATCAAACCTAAATCAGGCCCTGATGATGATGATGATGATGATGATTCCAGGGATATGGAGCCTGCAGCCCTCCGGACATTTTTAGATGTTTTCAGCCCCAGCCAGCACAGCCCATGCTAGAGCTTCAGTGCTAGCTTGCAGTTCTGCGAACAAAATGGTACACACACACACACACACACATAGGACGGGTGGATTTATTAAATGCCTTTCCTGTTTCCCAAGTGGAGTTGCCCATTTTTCATCTGAGAAGACATTGCCGCTGCACCTGGCATCTCCTCCTTTGTCCTTGGGCTGTGAAAAGACCTGCAATCCTGAGGCAGGCAGGCAGGAGGTCACAGCCAGGTGACAGAATATCCAGCTGCCATCACTCAGCGCCTCTCCGGAGGCACAGCTGTTGCTGCACCTGACTCATCCCTCTCTGCCCTTGGAAGGTGAAAAGACGGGCCGTTCTAGGGACAGAGAAAATAAATGCACAGCCAGGCAACAGAACATCTCAGCTGCAGGAATGAAATGGGACGAAAGGCAAGGAGAGCAGTTACGTAAGGAGAAGTGGGTCAGGGACTGGGGATGAACTTGCTGCCTTAGCACAATGCAATGCTGGTTGGTAGGGTTGGACCAGTCCTGGTGTAAGTGTAGTTTATTCTTGCCTTGAGAAGCGTTCTAGATTGAAAGGCAGCACAGCTAGGCTCCTAGACAGTTGTTATTTATCTAAATAGCAGATGAAGATGAAGATATTAGCTAGTGATAATTCAGCAGGTGACCTCTGTGATTTAAGCTGCTGTTAATGACACAAGAAGGTGGGCATTGGGTTGGCATCATTGCCCATCTCTGGGACTTCATGGCCTTCTGTCACCTCTTCACTGTTTGTCATCAGCCCTCTCCAAACATGCAAGCGCAGATAAGACAAGAACAAGGAGATGGAGAAGCACAAGTGGAAGCTAGCCATTGTGGCTATGTTCTACCTCCATTGTATTCAGAGCCCCTGAATAACAGTTTCTGGGGACCACAGGTGGGAAGCCTTCGCACGTTCTGTGCTCATGTTCTGCAAACAGACGTCCCACGGACATTTGGTTGGCCACCGTGAGAGCACTGGACCAGAATGGCCTTTGGCCTGATCCAGAAGACTCTTTTTATGTTCTCTACTTCTCCTGTACACTTGGCCGGTTCTGTGGACTAAGCTCAGAGGAAGTGGAGAAGATTGGGGCTGGGTATCACAATTCCACTAGCAGATCTAACACATTTCTCCACTGTGAATTCTGAGAGCCTGGAGCGGGTGATGCCATCTGCCCTATATAACCTCCAAGACTCGAATACAAAACTCTAGAGAAAACCTTAGAATTTTGTTTCACCTATTTAACTCCATATACTGCTTTAGGTACCGGTATATACTGAAAATGGAAAAGTGGTATATAAAGTATTATAAATGAGTAAATAACAAACAACAGCCCTAAGGCAGAGTGTACACAAAGTAAGTGGTCAGGATACTTCTGGTGCTTTCTCCTGACATGGAAATGAGATGGGGAAAGCTTTGCTTGCTACATGCTTGCCTATTCTGTTGCATCCCAAAGCATAAGATGTGGCAGGAGCAAATTGGGGTTGCCAGTTCCCCTGCCTGCCACACCAACCAGGTTTCCTGAACAGCAAGTATAAATTCAAAAGGCTGAGCATTTCTGAAACATGTTAATTCACTGATGAGGAAAGTTCTAGCAGCTGAATTCTCCCCTTGCAGCTGTTAGAAGGGTACAGAAAGCCCTGCCAGAAAAAGATGGAAGTAATCCAAGTTGCACAACAGAGTTTAAAAAGATGTTCTTGCTCAGACCGAGGCCTCTGGGGAACATTAGGATAATTAGCAATAAGCAAAACTTAAGATGAGCTCAAACCCATCTTCAGGTTTAAGACATAGCAATATAAGGTGCTGCCTTTCATTCTCCCTTGAGTGATTTCAAGCCACCCCACTTTGCGAACAACCAGACAAACCCCACCATGGAATTAAATAGTAGGCTATTGTAAGATTCTCTTCGTTTTCCCTTGTAAAATATGCATATCCCATAAATAAATGTGAGAAGAGGAAAGCATGTATTTTTGGTTTACTTCTGTATCACATGAATGAAGACACCTGCTGAAGATCACAAAGGAATAATTGTTCATTCATTCCTTTTCCTAAAACGCTTCCTTCGGTGGTGTTTATCAGAGCAGTATTCTATTTTTAGGCAATTTTTTATTATGACTCTTTTGTTACATGTACTTAGGCGGCAGAGGTACATGTGCACAAGCATCTGTGGGAGAGGGAGAGAGAGTGGGGGAAGAGGCTCAGATGAGAGCAGCACCTGAATAGCAGATAGAATCAGTACATTCTAAAACGGGAAGAGGCAAGCGAAGGAGATTGCCATGACTACAAAGGCGGCATATTTAAATACAAATTGGAGCTGGGCTTTTAAATGCTAATTGCGATAGAGAAATAAGAGATGATTGAAATTGCAATCATTTTTTCTAATACTTCACAATGCACGCCCTATTTTAAGAAGAGGGCTAGAGGAAACAAAATGCAAATAGCATGATGTTGAATAGGAAGAGGCGTACGCAGAATAATTTTACAGCTCACAATGGGGTGGGGTGGCGGAAAGGATAAGGCTTTTTTTTTTTTTTAAACTTGTTACACATATGGCAGAATGTATAGCTTACTACTGGGTGTAGTGACGACCACCAACTTGGATGACTTTAAAAGGCAAATTCACAGAGGATGAGGCTTTCAGTGGCCACAAACCTCAGCCCTGCCTCTGCTGTCAGAGGTAGTATGTCTCTGAGTACCACTCAGATTGAGGTTGAATCCTGACACGACAGAAGTACTGTTTTGGGGGGACAAGGGGTGGGCGGGTGTGGGGGACTCCCTGGTCCTGAATGGGGCAACTGTGCCCCTGAAGGACCAGGTGCGCAGCCTGGGAGTCATTCTGGACTCACAGCTGTCCATGGAGGCGCAGGTTAATTCTGTGTCCAGGGCGGCTGTCTACCAGCTCCATCTGGTACGCAGGCTGAGACCCTACCTGCCCGCAGACTGTCTCGCCAGAGTGGTGCATGCTCTGGTTATCTCCCGCTTGGACTACTGCAATGCGCTCTACATGGGGCTACCTTTGAAGGTGACCCAGAAACTGCAATTAATCCAGAATGCGGCAGCTAGACTGGTGACTGGGAGTGGCCGCCGAGACCATATAACACTGGTCCTGAAAGACCTACATTGGCTCCCAGGATGTTTCCGGGCACAATTCAAAGTGTTGGTGCTGACCTTGAAAGCCCTAAATGGCCTCGGTTCATTATACCTGAAGGAGAGTCTCCATCCCCATCGCTCAGCCCGGACACTGAGGTCCATCTCCGAGGGCCTTCTGGCGGTTCCCTAGCTGCGAGAAGCCAAGTTACAGGGAACCGGGCAGAGGGCCTTCTCGGTGGTGGCACCCACCCTGTGGAACACCCTCCCATTAGATGTCAAGGAAATAAACAACTATCTGACTTTTAGAAGACATCTGAAGGCAGCCCTGTTTAGGGAAGTTTTTAATGTGTGACATTTCAGTGTATTTTTAATCTTTGTTGGAAGCCACCCAGAGTGGCTGGGGAAATCCAGCCAGATGGGCAGGGTATAAATAATAAGTTGTTGTTGTTGTTGTTGTTGTTGTTGTTGTTGTTGTTGTAAATACAAGTGGAAGGAGTGCTGTCCTGCTCACGTCCCGCTTGCAGTTTCCCATAGGCATCTGCGAGAACAGGACAAATTTCCAGTTTTGCATTTAGGAAGGTTGAACCAGATGCACAAATATAAGATGGAGGAAGCCCAGCAAAAAGGACCTAGGGGTCTTGGTGGAGCAGAAGCTTAGCATGCGTCAACAGTGTGACGCAGCAGGGGGGAAATAGCAGTGAAATTCTCAGAGATTGGGGTATTGCATAGGAAGTAACCTCTGCTCAGTTTAGAAAGGCAAGAGTTAATGTTTCAACAGACTCTTCAATAATAAATACGTCTTGGCTGTGTGATTCAGAGAGCGAAATGTACAAACAACCAAATTAAGACCTTTTGGGGCGGTGGCTCCATTAGCACTAATCCATTACCTGTTAGTTACTCTCAACTATGACAAGTTTATTATATTAGAAGTAATTTAAGCAGGCACAATATAATTACCTGAGTACTGCTGCTTTATATCTTAAATTAAAGCTGTCCATTCTTGTAGTTCAAGTACCATAGTGTTATGGTTGGAAAACAGCCCAAATACATAGGACTGGGTCATATTTTTCTTTCCCCTTTTTGCATCTTCAAGCAGTTCTTTGATTATGAGGACAACAAGGGGGCATTAATTCAGATATGTACTACAGTCTCTCCCGCTGAATTTAATGGGACTTTAGAAAGGCTACAAAAATAATAAGATATTATTAATAATACTGAATAGTAATAATCCCACCCTTCACCTTAAAAGTCCCAGTGGCAGGTCACAACAATTTAAAACACAACATAAAAAAAAGCTTAAAACAAATTGCAATCACAAAACTAGGGTGGATTCTAGATCCTGCAAATATTGTTTTAATAAAGCCAACTGTTTCTTATGCACATTTGTAGGAGCTAATAGATGTTTTAGTAAATATGTATTAAATATTATAAATTTAATTCACATTCATACCTTATGGGTGACCCTTTTAAGTAAAAAATTATTTGCATCCTGCACCTTTCCAAGAGTTCAGCCACGTAAGAAAAGTTTTATTAATACACACAAACACACACACACACACACACACACACACACACACACACACACACTGAAAATAATGCATAAATATATAAATTAAAACGACCTGCATGCATGGTTAAAACCAAATCAGGAATATCTCGCATCACATTTGGAAGGTATTCAGCCTCAGATTTTCATGGGCCATTAAGGGATTCCACCAAGAATACATTTCTGTGCACCAGCTGTTCTGAACTGGTGCTTTAATGAAACCACCCTTAAAGGTAAAGGGTAAAGGGACCCCTGACCATTAGGTCCAGTCACGGACAACTCTGGTTGCGGCGCTCATCTCGCTTTACTGGCCGAGGGAGCCGGCGTACAGCTTCCGGGTCATGTGGCCAGCATGACTAAGCCGCTTCTGGCGAACCAGAGCAGCGCACGGAAACGGCATTTACCTTCCCACCGGAGCGGTACCTATTTATCTACTTGCACTTTGACGTGCTTTCGAACTGCTAGGTGGACAGGAGCAGGGAATGAGCTACGGGAGCTCACCCCGTTGCAGGGATTCGAACCGCCGACCTTCTGATCGACAAGCCCTAGGCTCTGTGGTTTAACCCACAGCACCACCCACGTCCCGTCCAAAACCACCCTTGGTTGCTCTTAAATATATCTTTGATTCAAACAAAACAAGGAAGATGAGCTCTGAGGGTCCATGCTGGCTGAAAACCATGTAGAAAAAGCTTCAGATGCTAAATATTTGTTTGTCAAATTGCTGTTAAGAGCACAGGAGAAAGATTTTACAGCATGCAGTTTGCTTAAAGAAATGTTTTTCTTTTGTATTTTATCTATAAAATGGATGATATGATGAAAAATTTGGAAAATCAATAAAAAATTATTATTAAAAAAGAGCACAGGAAAAGAGTGCATTAAGAAGACGGGAGCCCTTCTCTGAATCTTAGGACTTTTGAAAAGGTTTGAAATCTTGCTTGAAAACTAATGGCATCAGGTTAGATAGTTTTAACTGTTCTGCACAGTTTAAATGAGGGCAACGCACAGGAAACAAAACTTGCTGCTTACAAAATCTACAGCTAACAATCAATGCAGTTAATTACAGTTGCCTTTAGTGATTTGCAGATCACGCAAGGCTAATGCATTTTGGAATAATCTGCCTTGTTTCAGAAGGATCAGACCTTTATCCAGAAACATCTATATGAAACGTTGATTATGATGATGCTGTTTTCAACCTGTGGCCTGGTTAGGTCAGAAGATCAAATAGATGACTCAGTTGTGGGGTTTGTTTTTTTACATGAGCTGATCAATTTTGTATGTGTGCTTGAAGTCATAGCAACCTCAAACAGAGTTAACAGCTTTATCCTAGCTTTGTTTCCTTTGGTTTTTGGCATTTAATTGCTGTGATAATTGCTCTGAAATAGAACGGCATATTTAGCAGTGCAAACAAATGTTATATTTCCTTAATGCAATCGCCAGTTTTTCCTTGCATTTCTTTTGACCGTTAAAATAGTGTCTGCATTAAACTTTTGATAACTTATTTTGAAATAATTTATTTAAAAATGCAACTGTGCTGCACAACTGGTTGCCAGCTCTGCCCTCAAAACAGCAGGTTTGGGGGTCTTGATCATGCCTCCATGCCTCTGCCAAAAGGGAAAGGTCTGGCATTCTAATCTGTACCCAATTTTCCTGTGGCCATTTATTTTTTTCCATTTTTAATTGAATCAATATTATTGAAGTTTGTGCATGCACACTGGGAACTGTGAGCAGACGAGAGACCCATACACTGTGCACATGTGCCATTTCATGGGACTCCTGCACAATTTTAAACGGCTGCTATACTCACAGGTAGGCTCTCTTTCTTTTGTGGTCCTGAGAATGCTGTGGTAAGATAAGAAGAGGAGGAGGAGTTTGGATTTGATATCCCGCTTTATCACTACCCGAAGGAGTCTCAAAGCGGCTGACATTCTCCTTTCCCTTCCTCCCCCACAACAAACACTCTGTGAGGTGAGTGGGGCTGAGAGAAGTGCGACTAGCCCAAGGTCACCCAGAAGCTGCATGTGGAGGAGCGGGGAAGTGAACCCAGTTCACCAGATTACAAGTCTACCACTCTTAACCACTACACCACACTGGCTCATTGGTCCTTCTTCTAGATCCTGACTGGGTCCACTTGTTCCTGCCAATTTCCACCTGCAAAGTGCCATGTACCCTGTTAATGTTCAATAAATAATAAACATCCTCAGACCCTCCTAGTCTTCCTATTTTCCAGGGACAGTCCCGGATTTACATACAGGGCTGCCTTCCGATGTCTTCTAAAAGTTGTATCATTTCTTATCTCCTTGGCTCGGGGGGGCCATAACTCCATACCCTCCAACATTTCTCCAATGGAGAAAAAGGACGTCCTAAGGAAAAGTAGGACATTCCAGGATCAAATCAGAAACCAGGATGGCTTTTGTAAATCCGGGACTGTACCTGGAATATAGGGACACTTGGAGGGTGTGGCGTCATAGGGGACAGTAGTTTGTTCTCTGCTGGCATCTAGTAATGGCAGCCTCTGATGGCAGTCTTGAATTCCGCCACGGCAATTGTATCAACGTCACCCTTGCAAAGGCTATACAGTGGTACCTTGGTTCTCAAACTTTATCCATTCCGGAAGTCCATTCCAAAACCAAAGCATTCCAAAACCAAGGCGCTCTTTCCCATAGAAAGTAATACAAAACGGATTAATCCATTCCAGACTTTTAAAAGCAATTTAATATGAATTTTACTCTCTAACGAGACCATTGATCCATGAAATGAAAGCAATAAACAATGTACTGCAGTCACACAATCAATCAATCAATCAATCAGTAGCTGAATTGGGTTCCACACAGTCACAAAAACAAAACAAAAACCCCACAAAAAAGCAAAATAAATAGCAAAAACAGACCTCAGCGTAACACTCAAAACGGAAGCATGGCATTCAAAATGGAGCACGTTCGGCTTCCAAAAAATGTTCGCAAATCGGAACACTTACTTCTGGGTTTGCAGTGTTTGGGTTCCAAGTTGTTTGAGTACCAAGGCGTTTGAGAATCAAGGTACCACTGTAAAACCCAGCAGCCCATAAGAGAAGGCTAATCTAACCCTTTTTTTCACGGCCAAGGGTTTTGTTTTTTGCCTCATTAGTCACAGAAACCTTGAGACAGATTATTTTACAAAATATATTCTTAGGAGTGTGTGTGTGTGTGTGTGTGTGTGTGTGAATATAAAGAGGTTCTAGCCGCGACAATAAAGATGGGTAATGAAATTACTATTGCAATCTCTGGCCCCAGAGTGGGTCAAGAGCTAATCAATGCTCATTTAGCAGAATGACGGGAAGATGTAGAATAAATGTGGCATAATGTGGCAGTCGGGCTTGACAAAGCCTGAAATTCATTAACTCCCAGTAGTCTGCAAATTGTCCATCACAAAAGGAGCGCAATTGAGAATCATTACCCCGGAGTGACACTCACCGTTCGTAAAGGATAACAGCCTAAAAAAAACCTCTAATGGCTCTGTAATTCCAATCTAATAGAGTTGGTAAAAAAAAAAAATGGCGAGATGGTGGTGGAAATCACAGCAGGATCAAAACTTTCTCATAATGGCCCTGACCCAGCCATTTATTATGACTCTTTCAAACACAAGGGAAGAGTAAGCTTCTGCAAGTAGCGTGCTGTAATATCACCAAGGTTCAGGAAGTGTGTCTGAAGTTTAGAGAAGTGTGAATAATTTTTTTCTGGATTTATTAAAAGAATAATTGGAATAACCAGAAGGTTCAAAACATGTCAGGTGCGGGATTTCAGCAACAGCAGTAACGGAAACAGTTGTTTTTTCCTTTACATTTTTTGGGGCCCCGGATACGTAAATCCGGCACTGGTGCGGTTTGTCGAAGTTCACACTGACTATGGGACAGAGGCAAGCTCCAAATTAGAAAGTGGGTTGCCAGCAAATCATAAAATAACAACTTGGCCCGCTCCTGTGACTTTTGCAGCTTGATCTTAGGAAATTAGCAGGTTAAGAATTCACAGCATCACCAGACGGTGACAATATCTGGAGTCCAAGTTTCGTTTAGAGGCACATGAGCAACTTCACTTAGGGACATTCTGGCTCAATGCGCAAGCGTCTAGCTGCTGGCCCTCCCTCCTAAAGCAGAGTCACAGCCTATTGCTATCATGTCACTTAAAGGGGCCAAGGGGTCAGGAAACAAGAATTCACGTCAAGGAGCTATATATTATCACCTGCTTTGCTTCAGCAAGGTCAACCTAGGTGTGTGATGTTAGATGCGTCTCTCCTCCCACAGCTGGGTCCAAAATCAGGACCGCCTGTGGTGCAACGTTTGCTCCACTGATAATCACACGTTCAAAACTGCCAAAGAAAACACCACAGCATGGGGAAAATGGGCTGCAAAACACTTTCTCCCACAGTGCAGTCCCAGTCTGGGTCAGGGGTTCCCAGCTGTTGTGAGTTTAAAGTCAGAATAAGAGAATCCCAATCGCAGGATTCAAAGATCCTTGGGCAAAAAAAATGAAAGGCACAAATACAGGATGGGTGACACCTGGCTTGAGAGCAGTACAAGTGAAAAGGATCTAGGAGTCTTGGTAGACCACAAACTTGACATGAGTCCACAGTGTGATGCAGCAGCTAAAAAAGCCAATGCAATTCTGGGTTGCATCAATAGGAATATAGCATCTAGATCAAGGGAAGTAATAGTACCCCTGTATTCCGCTCTGGTCAGACCTCACCTGGAATACTGTGTCCAGTTCTGGGCACCACAGTTCAAGAAGGATACTGACAAGCTGGAACGTGTCCAGAGGAGGGCAACCAAAATGGTCAAAGGCCTGGGAACGATGCCTTATGAGGAACGGCTTAGGGAGCTGGGTATGTTTAGCCTGGAGAAGAGAAGGTTAAGGGGTGATATGATAGCCATGTTCAAATATATAAAAGGATGTCATATAGAGGAGGGAGAAAGGTTGTTTTCTGCTGCTCCAGAGAAGCGGACACGGAGCAATGGATTCAAACTACAAGAAAGAAGATTCCACCTAAACATTAGAAAGAACTTCCTGACAGTAAGAGCTGTTCGACAGTGGAATTTGCTGCCAAGGAGTGTGGTGGAGTCTCCTTCTTTGGAGGTCTTTAAGCAGAGGCTTGACAGCCACCTGTCAGGAATGCTTTGATGGTGTTTCCTGCTTGGCAGGGGGTTGGACTGGATGGCCCTTGTGGTCTCTTCCAACTCTGATTCTATGATTCTATGTGGCCAAAATCACATCTGGCAAAGAAGACAGCTGGCAACAAGGACAAATTTGAAAGCTGGCAATCGAATCAGAAAGACCTCTGGAAACGAAGGTGAAATGTATGGTCACACTCGCAAAGCCGGAGTCTTAAACTGAGCATGTGTCTGCACACACACACAGAAATGTGCAACCGTTGGTTAGAAGTGGGGTGGGGAGATTGTGTTAGAAGTGCCTGTGGTAGATGGTTTGGGACCCTCGAGGAAAACAGGATGCTTCCTCCTCTTCACTCTTTTGCATTTGCAAAAGAGCAGTGAAAAAAGAATTCGGCTTCTTCAGAAGCTATTCTCTCACCATGCATCCAGCTCTAATCCCATTTTAATCTCAGTGGGCTATATTAAACAAAAGCAGAAGGTCTGGCGTTTGAAACTGATTAGCCCTGACCTCGCAGAGATCAGACTAAGTAATCAGGTGTACTTGGATTGCTGCTGGGAACAGTTCCTCCTTATGCATTGTGGGTAGTAGAAGCATCAGCAGCAGCTGCAGCAGCAGAGAAAGCAACCCAAAAACTTCTGCTAGTGTAGCAGAGGATGCATCGCGGCCAGGAAATGTTCTAAGGCAGAGGTGGGCAACGCCAAATGTTTCTGGGCTACAAGTCCCATCATCCCTGATCATATGGTTGAAAAGGTTGGGAGCTGGAGAGGCAGGCACCCCCCTTCCCTGTTCTGAGATATTTAGGTGTTTTTGAATTGCTTAGCAGAGTTTGCACCCACAGCTTGGATGCCGGCTGTGTACTGAAGACTTGCACAAACACCCTTTTTAGTAAGCGATCACGCTGAGACGTAAGTGGGGAAAATGAGAAAGTATTATGTTTATTTTAGGAAATGCTTATTAGTCTAGGAATTTAGACGAGCCCAGAGATCGAAGGACAATAAGCACATTTAAGAATGCTGGAATGTTCCCATCTCTGTCTGTTTTAACCCTATGCAAAGCTACCAGCCGTAATATAGCCTGAGTTATACTTCCAAACAGGTACAATGCGTGAAATCTTGGATCTGGAGACTATCGAGGAACAGGTAGTGCCATTGGCACAGTGAATCAATCGAACGGTCAGTTTCAGCTCTGAGAAAAGGGCCAGGGGCTGAAGGCAGCTTGCAGACGGACCAAAAAAGGACCGCTTCTGCCTGGGCTGCTCCTTGAGCTTTTTTTGCAGAAACCTAATGTACATACGCTAGCAGGTGAAGCACAGCTACTTAATTCAGCGGCCCTTAAAAGCACAGTTGCAGTGACAGGTGGGAAAGGTGGCAATCCTCATGTAACCTTGCCGTGTGATATCATGGGGCATATTTCAGTTCTGAAAAGGTCCCCTTTGCCCATCATTTCCCGAAAAGACCATGTGCTCTGGTGTGTTATATGGTCAAAAGATCCTGCATTTGTGGAAATGCTGAGAGTATGTGAAAAAGGGAGAGATTTCCCTGCATGTCAGGAAAAAGGAGCTTATGTAATTGCCTTTATTTGTTGTTGTTCAGTGACATTTGCAAAACCTTTGTATAATTTATGGATGTGCTCTCTCTGCCTCTCTCTAATGTGCACAGCTCATGGGATATATCTGGACTGTTTTGGAAGCTACATAAAGCTCCAGTTAGACATGAGTTTCTCAGAAAGGTCTGTCAACAAGCTATTGAGCAAGAAATAAGCATAACAACAACAACAACAAAACAACAACCCTTCTAGCATTAGCTTGCTGCTGAATACCTGAAGTATTGAGAATATTGAACAAAATCAGAAAGATTACACCAGTTCTGCTTTCCTCTTGGCCTTATTCAAGCATTTTTGAAAATGTGGGGGAATGAAGTTTATGGGGTGAAATCTGCACAATCTCAAAGAATCCCCTTCAGACTTTCTGGCTCACAAACCCTCCAAGTGTCCCTATTTTCCAGGGACAGAGGGGAACGGCTACGGCTGTATTTTCCTGCACATCTGTTCAACAGACCGATTTGTTCTCTGAGACATGACCAAGAAAGCCGCTGCGTGAAGTGTTCATTAGCAGAACACTTGATCTAGCAATGTGCCGTAAAAAAATAGGGTTAAATAATTTAAAACCCACACACGACCTATTTCACATGCCGCCTCCTTTCCTTAGCTGTTTCATAATTGTTAAAAGCTTTCAATAAGTTATTCTGGAGCGAGCTAAGCACTGTTTTGATTGGGTTTCCAGCAATATCTGGTGGAAACACATCTATTAGGTGCACTTGGTAAGATTTGTTTTGATACTGGGCCCTGGCTGGGATAGTCTTCTGCCACCACCTAGTGGAGAGAAAATAGATGATTAAAAAAGTTTGGTTCTCAAATACCGGTAACTTGCTTTCCCCAAAGCTTAAAAGATATTTTTCTTTTCTAAACTTACTGGAAAGGTGGTACAGGAAGGGATATAGTGTGGTGGCAGAAACTGTACTTAGCAGGCAGAATGTCCTGGGCTCAACCGGCAGCATCTCGAGGGAGGGCTGGGGAAATATCCCTTCCCAAAATCCTGGAGAGCCACGGCCAGTCAGAGTGGGCAATATTAAGCTAGATAGACCAAAGGGCCAACCCAGCTCCCCATGTTCCTATGTTCCTTTCTAGTTTTCAATATAGTTTCATTAAAATATCCGGGGCAATGCTTTGAATAACAACACAAATTGGCAATGCATTGATTTAAGGACATGTTTTCGGTCCTTAAGTGTAAAGAGCTGTTATTGTCACATCCAGACAACCTGGAAGGTTTACATCTTATCTCATCTCAAGATATAGGGTGCTTCCAGACAGATGTTTATTATGGGATGGGTGTTTTTGGGGTGTCTACATGATGTCATTGGCATCAAAACACCAGCTTGAATTCCTGCCTCCTCCCCATTTAATCTAGATCTACCCTATTGGGGGGTGGGGGGTGGAATCCAGTAGGTTAAATAAAATGAAAATATTTTGCCCGCAATCCATTTGTGAGATCTATCCCCCTCTTCCGCAAAGAAAAAAGGGGAAACCAAATGGGCAGGTGAGGAAGCTGCATGATGCGCTATGAAAACCTATTTCACTGAAATTGGTCGGACACTGAGTTCAATAATAAAACCATCTTAATATTGCACAAAAGGTCAGGCATAGTGCAGGCCAAATGTACTAAGCCATAATTTCAATTGTCAGGATTTTCAAAATGAAAGCAATAAATTATGGGCACTCTTGTGTCATGGGAAAAAAATCGATGCTGTATGTTCTCTCTCTCTCTCTCTCTCTCCGCTTCCCACCCCCCACAGCTTTCCTGTGCGAATTTCTCCTTTTTCTCTCCTGTAAGTTTTCAAAGAAGAACAGAGTTATGCCTGAAAATTGGCTATTAGTTATTTTTCACTTTAAAGAAGATCAGGACTGGGCAAAGCTGCATCCCCGTGGGCTGATGTCTCTCTTCCTGTGGGTTCGATTCGACTCCCCCTGGAGCCCTCCAAAATATTTTGGACTATAGTTCCTATCCAACCCAGTCCATGCGCTGCTGATGGGAGCTGTGGTTGAAAGGAGCGGGTGATTTCTGCTTGCAGAGGAAAAATGAGTCAAAGACTAAATGAAGAAGTCAGATGAGGAAGAAGTAGAATGGCTAAATTTACTAATAGGTAAAGTGAAGTAAAGTGACCCCTGACCATTAGGTCCAGTCGCAGACGACTCTGGGGTTGTGGCGCTCATCTTGCTTTACTGGCCGAGGGAGCCGGCGTACAGCTTCCAGGTCATGTGGCCAGCATGACTAAGCCGCTTCTGGCGAACCAGAGCAGCACACAGAAACGCTGTTTACCTTCCCGCCAGAGCGGTATCTATTTATCTACTTGCACTTTGACGTGCTTTTGAACTGCTAGGTTGGCAGGAGCTGGGACCGAGCAATGAGAGCTCACCCCGTCGCGGGGATTCGAACCGCTGACCTTCTGATCGGCAAGCCCTAGGCTCTGTGGTTAAATCCACAGTGTCACCTGCTTAAAAACAAGTTATCTAAGTGCTGAACACATAACCGGAGAATAAAAGCAATAACAGCAATACCATACTACAATAGAAAAGCACGGCAAACTCAAGAAATAACCAGCATAAAGCCCCTGATGCAAATCCAGCACAATAAAACTGTAAATTAGCAGGTAAGTAACCTGTAAGACTTAAGTCTATTGAGATAGCTCAGTTGGTAGAGCATGGGAGTCTTAATCTCAGGGTTGTGGGTTTGAGTTCCACATTTGGTGAAAGATTTCTGCATGCAGGGTGTTGGACTAGAGCAGGCATAGGCAAAGTCTGGCCCTCCAGATGTTTTGAGACTACAGTTTCCATCATCCCTGACCACTGGTTCTGTTAGCTAGCGATGATGGGAGTTGTAGTTCCAAAACATCTGGGGGGCTGAGTTTGCCTGTGCCTAGAGGACCCTTGTGGTCTTTTCCAACTCTATGATTCTATGATCTCAGTGGTTCTGCTCTGAGTATGGCTCACCTGAGCTATAACCCAAAGTGTGTCAGCAACTAAGTGAGCAACAGAGTAGAGAATAAAACAGCGTAAATGCTATACATTGAAAGTACAGGACTTGCCCCCAAAGAATCCCAGGAGCTGTAGTTTCGAAGTTGCATGCTTTAAATGTGGGGTGGGCATGCAGCCTAAGTTAAAGAACAAAGAAATGTACTAAATGGATTAGTAAGACAAAAGGGCTCAATAATAAACTAACATGCAAGTCAATGCGCACTCAAAAAAATAGTAAATGATTGCTTGTGGGATGTGTGCTCGGAATCTGGGAGTCTGCAATGGTTTTGGTTCCAGAGAATTTGGCAGTGGCCTCTGGAAGCTCACTGATTGATCTACACCCTCTATTATCTACTATTGATTAGCCATAAAAACCGTCACTCTTTTGGTTAATTACATGTTGCAAATGCTCAGTTCCTTGGGGGGGAGCTGTGTGTTGCTGTTCCCAAATGGGTTGTGAACAGGGTGTGTGTGTGTGTGTGTGTGTGTTTCAAAGTTCTGCTGAGCGAGTCTGTGGATCACGTCTATCATTTCCCTCCAAGGGCCAGTACTGCCCTCCCTCCCACTTAGACAAAATGCAGAGGTAGCTCCCGTCTTTATTACTGGGTTCCTGGTCATTTGGAAAGCTGTTCCCTTTTCTTTGGGGGAGATAAAAGGAGACAGATACGGGTGTGGGCTGAGGATGCTGTGTTCTGGTCAATGAGGCAGCCACAAAGGTCAATGGCTCTAAGCCAAGCCTGTCTGAGAGCCGCCATAAATTTTCATAGGCAGGAGGAGAAGATTTAAAGGCTGATGTGCACTGTCTGAGCAGGAGGATGGGGAGGAAGCATAAAGCACCACTCTGTAAAGGAGAGTAGCATCTAAAGCCAATAAAAAATGTTATTACAGGCCACGCAGCCTCTTTCACATGGGGTGGATTTTACCTAGTCAAATCTCTCCCCCACCCCGTCTCTGAATAGCTGAGATATGTTGGTGGGGTGGAACCAAAGAATTTTTTTATTAAGAAGTCGAAATTAAGCCAATTTTAAGAGTCAACAGCAAACGCCTGACATTCAGATGTGCATTCCTTCAAAGGAACGCTTCCACAGGAGGCAGGTTACACCGGTGAAATGATCTAAATTTCTCTGCCCAGCCCTTTTGTAAATGGAAGAAAACAATGGATTTGGAATTCAGACTACAAAGTCACAATAATATATAAAAATCTTAATGACAATTAATAACAATTAAAAACAGACTTAATTAATAATGGTCACCATCAAGACCAATTAGAGATTTTAAAATATATATATATTAAGCAGTATAAAAATTAAATCATCATCATAAAGTGGCTGTATCTTGTTCCATCAGGCAAGCAGAGATGCCTGATGTATGATTTGAATGTGTGGCGTTTTACTGTGGTTTTATAATTTGTTGGAAGCAATAAATTGTTGTTGTTGTTGTTGTTTGGTCTGCTTAATGCTACTCAGATTTCTTTCCACAAAATCTTAAAAGGGTATATGTTATGAAAGACCAAAAATCTGCAGCCCTTAGGATCATGGAATGTAAGGGACCCCTGGGGTCATCCAGTCCAACCCCCTGCAATGCAGGAATCTCAACTAAAGCATCCAAGATAGATGACCATCCAACCTCTGCTTAAAAACCTCCAGTGAAGGAGACTGTCTTGACTCGTATATGAACTGGCAATTCATATGCTCCACCAGTGCAGCTGCTTCTCCTCCACTTTTCAGTTAAAATGATCACCGCATTGGTAGGAGAAGATTGTGGTCAACAAAACACTTACAGTCAAAAACCAGGCATAAAAGCGAGTTCAAACTGAAAAGCGAGTTCAAAATAGCATTGGCTGAAGTTTCAGCAGAGAGATGGCAAAAGGCCTCTGCTTTACACAAAGAAGTATGGAAAGACAAGAGTCCTAAAAGGAAGAAGAAAGAGGAACTGCAGACAACAATAATGGGTGTGAGTCTTGAACATTGTCTATAAATAAAGACAATTAACCCAGTTCCTCTGGCTCTTCCAGGCACGACTTCTGCAAGCATTTTAAGCCTGATAACCCTATTAAGAGTCGGGTCTAATAAAAGTCTGAGCAAACTCTGCTTAACATCCTATTATTACTTCACTAGCCTTCTTTGTGCATCTCCTCCAGTTAGTTATTTACGTTGATTTTTTCCTCCACCAAAAGCACAAAATAAACAAACTGAAAGGAATGCAGCAAAATGCAATTTAAAAGCAACACAAAACAGTACAAACAACAGATTTAATTTGAACTCAGATTTGGGGGTGGGGTGGGGGGAGAAGCAAAACTCTAGATGCAGAGGCGTAGCAAGCCCAGGTGGTACCCGGGGAGGAATTTTTTTTGTCACCCCCCCCACTTTAATTTTATAAAAATTAAAAAGTGTCACCCCCCCTCTGAGGGTGCCACTTTGCGAGGTGTGGGGGTTTTGTGTCTAGTATCTCTTTTCCCCCCAATAAAGTTAAAATAAAAATAAAATAAAAAATAATAATAATAATGTAAAAAAATAAAAAAATAAAAATAAAAAGTGTCACCCCCTCTCTGATGGTGCCACTTTGTGAGGTGTGGGGGTTTTGTGTGTGTGTGTCTATTATCTCTTTTTTTCCAATAAAGTTAAAATAAATAAAAAATAATAAAAATAAAAAAAAATTTAAAAAATTAAAAAAATTAAAAAGTGCCACCCCCCTCTGATGGTGCCACTTTGTGAGGTGTGGGGGTTGTGTGTATGTGTCTATTATCTCTTTTTTTCAATGAAGTTAAAAAAAAAGTTTTTTTTTTTAAAAAAATTTAATTAAAAAATTTTTTTTTTAAAAAAGTGTCACCCCCCTCTGGGGTGGAACCCGGGGCGGCCCCCCCCATTGCTATGCCCCTGTCTACATGTAAAATCTTCCCAGTGCCCAGCAATATTTGTGCAAGGGCCTTCTGATAAAGGAAAAGCGTTCTCTTTCTGGCAAGAATAAAACTGGTAGGTAGGTAATCTCCGATACAGGGTGATTTCAGACTGTTGGTATTTCAGGTGGGATTCATATTGGCAAATTCAGGTTGTGTTGTTATAGTTGATGTGGAGGTCTTAGGCAACAAAACCACTTCCCAAAAAGATCAGACTTTTTGAAGTAAGAAGGAAAGTGATGGGAAAATTCTCTGGAGAGTATGGGATAGTACAGTCGTACCTCGGAAGCTGAACAGAATCTGTTCCGGAAGTCCGTTCGACTTCTGAAATGTTTGACTTCCAAAGCTGCAGCCAATCGGAAGCCGCGGAAGCCCCGTCGGACGTTCAGCTTCCAAAAGAATGTTTGGAAACCGGAACAATCACTTACAATTTTCGATCATTTGAGAGCTGGAACGTTCGACTCCCAAGGTGTTCAGGAGCTGAGGTACGACTGTACAGTGGTACCTCAGGTTACATACACTTCAGGTTACATACGCTTCAGGTTAAGAATTCCGCTAACCCAGAAATTATGCTTCAGGTTAAGAACTTTGCTTCAGGATAAGAACAGAAGTTGTGCTCTGGCGGCGCAGCGGCAGCGGGAGGCCCCATTAGCTAAAGTGATGCTTCAGGTTAAGAACGCTTTCAGGTTAAGAACGGACCTCTGGAACGAATTAAGTACTTAACCAGAGGTACCACTGTACTTGCTTTGACACAATGTCATCTAACCTCCCCACAAACTAATCAGAAGGCACGCTAATTCAATAGTCAATGTTGTCTAATCTCCCTGCAAACAGATCAGGATGGATGCTCAATGAACAGGACACCTTGGAAGCGCCCACAGAAAGTCGGTCCTACTGGGGTGAAGAAAAGGCTTTGCTCATTCACATGCTAGTGGTGGGAACCAGCTTT
This sequence comes from Darevskia nairensis, assembly GCA_034642065.1. Lineage (NCBI taxonomy): Eukaryota > Metazoa > Chordata > Lepidosauria > Squamata > Lacertidae > Darevskia > Darevskia nairensis. The sequence continues at coordinate 1,974,914 of JAWWNI010000439.1, forward strand.
CTTCCAGTTTGGGGACTTTGGTGCCATACCTGTAGCAGTGTAGCAGCATGGCACGACTTTGGGAAGGTTCACCTGGCCTGGTCCAAACCAGAGCCATTCCACCGCCTCTCCTCATCCCCTTTGCCTTTCTTATTCAAACAATGTGAGACAAATCCAAGAAGATCATTTCCTTGGTTTGCCACCAGATGACAGTGCATTATTTGCTTAAATGGGAAGAAGTGTCCGCGATAATCACAGGGACTTGCATTCCGTGTCGGCAACAGGCCTGCAGAAACTTAATGCCAAAAATTCATGTTCCATTGCAGAATTTCTTTCTGATACCTCCCATGTTCCCCCAGCGCATCTCTAACTACCTTGCTGCAAGTTAGGATAGAAAACTGATCACTAAGCAAATACCGGTAGATCCCTATGGATTCGCAGAAAAACAAACACACAAGGAAGTCGTGGCTTTGCACTTTTGTTTCTGCGGTCATTTTAGGAGCGTTGGTGAAATTTCACACTGGAGACTGAGTCAGCCGTTAACTTTCCAAACGTCCATGAAAATAGATCGTCTTGTATATACCGGTATTTCTGCATGCCACCCTCCATATGAATTTCTTACTTTTGGAAAGAAGCTACTGTTAAAGGCTGATGACGAGAAACAAATATGCAAAGTTTTAGTCCTGAATTACAGTTACCAGTTTGTGTACATTGTTGTGGATATTTTGGCAGGTTAATCACTTTCAGCCTGCACATGTCACAAGCAAGAAAATGTGATAACAAGTTAAAAGTCCCAGTAAGGTAAAGGTAAAGGGACCCCTGACCATTAGGTCCAGTCACGGATGACTCTGGAGTTGCAGCGCTCATCTTGCTTTATTGGCTGAGGGAGCCAGCGTATAGCTTCCGGGTCATGTGGCCAGAAAGGACTAAGCCGCTTCTGGCGAACCAGAGCAGCGCACGGAAACACCGTTTACCTTCCCACCAGAGCAGTACCTATTGATCTACTTGCACTTTGACGTGCTTTCAAACTGCTAGGTTGGCAGGAGCTGGGACCAAGCAACAGGAGCTCACCCCATTGCGGGGATTTGAACCACCGACCTTCTGATCGGCAAGCCCTAGGCTCTGTGGTTTAACCCACAGCGCCACCCGCGTCCCAAAAGCCCCAGTACTCAAGTTCTTTTTGTTGCAGGTTTATGCAGGATTTATGCAGGTTTAGAGAGAGAGGGCGAGAGAGGCAATGTCAGTCACACTCAGAGCAGTAACCGGAGTCCATTGGTTCAATTGGTCTACTCTATGACTTAGTTGGACATCATCAAAGAACTCAAAGATAAAAAATGCAGAGACAGAAAATAGATATCCATCTTACCTTTGCTTTCTGATAAGTCCCCAAACGAGCGAGCTTAGCTGCCAGAATTAGACAACTGTGTGGCAATTTATTTATTTATTTATTTTGAAAAGCCTTCAAATAAAATGACCTCGTGTGTCATTCATAAAGGAGGTCATGCATCAGAAAATGGGAGTGGGAGAGGGATTTGGGCCCCAAACAGATATGTCACCATTCATGCAATTAGCACTTGACGGAGGGGGTGTGTGTTTCAAAGTAAAAAGCAGCCCACAGGGGCAGACTGGGCTACACTGGGGTTGTGGGAGAACGGGGGCATTTATCTTTTGCTGCCACTATGGATGCAGTTCAGACTGGGGCCCCACAGCTGCTGTTTGCACTGGGAGGGATTTTCCCACCGGCATCATGGTCTTGGTTACAATGTGTCTGAGAGGGAGGGGTTTTAAAACACCTAAGAAGTGTAGCATACTTCATGGACAGATGTGGCTCTGTGATTCAAAATGAACTCTTTTGTAAAGCATAAAAGACAGTGCAGATTAGCCATTGTTACATCCGGGCAGGATTTGGAGGGGGGGGCAGATGCTCATCCGCAGAATGAGCAGGAGGGATGCCAAATTCAGCAGCTACATTTTGAAGTTATACACATTGCGACCTAAAGAGGAGGGCACAAGGCCATTAAGTCCAGACACTAAAACTTTCCAATTTACATTTGTGATTACTGATTGCAATAATAATAATAATAATAATAATAATAATAATAATTCATCATTTATACCCCGCCCATCTGGCCGGGCCCCCCCAGCCACTCTGGGCGGCCCCCAACAGAGCACTAAAATACAATAATCTATAAAACATTAAAAGCCTCCCTAAACAGGGCTGCCTTCAGATGTCTTCTAAAGGTCTGGTAGTTGTTGTTCTCTTTGACATCTGAAGGGAGGGCGTTCCACAGGGCGGGTGCCACTACCGAGAAGGCCCTCTGCCTGGTTCCCTGTAACCTCACTTTTCGTTGTGAGGGAACCGCCAGAAGGCCCTCGGAGCTGGACCTCAGTGTCCGGGCTGAACGATGGGGGTGGAGACACTCCTTCAGGTATACTGGACCGAAGCCATTTAGGGCTTTAAAGTTCAGCACCAACACTTTGAATTGTGCTCGGAAACGTACTGGGAGCCAGTGTAGGTCTTTCAAGACCGGTGTTATGTGGTCTCGGCGGCAAAGAGTATGCAACTCCTCGGCTGAACTGAAGTGGTTGAGCTTAGATTTGCATTGCCTGAATCTTCTGTAAATAGGGTATTGCAGCTGGATTTTCTGTTATTGTTCGATGTACTGCATCATCCAACCTTACCCACCGCTTCTCTTTGGTCAGACCAACAACAAAGATACCAATTAGATGCAGCAGCAGCAGAGAAGAGGACAGACCTCCTCAGGGACCTGTACTAAAACCAAACTCCTTTCGCATAATGGAATGTCATGGGAACCAGAGAGTAACCATGTTCCTCATCTGCAGCATGCCAAGAGGACAACGTCTTCTCTTTTATAGATCTTCTGTCATTTTCGTGGAAGAAGCGTGTCGCTAAAGTGAGGGGGGAACTTGATTTTTAAAGTGGAGAGAGATTGTTTATTTATTTATATATGTGGGGCTTTGTGACGTGTGTGCTTTAGTAAGCAGGTTTTTCCTTGATCGAATGCATCAGAACGGTTAAAATCTAATCAGCCAGGAGATCAAAATCAACGGCGATGTTTAAATCTGCCTTTCCTTGATTGCTGGCGACTTGATTGCTGGATGAGGAGAATTTAACCACATCCCCAATGAATGCACCCCTTTAATTTCTCCCATGTAAGTGGGTGGTTACTATTCATCCCGCGGAGAAAACGCTGTTGTGGTGAGGATTGGACCCATCTTTCATCCTGGCAGCCCAGTCTTCACTGACACAGATCACACAAGCAATGCAAGTTTGTCACTTGAGGGGGGAGGAACCTGGTACCCTCCAGATCAGGGCAGTTCAACACGTAACCCGAAAAAGGAAGGAAGGAAGGAAGGAAGGAAGGAAGGAAGGAAGGAAGGGGCTTCCAATCCGCCATCTTTCAGTTATATATATAAAGATTATTCAAAATAAGCAAGATATTCCCTCCAGGATGGCATCTAGCTGCTTCTCCTCCTGCTAGGAGATATTTTCCCAGCCTACAGATCCAGACATCTCAAGTTCATTCATTTTTCCTTCCACATTAAAAGTCTAAAAGAGGTTCTCCAATTATTATTATTGATAAAGGTCAACAACAGTCTTCCTCCAGTCCAGCACAACAGCTTTACCTCCAATGCTGAGAAACAACAAATCCTTCATCTTTACTCACACAGGAGTCTCTTTGCTGTGGTAATATATGAAAACAGCAATCCATAGTTATTTGCTTAATATATATTCATTAATTCACACCCTGTTCCACATCTTCCAATCCCATTTGCTGTGATTTTCCATCATAATTTAGAAGAAGAGATTCTTCCCATTTCCTCTCCTTCCATTCTTTCTCCAGGAGTGTTACCAGAGGCTGGGTATCTTTCCCCTCTACATTCACTCCAAAGAGTACACAGAATCCTTCCTTTCTCAGCTCTATCTCTGCCAGCTCAGAATACTTCTTAATCTCTCCATCCATGGTCTTATTCCTCCACTTTCATAAATCCACCATTTGACAGTTTCTCTCCTCCAGGCCCCTGTGTGGAAGCCCTCTCCATTTCACCACCTACTGCCTCTGCCTTTGCCATTCCACTCTCCTGTTCCGGTAGTCCCCCATCAGTGTGATTCTCCAAAGGTTCTGTGTCTTCTTATTCTCCAAAGGTTCTCTGGTCCATTTTTAGTCGCAATTTTATGCATCTCAGCTGTGAGCTCTTTCAGTTGCTCATCCAGTAGTTGCTCTCTCTTCCTCATTTCAAAAAAAAAGCGGGGTGGGAGAGCACAAACCCATGGTAAGAGTCTGGAACCCCAGGAATCTCACATCACTCATAGATCAGGGTGGCATACAACAGTAAGGTAAAGGTAAAGGGACCCCTGACCGTTAGGTCCAGTCGCGGACGACTCTGGGGTTGTGGTGCTCATCTCGCTCTATAGGCCGAGGGAGCCAGCATACAGCTTCCGGGTCATGTGGCCAGCATGACTAAGCCGCTTCTGGAGAACCAGAGCAGCGCATGGAAATGCCGTTTACCTTCCCGCCGTTTACCTGTAGTTTGGAGAAAATCTATTGGAGAATATCTCCCCCTGGAGATATTAAGTGAAACAGTTTCCCCCATTTTTCCTGCCCATAAAGCGCACGGAAACGCCGTTTACCTTCCCGCCGGAGTGGTACCTATTTATCTACTTGCACTTTGACGTGCTTTCGAACTGCTAGGTGGGCAGGAGCAGGGACTGAACAACAGGAGTTCACCCTGTCGCAGGGATTCGAACCGCCGACCTTCTGATCGGCAAGTCCTAGGCTCTGTGGTTTAACCCACAGCGCCACCCGCGTCCCAGCATACAGCATACAACAGTATGCTACCCAAAAAAACAAACAAACAGCAAAACAAACACTTTTCTCCAGGAGGAAGGCAAATCCTTGCACAGTTTTCCCTGGAACATTCATCACCCGGAGAGGTGGGGAGCTCAGAGCAATTCTATTCCTTTTGTTTTCATGGACGGGCACAGCAGATGTAATAGACATGACCTATCATTTGTGTGCTAATGCGCCAGCAAGCTTTGCAAATAAGCTTGATATTTTCACTGTGGAATACAGTGGAGGAGCCTTACAGGTTAATTGGCTTTCTTCTCCTCTTGAACTTTAAACCGTTCAGCGTCTGAAAGCCGAGCAAAATTATATGGCAATTATGCCCATGCAAGACAAAAGTGGAGAGGACAATTTTAAACTCCAGGAGAGCCTTTTAGCTACTACTCGATGTTTGAGGAATAGACCTCTCAGACAAGTGATTTATAGGACTGTAAAAGCTTCTGTGAAGGAAAATCATGACGAAGTATATGTTTGGTTTTACTGGTTGCGAGCTTCAAAGGGTTTAGGATTTGGAATCGACAGGTGGTTGGATGTTATGGTGACATAGTTTTAAAAGTTCGGTGTGTTTCAATAGTGCTTATTTATAACCACAAAGGTTTAACTGTCATTATAGCTTGTGAATGGCAGTTACATTGAGTGACCCAGGCACTGCTTCCAGATGTTGTCGGGCTTCCTTATAAAGTTTCTGTGGTGATCATTACAACTTCTAGCCCTATGGGAAGCCTGTAGGATGGAAATGTTGAGCTTGTGAAGTGACAAACGAGCTGCTCTTAAAGACTGTAGTTTGATGTCAGGAAATCATGTATTAAAATGAATCGGCGCCATAAAATGCATCGTATCCACAAAAGCAGATAGAATAAAAATGTGTTTGTATGATCCAATGAGCTTGGGCTTCAAGATCCATTGACCCATGATTCATTCCAATCATCCTTTCTCACGTTCTTGATTTGTATGATGAAGATCATGATGACCGACCTCTCCTGGCTATTGGGAGGTTGAGGAATTGTTGCAATAGAATGTTTTTCGGACAGGAGAATTTGTGAAATTCAAAGTGTTGTTGATGACCTTGACAGCCCTAAATGACTTGGGTCCAAGACACACAAGGGAGCACCTCCCCCTTTGATCTTTGCCAGGTATCACCAGTTCAGAGCAGATCCACATCGTACATTAGAGCACCTACAACACGCTTTTAAAGCACATGACTCCCCCCCCAAGGAGTCTTGGAAACTGTAGTTTCCCTCCTCACACTGGTACGATTCCCAGTACCCTTAACAAACTACAGTTCCCAGGATTCTTGGGTTGGGGTTGCTGACCTTTAAAGTCCTAAATGGCCTTGGCCCTGGATACCTGAAGGAACATCTCCACCTCCATCGTTCAGCCTGGACACTGAGGTCCATCTCCGAGGGTCTTCTGGTGGTTCCCTCACTGCAAGATGTGAGGTTACAGGGAACCAGGCAGAGGGTCTTCTTGGTGGTGGTGCCCGCCCCGTGGAACGCCCTCCCATCAGATGTCCAGGAAATAAACTATCTGGTTTTTAGAAGGCATCTGAAGGCAGCCCTGTATAGGGAAGCTTTTAATGTTTGATGTTTTATTGTGTTTTTAATATTCTGTAAGAGTGGCTGGGGGAACCCAGCCAGATGGGCGGCATGTTGTTGAATTTGTATGCATTGAATGGATCTGCCCTCCATTTGACTAATGTTCAGGCTTGATGGAAGCTGAAACCCAACATCTAGGGCTTGCAAGTTTCCCAGCTCGCGTCATCCACCCCACTGCATGAGCTGTTTCTACAAAGGCAACAGGAAAAGAAAGCTACTCATTCAGACTCGTGTCTGACTTGAGTTCTTTCATGCTTACACAGATTTAGTGAATTAGTTTATTAAATCTATAACGAAGCTGGCGGTGTAGACTGAGTTCAATTAAAACTCAGTGCCATGATTATATGTCATCAATGGACACCTTCAGTGGGCTCTCTGAAGGTGGAAAAGTGTTTATGGAAGATCTCCTTTTATCCCCATGAAGCCAAAAATGGAATATCCAACAACGAAAGCAGAAACTGCTCTTCTGAAGTGGGCCCCTGTTGCAGGATTCAAACCACAATATGTTAATATTTTGTTCCATCTAGCACAGATAGTACTATTACGGGAAAGAGTAGAGATTAATCAGCCCTTAGACAGAGTTCATTCCATGCTCCAGATACAAATGAGAGATTTATGCTGGCGAAGGAAATTAGACTTGGCTGCAAAGATCAAGCAATCTGGTAGAAGCAAATTCCATCTTTCTACCAACCGAGCGATTTCGTTGGAACAGACGGAAGCTATACGCAGAGTAGTCTGTTCATTTGCATGACATTTCAGTCAGCAAGGCCAATGCTGAGCCAATTCCCCCAGCCCCAGGCTCATTACCTCCCCTCCCTGTGCGCTGGTCCCAATCCCACCCTCCCCGCAACGTCTCGTATTTCATTTAAAAAACCCACAACGTGATTGCTCATCACATGAGATGTACTTTAGGCCAACAGCATCCACAAACAAACTGCCCAGTTCCCATTTGAACCTCAAAATAATGATCATGGCGGTGCTTGGGGGACTGGGGTGGATTTTGAAGAGAAGAGCTGAATTCTGTGAGCTACCTACCGGTAGACAGAAACCATGTCCTCTCCTACGCCTTTTGAAAACTTTTTCATTTAAACAGGCCTTTACAACTTGATTTTTCTTTTAACCATTTTCTTTCTTGGCTATTTCTTGAATTTTTTATTGATGCTTTAAATTGAGGATCCTTTGTTGATGTTATCATCATACGTTGAACACCACCTTCCTATATTTTTATGCAAGAGCTGATAATAAATTCAGAAATAAAATTGAAACAAAACGCAAAGTTGTTTGCTTTGCATAAAATCCTGTACACTGCAGTGATTTATTTTGGTTTGCTTATCGTAAGGAGCGGAAAGGAGCTATGAAAACCCCACCCACCCACTCAACAAACTCTGGACATCTTATTCCTCTCCTTCTTTCATTTCTGAGATTTTGACCAGATTCCTTGCCAAGTGTTTATCTTCATAGCCTTAAAGGCAGGAAACATACTTAACAACAACAACAACAACAACAACAACAACAGCCCCAAATTATCTGGAAGCCATTTTCTGGATCCAATACCATTTTCTAGGATCCCATCAAACCATGGGATGATTTTGCATGATGCAAAGGCTATGTCGTGAGGCTGTTCTCCCAACCACGTCACAAGTTGTTGCAAGTTGCAAGAAAGGAGTTGGGGATGCCTTCACCCGATGTGCGTTACCTGTTTGGTCCCCCTGCCCCTGCAACCCCCTCACCTCCCGTTCATGAAGTTGTCCTTTGCGCATGGGCTGTCATCTGTGGAGCTGCTGTCATCTGCGCATGTGCAATAGGTGTCTCAAATGTATGCAGCTTGACTGCGAACGGAATGTGGCTTAAGTTTTCCTTTGGGGTCGAAGTTGCTCTGCTGCTGAATATTGAGGGGGCTTGGCTCCCTCAAAAAAACACATTGGGGCCCCCCAAAACTGCCACGCCCCCAGGAGTTAGCACATCATCTACTGCTCTACATGAGCTCAGAGCAATATCATATTCTGTTTAGCTCCGAACCCAAAGCAGTAAAAAATAGACCACATTGCCAAGGCCCCCATAAACCAAAAGCATAAAAACAAATTGGGTAGTTTAATTTAAAATCAAATTAAAATGATAATCACTAGTGATAATAAACCTGTAAACAACGCTGAGTTTTATTGTTATTTATACAGAAGCGAGGAAAACATAAAAATGACTGAAAGGTGCCGGGAACTGCATTCATGCTGACATGTATGCGGAAGGGCACAGTTCACCCCGGACTATTCTGGGGGCAAACATTTTAATGGGATCAGTGAATTGCGCTTGGCAGAGGAGGCATTAAAAGAAATATGTGTTATGGATGCATGGAGATCAGTTTGCTACACGGTGAGAAACACACAGCGATGTAAGGCAAAATACTTTCCTTTGCTATATTTTAGGAATGCATAGTGCATGGGTACAAGGCAAAGTCATATTTGAGCCAGCATAGTCTAGTGGTTAGAGCCTTGGAAGCCATGAAGCTCCCTGGGTGACCTTGGGCCGGTCACTTTTCCTCAGCCTAACCTACCTCACAGGGTTGTTGTGTGGATGAAGTAGGGAGGGGCAGTGCTAATTTTCTAGAAAAAGAGGTGCTGGAACTTACCACAAATGCCTGCCTCTTTCTTGCGCCATGGCAATGGCACCCGCCTGAGAGGGGCTGGAACTGAGTCCTGGTGAGTTGCCTCTGGAAAAAAGCCCTGGGGAGGGGAGAACCATGTACACCAACTTTAGTACCCTGGATGAAAAGGTGGTATATAAATCTATAAAATAATTCAATCATGATTAGGAACAGTGCCATCTTTCCAGAAAAAGAGGTGCCGGAGCTCACCAGGAACTTCTTGTCCCTTGTTCTCTTAGAATGGCAATGTCGCCCACCTGAAAGGTGCAGGGACTGAGTGAAAAAACAAGCTGGAAAAAAGCCCTGAATTTCAGAGATTTGCCAGCTTTTTGTCTTAAGGAGCCATAAGGATGCTAGGCTGGCCGCAACTAGGGCCAGGGCCTTCTCAGTACTGGCCCCGACCTGGTGGAACGGTCTGTCAGAAGAGACGAGGGCCCTGCGGGATCTGGCATCCTTCCGCAGGGCCTGCAAGACAGAGCTGTTCCGCCTGGCCTTTGGGTTGGTTTTAGTTTAACCCTGTTTCATTCCTTTATGGTTTGATTGGTGGGCTACTTAAAGATGAGGCTGCATTTTAAATTTTAAATTGTGTTTTAACTTGCATTTTAATTGATTGTTTTGTTGTGATTTTATGGGTGTTAGCCGCTCTGAGCCCGGTCTTGGCTGGGAAGGGCGGGGTATAAATAAAAATTTATTATTCTTATTCTTATTCTTATTCTTATTCTTATTCTTATTCTTATTCTTATTCTTATTCTTATTCTTATTCTTATTCTTATTCTTATTCTTATTCTTATTCTTAAAGACCTTTCACCAGGGTCTGGACACTCCACACACAGACAGCCTCCTTTTAAATTCCTCTTCTTCTTTGGCGATCCCTCGTAGCCGAGTAAGATTGCCTTCCATGAACACCGTCTTAACAGTGAGTCCACTCTTGTCCCAGTGGAGGCCCTGATTAGGAGATATATAAAAGAATTAAAACAATCACAACAAAGATTATGAACAAATGCTGCTTAATATTTTTTAAAATATATAACCCTGACATATCCAGGCCTTCTGGGCTTGCTGGCCCTTCCCACCATTGACACACAAGACCCCAACAGGGCCTGTGGACCTTTAAATTTTTTTCAAGGGGGTGGGCATCCAGGAAAAAAAGGATTGCGTACTGAGATATGAAAAAGTGCTCTTGATGTTCCCTTGGGCTTCCCTCTTCTACGATCGCTCCACTTTTAACCCACCCACCCCACCTTGTTGTCACACACCCCTGCAGAGATTTTTGGGGAAAGGATCCCGCTGGATGCAATGAAACTGAAGCCCGAGTCCACAGGCATCCCTAGGATTGCACTGGAAATGTATGTCAAGAGTTAGGGAGCGTTGCTGCATCTGTTGGATGGAAAACATTCTACATGCATCGAAACAACAGCAGGCACAAAATATTCCTAGGGACACCCTATTTGTTTTATGCTTTAAGCATGTTTGATGTTCCAGCCCTCCCTCAAACATCTGTTCTGCCAATATATAAATAGGCAGTTGAAGTGAAAGCGCAGTCCTGTGCTATTAACACAGTTGCGTTCCATAGATGTACTTAACATCCATCCGATGAATAATTATCTTTGCTAGAATGCGCTCTGACATGCCCTGGGAGTTTCCCTGCAACCTTGGCAAACTTTGCTATGCAATTAGCGCTGGTTACTTTTCACTGCCAACCTTTAAACACTTCCTTTTAATATATCTCTCCAGGCTGCTTGAGGATATAGGCTGGCTGCTCTTCCTTCAACGGATCTTAACATAGACCCAAAGCTTCCCTCAACGCACGCACATTGCCTGCCACTGCCTGAGTACGAAAAGAGCATAAGCTGAAATGATTGACCCCCCTCTCCTCCCACTTAGTCTGAAATAGTGTGGCCCAGCAAAAGTAAAAAAGTATCAGGTGGGTCTTCTGCTTATCTGCATTGAATCTCTGGCCCTCATTTCCCATGAGGATGAGCCATTTAGTTGGCAATGCAAGGGTTTGTCCTAAAATATTTACAGATAACTATAAAATCTCAGCAGCAGCCATCATTTATCAAGGCTTAAAAGCTAATAAATGACTCATGGCACTGGAAAAAGGTTCAAGGCATCAACCAATCCCAAACCACCCTCATCCTGACATGATATTCTATACCTGAAAATTTCTTGTCTTCGGGTTCTGTTTTTTTTAAAATAATTTTTTTAAAAAATAAATAAATCCACAGATGCAGATTCCAGTGTCTTTCACCGGCTTGCCCATGCGCCGAACTGCACTTAAAAGGTTCATCACATGGACAAAAGGCTCAGTCTAAAAAACCTACTTAGTAATTTCAACATATATGAGTTGCTCGAAGTCACCGATGCAACCCCTCAAGGCTTTCGAAGTACAACTCCTGGTCCCTAATAGGCTGGTTTTGAACTTAGAGAATGACGAGAGATTTTGCCTTTCCTGCCCTCAGACGCCTGCTTCATGTGGCTACAAGACACGCTTCTGTTACGCACTGATAAAATAAGCTAATTACGCTCCCATCTCTTCCACCTCATTTCGGCTGTTAAAATTTATTGCCGGGAAGGGTTCATCGGGGACGTTTTCATAACCAGAGGCAAATGCTTCTTTATTGTTAAGACAGCCTCCAAGTCAACTAGTAGCAATCACTAGGACCTCCAGACAAGGTTGGGTAATATATTCAAAGTGAATGAATGAATGAATCTTTATTTGCGTCAGCCATAGCAATAAAACAACAATACGATATTCAAAGAATAGAAATAAAAAGTCAATGATATAAAATACATTTTAGGGTTTTGAATCAATAGTCAATTAGTGGATCTCATTCTGATTGCCCCAGCTAAAAACCTTGCCACCTTTTCTGTCACCTGCTCATCTTGATCTGAATAGAATAGAATAGAATATATTTTATTGTCATTGTCTCCTTCGGGTACAACGAAATTACTTGGCTGCTCCATCCACCCAGATAGGGCACTCCACGCAAAAACAAAACTATAAAAAAACACTGATTAAAACCATACACACTGATTAAAACCATACAATGATAAAACATAACAGGTAAGATTAGATGACTTCAAAGTCCAGGCTTCCCATTCAAGGCCGCGATCGCTCTGGAGAAGAAGCTGTTTCTAAGACGGCTTGTTCTTGTTGTCATCGTCCTGTATCTCCGTCCCGATGGCAAAAGTTCAAAGAGACAGTGACCAGGATGCGATGGATCTTTCACAATGTCCAGTGCCTTTCTGTGGCACCTCATGGCATAAATCTGCTCTAAGGTGGAGAGCAAGCAGCCAACAATGCTCTCTGCTGCCTTGACAACTCTGCACAACCCCATCCTGTCCTTGGTAGTACAGCTTCCATACCACACGCATAAGCCATAAGTGAGCACGCTCTCAATGGCATAGTGATAGAAGGCAAGCAGCAGCTTTTGTGGAAGATGGTTTTTCCTTAGAACTCTCAGGAAAAGGACACTGGGGCAGTGGTTGGGCGACCCAGAATGGACAAGAATCCCATTCTTCAAGTCTTTATCAAGAGTGCAAGCCAGAAGGGCATGCGCCACCGATTCGGGACTGCCATCTCCACAGGGACATAAGCGTTTTTTGTGTGGAATCTGTTGGAATCATCCCTCAAGTTCAGCCCAGGGCAATACTTTTTGCTAACGGTACGTTTTGCATTTGTTTTAAGAGTGGTTTTCAACTACTCTGTGTGTGGGAAGGAGGGAGGGAGGAGGCGCTGCCAAAAAGGAAGGATTACGTTCCTTCCTTTCTATCTCAGAAGGAAGGAGCATCCAAATTGCCTAAATATATAAAGAGGTTAGGAAAGGTCTCTTGTCTTTCTACGCCTCAGCTAATGAATTCCCTGTGTGTCCCAACAAGGAATGCTACTCGCTTTTGGCTACTTGACAGGTTCAGACATGGTTTTCTGCTAGAAGGGGGCAGATTACAGAATGAGCTATGGAAGATTTTCAGGAAACATGCATAGCACATTAGATAATTTGGGGTGAGGATGGGGAGTCACATTTACTTTTCATTTTAAAAAATAAAAAAATAGGTGGGGTGCTGTTAGGACTACGATGCTGGGGAGAGGGGAGTGTAGCGCCTGTTTGCTTTCCCCAACAGGGTAAATAAACAGCGTCAAGGGAGAAATGTTCATCAGGAAAGTGGAACAGGAAAAACTGTTGTCCTTCCTCCCCGCAGTGCTGTGGTCCTGATCTACATCAGCCGCATCCCATCACAACTTCTGTGACATTTTTGTAAAACTGCGGAAATTCCTATTCACAGAACTCCCATGACACATCAAGGTTCTCCCTCAAAAAACAAGAAATTTTTCTGATCTGCCACTCAGTCCTGGCTGTGTTCTGTGGGACTAACTCCCAAGTCGAGGGACCAAGTGAAAAGGAAGGCAGGGGGTGTCCTTTTAGGGGGTAAAACTAATTAATTATTATTATTATTATTATTATTGCAACTTTCTTCAGCGAGTGGTATTTTGGGGTTTGAGGAATTCAAATCTGCTCTTGTGTTTTTTCCCCCAATTGGACAACATTTAGCTTGGTAAGTCTTTATTTGATGAAGCAGCACAGAAACTGCTTTCGGAAAAGCAAAGAATTTTAATTTTGCCTTCTGGAAATGCCAGGCAGTGCTAAATAAGTTCTCCTACTCCTACTATATAACATAACTGCAAGTACATGTATATTTTTTATTTCTCGTCGAAAGAAATATGCATTTTGTCCCTGCTGATATTTCAGAAGATCTTAACATTTGGCATGGAGCCTCATGACTCCACAGTCCTGACAATCCTAAATCTTAAAGATCCTGGGAATTGAAGTTTCAAAACAAAAGCAAAACACAACAGCCAGTTGTGTAAACCTATTTTATTTATTTATTTTTATGTATGTATTTATTTAAACCTATTTTCTTTGTTATCTCGCCACCTACATGTCCATTAGATGGTAAAATACATTATTAAAAATGCAAAAACAATTTCAGCACAAAATTGTTGTTGTTATCAATTTATAAACCGCTTAATCACAAATGTCTCTAAGCGGTGTACAATAAAAAAAGAAAAAAAAACAGTCGATGAATGTAAAAATCAGAAGTCAGTTAAAACTCTCTTGGAATTATTATTATTATTTTTTAAGTATTTGGGAAGTTCAACAGGAGGGGGCCCTGTCTGACATCAACTGAAAAAAGTTCCATAAAACTGGGCCCACATTACAGAACACATGGCTTTTCTTAGGTTGTCAGGAACAAACTGAGTGAGGTCCTATGGGATTTACGACAGAGACTGTGCCTTACTTTTAAGCTCTTCGTTTTCTAATGGTGAATCTACTACCTCAAGTGGGTGTGGAGGGGAAGGGAGTCGTTCTCAAGCTTTCTCCACAACCAGAGGGACTAGAAACTTGCCTTTGTGTAAGTGGAGATCCTGGGAACATGGCAGGCAAAGCATTACCAAGAATCAACATATGTTCATCTGCTACTCGTATGTAAGCTGCTTTTAAAATACCTGTACTAATCTGCTGTCACCTAATTAAAGAAATTCTAGACAATTAATCATATGTGTTTTCGACAACAAATTGATTCATTGACCAAATTTCAGTAGTTCTGAAGCAAAAAAGCACAGTTTGGTTTTTAGGTGATGCTCATGTGTCAGTTGGGCATAACTGTAAACTGTTTGTTGTTGTTGTTGTTGTTGCTGCTGCTGCTGCTGCTGCTGTTGTTGTTGTTGTTGTAGCAGAGAGAGCCTGTGACCCATTTGAAACAAAAGCGATTTGAGAATAGAACTACCGGTATTTGCCCAAGTCCTTTAGTCACACAAACTTACAATTCAATCTTTCCGCAACCTTAGATCTGTTGACCTGATCTAACCTTCCAGTTCTCCGTTCTGTTAATATATGCAACAGAAACTTGATTTCCTAAACTTCTCCAGTGTTAACATCAGCATTTGTCTTTCGCAGCGCATATCAACTGATGTGTTAAACATGTCACACACTTTGTGAAGCAGCACATTCTTCCGAATTCTCTCCAGTAACTCTGAAGCCTATTAATCCACCATAGGAATTCTTTTGTAGATTAAGGAATAAAATGGGGGATCCATATATCAAAGCATGAGATATACAAGCCAAGGCACATTTTCTCCTACTTTGTCTATATATCATTCTCCAAAGAGAGAGAGAGGAAAAGTCTGTTAGAAAAAGAGGAAAAAATATTTCCCCCTTAATATTATATTTATTGCATTTATAACCCTCCTTATTTTTCTTAAATAAATAAATAAATAGAAATATGAAAAATAGCTGTCATAGTTTTCAGTTTGATTAAGCTATTATGGATGCGTAGTTTTCATATTTGCATTATTGATTCTTATATTTATAGGCAACCTTCTCTTCAAAGAGCTCAAGGTAGCACACATCCTCATATTGTAACAACAACCCTGTGAGGTAGATTAGGCTGAGATATTGTGATCTTGCGCCCCTGGCACAACCGTCCAGATTGTGCCTCCTGACCACGGACAAATTAGCTCTTCTTTCTGCCTCTCCGCCAACCCCCCCTCCACCCATTCAATTCCTCACGCACTTCACCTTGTAATGAATTCTTTCACAGAAAATCCAATATTTAATTTATACAGTGGACGCTCGGGTTGCAAACGCGATCTGTGCGGGAGGCGCATTCGCAACCTGCAGCATCCATAACCTGCAGCGCCGCGTCTGCGCATGCATGTGACGCAATTTGGCACTTCTGAGCATGCGCAAAGCACAATTTAGTGCTTCTGCACATGCACGAGCGCCAAAACCCGGAGGTAACCTATTCCGGTACTTCTGGGTTCGGCACGTCTGTAACCCGAAAACATGCAACCCACAGTGAATGCAACCCGAGGTATGACTGTAAAAGGTTTCAGCAAAGATAATGACATTCTGATGTGCGAAATCGCATTGAAAGAAAAGCGAAAATGCAAAGGGCTTACCTGGGAAGAAAACAGAAAAGATGTTGTTGCGGAGCTTGGATTTCATTGTTAACTCCTGGGCATCGTGAAAGTACTTGTGAAGTTCACCCTGCGTTGCTGACCCCTGGAAAGTTGCGTTGTGATTGGCTGAAACGCCGTGAGTCCACGTACGCAATGTGAAATAGTGCGCATTTGGAGTTTGTGAAATTTAAAGAAAAAGGAATGTGGCACAGAAAAAAATAGGGAAAAGCAGGGCCTCCGCATATCATATAAAGACTTTTTCTTATGAGGCAATAATCAATATTTTTAGACATATTTATGGACATATTTTAAAGCCGATTTTGCACCCGCCCCCCGCCTGTGCCCCTGGCGGGGGCCTTCCTCCCCTCCCCTTAGCTATGGCCCTGGAAGCAACACAAAACAACAACAACAGGATGAAAACTCTTGAGCGCAAAGTACCAGAATGCTTCCACTCCTGCTCCTTGCCTTGTGGTCTTTTGCAAATGCATTAACTGGAAAACTGTAGTTTAGTATAAACTGCCAATGTTTTGGAATAATTCCAAATACAGTGCTACTGAGATGATTTTATGGTAACAAGGGTATCCATTGAAGTTATTATTAAGATCGCATTTGCCCCAATCTAAGAGAGACATATGCAAAAAAAGGGGGGAGGGGATAATAGTTGCTTTGGTTTCTTTGGAAATTATTGATCTAAGAGCACCTAGGTGAACGTTCAGGCTTCAAGTAAATTAGCATGCACTAATTTGGAACTTTACTGAAATAGCTCAGACACTGTAATTTCTCCCATTTGAGGCGCAAGCTTGTTGTTCGTGTGCAGTAATGGTTGGATGTCTTCCATCACGGGAGTGACACTATTCAAATATTTGCTGAGAGGCACAAGTAATTTCCTATCTTTCTCCATTACCTGTTAACCCCATTACGGCAGATCTCCAGACTGATTCTGGAGATAACGAGAAAATACTACTCTCTTTGTAACAGTATTTTCTCCTGTAGTAAAGTGGGAAAGAAACGTTAGCATTGTAAAGCCGCCACAGGCAGACAGTAATTCAACGTCGCCTTGGCAATTTGTTGATGGTTGCATTGTAAAAATTTCGCACGAGGATAACAGGCTTCAAACGTACCTTTGTATCAAGTTCCTAAATGGGCATCGATGCTCCATTAATGTTCCCAACCTCTACCGTGCATACCCTCCAACCTTCCTCAGAAATTGGGACATTTCTCACTCCCCCTCCAATGATCCTTCTCAACCCCTCCATTTTTATCCCCCCCAACAGAACATTTCCTGTGCAGCCACCGCTGCCCCAATGGGACACAGCACACACAACCTCCGCCATCCTGAGAAAACCCTTTAATCCTGATTTTATTTTATTTTATTCTTTGTTAGATTTACCAAAGATTGTTGTTGCTGTTTAGTCGTGTCTGACTCTTCGTGACCCCCTGGACCAGAGCACACCAGGCACTCCTGTCTTCCACTGCCTCCCGCAGTTTGGTCAGACTCATGTTGGGAGCTTCAAGAACACTGTCCAACCATCTCATCCTCTGTCGTCCCCTTCTCCTTGTGCCCTCCATCTTTCCCAACATCAGGGTCTTTTCCAGGGAGTCTTCTCTTCTCATGAGGTGGCCAAAGTCTTGGAGCCTCAGCTTCAGGATCTGTCCTTCCAGTGAGCACTCAGGGCTGATTTCCTTCAGAATTGATAGATTTGATCTTCTTGCAGTCCATGGGACTAAAGATTACTTAAACTAAAAGGTTAAAACTACCCAAATAAGCTTGCCTTCTAAACTGCAAAGAGCTGCCCTCTGCCACTGGTGCCATGTCTGTGGGGCTGAGGGTGCCCAGGCACCCACAAAATTTACAGTGATGGACCAGGCCCCCTCGATATTTCCATGGGTGCGCCGGGGGCCTCTCCCAGCTTGGGATGTCACACATGCATGCTGGGCACCCACAATCTTGGGCGGAACCCGGCGCGCTTGCCCTCTGCTGAACTTACAAACATGAGGAAGGAAGGAAGGATAATATCCAAGGAATATATCCTCTCCTAGCATCTATGCACATCCCTACAAAAGGCACATCCTACAAGGTGTGTTATTTGTGTTGCGGCTAACTTGCATCTCAAATTGCAAATAATGCACCCACCCCAAAAATCACCCACATGGGGTTGCCTGTTGACCACAGCAGTGCAGAAAGCAAGTTAGCACACTTCATTGCTGCTTGGAATCCAAGGAATTTAATCCCCGGTGGTGGTGGTGATGATGATGATGATGATGATGAATATACCTCCCTATACACAGAGGTCTCAGGATGGTTCACAGAAAAGATCAACATAAAAACTACAATATATATAATCAAAATAAAAACAACAACCCAATAACACCCACCCCCCCAAAAGAGCCACATTTTAAAAAGGGTATAGGATATAGAATCATAGAATCATAGAGTTGGAAGAGACCACAAGGGCCATCCAGTCCAACACCCTGCCAAGCAGGAAACACCATCAAAGCATTCCTGACAGGTGGCTGTCAAGCCTCTGCTTAAAGACCTCCAAAGAAGGAGACTCCACCACACTCCTTGGCAGCAAATTCCACTGTCAAACAGCTCTTACTGTCAGGAAGTTCTTTCTAATGCTTAGGTGGAATCTTCTTTCTTGTAGTCTGAATGCATTGCTCCATGTCCGCTTCTCTGGAGCAGCAGAAAACAACCTTTCCCCCTCCTCTATATGACATCCTTTTATATATTTGAACATGGCTATCATATCACCCCTTAACCTTCTCTTCTCCAGGCTAAACATACCCAGCTCCCTAAGCCGTTCCTCATAAGGCATCGTTTCCAGGCCTTTGACCATTTTGGTTGCCCTCCTCTGGACACGTTCCAGCTTGTCAGTATCCTTCTTGAACTGTGGTGCCCAGAACTGGACACAGTATTCCAGGTGGGGTCTGACCAGAGCGGAATACAGGGGTACTATTACTTCCCTTGATCTAGATGCTATACTCCTATTAATGCAGCCCAGAATTGCATTGGCTTTTTTAGCTGCTGCATCACACTGTTGACTCATGTCAAGTTTGTGGTCCACCAAGACTCCTAGATCCTTTTCACTTGTACTGCTCTCAAGCCAGGTGTCACCCATCCTGTATTTGTGCCTTTCATTTTTTTTTTGCCCAAGTATAGTACTTTACATTTCTCCCTGTTAAAATTCATCTTGTTTGCTTTGGCCCAATTCTCTAATCTGTTAAGGTCAATCTGTTATAGGATCATAAATATATTATTACATGCCAGGAAGAATTCAGTAAATAGACCTCACACTTCTTTAAGTCGCACTTCCAGAGTTCCACACTTGCCTTTCCAGGCATGCAATATCTGGTTACAGGACTTTTGCATGTCTAGATGATACTGCGGAAGAATGTCATGCATATAAACGAGGCCATAATTCAAATATTTGTCAACAGTATAATAACCAGATTTGATGTATGGAACCAGATGAGTAATATTATATGGTACGGTATGTCTAAAGATAACTTGAGAGAGGAGAGACTGAAGACCGGCAGGGCAATTAATTTCGTACCGAAATCAGTCACACCACCTGGGCATGTTATCAGGACTCCTTTGGGAGGCGGGGGGGGGGGGAAGAGTCAGAAATGCCCCTGTCGCGTTGTGGCTACCAATTGGGGATTGTGGCTCAAGTTACACAGTAAGTTCTTTGAGGAAAGTCTAGACGTTCTATCAAAGAACCGCTTTTGGTTTTGCCGGGCTGTAGATAAATCACAGTTACACACTTGTCATTGGACTGTTGCGAAGGGTGCGCTCCTATACAGATGTGCAATATGAAAACTCCCTCCATCTCCTGCTCTTCCATGTAATGAAGAGTAGCTTTCCCAGTGATCAAAAGGGGAAAAAAGGAGTTCAGCCCATGGTGATACAGGAGACCTTGGTGTATTTGCTCCTGAAGTTACGTGGGTATTAATCTGATGTGAATCTCTTGCAGCTTTGTCTGAATGGCAAACTTAATCCTAAACCTTTTAACTTCTCCTATGCTTGATCACCGAAAATTGGGGCATTTTGGGGTAGAGGACCTTGTTAAAATGCAGGCAATTTGTTTTCCTTGCCAACAATGTAATCTGACAACCATATTAAGGAGACCTTGCCTATTCTGTACTGTATTATGTTACCTTCAACTGTTTAACAGCTGGAAGGGATCTTCTTCCTTCCTTCACATTCTCGCAATAATTTTCCTGGGAGAAAGTCTAATTTACTGGAATAATAATAATAACCTCACCCTTCTGACTGGGTTGCCCCAACCATTCTGGGCTGCTTCTAACATATATAAAAACATAATAAAACATTACAAAACAAAAAGCTTCCCTAAACAGGGCTGCCTTCAGATGTCTTCTAAAATTCAGATCGTTGTTTATTTCTTTGACATGCAATGGGAGGGCGTTCCATGCAACGGGTGCCACTACCAAGAAGACCCTGTGCCTGGTTCCCTGTAGCTTCACTTCTTACAATGGGGGAATCGCCAGAAGACCCTCGGAGCTGGATCTCAGTGTCCAAGATGGACAATGGGGGTGGAGACGCTTCTTCAGGTGTACTGGGCCGAGGCTATTTAGGGCTTTGCTTTAAACAAGAACAAACTTAGTTGGTCTCTAAGGTGCTACTGGAAGGAATTTTTTTATTTTTTATTTTGTTTTGACTATGGCAGACCAACACGGCTACCTACCTGTAACTAGGGCTTTAAAGGTCAGCACCAACACTTTGAATTGTGCTCGGAAATGTACTGGAAGCCAATGTAGGTCTTTCTGGACTGGTCCCAGCAACCGCTCCCAGCAAGGGCGTACCCAGGATCAAAACTAGGGGGGGGGGCAAGCCATGGTCATTCAGGTTTGCTTTGAATGGACGCTGATCATTTTTGCTTCTAGGGCTGCCTTCTAGGGGGGGCACCTGCCCCCCTCTGCCCCCCCTGGCTACGCCCATGGCTCCCAGTCACCAGTCTGGCAGCCACATTCTGGATTAATTGTAGTTTCCGAGTCACCATTTTAAATAAATGCTGTAAAATGCTCAGATAGAAGAAGAAGAGTTTGGATTTGATATCCCGCTTTATCACTACCCGAAGGAGTCTCAAAGCGGCTCACATTCTCCTCTCCCTTCCTGCCCCACAACAAACACTCTGTGAGGTGAGTGGGGCTGAGAGACTTCAGAGAAGTGGGACTAGCCCAAGGTCACCCAGCAGCTGCATGTGGAGGAGCGGAGACGCGAACCCGGTTCCCCAGATTACGAGTCTACCGCTCTTAACCACTACACCACACTGTATGTAGTTTGAGTTCCACCACACCTGAAATATGCCTATAAATTTCAAACTGAGCTTTGGAAGAGCAAGCAAGAAAGGGATGCTTGCTGTACTCTCAGGAGCCACAGATTCCAGCTCTTTTCATAAATAGGAATGGCTTCAGCTTTTAGCTTGCATCGAACGATGCTGCTGCTCCTTTTGTAGCTTTTCTGGATTTCCAGTCATAAGGAGGTTTCTTGGTTAAATACAGCTAAGCTGAACTGGTGGTAACCAAACCTTTTCTAAATTGCTGGATCTGCCTTCCAGCTGCAGTAGCCCCTGCCAAGCCAAATGGGAAATTCATTCAAAAATGTTTCGAGAGCTGCAGTTTGAAATGTGTCCCAGCAGTGCCAGAAATGCAGCTTTCCAATGCTGCTGTCACTCTGTGGCAGCGTGGCCAGCTGCTTGGTTGGGAAGATCATGAAAACTAGATGCAGCAAAGATGACAGGAAAAGAGAAGAAGGAAGAAGCATCCATTAAAAAACCACCACAGCTTTATTTTTTGGAAAACATGCTTGCAGTTGATTTATAAATTACAAGGGAGGAGAAAAAGAGAACCAAGGCAGAACTTCTTTACACAGTGGGAGTAATTCCCATTGAACACAGTGGTACTTGCTTTCGAGTAAATATGCATCGGATTGTAAGATCAAGAAACTGAGAAGAAGAAACCAAGGCAGGGAAAAGATCTACGGGGGGGGGGGGGGGGTTGCTCAGTGGGGTGAGAATGAGGGACACAATCCATTTTATGGGGCAGGAACATTCATAACTTTAAATCGGTTGAGTATTTTTCAGGTTGAACAAAGCAAATGGAAGGAGGCAGGTATAAAATGGTCTTTGCTTTTCCAGACGTAATTTCCATTTTAAAAAAATAAATAATGGTTTTTCAGATTAAAATTTTACAGTCACATATCCAACATACAACATAAAGTCAAGATTCCAAGGAATCTCTTAGACTTCCCTCCTCCCCTTTGTGGGTCCTATTGTCAGTCATTTCCTCCTGCGTCTTTTATGACAATCCAATTATTTTACCTCTCCATTGTGTCCAAAATCCACCATTAAACTACAAGTGATATTCCAATCCTACTAGCGATTTTAACTGTTTACAATGGTTTTTAAGATAAAAATCCTCCCCCATTCCTTATTAAAACTTTGGTCTTCCTGATTCTTCCGGTCATTTTAGCCATTTCGGCATAATCCATCAACCTGATCTGCCATTCTTCTCTGGTCGGGACTTCATCTTCTTTCCAAACTTCCAGTTTGCTGTGCTATTATTATTTTGCCCTGCAATTAAGAGGATTCCCTCCTCCGCTGCCAACACAAGGGAGGGAAGCATCCATTTCAGCTAAAGAGCTCATCGTGCAATTTCCCCCTTAACCTCTCCTTCAGAGAGAGAGAGAGAGAGAGAAGAAAGCTTTGAAATGGGCATTGTGTGTGTGTGTGTGTGTGTGTGTGTGTGTGTGTGTGTGTGTGTGGTAAAGCAGCCCTGGCACAACGCCACAAACTGTTGTTTACATTTGGCCATCAGACTCACATCAGATAAGAGCCAGTTTCTTTAAGAATGATTTTTTTTTAAAGCACTAAATGCACTTGTGAAGATGAATAGACTCCAGGAAGGGTCCTTATTAACTCTGACGATTAATAATATAATACCAAGTTGTTTTGCTGCCAAGGTATTTTCCACTCCAGAGAGGAAGGCAATGCTAATTAAAACAATTCCTCCCGCCCGCCGACCCTGTTAGGGTGACAAGAAAAATCATTGTTGCAAAAGCTAAAAACACCCCTCACCATTAGACACCCGGCACATGATGAAGCGGTGAACATTATTTCGAATCCGTAAGGCTGATAGTTATGCAAGGCCAGTTCCATCTGGTGTGGTCTTTGAAATGCAGGGGCCTTTGTGCATCGTGCAAAGAGGGCTGCCCCTTTCCGTAGGGTTTGGGAACAGGGTGCGAGAGGAGACCTTTCTCGACACACAGACTCACGGAGGACGAGGAAAGAGTTCAGCTTCTTTGAGGAGTGACACATCCGCTCCATGCATTTTTGAAGCACTATTGTCCCCCATGAACTAATCAGAGTGGAAGATTATGAGTCACGGGGACATGGAGAGAGCGTGTAGGAACTTAACAGTGCTCAGCTTGTTTATTAGTTGCTGTTCTGCTAATGTTGTTAATGGTCTCAAGGAATTTGTATGCCAAGACCTTTCCTAGTTGGTTCTTGAGTGTTTTCCAAAACCTTCTTGCTATCTCACATTCCCACCACATGTGCTAAAACAAAAAAAATACAACTCCTAGATATTCCGACGTGGTTGTTCCAGATTTGGTACTGATACAGCAGCAGAAAGATGGGCTGTAACAAACTGCAGTGCCGGCAGCAACCCAGGCAGGGAGACAGGCTAGATTTAATAGGCAATGAGGTGCACACTCACTGTGACAGTTACACTTCTGTGGGCAGCAATAGCTGCAAATTACAGTGCAACTCTTCATTACCTTTCTCTTACTGTAGTTGGAGAGGAAATCAAGATGATATTTTCAAGCTCTAGGATTCCGCTCCAGAGACGCTACAGAATTTCTTACAACCAGAGGGTGTTGTGGAAGCTGTTGGACCAATTCTGGAGCCCCCTAAGAAAGGGGATGTTAATACAGCTGCCATTTGTTTTGCAAACAGAATATCACTGGCTGCTGTGCTGGTTGTTGGTGCTTGAGAAATGGCAGCTCTATGCTGAAATACAATAACACAGTTGAGCAGCAGATAACAGTAGCTGTACTTGGGAATGAAATGCTGGTGGGGTCAGGAGGACAAGACAATGAGATAGTCACTCATTATACTACTTACACATCAGGAAACCCAGCCAGAAGGGTGGGGTATAAATAATAAATCATCATCATCATCAGGCCACAGAGCTTCAGAAGACGTGACTTTAGGGATTCCTCGGCTGAGAACTGACACTCAAACCACTCTCATTTCCATGTAATGTTGAACTTATTTGTCTTAAAACCGGTTGCCGTTCGTACGTCACAATTCCATTATTCTACTAGGCAAACATGCGGATTGATATCAGATGCTAAACTGAAAATCCCAGTAATTGCACTGTTTGCTTAAGAAAAGCAAGTTTCTAGGCCTCATAGCTTTTATTATTTAGCAACATCTATATATCCTGTCTTTTGGCAGTTCACAACCATGAGTTAAAGCAATGTGGATTCAATTGAGCAGCGGGAACAAAATAGGACCTGAAATAAAAGTGACAGGTAGATATGGTCGCAAAGGCAGTTTTGGAAGTGCAGCGACATGCCTAGTGAAATTTTTCAGCTGGGGGACTCAGCAGGACCCCTAAAGAAACTGAACATTGTTCTGAGATAAATGCATGCAAAAAAAGGTAAAAGGTAAAGGACCCCTGGACAGTCAAAGGCGACTATGGGGTGCAGCGCTCATCTCTACTTTCGGGCCGAGGGAGCTGGCATTTGTCCACAGACAGTTTTCCAGGTCATGTTGCCAGCAGGACTAAGCCACTTCCGAAACCAGAGCAGCGCATAGTGGACACGCCATTTACCTTCCTGCCGCAACGGTACCTATTTATCTACTTGCACTGGTGTGCTTTCCAACTGCTAGGTTGGCAGGAGCTGGGACAGAGCAACGGGAGCTCACTCCGTTGCAGGGATTCGAACCGCCGATCTTTTGATCAGCAAGCCCAAGAGGCTCCATGGTTTAGACCACAGCGCCACCCACGTCCTTTGATAAATGCTTGCACTATAGTTCCAACCTAACATTTTCATGGTTCTCTATATGCTGGCCAAACCAAGAGCAAATACTTGAAACACAGTGGGTGGAAATGGCCTTGCTGTGCTTTAAGTCACCACATACTCATAGTCTCAGTCTCTGAAACATTGTAGGAAAAAATCCAATGGCTCCGTGGTGCCAATGTTGGAGATTGCCTGTCTTCCTGAAGGTGCATCAACCCACGAGCTGACCCTGCGAAGAGTCCACCCATGTTGTACTGTGCAAAGCAGCCTAGAATTCCTAGTTGTGACAATGAATTTCATTGCAGAAATAAGAAAGGAGCTGTGCTGGCCTGAGGGTATCCGGGAAGTGAGGTCCAGGTCCGGTCTGGGGTTTGAAGAGTCGACGAGGAGTCAGTCCAGAAGAGTCAAGGCAGGGAACAGAGCAGGGAACCAGGCAAGGTCAGGTACAGGAACACAGGCAGGATCAGGCAAACAGCAATGTTGCTCTCACAACCTACGGTAGGGTGGGGTCTAGCAGCCTTTTATCTCTGACGAGGTAATGGCCAGTCCCGATCCCCCGGCGACTCACCACCCTGTCTCGCCCGAAGGCGAGCACTCCTCCTGCAAGCACTCAGGTCTCTCCTTCTTTCAGACCTGAGTCTCTGCAGCTCAGGAGACACTGGAGGGTTACTAGACCCAGGGGCCACCTCAGTCTCTGATGGCCCAGCTGACGGCAATGAAGGTATTCTCCGCACCTGGAGCCAGAACAGACTCAGGACCCTGACGGCTCAGCTGGTGCTTGTTGCAGGGGCACCTGAGCAGACTGAGGCTCCTCAGGATCAGGCCCCAGACTAGGTTCAGACGATGTCTGGGGCAGAGGATACTGTACAGATTGAGACTCCTCTGGTTCCGAGTCCGAGCCCGAATCCCAGACCATCACAGGAGCCTCCTTCCATTATTAGTAGGAATGATTTTAAGCAGCGCACTATTTTCTAGAAACAGAGGTACCGGAACTCACCATGAACACCTCCCTTGTTCTCTCAGAACTGCAATGGTGCCTGAGAGATGACGGAACTGAGTGAAAAAAAGTTGGATCACATGAAAGCTGGAAAAAAGCCCTGGATTTAAGAGATTTGCCAGCTTTTTATCTTAAGACCTTTTACCAGGGCCTGGACGCTCCGCACACAGACACAGACAGTCTCATTTTAAATTCTTCTTCTTCTTTGGCAATCCCTCGTAGCCGCGTAAAATTGTCTTCCATGAACACGGTAAAGGCTGTTCTCCAACTGAAGCGCTCGCAGGCAAGTGTTTCCCAGTTGTCAGTGTTTATACTACATTTTAAAAGATTTGCCTTCAGACAGTTTTTAAACCTCTTTTGTTGACCACCAACATTATGCTGTTCATTTTTAAGTTCTGAATAGAGTAGTTGCTTTGAAAGACGATGATCAGGCATCTGCACAACATGACCAGTCCAACGAAGTTGATGTTGAAGAATCATTGTTTCAACACTGGTGATTTTTGCTTCTTCTAGAACACTGGCATTAGTCCGTCTGTCTTCCCAAGTGATGTGTAAAATTTTTCGGAGACACCATTGATGGAATCTTTCGAGGAGTTGGAGATGGTGTTTATAAGTGGTCCATGTTTCACAAGCGTACAGTAAATTTAATAGTACAATAGCTTTGTAAACAAGCATTTTGGTTTCTCTGCGAATGTCCCGGTCCTCAAACACTCTGCACTTCAATCGGGAAAAAGCTGCACTTGCAGAGCTCAGGCGATGCTGGATTTCGGCATCAGTGTCGGCCCTTGTGGAAATTACTTCGCAGTTGGAACTCTTTTCACTAACATGTCAAAACTTACCAGCTGAAATATAAACCTTACAATAATTTGTTAATGTCCTTAGTCATCTGGAACAGAGAACCTTAAAAAACAAAAAACCCAAGTGCCAGACAAAGACAGATAAAGCTATAAATTTGCTCAGCTTGGACAAGGGAAAACAAACAGAGCCTTTTACCCAGCGAAGGTCATGTTAACTAAGTGCAACTGTGTAGCTCAAAACATCATTTCTCTCCAAACGTTGGCCCATTTGAGATCTCTCTCTTTTTGTTGAATTCTTCCAAAGCAAATACATTTTAAAAAGAAACCAAGCACAACCAAGTGTGGTGAGATAAGACATAATATATTGCTTCTGACAGCCTTGCTGTTAGCACACCGAAACATGTTATGAAATCGTGGTAGAACTGGAGAACGGAATATGCATTCAAATGGGATTCACGTGGGATTTATTTGAAGACATTAAGTAAATATCACAACGAGAGCCGCTCTGATTTAGATGGCAGCGATATGCTTTGTCTCCACAGTTGGAGGCCACAATGCTTCTGAATAGCAGTTGCTGGAAACCACAGCAGAGGATTCTGCTTGTGGGAATCCCTCAAGCATCTGATTGGCCACTGTGAGAACAGAATGGGCCACGGGCCTGATCCAGCATGCACTTCTTATTTATCTGTATATTGCCCTTTAATAGAACTCCCCCTCTTCTCCCTCTGACCACTCAAGGTTGTCCCACCAACATTTCCTGGGCTCTGAGTCTTCTTCCCTTGGAGGTTCCCCAGCTGGTTCCTCTCAACGTTCTTATACGTCCAACCAGTCCATGACATCTGATTTTCCTCTTTGCAGTTCACATAGAATCATAGAATCATATAGTTGGAAGAGACCACAAGGGCCATCCAGTCCAACCCCCTGCCAAGCAGGAAACACCATCAAAGCATTCTTGACAGATGGCTGTCAAGCCTCTGCTTAAAGACCTCCAAAGAAGGAGACTCCACCACACTCCTTGGCAGCAAATTCCACTGTCCAACAGCTCTTACTGTCAGGAAGTTCTTCCTAATGTTTAGGTGGAATCTTCTTTCTTGTAGTTTGAATCCATTGCTCTGTGTCCGCTTCTCTGGAGCAGCAGAAAACAATCTTTCTCCCTCCTCTATATGACATCCTTTTAAATATTTGAACATGGCTATCATATCACCCCTTAACCTTCTCTTCTCCAGGCTAAAGAGAAGTTCTGTAACTTGAACAGTGCATGAGTCAGGATCAGAAACAAAGTGTGGACCAGAGTTGGGTTACCTTCCCATACACAGAAGATACAAGAGGAGTATATTCGTCAGCCAAGGATGATAGAGCAATGGGGAAAGTTGAGGGCTCCTTTGGGTGTTATCTAGATTGCAGACCCTCCCTGCCTGCCTCCCCAAATACAAGCAAAAGGTCATACACATGGAAGGAGCACCAAATATAATATTGAAGACACACCAGTTTAGGCAAGCATTCATCTTAGCATTGGAAGGGACCATGAGGGTCATCTAGTTCAACTGCCTGCAATGCAGGAATCTTTTGCCCAACGTGGGACTTGAACCCATGACCCTGAGATTAGGAGTTTCATGCTCTACCAATGGAGCTACCTGAACTTGATTCCTAGGTGCCAGCTCCCTGGGGCCCTGGGTGCCCAAGTACCCACAAAAATCCCCATGAAGGGGCCAGGCACCCACAAATTTCAGGGCTAGGGCCATGCACACTGCCCTGGGCACCCACAATCATGGGGTCAAACTGGCACTCCTGTCTTGATCCAACTCTTTTATTGCTTTTATAGCTGTTGAACTGTTGTACTTTTCATTGGATTGTTTTATGTTGTTGTTCAGTCGTTCAGTCGTGTCCGCCTCTTTGTGACCCCATGGACCAGAGCACGCCAGGCACGCCTATCCTTCACTGCCTCTCGCAGTTTGGCCAAACTCATGTTAGTAGCTTCGAGAACACTGTCCAACCATCTCATCCTCTGCTGTCCCCTTCTCCTTGTGCCCTCCATCTTTCCCAACATCAGGGTCTTTTCCAGGGAGTCTTCTCTTCTCATGAGGTGGCCAAAGTACTGGAGCCTCAACTTCAGGATCTGTCCTTCTAGTGAGCACTCAGGGCTGATTTCTTTAAGAATGGATAGGTTTGATCTTCTTGCAGTCCATGGGACTCTCAAGAGTCTCCTCCAGCACCATAATTCAAAAGCATCAATTCTTCGGCATCAATCAGCCTTCTTTATGGTCCAGCTCTCACTTCCGTACATCACTACTGGGAAAACCATAGCTTTAACTATACGGACCTTTGTTGGCAAGGTGATGTCTTTGCTTTTTGCTTTGCTTTATAGATTGCTTTATGGATTGTTTTATAGTATATTATAAATATGGGTATGATAATATTTTGGTGGAATTGTTTTCTTGTGGTCTTTTAAAGTTATGTATGGATTTTATAATCAATTTTATGCTAGTATGCCACCTAGAAGCCATTATGGCAGGTAAGGGGTATATGATACAATAAATAACAATAATAAATAATTGTTATATGGGGAGGAAAGAGTCTAATTCAGCATTATTTCCTGATAAGGTATTCAGCTAATATTGTAGTCATAGTGGAGTGTTCAAAGGATTGTGACATTATTTGAAACGTGAGCCTTGTGTACTCATTCAGACAATTCCCCTCCTGTCAGATTCCCAAAGCATACAAAGCAAGCTTTAAATGGCCCTAACCTCATATTGCAGAATAAATCAACTGATTTGGAATCTCCTCCTATCATTCTTTCATCGTGGCCTAACTTAATTGCACTCTGCACTCATATATCTTGAAAATCATGATCATGTGTAGGTTGAATGAAAAATCCCCAGAGGAAAACAATTTAGCAGATGTGCAGTTGTGTAGTATAAAGCCTTTTTCTCTCTGCCCCCCCCAATCCAACATACATTCTTGTTTTCTTGGCAATGCACACACATTCCTAGAGAGCAAATTCTAATTATATACTGCTTTTCACTCCTAGGAACCCAAAGAAATCGGTTACATCAGTGCAAGTGTTCTGACAACAGGTTATTTTGTGTATCTCAAGGTTGGATTTAGAGACCAAAAACTGCCACTTTAACACCAGAGTTAACAATATTTCATGTTGACTCAAGAAGGGTGCTAGAAAACAGGAAGATAATACCAATGCCTTAACAAATGTATTCAGTAATGATGTTGTACTATGACCAACGTTGCTTGTTTGCAACTTGCCTCTGGTCTTTGAAGCTCAAATCCCAATAGGGAGGTCAAAGTGTCTGGGACCAGCATAGATGCTCTCCTGGGCCTATATTTGGGCATAAAGCATTTAAGGCTTTCTGTATTGCAAAAGGAATTCTCCTGTGAGTTTCTTCTTCTTATTCTCTTTGGCGATCACTCATAGCTGAGTAAGATTGTCTTCCATTAACACGGTTTTAACAATGAGGCCGTAAGTGACTGTGGAGGCCAATTCTGGATCCACACGTCCTTCCACAGTGGGGACATTGCTTTCCAGGCAGGAGTTGATCGCGGTGTGGATTTGCCTAGCGTGCCTTCCTCTTAGCATGTTTCTCCCTTTCGTCCTGAGTTTGAGCGTCTTCAAAGTCCATGATGCCTTTGGTAAAGGCTGTTCTCCAACTGGAGCGCTCGCAGGCAAGTGTTTCCCAATTGCTACCAACATGAGTCTGACCAAACTGCGGGAGGCAGTGGAAGACAGGAGTGCCTGGCGTGCTCTGGTCCAGGGGGTCACAAAGAGTCGGACACAACTAAATGACTAAACAACAACAAAAATACTACATTTTTTAAAGATTTGCCTTGAGACAGTGTTTAAACCTCTTTTGTTGCCCACCTGTGAGTTTACCCACACAGGGAAACCTTAATAACATCTGAACCTCTGCTCCCCAAACGGAGGGAAGGATGCTTATTTTGAGAAGCCTGAATAAAGCACAACAGTAGTTTTCACCAACATTGAACAGGGGTCTTTGGAGTTGCTCCAACGCCTTGAATAGATTTTAGGCCAGGGATGGGGAATCCCAGACCCAGGGGGCAACATACACCTCTCTGTGCCTTTCTATCTGGCTCATTGAATTCTACTTAGGCTACACTCTCTTTTTCCCAGGCCATTCCCTACATGGTCCTGACTTGCACTCAAGGTGTTGTTGCCTGGTGGAATTCTGATGATGCCCTTGGCTTGCGGGTGAATGATGTGAGGATACTACCCTCCTGTACAAAAATAACATTTATATTCCTGGTCCCGACCTCTTATCCGGGGAATGCGATTTGGGGGCTAAAAAGCACCGCCACCCCTCTTTTGGGTTCATACAGTGGTTCTCAATTTTTTTTTATCCGGGCCACACTTTCAGAATAAAAATTTGCTTGCACCACACCAATAACTGATAAGAAGTACATTGGAAAACCAAAAGAAACACCTCCTAGCAGTGCTTGATTTTGAAAAGATGTCTATCCATATTCTGCAAAAAGAAGAAGTTGTTTTGATACTGTAATATACAACACTAGATGGAGATGTTTAAATGTTTCCTTGACTCTTCCTGCCACACTTGCTTTCCTCTCCTTCTGCACGCCCTTGGAGAACTCCTGGTTGATACATTGGTTTTCTTGGGCATCGTGGAGTCTACTTCTGAATGGTTTGGAAGGGGAAGAATCTTCTCTTTGCATGAGCCACGAGTGGTGGGGCAGAGAAAGTTGCCGAAGTACAAGCTTCAAGCTACACGCCATGGGGCTGGAAGGACAGCATGTTTGTGACAAGCTTCATACTTCTCCTTACGCTCATTGCTCAAAACTGACGCAACCAAGCCCTCCTGGAAGAACGGCAGGATATGAAAGAACTGACTTGACTGACTGACTGTTTATATTGTATATATATATATATATATATATATAAAATAATAATTTATTAGACTTGTGAGGACCATGCCTTTACACAAAAATCATCCGATATTATTAAAAAGAATAACAATATAGTTGTTAAACTGGGTTAACTGACTGACTGACTGACTGACTGACTTAATTAAGTACAGGCTCACTTAAGCCAGTGGCCCAAAACTAAACACCCCCAAACATAACATCATTACTTTTGAGGCACATCAACTCTGATGTAAGTAGTCCTAACCATGTGGTTCCACCTGAATCTCTAAACTAGAAGGTGGTGGTTTATTTTTTTACTAACACGGACATGACAGCAAGTTGCCAAGATGCTTAAATGTAGCATGGGCGCCAGTGTTCACCTCTATTAAGCGTACCATGCTTTGCTGCCAGCAAAAAGAATCCAAGCCATCAGGGCTTGGTGATTTTATCATTCGCCGAGCAGATTCGATTGTTCCTTTCATTCTGTGGATTGTGGGCTTTCAGCATTTGTTGTTTCCTCCTCCTTTTAAGCTGGTCTGCTGCTTGCAATGGGAATGATGGCTGTTTGGGAGCAAAGAGTGCCTTCTCCCCTGTCATTTTTCAGACAGAGTAGGCCAAGTGAGCCACAGAGAGGGGCAAACGCTCCCCATTTATCTAACGGTGTGTTAACCTCAAAGCATAACTGCGGCCACTTAAATCCTAAACCTGTTAAACCACTCACTGAAACATAAACACCCAAAGCAGGGGATTGTCATGAGCTCCAGAGGAGAGGCAGCTGTTTTGGAGATGGCAGCTGGATTTCGGAAAAGATAGTGGGTTGAATTGCTGTCTCCCTATGAGCATTTTAGGAGGTACTTACGAGCATTTTAGGATAATCCTTCTGCCAGTGTATAAGAAGGGGGCTCAAAGAGTTCTCCTTTTCTTTCTTACGATCTTTCCTCCAAACCCATCTTTTTGGTGCAGTCCTCGCTATTTCCCTCTCAACAGCTGCTGTTGGCCACATGTATCCACAGCCTCTCTCAGCTCTCTCCCTTTCCTGTGCAAAGCTTTGTGTATTGCAGATGGCTTGCCAATATTTTATTTATTCTTATTTAGGCCATTTCCAAGGGGGCTTTGTGTTTCAAAGGCAATCTCCGAGGGCCTTACAACGTCCCCAAAATATTGGTGCCGTTATTTATTAATTTGTATGCACTGAGCCAAGGGCTTGCAAATCAGAAGGTTGGCAGTTCGAATCCCCGTGACAGGGTGAGGTCTCATTGCTCAGTCCCTACTCCTGCCAACCTAGCAGTTCGAAAGCACCTCAAAGTGCAAGTAGATAAATAGGCACTGCTCCGGCGGGAAGGTAAACGGCGTTTCTGTGCACTGCTCTGGTTTCACCAGAAGCGGCTTAGTCATGCTGGCCACATGACCCGGAAAACTGTCTGTGGACTAACGCCGGCTCCCTTGGCCAGTAAAGCGAGATGAGTGCCACAACCCCCGAGTCGTCCGCGACTGGACTTAACTGTCAGGGGACCTTTACCTTTACCTTTTTTATGCTACCTTTCCACTTGCAACCTGGAAATTTCTTCCTTCCCTTGGCAAATGCAGACTAAAGTTTGGCCATTCAGAAGAATGAATGCACTTTGTGCGCGAATGCAACCAGGGAGCAGCGGTGCCTAGTGGGAGTGTTCTGAGACCTCCAGTGGGTCTAAGGCAGGTGGCCGGGTTGACTGCAGACTTCTTCAATGTTGCTGCTTAGGATTAGAACTCTGCCTTTCTAATTTTATTCATTTTCAGTCTCTTGGTACGTTTCTAAAAAGATGAAGGAAAGAGACTCAACCTGTTTAAGACACATGTAGATTTTAGATACCATGTTTCTCCTAAAATAAGACGTAGCCATAAAATAAGCCGTAGCAGGATTTCTAAGCATTTGTTAAATATAAGCCATACCCCGAAAATAAGCCATACCCTGAAAATAAGACATAGTGACGCAGCGCCTCTCCCTTAAGACGGCCTGGATAGGTGTGGCTATGCAGCGTACCGATGCAGAGCGGTTAAAATAAGACATCCCCCCAAAATACTGTGTTTTTGTGAGGGGAAAAAATATAAGACAGTGTCTTATTTTAGGAGAAACACGGTATTATAACTGCATATCCTCATAACAATTTAAACTTAAAAGTATGCACTAAGGATGGAGCACACCAAGCAATCTACATATTGATTTCTTTCTCAGAGTATTAAAATATAAACACTGCCAAGTTCAGGATGACTTATAAAAGCGATCAGTTGTGGTTTTTGATCACTCACCAGGGTGGCATTTTCAATGCAGTTGGGGGGGGGGATATATTTCAGTAGAGTGGGAGGGGTGGAATTAACTGTACAGTTTATAGATTTTCCGTTGGCTGTACTCCAAATCAAACTGCAAAAACCCAAGTCTGCTTTAAGAACATTGGCTTTTATATCCAGGGTCTATTGGGGTGCAGGAACTATTGGGGGTTGGCAGCCTTTTGGAATGGGGTCTCAAATTTAGACACTGGTTAATTTTTTGGCAGTTGGTAAGATTCACAGCTTGTTTTTAGGCACATCGGATCAAAATGTGGCACACTCTCGCAGCTTAAAAATGCAAATGTATATCTCAGAAAACATACTGGTACTCTCAAGGAAAAAAAGGCACGTGAGATCTGAAATAGAGGTTAGGTACCTTTTTGGAATGTGTGTGGCACTGTGGTCTAAAGCACAGAGCCTAGGGCTTGCCGATCAGAAGGTCGGCGGTTCGAATCCCCGCGACGGGGTGAGCT
Source organism: Darevskia nairensis (assembly GCA_034642065.1). Lineage (NCBI taxonomy): Eukaryota > Metazoa > Chordata > Lepidosauria > Squamata > Lacertidae > Darevskia > Darevskia nairensis. The sequence goes on from JAWWNI010000439.1 coordinate 2,009,468, forward strand.
CCCGTTGTTCAGTCCCAGCTCCTGCCCACCTAGCAGATCGAAAGCACGCCAAAGTGCAAGTACATAAATAGGTACCGCTCCGGCGGGAAGGTAAACGGCGTTTCCGTGCACTGCTCTGGTTCGCCAGAAATGGCTTAGTCATGCTGGCCACATGACCAGGAAGCTGTCTGCGGACAAACGCCGGCTCCCTCGGCCTATAGAGTGAGATGAGTGTGCAACCCCAGAGTCGCCCGTGACTGGACCTAACGGTCAGGGGTACCTTTACCTTTACCTTTTTCCTTTACCTTGTGGGCGCAGGTGGCGCTGTGGGTTAAACCACAGAGCCTAGGGCTTGCCGATCAGAAGGTCGGTGGTTCGAATCCCCATGATGGGGTGAGCTCCCGTTGCTCGGTCCCTGCTCCTGCCAACTAGCAGTTCGAAAGCATGTCAAAGTGCAAGTAGATCAACAGGTACCGCTGCAGCGGGAAGTTCAACGGCGTTTCTGTGTGCTGCTCTGGTTCGCCAGAAGCGGCTTAGTCATGCTGGCCACATGACCCAGAAGCTGTACACCGGCTCCCTCGGCCAGTAAAGCGAGATGAGCGCTGCAACTCCAGAGTCGTCTGCGACTGGACCTAATGGTCAGGGGTCCCTTTACCTTTACCTTTACCCACCACCACCCGCTGCCTGTCAGAAAAGGTGCACCTGTTTCTTACTATTCCGAATAGGTAGGTATATTGCTTGCTGCTGTTGCTACTACAGTTCTTGTGGGTATTTATGCTCGCATGTTCTTTTATGGCCAGTCGTATGCAGGGCTTTTTTTCAGTCAGAACTCGCAGGAACTCAGTTCTGGCATTTCTCAGGTGGGCGCCATTGCCATTATGAGAGAACAAGGTGGGGCATACGAGGTGAGTTTCAGCACCTCTTTTTCTAGCAAAACAGCCCTGGTATTTTGTATTGGATTTGTGCCCACCACTTAAGTATTTTCTGAATGCAGAGCAGTTTATCAATCCTGAAAGAAATAAAATAAAAATGCTATTGGTTGTTGTTGCTGCTGCTGTTGTTCAACAATAATAAAGTAATATTAAAAAGATTGCTTATAAATAGCAATGCTTATTTCAAAAAGAAAAACTCCAAGAAGAAGCAACTGAAGCAAGTTAGAATTCCCATGCCAACTGTAAAGTTGCCACCTCGTGTTTAGAAAGTGAGAGAGAATCAAACAGCCCGTAAGATTCAAATTATTGAGATAAACAAGAGGTTGTTGCAAGCTTTTCCCAAAAGGTAGCCATCCTGGGACCAAGAGGGGAAATAACTGGTTTCCCACCCCAAAATAAACCTTGAAAACATTCAGTCACAAACTCAAACGCCCTTCAAGTTGAACTTCAAAAATAATAATAATAACCCCCCCTCCCCTTTAAGGTTGGTTTATGGCGTATGGCGATACTTCCCAAAAGCCAATGTTAGATCTAATTTTACCATGAAATCCATTTGACATTATGATTCTTATGGATGGTTTGAGCTATCCATTTTGAGAGGTTTCATCAAAAGGGGAGCTTTTCAGGGGCTTTGCGCTGAGCCCGGCAGGGTACTTCCTTTGGAAAGCGAACAATGAGCCCGGCGAGGCTCCCCGAGAGTTTGAATGCAGCCGAGTTTCCTTAGCACCCAAGGCTAAAGCCTCTTTTATCTCCCCGTGTAAAGCCCCCACAGCATTCAAGCCTCAGACACAAGCGGCTCGTCCTTCACTCAGGGCAGGAAAAGGAGAAAGAGCTGAAGGTCTATAAAAATAGTATCTAAAAAGGACAATCTTGCTCTGGTGGCGGCTACGAGGATCTGGAAAGGGTGAAGGTCAGGAGAGGGGCCGTTTAAAATTCGAGATGGCTACAATAGGAGAACTATAAAACTATCTGGGAGGAATTACAGCTTAATTACAGGCCCCGCTGGGCAGAAAGGGTGCAGGTTAATTCATTTCAAAGCCGCATGATTTCTTGCGCAGTCGTGACAGACAGCTTGCAGCAGCTGCGTCGAGCCATGCAGTTGCCTCACCAGCGCAAGGCTTGGCGAGGGGAGAATGAAATTAACTTGTATGTCACCAGTCACTCGCACAAGCCGGAGTTCTGGTCTTGGGCGGTACCAAGATACTTTTCGCCATGATTTAAGCAAAAACACACACCACAAAGAGCACAGCGCTGGTGCTGAACATTTCACCCACCCCATTGTATTTCCTACCAATCTAATGTCCACTTGACTGGACACGGGTGGCGCTGGGGTCTAAACCTCTTGGGCTCACCGATCGGAAGGTCAACGGTTCAAATCCCCACGACGGCGGTGAGCTCCCATTGCTCTGTCCCAGCTCCTGCCAACCTAGCAGTTGGAAAGCACACCAGTGCAAGTAGATAAATAGGTACCACTGCAGCGGGAAGGTAAACGGCGTTTCCATGCACTCTGGCTTCCATCACAGTGTCCTGTTGTGCCAGAAGTGGTTTAGTCCTGCTGGTCACATGACCCGGAAAGCTGCCTGTAGGCAAATACCGGCTCCCTCGGCATGAAAGCGAAATGAGCGCCACAACCCCATAGTCGCCTTTGACTGGACTTAACTGTCCAGGGGTCCTTTACCTTCACCTTTTAATAATAAAATTATTATTATTATTATTATTATTATTATTATTAACATTTTTCACATTTGTATCCACATCACTGAGACTGTGTTGAGTTTTTATTGTTCTATTGTTGTTGCTTTTAGGAGGGAAATACAATTGTAGTTGTGTGAAGGTGAATGCTGAAATATTATATTGCTGTTCCCCTGGCGCCTCCGTTGCAAAGCCTGGCTTAGGGAAAGAGGCGCAATGCCTGACGGGGCCAAGAGCCCTTCCGCCACCTTCCCAAAGGTCTCACGGCTTTGGGAAGGAGGCAGGAAGGCTCCAGCCTGGCACCTCCGTCACAAAGTGTAGAAGGAAAAGTAGGGGGGTTATTGGGTTGTTGTTATTTTGATTGTGTATTTTGTGGTTTTATATTCTGATTTTATTCTGTGAGACCAGCTGGTGAAGAGGCACAGATGCCTCCCCCTCCTGCTGCAATAAGTTCCCTTCCCACTTGGTCTCCCAGAACCAAAGGAGGGCTGAAACGGGCAGAGCAGTGACAGGCTTCATGCAGGCGCAGTCTCTGGTTGTTTGGAAAAAGCCTCAGAAGGGAGTGAACTAAGGACTCAGCTACATTAGTCAAAAGGCAATGTTCTGAATGTGTTATAAACATGCAACACCAGATGGCGCTGGAGAACACAAAAAATTCTATGCAATTTTTACATAGTGGTTTTTTTTGTTATAATGATTTAATTTCTTACTAATTTATAGTGTTGTTATTGTTCCTGTGTGTAGATTCACCCTTAGACATCTCTGAGGACTTTCAGTCTTGGCAAGTGGTTCATGGGGTAAAACCTACTGGGGATGAGCTGCTGTGCTCATCAGGCCTGACCCTCAGTCGAGTCTGTAAAGATTGTGTTTTTGCCAATAAAGAGTTAAATCCCACTTTGAACAGTGTGATTTACGGTACTGCCGTCTCTCTCTAAGAGCAATACCAAGCAAGATGGGCCAGTCGTCTGACTCTGTGTGAGACAGCTTCCCATCAAGGAAGAGTTGTCATGTGGAAAAGGGAATACGCTTGTTTTCTCCTGCTCCAGAGGCTGGGACTTGAACCAATGGCTAATAATAATAATAATAATAATAATAAATAATTTATTTATACTCCACCCATTCCAACTAAGCAGATTTGCTGGGGTGATATAAATATAAAAAATTTAAGATTCTTATCAGAATTACCAGCATAAGAGAAATGTGTTGTTTTCACTCATTGGGTGTTTCACTTTTTACCCACAATGCCATTGCTTGTTGCTGTCATTGTTCCCATTCCAGAAAGCAAAATAAAAGGTGGAAAGGAATTGTTTTGGGAATTGGGTAAACCGACATGCATGGGGGGAAGGAGGCAGGTGTGCTAGCTCTGCTCCCAGCCTGCCTGCTCTGCAAGTTGGAGGGCGATTGTCTGAGGGGTCTGGTCTGCTTCTACTCATGTAGGCTCCCTCTCAATGCAGAGGACTGATTTTTCCAGGGTTGTTTAATGTGCAGGGAGACAAAGCAACTGGAAGAAGACTCTGCAGTCTCCCTCCCTCCTCCATGGAGGAGGCAGGAGTGACAACGCAAACTGTTGCCAGGCAGGCTCAACCCAGATTTGCTTGGGGCTTCTGAGCACCACACAAACTCCTGTTGAAGGAAGAGAGGCAAAGATGTTCTACGTGGGGCTACCTTTGAAGGTGACCCAGAAACTGCAACTAATCCAGAATACGGCTGCTAGACTGGTGACTGGGAGCGGCCGCTGAGACCACATAACACCGGTCCTGAAAGACCTACATTGGCTCCCAGTATGTTTCCAAGCACAATTCAAACTGTTGCTGCAGACCTTGAAAGCCCTAAACGGCCTTGGTCCAGTATACCTGAAGGAGCGTCTCCACCCCCACCGTTCAGCCCAGACACTGAGATCCAGCGCTGAGGGAACCAGGCAGAGGGCCTTCTCGGTAGTGGCGCCCGCCCTGTGGAACACCCTCCCACCAGATGTCAAGGAAATAAATAATTATACAACCTTTAGAAGACATTTGAAGGCAGCCCTGTTTAGGGAAGCTTTTAATGTTTGAAGTTTTATTCTGTTTTTAATGTTCTGTTGAAAGCCTCCCAGAGTGGCTGGGGAAACCTACCCAGTTGGGCGGGGTGGAAATAATAAATTATTATTATTATTATTATTATAAAGGAAAACTACACATGGTCAAAGCCATGCAGAGGGACTTTAGAGACAGGGCAACATGTGAGCAAAAGGCCACCTTCTTCAGGGGAGAGCCCAACGGGGCAGTGTTTAAAATCAGCACATGTAAGCTCTCTCACAAGTACAGACAACGGACACAGGCACAAGATATCACATGAACACCCTCAACATTGAGGGGAGAAATGGTACCCATTTGAGAGCCAGTGTGGTGTAGTGGTTAAGAGTGGTAGACTCGTAATCTGGGGAACCGGGTTCGCGTCTCCGCTCCTCCCCATGCAGCTGCTGGGTGACCTTGGGCTAGTCCCACTTCTCTGAAGTCTCTCAGCCCCACTCACCTCACAGAGTGTTTGTTGTGGGGGAGGAAGGGAAAGGAGAATGTGAGCCGCTTTGAGACTCCTTAGGGTAGTGATAAAGCGGGATCTCAAAGCCAAACTCTTCTTCTTCTTCTACCCAAAATGTGTCAATGGTTTGCCTTTCCCAAATACAATTGTTCTTTGCCTCTTTCTCCCTCTCCAAAGCCGCCATCATCATCATCACCATCATCATCATCATTGCTGCCCATCTGCCTGGGTTCCCCAAGCCACTCTGGGAAGTTTCCCACAAATTAAAACACAGATATGACATCCAAAATGGTCAAAGGCCTGGAAACGATGCCTTATGAGGAACGGCTTAGGGAGCTGGGTATGTTTAGCCTGGAGAAGAGAAGGTTAAGGGGTGATATGATAGCCATGTTCAAATAAAAGGATGTCATATATAGGAGGGAGAAAGGTTGCTTTCTGCTGCTCCAGAGAAGCGGACATGGAGCAATGGATTCAAACTACAAGAAAGAAGATTCCACCTAAACATTAGGAAGAATTTCTTGACAGTAAGAGCTGTTCGACAGTGGAATTTGCTGCCAAGGAGTGTGGTGGAGTCTCCTTCTTTGGAGGTCTTTAAGCAGAGGCTTGACAGCCACCTGTCAGGAATGCTTTGATGGTGTTTCTGTCGTGTCCCCAATGGTAACTGTAGCTAGCTGTCAAGAACGCACGCCACTCCGAGAAGTCAGCGGAAGAAGTCTTGAAGTTTATTGTACAGCACACAGAGAAACGTGGAAAGTCCGTGAGGATTCTGAAGAGGCCACCTCAGAATCCCCCTTTAATACACCTTGCTGGGTGACTCCCAATTCCCCCCTCCCTTCTGCCCTAAAGGTCCGGGGGCGATCCACTTCCCCACCCGGGATGGTTTGGACAAAAGAGTTAACTGCTCTGGTCTACCTGCACTATTCATGGGTGCTTTTTACATTGTTATTGTGATACTGCCGGTTCCGCCGCTGATGGCTCGTTAGCGGTCGTTATCGCCCATCCTGGGGTTGTTTACCCCGTGGGGCATGCCTGGGCGAGGTCGGGCCTTGCTGCACTTGGTTTAACCCCTGCATGCCTGGCTCCGCTGTTGCCCCCTTTCCTGGCCCGCTGCATGGTTCCCCTTCCTGGCGCCTGCATGGCGCGACCACACTGTCTAGTCGGGTCGCGACATCCTGCCCCCCCGAAACTGACACCCCCCTCCCCTGGGGAGCGTCCTGGGTCCCGGGGCCCCCCGGCCGGTTCGGCCACTGCTGGTGGAATCTCTTGACCAGCTGTGGGGCCAAAACGTCCGACGCCCACACCCATTCTCGGTCCCCCGTTGCGAAGTCCTTCCACTCCACCAGGTACTGCAGACGCCCTCTGTGGAATCTGGAGTCCAAAATGTCCTTGACCTCATGGTGCTCCCCTCCCGCCAGGATCAGCGGGGTAGGTGGCGCCGCCACGGGGTGCCAACCGTCGTCCTCCGGGGACTTCTTCAGCAAGCTGAAGTGGAACACCGGGTGTATCTGTCGCAAGTTCTTTGGGAGTTCCAGCTTCGCAGAAACTCCGTTGATTACCTCTAACACTTTAAACGGGCCCAAGTACCGGGGCCCGAGTTTCTTGCTGGGGAGGCCCAGCTTCAGATGCCGCGTGGACAGGTAGACCCGGCACCCCGCTTTGATGTCCCCCGCCGGTCTCCTTCGCTGGTCCGCCGTCCTCTTCTGCGCCGCCTTGACCTCCAGCAGTTGTTCCCGAAGGGACTCCCAGCACCTGGCCGTCCTCTCTCTCCACTTTCCGAGCTCCTCCGGCTCCCGGGCGGTGGGCTCCCCCAAGTCCGGCAGGTGCCTCAGGTCGGTCCCGTAGACCACGGCGAAGGGGGACATCTCCGTGCTGCTGTGTACGGAGTTATTATAAGCGAACTCCGCCAACGGAAGCAGCTGTGACCAGTCGTCCTGCTGGTAGCAGCCAAAACATCGCAGGTACTGCTCCAGCACCTGGTTGACACGTTCCGTCTGTCCGTCAGTCTGGGGGTGGTAGGCCGAGCTGAGTCCCTGCTCGATCCCCAGCAATCCCAGGAACGCCTTCCAAAATCGGGACACAAACTGGGAGCCGCGGTCGGAAATGACCTTGTCTGGAACCCCATGGAGCCGGAAGATGTGCTCCATGAACAGCTTTGCCACCTGGGTGGCGGTAGGCAGTGAGGCGCAGGGCACGAAATGGGCTTGCTTGGAGAACAGGTCCACCACGACCCATATTGCTGTTTTGCCTCGGCTGGGTGGCAGATCCGTAATAAAGTCCATGGAGATCACCGACCAGGGTCGAGGTGGGACCTCCAGGGGCTGTAGGAGGCCCTGCGGCTTGCCCACTGCCGGCTTGCAGGTGAGGCAGATGGGGCAGCCCGCAACGTAGTCCTTGACATCTTTACGGAGCGTGGGCCACCAGAAGCTCCGCCGAACCAGCTTCCACGTCTTGACGAAGCCGAAGTGCCCAGCCGCTTTGGCGTCGTGGCATGCTTCCAGGGCGGCCCTCCGGAGGGGTTCCGGGACGTACGCGGCGCTCCCTCTTTGCCAGATGTCCCCTTCCAGTGTCAAGGAGTCCTGCAGGTTCTGTAGTTCCGTGTCTGTCGGATACGCTGCCACTAGTCTGTCACGGAGCGCTGCAGAAGGCTGGCTGCGCTCCCGGGGGGGTGTCCCAACTTGACCCCCTGTCTGTCCCTCTTCCCTCCTAGCCTGGTTACGGGTGGTGACGGCTCGGGCTAAGTGTTTGTCCTCAAATAGCGGACGCATCTCTGTGCGGACGTCCGCCTCGTACTGGGGCAGGCGAGACAGGGCGTCCGCGAGGAAGTTGTCCTTCCCGGGGATGTGGCTTAGCTGGAAATCGTACCGGGAGAAGAACTCTGCCCACCGCATGTGCTTGGCGGTCAGCTTCCGCGGCTGTCGGAGGGCCTCGAGGTTGCGGTGGTCTGTCCAGACCTCGAACGGTTCCCTTGCCCCCTCCAGCCAGTGCCTCCACTCCTCAAGCGCCATGCGGATGGCCGCTGCCTCCTTCTCCCAGGTAGACCAGTTCCTTTCCGCCTTCCCAAACTTCCGGGACAGGTACGCCCCGGGCCTCAGACGGCCCTCCCCGTCCCTCTGCAGGAGTACCGCTCCCATGGCCACATCACTAGCGTCTACCTGTACCACCATGGGCCGGGCTGGATCCACATGGATCAGCGTAGGCTCGGCGGCGAACGCCTCTTTGAGCCCCTGGAAAGCCTCCTCCGCCCGGGACCCCCAATCCAGAGCCGCCCCAGGACGCTTGGCCCCCTTTCCTTTCCCCTTGGTACCTAGGAGATCGGTGAGGGGGGTCACCAAGGCCGAATAGTTGGGCAAAAAGCCCCTGCAGAAATTTGCGAACCCTAGCAGGCTCTGGAGTTGGCGCCGTGTCCGCGGCCGCTCCCACCCCAGGACTGCCTCCACCTTCTGGGGATCCATGGCCACCCCCGCCGCCGAGATCCTATACCCCAGGTAATCTAAGGAGGGACGGTGGAACTCGCATTTGGGCAACTTGACATATAGGTGGTTGTCCAGGAGTCTCTGCAAGACCTCCCGGACCAACCGGACGTGTTCCCGGGGGTCCCGACTGTACACCAGCACATCGTCCAGGTAGACCACCACCCCTTTGTACAGGAGGTCGTGGAGTACCTCGTTGATGAGACTCATGAACACCCCCGGGGCCCCACTCAATCCGAACGGCATTACCAGGAACTCGAACTGTCCAAACTGGCAGTTAAAAGCCGTCTTCCATTCGTCCCCCTCCCGGACCCGCACCCGGTAGTATGCCTCCCTTAAGTCTAGCTTCGTGAAGATCGTGCCGGTACCCAACTGGTCCAGCAGATCCGGGATGAGGGGGAGCGGGTACGCGTTCCCTGCCGCTATGGCGTTCAACCCTCTATAGTCCTGGCACAACCTCCGGGTGCCATCCTTCTTGCCCACGAAGATGACCGGAGCCCCCATGGGGCTCTTGGCGGGGCGGATGAACCCTCTGGCCAGATTCTTGTCCAGGAACTCCCTGAGGTCCTGGAGTTCCTCCCCGGACATCTTGTAGATGCGTCCCTTGGGGAGGACCGCATCTTCTGGGATGTCGATGGCGCAATCTGTGCGGCGGTGGGGGGGCAGCTCGTCTGCCTCGGTTTCCCCGAACACCGCCGCCAGATCCCGGTACTCCGGGGGTATCTCCGGCGCCACCACATCCAGCTTGCCCTCGTCCCCGTGGACCCCTTTGGCCTCCCCCTTTCCGGGGCATTGGGGGTCCGATTCGACCCTGTGCTGCCCACACCTATCCAGGTCAAACGTCAGGCGCCCTGAGCGCCAGTCTACTATGGGGTTATGTTCCATCAGCCAATCCAACCCCAGCACTACCTGGTACCCATCCGTGGGGACCCTAACTAGCATCCTGGACTCCCGGTGGTCCCCCACCCACAAGGAGACCGGCCCCACTTCCACCCCAAACGGACCCCCCTTTATGGGACTGCCGTCCATCTGGACGAAAACTAAGGGGGTGCTCCGAACCTGGGTGGGCAAGTCCAGTTCCTTGGCCACTTCGGGGTGCAGCATACTGTGGTCGCAGCCCGAGTCCAGCAGCGCATCTCCCGTCCATTGTTTGCCGCCGTCCGGGTTTTCCAGCCTCACCCGGACCAGGTTGGGTGGTCTTCCCGCCCGTTTCTTGGGGTCCGTTGACCCTGGCGGGACCTGCAGCCGGGCGTCCTTCACTGCAGGTCCTGGTCGTTTCCCGACTCCGCGCCTTCGGAGTCGGACTGGCGCTTTTCCCTCGGCTCCGACGCGACAGCCGCTCGGCTCCCGGTCTTGGGTGTCCGGTTGGTTCCCGACGTCGCTTGGGACCCTGCCGGGGTCCGAACCTCTCCTGGGGGTCGCTCGGGGCACGCCACCGCATAGTGTCCTGCCCCCCCGCACCTGATGCAGAGTCCATCCCGGCGTCTCCTCTCCCGTTCCGGGTCGGGGGTGCGCTTGTGCCGGGGGACCCCCGTGCCATTGGCGGGACGGGGGGTCCCCGAGTTCTCCGCGGGCCTTCGGTCCTTGCCCGCCCTGGGTCCTAGCTCCAGCATCCCCAGGTCTGCTTCCAACTGAGCCACCATGCGGCACCAGCCGTCCAGCGTCGACAGCTCCCGAGGGGTCCCTTTCACTACGGCCCACTTGCGGAGCTCAGGATGGAGGCCCTCCTTGAAGTAGTGGACTAGGACCTCCTCGTTCCAGGAGGAGATTTGGGCGGCCTCCCCCCTGAACATGTCTACATAGTCCTGAACCGGGAGACCCCCTTGCCTGGCCTTCTGGACCCGTCGCTTCGCCTTCTCCTCCGCCTGCGGGTCTTGGAAGCGCTCTCGAAGGGCCGCCAAGAAGTCCTCCAGGTTGGCCAGGGCCGGATCCCTGCGGTCGACCAGGAGCATGGCCCACTGGCCGGCCTTCCCCTGCAGGGAGGAGATGACCGCCGCTACCAAGTCCTCTGGGTCGCAGTCGTCTCCCCCGTACCTTCTGGCGTGGTTCCTTGCGTGGAAGATGAAGGTGGAGAGTTCCGCCGGGTCCCCCTCGAAAATGGCCTTCAGCTCCGGGGGCGGCCTGCGCCGTGCCGTCGCCCTCCCGCGGACGTGCCTCCCGCGGGTCTCCGGGGTCGCTGCAGCGCGCTCGTCCTCGCTGCTGTCGCCCGTGGAACTCCCCGCCGCTACGTCGTCCTCCAGCCGGCTGCTGCGACGTCTTGGCGGGGGAAACACCTGCCCCCTCAGGGCTGTCCCGTCCGACCACGTCAGTCGTTGAGTCACTCCGGGCTCCTGACCTGAGCCCTTCCTTGGGGTCTGCCGACTGCAGACCCCCGATCCCGCGTGGCCTTGGCTCCCGCCGCCGCTACGACTTGTCCGGGGCACCGCGCCCCCACAGGCCTGGTCCAACAACCGGCCTGACTCCTCGCCGACCCGCAGCCGCTCCCAGATGAGGTGGTTCAGCTGCTCCTGGAGTCGCCGTAGCTCGTCCAGGCTCCCGCTGTCTGGCCTGGCCGAGGGAAGGCTCCGTTGGTCTGAGGTAAACGGATCCGCCAGCCGCTCGAGTAGGGTGCTCGAGGTAACGGGGGTCTGAAAACGTGCCGCTCCGCGCCATGGGGTCGCCATCTCGGTAGCTGCCGGTAAGCGATCCCAACACGATACGGACGTTGAAGTTTTTTCGTGAGAATCCTCACTATGTCGTGTCCCCAATGGTAACTGTAGCTAGCTGTCAAGAACGCACGCCACTCCGAGAAGTCAGCGGAAGAAGTCTTGAAGTTTATTGTACAGCACACAGAGAAACGTGGAAAGTCCGTGAGGATTCTGAAGAGGCCACCTCAGAATCCCCCTTTAATACACCTTGCTGGGTGACTCCCAATTCCCCCCTCCCTTCTGCCCTAAAGGTCCGGGGGCGATCCACTTCCCCACCCGGGATGGTTTGGACAAAAGAGTTAACTGCTCTGGTCTACCTGCACTATTCATGGGTGCTTTTTACATTGTTATTGTGATACTGCCGGTTCCGCCGCTGATGGCTCGTTAGCGGTCGTTATCGCCCATCCTGGGGTTGTTTACCCCGTGGGGCATGCCTGGGCGAGGTCGGGCCTTGCTGCACTTGGTTTAACCCCTGCATGCCTGGCTCCGCTGTTGCCCCCTTTCCTGGCCCGCTGCATGGTTCCCCTTCCTGGCGCCTGCATGGCGCGACCACACTGTCTAGTCGGGTCGCGACAGTTTCCTGCTTGGCAGGGGGTTGGACTGGATGGCCCTTGTGGTCTCTTCCAACTCTATGATTCTATGATCCAAAATTAAAAACTTCCCCATTTAGGACCTGTCTTCAGATGTCTTCTAAAAGTCAGTTTTATCTAAATAAATCAGCCATAGTTGTGAACTTTGCATGGAGAGAGAGGGGGGGGCAAAGGAGATTTAAGGCTAGTTGGAGAAAATGGGTAGCTTGCATTTGAGAGATGGCATGCTCCAGCTGTTTCCCATCTCAGGTACAAACACACAGACAGCGCCAGATGTGGCCTGCTGGAAGGAGAGCCTTGGAGCCTGAAGAGGACAGCTGTAGTCGGTGAGGTCATCAGCACCATTTAGGGATGGAAAGAGTTCGCTGGAAAGAATGGTGCCTCTCCGCCCCGCTTTCCCTTGTTTGAAGTCGCTAAGCTTCAGGGTTCAGAATGGTTGCTTTGACGTTATCCTTCTGCAGGCGGGTGGCTGCCTGCCAGTGGCAGCTGCATATGGAATCATTTGCATTGCATGTCGAGTCTCCAGTTTAAAAGAGAAGTTCCTTCCTCCCCTTAGATCATCTGCTTCTTTGGAGTCAGGGCTACTGCTTTGCACAGATTGTATTCTCCCTTTAATCTTTTCCCTGACTTGCTCCAAAAGAGTTTAACAAGCGTCCTAGAGTCAGGTCCAGCCGGCTCATCCCCATCGCTGGGAAAGCCACTCCGTGGGACAAAGGAGGAATTATTTGATATCTTCATGGTGGGACGCATCGCAAGAGGATTTCTGAAGCGGACAGATGCTCTTGCCAAGTCAAGCCGGGACACGGAGCTAACGTGAAATCGGCCATTTTCAGTTCACACCTCATGCAGACAAGAAAACCGTCTTTAAGTACACAGCTCGACATCAAACAAGCCAGCGGCTTTCATCTCTCAGAACAATGCCAGCCCCTTTACTTTACACCTGATAAAATGAAGCTGGTTCACCATTTTAATGGGTCTGGTGGGGGAGAGGAAGGAGGGGAAAAGGAGTTCCCTGGAGTGAGCTGATAAAAGCTATTGGCTGTGTATTAATAACACCGAACTCACTTTGGCCACAGATCTCCTGAAACTAGAGATATCTGGAGGGGGAAAGCAGCGAAGGAGGGAGCCATAATGCATCTTAGCTTGTCTGCAGGCCCATTCGCATGGCACTCCGTCCATGTGTGCGATCCGTCAGGGGAAACACATTCAAACATGTTGCAAATATTACGGCTTGCCCTCTCTGCAAACGATCTTCCGGACAGCAGTATTCCAGGGGCTTGGCAGCACTTCATTCAAACCGTGACTCATCTGATGTCCACTCGGAATTCAGAGTGGGCAAGAAAACATGTTGCTCCCTGAAAAGTTTGAGCATGGCCCATGCACTACTGCACATTAAAAACTGATGACCCTCCTCTCCGCAAGAATCCCAGGGACTGTCGTTTGTTAAGGGTGCTGGGAATTGTAGCTCTGTGAGGGGTAAACTCTAGTTCCCACATTCAAAACTAAATTCTACTGCTAATTCCACATTTTAAGAAATGTAATTCAGCCATAACTCTCTCCAAGCAATATACCTAAGAACCACAGAAGCGAATCTTATAGGAAACATCAAAATACATGGATCGAACATGGAAATGTGACATTGTTACCGTATATATCATTTAGAAAACCTCAGTTACAAAAAAAGCAATCACCAAAATCATTCCCATTACACAGAACTAAACACACAACCGACACATGCACAGTCACTCCAATAATTTTTTAAAAACCCTCCCAATTTCGACTAACCTGCAGAAAAACACTGCTTCTGCTCAGGTGCACCTTAAATAGTATCTACAGTAAAAGATGGGGAATTGCAAATGTCTGACCTTCCTGAAAACTGAAGAGAGTAGGGTAATTTCGGAAGACCTATTGGGCAGTACAGTATTTGATTAAATTCTTGCACCAGGACAAGCCTCAGAGCAAGAACATCACTTGTTGCATGGCCTATTCAGTTTGTTGCAATGAATATAATTGAGCCTAGGGCTTGCCGATCAGAAGGTTGGCGGTTCGAATCCCCACGACGGGGTGATTTTTCTACAACAGCTCCCATTGCTCGGTCCCAGCTCCTGCCAACCTACCAGTTTGAAAGCACGTCAAAGTGCAAGTAGATAAATAGGTACCGCTCCTTCGAGAAGGTAAATGGCGTTTCCGTGCGCTGCTCTGGTTCGCCAGAAGCGGCTTAGTCCTGCTGGCCACATGACCCGGAAAAGCTGTCTGCAGACAAACGCCGGCTCCCTCGGCCAATAAAGCGAGATGAGCGCCGCAACCCCACAGTCGTCCGCAACTGTACTTAACGGTCAGGGGTCCCTTTACCTTTAATATCAGGCTAAGAGAGAGGCAGTTCAGATGGAAAAGGTTCCTTCAGGGCTCGGCATCTGTCTCTTGAAGCTGAGCAGACCCAATCGAAAGGAGATTCTGACTAAAAACCAGGAAAAACTTTCTGTCGGCAAGAGCTGTTGGGCAGTGGCATGGTCTCCCTCGGCAGGTGGTGGACTCTCCTTCCTTGGAGATTTTAAAGAAGTTGGATGGCCGTCTGCCATGGGTGCTTTAGCTGAGATTCCTGCATTGCAGGGGGTTGGACTAGATGACCCTTGGTGTCCCTTCCAACTCTATGATTCTATGAATAAAATTGGTTGCCTAAAAACTATTTATCTTGAGCCCATTTAGCTCAAGCTTGGCTGCACTGTCTGGCAGCAGCTCTGCAAGATTTTGGACAGAGGTCTCTCGCAGTCCTACCTAGAAAGGCCAGGAATTGAACCAGGGGTCTTCTGCTCTGCCCCTGAGCTATGACCCCTTCCCTAAGGAGTAAGAGCTCTTCACTTCTCTCCAAGGAGTGCTATGGAATGGGGCTTCTTTGGTGAAACGTTGTATCGCCCTGAGCCTGGCAATGTGAAGAAATGTTCTTGCAACCCCTAAGTCTCTCTTGCACCTTCAATAAACAATTGGGAGAATCTGCAGCTTTTGCTTGGCATTCCTTTCCCGGCAGAACTAAGCATTCTGCGTGTTTTTTCCCTTTTTTAAACACACACATTTAAGTCATTAACTTTCTCGTCATGCTAGGAGGGACTTAAACACCCACCCACCCAAAAAATGCGTATTTTGCTGAGAAAAGGGTGCAATGGGGCAACGTGAACGTTTTCAATATTGGAGTATCCGCACCCGAGTGCAAGAAGTGTTGTGAGGAACATCCTCGAGACAATAAATCCTCCTGGAAAAGAAATAAAACAAATGTTTTATGTGACTGCTGTCCACTGTACACCCACAGACTACCCAAACTGCACTTCGCAGGCCGTGAATAATGTTCTCGCCACTTTAAAAATCAACAATGCTCATTTTTGTGGGGTCTGTGGGAAGCAGACAATGGAAGAAAAAAGATGGGGCGATGATGGAGATCTGTTTTCTGCTCTCCTTCTCCCAACAAAGCTCTCTCAACTGCCGCTTAGGGTAAGAGACGGTTACTACAGCTTAATGCTATAGTTTCCAACAATCCGGCAGTTCTGCAGACAGGTCCAAGCATGGGAAGGCTGGGAAAAAATGGGCACAAAGTCTCTCCGTAGCAGAGGGGCGGCTCACGTGTGGCCTTGCAGGTGCAGTTGGACTCCAGATTCTATCATCTCCAGGTAGCATGGCTGATGGGATGGTGGGAGGTGCAATCCTGCAACATCTAGAGAGCCACAGGTGAGCCTCAGCAGACAGACAATGTTAGTGTGGTGTAGTGGTTAAGAGCGGAAGACTCGTAATCTGGTGAACTGGGTTCGCGTCTCCTCTGCTCCTCTACATGGAGCTGCTGGGTGACCTTGGGCTAGTCACACTTCTCTGAAGTCTCTCAGCCCCACTCACCCCACAGAGTGTTTGTTGTGGGGGAGGAAGGGAAAGGAGATTGTGAGCCACTTTGAGACCCCTTCAGGTAGTGATAAAGCGGGATATCAAATCCAAACTCTTCTTTTCCCTGTATTTTTTTTTAAAATCAGGTACATCATCTGCTTTGTGCCGCCCTTTTTTGTATTAGCTGCAACCCCTTTGTCTTATGTAGATGGGTGATGACCAAGAGGAACTGTCTTATATTTGTTCTCCAGAGTGTTTCTGTATGTCTTTCGTAGTAATTTGGCCATAGGCAGGTTGGCATGTCTTCCTTTTTACCTCTCATTCTCTTGCCTTCCGAGATCTTTGAAGCAAAGAGAAATAAGGAAATCGTGGGTTGTTGTTTTTTTAAAAAAGAAAAAACAACCCCCCCCCCCAGCAGCAGTAGCAGCTTTTAGAAAGCATTTAAGATCACATGATTCATGATGCAAAACATGCAAGTTGCCAACCCTTGGATCGCACTCCATTGAAGAGCAATGAAGTTTTCCTAATGGGTCATTTACTAACACAGGAGCGATGTCGTGTTTTTTTAAAAGCGCTTTCTCATTCTAATATGTTTTCTAATATGCTGGGCTGCAGGGTGGGAGGAAAAAGGAAACAAGATTATTCCCCCCCCCTTTTTTTAAAATAAAAAAGTAAAATAAAAATCTTGTTAACCTCACTTCTTTTCAGTCTTTTTACACGAGGGGTGGGAGGTAGTTGAATAGAACAAATTTGGAGGGGGGGATGCTGGGCAGTCAGAGAGTCGTCCCCCCCCCCTCCGCTCCCTCCCACATCTTTGCAGTCTATGCACACATCAGTGGTTGACTAGAAAGAGGAAAAACAGAAAAAGGAAGCACAGCCATGCTTCTAATCTTTGGGAAAGGGGCCAGAATTCATTTAGGGCCAGCCGATTCAGATTGCCTGGCTGTGATTCTCTCTCTCTCTTTCTCTAAGCCAGCCTGACACGGTGGGCAGGGACCTCTCTTGCGTCTCTGGGAAATTCGGGGAACAACAGAGTGGAGCAAACAGCGGTTGTGGCCCAAAGGATATCAAAGAACGAGGTTTTGTTCCCAAGCACCGTTTTGTTGGGCTACCAAGGTGCACATGTACGCTCCTGTACAGTTTCTCCTTTGCACAGAAAGGAAGTGTGGCAAAAAGCATGGGGCCAGCTTTTTAAAATAAAAATAATAATGCAATTTGTTAGCACTATATCTGTTGAACCCCCTGGTGTGCAGTGGCTGGATATTCCCCCCTCGGTACACTCCCTTTGAAGTCTGTTTGCTTTTGTTCTTTACCTAAGTCCATGTGATTTTCACAAGACTCATTTGTATGCAACGCCAGCCAGCGCCTGCCACCCAGAATTCTGTACAGGAGTTCCAACAGCAGACAAAATGAATTTACTGTAGGATTGGTGCTGCTGCTGCTGTTGTGTGGTGCCCATTTTTTTAAAAGGGTTTTGTGGCTTTGGATAGAGCAATGGAGAATGATGAAGGGAACAACTATAAATGGAAGCGAACTGGTTTTTCTACCTTGTTGCAAACGTGGGAGAAACTTGCAGTTGAATTACTCTGCTGATGTATGAACAAAACTTATACCTGCTCTATAACACAAAAAGTGCTTTGGAGGAAGAGGCTTGCAGCTGAACATCAGGATATGTTTTTTAAAAAGGACAAACGTAGTTACCCACTTAAAACTTGGGAAAGGCTTGAGTTATGAAAAGCCCTCCTGAAACGGATCCGGAACACAACGTGGCCTGGCTCACAGAGATGGGATGGATCTAACTGGTTGTAATCTTGCCCAGAGAGATACAGCACATCGTCCGGTGTCATGACCTGATCTGGGCGGTCAAGGTTCAAATCCTTGCTCAGCTATGAAACTCACCCAGTGACCTACCTCACAGGGTGGTGGTGAAAAGATAATGGGGTGGAAGAGAACCGTGAATACCACCTTGGACTCCTTGGAGGGACAGAAATGTGATAAATAAAGAGTTCTGGTTTCCCACCAGGCCAGAATCAGAGGAGAGGGGAAGGGGCGGCATAAGCCTACTAAAAATATAAAATTGTGTGTAACTGGCCAAACCCAGGGGTGGATCTGCTAGGAAACGAATGAGGCTTAAGCTTCAGGGACCCTAATCCCAGAGGGACCCCAGAAGCGACTTTAGTCTACATTGCTTTTCAAAATTGGGTGTAGTAGACCCAATTTGAGTCACGCAACTCAAATTGATTACATTTGATGGCATATATTTCAACCTGTCATAGTGGGCAAACTGCTTGTGTCTGATCTCTGGGACTGCGTGCTGCTTATGGCTCTATGCTGTTCCTTCATGTAGAAACAGCATCCCGAGGTTCCTTGGTAGCTCACTGGGATCCTTCCGTGATAAGATCGGTGATGGTAGATGAAAGATCCGCAGCTGCGTATAGAGGAGCAGGTGTAGCTGTTGTTCTGCAAAACTGGGACATTCTGGGATCAAATCAGAAACCGGGGCAGCTTCTGAAATTCCAGGCCTGCCCCTGGAAAATTGGGGCACTTGGAGGAGCTTCCTGCAGCCAATCAGAAGCCACGCTTTGGTTTCCGAATGTTTTGGAAGTCGAACGGGCTTCCAGAACGATTCCGTTCGACTTCTGAGGTACGACTGTATCTGCAGGGAATTCCAGGGCATGCGCTGGTTAGAAACGAAGCAGTAAGCCCACCCCTAAACCTTTTCAGGCACAAGCAGTATTGAAAGTGGGATCACTTAGAACCATCCTAGTACTATCGTGAGCATAAATAATCAGGGATGCACAACAAAAATGACATTTGAATGGCCCCTTCTTATCCTCCAGCTCCAGCAGCTCATCTTGGGTCTTTAGGGTTGATGGCTACACAATGTTCCTCCTTCGTTTTTCCTGATCTGGCAAAGCTCTGCTGCAACCTCTCTTCTATCTCCAATCTGGCTTTCTGTGGACAAGGTTCTTCAGCGATGACCTCAACCCGTTTGACTTAGGGGCTGGATTGTCCTTACAACGCAACCATTCTGTTTCCAGCTGCTTCATCATCAGTTTTGGGTGATCTCAAACTTTAGCAACTGATCAGGACACACTATAATCCTCCAGCCTGATCCTGACAACAGTGCTCACAACCCTGTTGCCACATAAATAAAGAAGATGAATAAAACCTGACTGCAGATAAGGAAAAGGAGAAAGTTGCATGAGCACTGTTGCTGCTTCTTAAGTAAGTGTGCACACTCACAAATACGTAGTGCAAACAGTGTTTACATATGTATTTCATTGATAATGTGTGTAAAGAGCCGCCAGGGCTCCCCAGTGTGGAGAGGGCAACCCTATTGGGATCCCTGGAAAGGGAGCCTTGGGGGAAGAGCCGTGAGTCTGGATATAAAGCAACAGAAAAGAGCACATGCGGTATGTATAATAGGAGAGAAAGGGCTTTTTACTGGTGGTCCCTGATTAAGAAAGGCTTTCCGCAGGGAGGCCCACCCAGGTGTGATTTTCTCACCTGATCAAACATGTGTTGTTGTTTTTTTAAAAAAAACACCTAGTTTTTTTCACAGTTTGATTTCGTCTCACCCATCTCCGCTGATAGTTTTGTGCTGCTCTTTCAGAGGACGCCGCTTGCATATTTTCAACTGCTTTCCATTGTTTCAGTTGTATTTTTGATTCTTTTTGAGCCATCTTGGAACGTGCTTGAAGGGTGGGGCACAAATCTTCGTAATGCACACCGAGGAGACAGATGGGAGGGTGTTGCGTGGTGCAGAGGGACGGTGCTGTCGTGCCCTGGTGCATAGAGACCATGAGGTTGCTGGGTGAGAATAGTAATGGGAGAGCTGGCCCATTGATCTGTGATGGGGCAACCTCAAATCTATAGCAACCTCCACCTGTATCGCTTTGTCACCTGAAGCTCTTTGGACAATCTGCTATTCATTTTGTTTCTTGTTTTTTATAATTTTTTATTATTTTCTCCTTTAACAACTTTCAACAATATAAAATCCAACAATACAACCCTCAGCTCTGCCGAGCTCATGACTTCCCTCCCTCCCTTCAGCAGGTAGATTGTTTCAGTCCATTCGTGGACTTTAGACTATAGGCTTTAGCTATAGTCCTCATTGTAGGATTTATTTCAATCCTGCTAGTGTCTTAAAATTTTTGCAATTGTCATTTAAATAAACAATAAATTTACTCCAATCTCTATGGAATTTCAAATCATCCTGATCTCGGATCCTGCAAGTCAGTTTGGCCATTTCCGCATATTCCATCATCTTTGTCTGCCACTCCGCAATAGTAGGTAACTCTTGTAATTTCCATCTTTGGGCCAACAGAATTCTTGCCACCACAGTGGCATACATAAATAATAATAATAATAATAATAATAATAATAATAATAATAATATTTTATTTATACCCCACCCTTCCCAGCCAAGACCGGGCTCAGAGCGGCTAACACCCATAAAATCACAACAAAACATTCAAAACAATCAATTAAAATGCAAGTTAAAATACGATTTAAAATTTAAAATGCAGCCTCATCTTTAAGTAGCCCACCAATCAAACAGGTTTAAACTAAAACCAACCCAAAGGCCAGGCGGAACAGCTCTGTCTTGCAGGCCCTGCGGAAAGATGCCAGATCCCGCAGGGCCCTTGTCTCTTCTGACAGACCATTCCACCAGGTCGGGGCCAGTACTGAGAAGGCCCTGGCCCTAGTTGAGACCAGCCTAGCATCCTTATGGCTCGGGACCTCCAACATGTTATTGTTTGAGGACCTTAAGGTCCTACACGGGGCATACCAGGAGAGGCAGTCCCTTAGGTACGAGGGTCCTAGGCCGCATAGGGCTTTAAAGGTCAAAACCAGCACCTTAAACCTGATCCTGTACTCCACCGGGAGCCAGTGCAGCTGGTAGAGCACTGGGTGAATGTGGTCCCGCGGCAAAGACCCCGTAAGGAGCCTCGCCGCGGCATTCTGCACCCGCTGGAGTTTCTGGGTCAGCCTCAAGGGCAGCCCCGCGTAGAGCGAGTGACAATAGTCAAGTCTGGAGGTGACCGTCGCGTGGATCACTGTGGCCAGGTCAGGGCGAGAGAGGTAGGGGGCCAACTGCCTAGTCTTTGGTCTACCTGCTATTCATTTTGTAATGAATTCATTTTACCAGCATTCAAAGAGATTTAATCAAATGAATGGTCAGATTTTTCGTGTGTGTGTGTGTGTGTGTGTGTGTGTGTGTGTGTGTGTGTGTGTTACTGTTGATACAAGAAAACTCAAGAAAGTAGAAGAAATGCACACCATGTTTGCAAAGACAATACAATATGCAGCTATATTGACGTCTTGCAGCACTCTGGATGTGGAGAGAAACTTTATTTCTCCACCTTCATGTTTTTCGTCTGTTTACATGTCAAGGACTTCCCCGCTCTTTTTAAAAAGAACAACAACATTGTGCAGATCAGGGAACAGATGTTTTCACAGCTCTGTATTTGCTCCAACTATTTACTGAACTGTCAGGGTACAGAGGAGGGGGGGAGGAGCCTGCCACCATCTCAACACTTCGGAGTTCCCTTACTCTGCGGTGTAAACGCAATGCGCCCCTGTGGCACAAGATGCTCCTGAAACGGTCCGTCTTTTGCGACGTCAAACCCTGCTAAACCACCAGCCACCAGAAGAGGCTTCAAAACAGGTTGCCCCGAAAGAGGCAACGCCCCAGCACTAGTTAAAAGTGGGGCGGCTTTATTTTCTTTGCAAAAAGAAGAAAAGCAGCAGCAATTTTGCGAATAAGCAGAGCAAACTCCCTCCAGTGTCTGTCTCAAGCTAGAAGGCTCACAAGAGGGGCTTACTACTTTGTTCCGTTCATTTAAATAATTAGGGGCCCACTGGCAGACAAGAACCCCCCAGGTTGCTAAAAGACACGTATGGGAATAACATGTTTAACTAGACGGTGCGGCAGTTCCTTGTAAACCAGATGCTATAAAACCCTTTCCAAAGGAGTTATTTCCTTACAGCCTTGCAAGATGGGGCTTCGATTTTATGCACGGCAATAACACTTTAATCTTGAGCAGTGCAGCCTCGATTGCCCTTTTAACCTGCCTCCCACAATGCAATTATTAATAAATGATTTACCTTTCATTAGCCTATTGAAGATTTCCAGTGGCCACTTGTTACATTGGGAGCTCCAAAGCTAATCTTCAGAAAAGCTGGGTTGGTTGGGAAGGCAGCATATTAAAGAACTCTAGCCATATTTATTTCTGAAGGAAATCAGCCCTGAGTGCTCACTGGAAGGACAGATCCTGAAGCTGAGGCTCCAAGACTTTGGCCACCTCATGAGAAGAGAAGACTCCCTGGAAAAGACCCTGATGTTGGGAAAGATGGAGGGCACAAGGAGAAGGGGACGACAGAGGACGAGATGGTGGGACAGTGTTCTCGAAGCTACCAACATGAGTCTGACCAAACTGCGGGAGGCAGTGGAAGACAGGAGTGCCTGGTGTGCTCTGGTCCAGGGGGTCACGAAGAGTCGGACACAGCTAAACGACTAAACAACAACAACAAGCCATATTTATTACCTTTGCAGCTCACACTTTCCTCAAGAATAGCAAGTGGGTGTGCGTGGCAGTTCCCACTTCATCCTCACAACGACCCTATGAAGTTGGCAAGGCTCTGAGACATGATTAACAGATCACCCAGCAAGCTTTATAGGTGTGGGAGGATTTGAACCCAGATCTTCCCATTTCCTCAGGACACTCAGCTTCCATCCCTGCACCTCTTGAGCATATATACCAGGTGGCAACCCCTGGCTTGTCACACACAATGCCCAAAATGGCTCTGTTTGTCCTCCTTTTCCATTGTACTCCAGAACAACAAGATGACAATATCAACAGCGACAAGGAAAGTCCACAACTATCCCTCTAGGCTGGACAAGATGTGTCCTGTAAGCTCAGGAGCCTTATGGCTTTATTATAACCCCGCACCACCAAGACTATCATTGTTCATGAATGAAATTTTGCCCCACAGAGCTGTTTATGAAAGACAACAAAACAATAAAAATAAGAACACAACCAGCCTGGAATTGTATGGCTTGGCCAAAGGAAAGGCTTTGTTTTGTTTTGTTCCGCTTTTTTGCACAGAGGGATTAATTTGATATATTAGAAAGAAAGAAGTTGAACAAACGAGAGTTTTGTTGCTGGTGGTAGTAGTTTAATGACTTCCCCCTTTCGGGGCTCTTTGATAGCTTTCTCGTAGCTTTCTTCCTGGGCCCATTTGTGGGACACGGTAGCTTTGGCCCGGTGCCAGCGTGACAATCAATACCTCTTGAGCCGCTTCTCCTCTGCCAGAGATTATTTCTCGGGCTTCTTTGTTTTATGGGTGGGTTGGTGGGTGAGCCAGGGCAGGGGAAGGGGGGCGATTTCTAAACCGAAACAGGATGTCCTGCTGCTGCCTCAGACTCTGAAAGGCTCCGTTTCATCGCCTGCGCTGGCGACGCAAGATGGCTTAAGTTAATCCAGGAGGACTTAGGCGGCTGCAGGATTCTTCTCGGGCTCTTGCTTTACGATTTGGAAAGCTCAGAGGGATGCCGCCTGAGCAGGCAGCACAGAGCAGCGGATTCTCATAAAGGACTAGGAAGCCAGAGGGGGAAGGAGCATGTTTTCACATGTTGTTTGCTTGGCACTGTAAATCAACTCTGGGTTTCCCTTGCAAATAATACACCCCTCAGCCACCTCCATCTTCACAAACACTGAAACCTATAATATATCTGTTTAGAGAGTGCTAGAAGTCGCAACACACATGCATGTTAAGATCACTGTTGGGCTGCTCTACCCTGGCTGACCACAATTTTAAAAATGACAGGGTTTGGAGAGCACTCCACCGGGACACATCAATCCTGCAGAAATCCCTTTGCACATTGTCAACGGTCACAACCATCAACTACAGAGGTACAGGATTGCAAATGCAAAACTCAAAAATCACAAAAGCTAACGCAAGTGGCCCGCAAACACACACACACACACACACACACACACACACACACACACACACTGCTGCAGAGAGCAGGTTGTTAACATTGCACCATATTCTTTGTTTTGGAAAGATTTATCTAGGAAGAAGAAGAAGAAGAAGAGTTTGGATTTGATATCCCGCTTTATCACTACCCGAAGGAGTCTCAAAGTGGCTCACATTCTCCTTTCCCCTCCTCCCCCCCAACAAACACTCTGTGAGGTGAGTGGGGCTGAGAGGCTTCAGAGAAGTGTGACTAGCCCAAGGTCACCCAGCAGCTGCATGTGGAGGAGCGGAGACGCGAACCCGGTTCACCAGATTACGAGTCTACCGCTCTTAACCACTAGACCACACTGGCTCCATTGCAACATAGAATCCTAGAGTTGGAAGAGACCACAAGGGCCATCCAGTCCAACCCCCTGCCAAGCAGGAAACATCTTTTTGCACAACTTGACACACACACACAATTTCATGATACACACAAATACACACTTGCTAAAAACTGCATTCGTGAACTTGTGTGTAGGGTCACTGCCACACCATACATTTAAAAGCACACGGCTTTCCCCCAAAGAATCATGGGGAATGCAGTTTATTCCTCAAAGAGCTACAATTCTTAGCACACTATTTCTGATGCAAAATGCCTTAGATGCACCCAGGTGTTGCTGAACCCAAGACCCCTGGCTAGATCAGACCAAAGTTCAGCATCTTGCACCCCATAGGGCTCAGCCCAGTGGGAACCAGGGAATGTCTGCAGCTTCAAGCTGTGTGCTACTTTATTCTGGCCTCTCCCCCCCATAGAGACAGTAGCTGGGAGCAGGCCCTTACTGTACCATCACGAGGAATGGTCATGAGCAGAAGAATTTGATCCAATGCTGATTTCAGCTTCATGGCATACAAAAGCAGGGGATGCTTGAGAAATTGGATCTTTGTGATTTTTATATGCAATAGCCTGAGGCTGTGTGGATCAGAACTTGGGTATCTACTGGATTTCACAGTTCTCTGAATGCTATTACACACTCCAGCTGTTTGAATGTATCAAAAGATGCATTTAAATACGTACTTCACATAGCAGGTTCCCCCCCCCATGTGTAAATACATTAAAGTAGCATTTTGAGATGAATTAACAAAACACTGTCAATATATTGCCAATTAATACAGAAAGCAAAGGGAACAGGTTTAATAAAATCAATCAATCATGGAATGTAGATTTGCCCATCCCTAATAGGGAAAGTCACTTGTTCAAGAAATGATCTTGCTATATCAAAAACAAACACACTTTGTGAGGTATGGTCACCAGCCCTGCAGGCTATTTTAAAATGTCACAGGCAGATTAATACAAATCAGAGCAATTTGCTCACTTCATTTGTCAGTTAATTAAGACAAACTTGGATACAGATAAGCATCTTGATTAAAGATAACTTGCTAAAATAAAGGTTTGGCAGAAAGATCACAGCAGCTTTGTCCAAAAGCTTAATACGTGATACCTGGAATTGTCAAGATTATTAAAAATAATAGAAAACTGGTCAACTCTGCAGCTTTGGAACTATGAAACCACTGAAATGTTTCTATTTCCTGCACATGCCTATTTCCATTGTGGTGAAGCACCTGCTGTGCAGTCAGAATAAACTTCAGCATCTTCAGTTTAAAATATTTTCCCTCCTTCATTTAAAACATATGGGTAGGGTACGTCTTGTCATAGATCTCTTTCCCCTTGCCTTGCCCTGATCTTAAAAAAAAAGTGGTCATGGAAATTGGGATCGATTCAGCATGAGTTGACTCTACTAATTCAACACAGAATCATAGAGTTGTAAAGTTGGAAGGAACCCCCAGGGGTCATCTAGCCCAACTCCCTGCAATGCAGGAATCTCAGCTAAAGCATCCCTGACAGATGGCCATCCAACCTCTGCTTAAAAACCACCAAGGAAGGAGAGTCCACAACCTCTCGTGAGAGTCTGTTCCACTGTTGAGCTGTTCCTGATGTTTAGTGTTATATTTTATGTGTTTGCCCTTGAACAAAGTGTTCTCCCTGTGCCGAGTAAAAAACAACAACACCCCACCCCAATTTGTTCCAAAGAAAGAGGTACAATCTAAATCAAGAAAGAAATATTTTATGTGTTAGCATTGTCGACTGAGAAGGCAACCCCCCCCCAATATATTTATAGAATATTCAGTCCACATGCAATACCAGAATGGGAACTCCAGACTTTACACAAGGGATTAAAAATACTGATTCAACAACTTTGGTAACTATCCTCTAGCAGTTGCCTAAATCAGAGGCAGATGAAAAGCCAAAATTAAATGCATTTTCTCCCTGTTAATCAGATAAGACGCCTTTGATCCTTTGAAACACGTGTCGAGACAACAGTTAATAGATTTCAGCAGATTACACAATTACATTCCAAGATTACCACTGTCTCCAAGCAGTGCCCAAGGATGTATTCAACTGCCATGGAGTTATGGGGGGTGGGGTGGGATGAAGGCTTCCTGGGGACTTACCGTAAGTGGAAATGCTGTTGTATCCCAAAGGCTGCATCTAATATAAGAAGGAAATGAGCTCTGCTGTCCCAAAGCTGAATGCAAATGGTATTATTCCTGCCTCCCACTGCATTTCTGAGTTGGGCTTTTGAAAACCAATGCCTTGACCACAACTATGCTGCTTAGGTTACCTGTGCTAATTTGCATCACACGTTTTGCATTTTGCGCATGCGCAGAATCGTGTCATGCGGGTTGCAAACGCTGCGGGTTGCGAACGCGCCTCCCGCACAGATCGTGTCTGCAACCCGAGCGTCCACTGTATTTCATTTTATATTTTAATATCGCGGCTTCACCATAAAGTGTCATTTCCAGATACAAAGCACAGACAAGCGCAAAAACATCCCCCAAAGACTGCAGCTTTCTCTTAGAAAAAGCACTGATCATAAAAGGGCAGCTACAGTCTCACTACGTGTGCCAAGACCTAAAATTAAGCTTAGTTATGAGGAAGGAAGAAAAGGTCAAGTGATTTTATGTTCTCCACTTCCCAAGATCTTCAGGGATGTTTTTTCTTTCTTTCGAAGTCCATGTCTTTTTAACTGTGAAGATATGGTGAGCAATTAGACTGCTGCATTCCTGTTTCTCATGCATATACCGGGCATAAGGTCAACTACTCAGCGCTGCCTCTGTCCCAGGCATGCAGGAAAATAAGACATATTCTCCCCAGTACAAATTTATTATAAAATGATTTTCTGCTCTGCTTCTTGATTTTCTGCTCTTGCCCCTTTTAGTGTTCTAGCGATTGACTTCTCGCCCTTACTTAACTACCAATTTGCTAGATTGGATTCATTATTCTTTGATTCCAATAAAGAGCCCTGTTTCCTCCTTGATAGAGAATGAATTTCCTACAGCAGGCTTACCACCGCAGCTGGGTGGGAATTTCAAATGCCCGATCCTTTGATTCTGAATTTTTCATTCCCGTTAGCTAACTAGTTCTGCCGCTTTGAACTCACAATGCAAATTCCATCGTTAAGCTGATAGTGACGAACTCCAGATGGTCTGTGTGCCGTAATGTATGCTGAGATAAACATTTTTAGTATAATTAGTAACTCGCATTAGTTTTAAGAGAGAGGAAATTGATTTAGTTAAAAACGGATATCGCCGTAGCTCCTTGGCTCCCCTCGTCACATTTTTTTTATGAATACAGTCCTTTCTCTCACACAAACTTCGATTAGCTACCTACTTAAGCATTAATTACTGTTCATACACTGATGAAAATGGGCAGTAAAGTAATTTTCAGTTAAGCAAATGGTGGAATAAAGTCTGTTCTTATCCAGGAAGTCTTGGACAGCGTTTCCTGAGCTTCTGACAGTGTGGAATACTATTGTTCCAAATTTAAAATGGATGCAGTCTTCACTCTTGCACCTGAGAGGACTTCCTTTTTGAAAACATACGTTTTTGAAAGCAGAGCCCATCTCTACAGCTCTTGGGCATTTCATCTTATTGCCACAAATGGGCAACCTGTTGACTGATGTCTATGCAGTTCACTGCCTCCAACCTCCTGGCTGGTCAATGGATTAGTGGTGGGAGCAGCTGAAAGTGCTTCAATCAGAATGCTTCTTAGTTCTTCCTAGGCCTTATCAATGGGATGGTGGAAGTCAGGAGTTGTGCAATGGGATTACCACACCGTCCCACATTTCTCCAATGAAATTAGGGACGTCCTATTCCATAATACTAATAATAATTTTATTATCTATATGCCACTCATGTGAATGGGTTGCCCCAGCCACTCTAGGCGACTTCCAACATTTATAAAAGCATAATAAAACATTAAACATAAAAATCTCACTTCCCTATCCAGGGCTACCTTCAGATGTCTTCTATCTCTTTGACTTGGGGGCGGCATAACTCCATACCCTCCAACATTTCTCTAATCAAAATAGGAACGTCCTAAGGCAGTGATGGCTAACCTTGACACTCCAGATGTTTTGGGACTACAACTCCCATCATCCCTGACCACTGGTCCTGTTAGCTAGGGATGATGGGAGTTGTAGTTCCAAAACATCTGGAGTGTCAAGGTTAGCCATCACTGTTCTAAGGAAAAGCGGGACATTCCAGGATCAAATCAGAAACTGGGATGGCTTCTGTAAATCCAGCACTGTCCCTGGAAAACAGGGACACTTGGAAGGTTTGGATTATTGGGACCCTATTGGAAGGAAGCAGCCCCAGAGGACAGATTCAACAAACCAACTCCTTTGAGAATGCATTTACCGGTATTAGCTACACCTTTGTATGTGGAACAATGGAATAATCCAATACATTTTGCTGTAAAAATTAGCTATGGTAAGAGACTTCTTGGAAGAAGGCAAGGAATGATAGACATAGACCCAATGGGTCAGCCTCCTCTTTGGGTGGGCGAGTCCCCACAGAAGCTTCCATTGTTCTGTTTATTTGCTCCTCGTGGCATCCTCACAGTTTTGTGGCGGCACACTCTTGCCTACCACTGCTCTAGGATTTCTTTCAGAAGCCTTCAGTCATCTGAAAAGTATTAATGAAACATTAATCTCAGTTACATCGCAGGGTGGCTTCCTTCCTCCAGCAGAGCCACCCAATAAGCCTTAACAATAGTACATCGTAATGACTTAAAACCAATGCAGATGTGATTAGAAACAGTTTCGACACACACATCTGGTCGACATTCTGTATCTGTCAACTCCTCAATGCCCTGCCCATCTAATGTGGATTGACAGCCCTACAGGGAGCATCCATATCACTATTGTGCTGGTATAGAATCAAACACATTGCTGGCACACTATTTATTTTTGATGATGATTGTTATTATTATTGGTTAATTAATTAATTAATTAATTAATTATATACGCCACCTTTCATCCAAAGATTACAGGGCAGTTGACAACATTAAAACACAAAATGCATAATACAGTCATGCCTTAGAAGTCAGATGGAATCCGTTCCGGAAGTCCATTCGACTTCCAAAACGTTCAGAAACCAAAGTGCGGCTTCTGATTGGCTGAAGGAAACTCCTGCAGCCAATTGGAAGCCGCGGAAGCCCCGTCAGACGTTCAGCTTCCAAAAATAGTTCGCAAACCGGAACAGTCACTTCCGGGTTTGCGGTATTTGAGAACCAAAACTTTCGAGAACTAAGCTGTTCAAAAACCAAAGTACGACTGTATAATAATCAAAAAAGCGATATCTGCCCCCCGGTGCCACAGAAGCCGCACCTCTCAGATTTGGGCCACTTTGGCCATAATGATGCCAGCTCGATTATTTTATTTATGTTTATTATGTCAAAAAAACCAAACCCTCGCTCCCTCTCCTCCTGTGTACCAACTTTGACAGAACATAGAAATCTGCCTTACACAGAGTCAGACCCGTTGGTCCATCTAACTCGCTACTTTCTAAACCAGCCAACAGCAGCTTTTCAGAGTTTCAGACATGGGGTCTCTCCCAGCCCCTCCTGGAGATTCCAGGGATCAAATCTAGGATCATTTGAATGCAGGGCAGATGCTCTCCCTGAAATGTAGATCTGCTGGTGGAAGGCTTCATAAGGAACCCAAATATTAACCTCGTTCTTCTTTCTGTTTAAAATGGCACAACCACCCATGGTTTCTGCACATTGTTTTCATATTGTTTTGTAACAGGACACATCTGATTTCTGAGACTGTCCCTGAGGCAGCCACAAATGGCAACACTCAACCACTTCTCTTGCCTCTTCATTGCATTATACATGACAGACCCCGTGTTGAACGGCTGAATCTAATTAATAGAGATCTAAAACACATTTGGGCATGCTTTTTAAGATTGTGAAGGCTGGAATAGGAGGTTGAGTTGAGGTTTGATTAAATTGTGCACTGTGTAGGGGCAACAGTCATCTTCTATGCATCTCACTTTAGAAAATTCAGCCCCATTCATTTTCATTTGCATGAAAATAAATAATATAGGCCAAAGACATACAACTATATATTAAACTATTTGGACAGGCTAACCAAGGTCATTAGATATACCGGTATATATATATACTAGTGAATTGAAGCCCGTTGAGATAACGGGCGCTAGGCCGGCAGCACACACGCGCGCCTTGCGGGGCGGGGGGGCACAGCCGCGGCTGCGCTCCTGCCGCCGCGGTGGGAGGAGGCTGAGCGCGGGGAAACCGGGGAGCCCCCCAACCCCGGACGCCCCCTCGGAGGCCGGCACCGCCGCGCGCGCCCAGCTCCCTCAGCGGCTCCGGCCGCGCAGGAGAAGAGCCGGGCAGAAGGGAGGGCGGGCGGGGGCGCTCACGGACGGGCAGCCTAAGGAGCCGGAGGCGCCCGGCGGCGTCCGGGGCGAGGAGGTTGCGGGGCGGCGTCCTCGGCTCGGGCAGAGGTGGGCGGGCGCCGGCGGTTGCCGCCGGTTCCCCCAAACTCCGCTGCAGGTGGGCGGGAGCAGGGGTCCTGGAGAGCTGCGCTCCAGCAACGGCAGGCCCGTCCGCTGCAGATGATGGGCGGCAGCAGGAGGCTGCGGGAAGCGGCGCTTTGCGCCGCTGCCCCCGCTCTTTGCTGGGCGGGAGCAGGGGTCCTGGAGAGCTGCGCTCCAGCAACGGCAGGCCCGTCCGCTGCAGATGGGCAGCAGCAGGAGGCTGCGGGAAGCGGCGCTTTGCGCCGCTGCCCCCGCTCTTTGCTTTGCCGAGGTGGGGAGGTAGAGGCGTAACCACCATCGCCTATTGGTCTGCACTATCCAATCCGTGTGTCAGTGGAGTGCATGCCCACTTGCGATTTCCACTGACACCCGGAAAGTACGGACGGACACAGGCTCTTTATTATATAGGATTTGGTATCTCTGTCAAATGTGTGACAGAGAAGAAAAACACTTGGATAAAAAGCTGGAGAGAGATATCTGAGCAGGGTGGGGTCTGATGTTTTGCACTCACATGTTCCATACACATTTAGTGCACATTGAAAGCACATGACTTCCCCCAAAGAATCCTGGGAACTGTAGTTTGATAAGGATGCTGGGAATTGTAACTCTGTGAGGGCTAACTACAGTTCCCAGGTTCCTTTGGGGGAAGGCTTTAAAGCATTAAATGTGATTTAACATCCACAGCATACATTTAAAGCACATTTAGTTCAACTGAGTGTTCCTGAACATTAATACCCGATGAGTTTCAACGCAAAGGACCACCATGAATCAGACCAAGAAGTTGCGTTGGCTATTGACCTTTCTAAATTCTTTTCCGGCTCTTTCAGATAATAATCTCTTTATCCCAAGTAATAGAAGCTCAGACAATAAAAGATGTCCTCAGACGACTCTGAGGAATATTTTAATCTAAATGGTTCCAAACTTATAAACTTCGGGCTACTGATGCTGAAGATATCGCTGCTAAGGAAATAAAATAGTAAAATTACTCTGGAAGTCTATTTTTGGAAAAATGCAAATCCTCACCTGTCTTGTCACAAATAACTTTTTTTAAAAAAGAGAGTATAGACAAACTAACATACAAGCCGGGGCTTAATTCCAGCCAAAGTTAGTAGGGACTAAATCCCATTCAAAGCAAGAGAACTTCTGGTGGACATCTAAAAGGGTAAAAGAATATTGGGAAATGATCTATAATGAATTGGAAAAAAATGTTTAAAATTACTTATAACCAACAACAACAACAACAACAGAGCCCTTTCTGTTGCGGATAATTCAGACTGAAATTCCCAGGGGTCAGAAAAGGTTATTTATGCACGCAACAACTGTGGCCCATGTTTTGTTAGCCCAAAAATGGAAAATGAGGGAGGTCCCAACCAAATAGGACTGGCAACTTAAGTTGACAGAATATGCACAACTTGCAGACTTAACATATAGAATAAGAGAACAAGAAGAACATACATTTAATGGAAAACTGATTGATATAGTTTTTGTAAAATATGCATGGATTTAAGATATGTAAAATGAACCATGGAAAGAGAAGAAGGGAAGTCATTGATATTTTAAGGATGTAAAATGTTGTGTATTGATTCAAAGGTTATCTCTGTATTACTATTGTCTGTAAAGTAACTGCATTCCTGTTCCAGAAGGAACAGCTTCTATTGGTTTATTCAAGCTGCTGCCTCTTATGGAACTCCATCCGCCGGGCCATCTTGGTCTCGGTAGGCGCCAGGTGGCTTGTTAGGCAGGCAAGAATATCCTTGAGAGATGTCTCACTCAGCTTCGCTGGGGCGAGCAATGCCTTGGCCAGCTTGAAGGTCTCAGGCCCACAGCAACTCAGGAACGTGGCCCTTCTTTTGCCGGCATCAGTGATTCCTTGAGCCGCCGCGAAGAACTCGAAGCGTTCAACGTAGTCTTCCCATAGGTGGGGCTCTGATGGCTGGAAGGGCTCCCATACCCTTGGACTCTCCATACTCCAAGCGGTGGGGTCGTCTTCTCAGCTGGCCAGTGAGTCTTGTCTTGTTGCCTGAATAAAGAGTTGTTACATGAAGACGCTGTCTCCTTGCCTGCAATGTCAGAGAGCTGAAATCACTAGCTGAAATCATTAGCCCCACGCTACTACATAAAATGAGTAATTGAAACTGTAAAACAGAAAAATTATATATATATATATATAAAAGCAAGAGAACTTGAGTGAGTAGATACTAAGTCTTGCTATTGTCTTCCTTGTCCCTGCAGAGGTGCTTCTGCAAATGTTGATAAGCTTGAGTTGGTGAGAAGACTTACCGGTAGTAATTTGCCACAATTTGGTGTTTGCCTCCGCAGTGCAGGTGCAGAACTGGCCCTGCTTAGCACTACAGTGGTACCTCAGGTTACAGACGCTTCAGGTTACAGACTCCGCTAACCCAGAAATAATGCTTCAGGTTAAGAACTTTGCTTCAGAATAAAAACAGAAATTGTGCTCTGGCGGCGCAGCGGCAGCGGGAGGCCCCATTAGCTAAAGTGGTGCTTCAGGTTAAGAACAGTTTCAGGTTAAGAACGGACCTCCGGAACAAATTAAGTTCGTAACCAGAGGTACCACTGTATAGAGAAAGGGGAGCCTGAAACATCAGGTACAGTGAAATTCCCAGAGTGGCTTGGAATGGGCTCCATTTTAAAATTATTATTAATAGCATCTAAAAGGTAAAGGTAAAGGACCCCTGACAGTTAAGTCCAGTCGTGAACGACTCTGGGGTTGTGGCACTCATCTCGCTCTATAGGCTGAGGGAGATGGCGTTCGTCTGCTCCGCAGATAGTTTTTCTGGGCCATGTGGCCAGCATGACTAAGCCGCTTCTGGCGAAACCAGAGCAGTGCACAGAAACGCCGTTTACCTTTCCGCTGGAGTGGTACCTATTTATCTACTTGCACTTTGACGTGCTTTCAAACTGCTAGGTTGGCAGGAGCTGGGACGAGCAACAGGAGCTCACCCCGTCCCGACCTTCTGATCGACAAGCCCGAGAGGCTCAGTGGTTTAGACCACAGCGCCACCCACGTCCCGCCTCTAGAAATCCATAAATCTGGCTGCTTCCTTTGGGTTAAGTGGTCTCCACAAACACAAACACACATGTTGTGATTCAACAAAGCACCGTGACATATGTTGCCATGGAAAGTCAAATTACCTTATTCAACAAAGGGAAATGTATTGGATTTCCTGGTGTTTCAGGATGCTAGACATAACACACACAGGGTGTGGTTTCTTCTTGGATGCCTCCACAAGACACTCTCTTTTACTGCCAGTCAGTTAACAAAAGCAAGTCACCGGGACAAGGCCGTTTTCTCGCTCATTTGAGAATCTTCAACTACCACTTCCCCCCTTTTTTTCTTGACACACCAAAAACTTTGACATTAAATATTTAGATAAAACGAACACTTGAGTTTATCTGTTTCCACTCGGTTTAGCGTTTACAGACTTGCAGCGCTGTCTGGAATCAAAATTCTCTGTTTAGTCTAAAAGCCTTTCAGCATGAACGGTTTTTTTGCACCGTAAACGAGCATTCGTTTCCTATTTATTGCAGAGTGTGGAGCTTGCCAGAAGGTAGCGCTTCTGGCTTGATGATATGTCAAGGCCAGAGATGAAGACTAGGCATGGACCTTGGGGGAAATGCTCCTTTGCTGGTGTCTTTACTCCTGGGTCTGAAGACCTTTGTCATCTCTTATTGTTACTTTGTCCATTTCCATCATTCATAGTCCTGCCCCTAGGACCACCTTCAGTTGAGTCTGATGTCCCCATGCCTCTCAACCTCTGCTTCCTATTCCACTCTTTGATCTCCACAGCTGTTTAACTCTTGCTACAATGGACTCATGGGACAGCATACTGCATGCATGGCTAAAACACTGTTCTTTGAATTGTGTGACTTCAATATTACTAAATGGCCGCCTCATGGATATCATAGAATCCCAGAACTGTAGAGTTGGAAGGGACTCTTGAGAATCATCTGGCCCAAAACCCCTGGAATATGCATTCTCCCATCCTTGACAAAATTACAGACAAGGATCTAATGCTCCCTTTCAACAATGCTCTCTTTATTTTGTGAAACTTGTCTTGAGTTTTACTTTGAAGAGTGTGAATGGGTGTGTGTCCGTGTGAACTTTTTGTATGGTTTATTTTAGGCATGGCCAAACTCGGCCCTCCAAATGTTTTGGGACTACAACTCCCATCATCCATGACCACTGGTCCTGTTAGCTAGGGGTCATGGGAGTTGTAGTCCCAAAACATCTGGAGGGCCAAGTTTGGCCATGCCTGCTGTAGATCATGGCATAAAAGACCAACATAACTGAATATGACAGGAGACCCTCCATTATGAACTTCCTTGAGCTCCGGTACCAGTCTTATCACAGATGTGTCCTGAAAGCCATTCAGGAAATACCCTAACCTAATCCCACCTTGTAGAAGATTAGTACATGTAAATCTAGGTAAAGGACCCCTGACCGTTAAGTCCAGTCGCAGACAACTCTGGAGTTGCGGTGTTCATCTTGCTTTACTGGCCGAGGGACCCGACGTTTGTCCACAGACAGTTTTTCTGGGTCATGTGGCCAGCATGACTAAGCCGCTTCTGGCGAACTAGAGCAGCACATGGAAACACCGTTTACCTTCTTGCTGGAGCGGTACCTATTTATCTACTTGCACTGGCATGCTTTCGAACTGCTAGGTTGGCAGGAGCAGGGACAGAGCAACGGGAGCTTACCCTGTCGTGGGGATTCAAACCGCCGACCTTCCAATCGGCAAGCCCAGGAGGCTCAGTGGTTTAGACCGCAGTGCTGCCCGCGTCCCTAATAATAATAAATAAATAAACACCACAACAATAACTTCTGACACAGCACGGCTATGTTTTCCATCTATTATAAACAGATATCATGATAAAAAATTCCTGTTCTATTTGGCATGGAGCCACTTCAAATATAAGTGGAGCAAATCAGGGGAGCACAGGGGAGCTGAGTGTCCTTCTTAGCATCCCACCCTCCTCTATTCACTTGGCTCCGTTACAAGAATGTGCATTTCATTACTTGTAAGGAAGTTTGCATTTTAGGAGAGGGGAGAATTCAAAGCACTTCATAAAAACTGTAGACCTCTCTTAAGCCTCCAGCCCCTCTGCACATTGCCATCTTGTGTGGCATTTGCCCAACTATAGATACTCGTCTACAGGCTTAATTTTAAAACGAAGCTCTCAATAAAGATGTGCTAATGAAGAATGAACTTGAAACAGGGTTGTTTCTCTCCCCTTCACCTCCCATACAAAGTAGCACTTAAAAACGGAGAACTTTGAAGGGGGATTATTTACAAAGAAAGTAAACCAGACACAATGGCTAAGGCATTGCTTCTCCCCCCCCCGCCCCCGTTTGCACTTGCTCACTGCTCATCCCCCAACAACAGAAACCCCTGATATGCAACGAAAATTATGGGCCATCATCACACCTCAACTCCTTGCCATGATGCTTGGTACAGGGCGGAATAAGTTCCAATATTTAAGTGAGTGAGTAAAGGCTCATTCTCTCGTGGAACTAAGAGAGAGGCTGCTTGATCCTCGAGGATCTCTGGGCGAAGCCTCGTAGCTCCCCTAGCGCTATTCCCTCTCTGCTCTGAGCAGACCACCCACTCAGACAGAAATACACAAACCACATGGTCCAGGAATGTCTGTGCCCAAATCAATATCAGCATTACGACCTTATTACTTGAAGCAGCCTGGCTTTTAGCACAACTCATTTGTTTTCTCTTTTCTTCCTGCTCTTTTGATTTCTTAATAGTATATTCTTTACACACACACACACACACACACACACACACACAGGGGGGAAAATCTCTTTTAAAGAGGCAAACATTGCCACGGGAAGAAATATAGTTGCTACACTTCCTTCTTTTGTCCCTTTTGATCCAAACTTTTCTTCCCCTTCCGCATCTTAATGGAAACGCACACATGACGACTTTATGGTACTGACTGTGAATTATATTCCCACCAAGCAGTAATTAAAATGCATCGCAAGAGATGACGGTGCATTAAAAAAGGAATACCAGCTTCGCAGTCTGAATTAAAAAACATAGTGGAGCATAATAGAGGTTCCTAAGGTCAAGTAAGAAAACAGAGAATGCATCTGTTTCACTGTTAAATGCTGAGTATAAAGTGAGCAAAAACCTCAATTTGATTGAAATGGGGGGGGAAACCCACGTCTATTTTGTAAGAATGCCATTGCCTGCATCTGACCACCAGTCGTGGTGCCTCCTGTTCATCAGTGGTGGGAAATGTGTGGCCCTCCAGAGCTTGTTGGGGCTCCAATATCTGAAGGGCCAGAGGTCCCCCCCCTTCCCAATTTATTGGGAACTAACCAAGGTGAATCTCCCCTCACCCCTGCATTATGTGTCGGCTCAAGTGTTCAGCTCCTAGGTAAATATGTTTTGGACTTAAATCAGCTCCTTAGACCTCCTTGATATTTATTTTTGGGTGCTACGCTTTAGGATGTAGGGGTCATAGTGACAGCAATGCTCTCAGCAATCCTGCCACATTCTGTGAAAACAGGTACATAGGTCTATGTTATTAATCTCACGGCTCAGATGAGGCTGAGACAAGGGCTTGTTTTCATGCCACCTTCTGAATTCATGGCTGAAGGGAAATGCAAACTGAGGGTCTTCCTTCAAATATCAGTCATGGTTTATACTGGCTAGTTCTCAATGCATGTCTTTGCATACACTTCTAATTTCCAGGCAGTGTTCACATCCAGCATTGGAACTAACTGCGTGGCCCATAATTCAGGGCATGAAACTGACCATTGAGAAGATTAGAGATTGGGCATTTTGAGTTATTCTTAAACCTGCTGTGCCTAATAACAAGTCATTTATGAATTGGTTCTCAGAGGCATGAGGTCAATGGACTAAGGGGACTAGGCTAGTCCCTTAAATGTTGTCTCCTTCCCAAAGCCCAGGAAGCTTCTGCCCGATTTATGGAAGGAGGTGTGAAGCTCCGACGGGGTCCAAAAGTTCTCCCACCACCCTCCCAAAGCCCACCTGGCTTTGGGAAGGAGGCAGAAGGGCTCCAGCATCCTACCAGGAAGTTTCTGCCCAACGTAGCCCCTAACTACGAAAAATTTCACTGCATGCCACTGAATGGTTTTGGGGCTCAGGAGGGTTTGATCACACAGCAGTATAAAAAAGTACGGTAAATCAAAAGCTTCCTTACCTAACAGATCAGCAGCTCCTGCCATTGTACTGTAGGCTCAGCTCCATTCAGCGGCCCGCCCCTCAGCGATTTAGCCCCAGGCAAGTGTTAAAATGACAAGAGGTCCTCTCTGTGCACCTTGTTCAATGGGTCCAATGGGATTTAAGCATATTCTCTAGATAAACGCTCATAGTTTTTCACCCAGTGTTGAGGAATAAGTTAAAAATACTCTTTAAATCATTGCACTCTGGTGTTTGCTTCTAGGTCAAACAGTGGCTTATGGGAGGGGTCACTCTACCTAGTTTCCCAGTGCAACCTTCTCCAGCTGTCCCCACCCCTGCAGATGCAACAGGAAGAGACACTTTCATGTGCACAACTGGATGTGCAAAGGCTCCGCTACTGCAGACATTCATGAGGTCCAGGCCAATGCCATGGGGTGGGAAAAGCTGGAGTGGGACAGGTCAGGGGTTGTGCTAATCACTGCTGCCTTGCCTGCTAATGATACTGCCAAATGATGCTTAGACGTTAATCCTGCCTAATGTAAGGCTGCTGTTAGAAAAACAACTTTCACTAACTCCCCTTTCATAATACCTGGCGCAACTTACCTGTGGCACGATAACAGAATCCGGCACTTCTGCTCCGGTTTAAAGGGCTACTGCTGTTGGCGGTGAAGCTCACCATTTCCAGCACCAGATGCACTTTTTAATAGTGTCTAGTTTGGCCTGAAGTGGCACACCAAAACTGCACATTTTGGGTAACTTGGTTTGGAAGAGAACACTGTTAAATCCAGTATCCACACCTCTGCTAGCAACTGACCTAAACAGTTTGGCATTAAATACATTCCCGAACAAACATTTCCCAGTATAGCAGTTAATTTCCAGAGATGCTGCTGGTCCAAATCTCCCTAGAGCACACATCCTTGGGTTGGAAAGCTCTGCCTGTCGAATTCCAAAGGTACCAAAGTGCTACGGTTACTTGTGTGCTTAGATATACTCTTTTTTCTATCCTTGCTTGCAGGTTCGAGGACTGAACTCTGATGCTAAAGGGGCCGACATGGGCAAGATGGCGCCCTGAGCAAAATGTGGTGCCTACCCCAAAATATATTTTATTTTCACAATAATTCCTTTTGGTACAGTAGCTTTTCTCTGGATAAAAAGGTGCCGGTACCCACCGGAGGGCCATTGTGTGCATGGCAAGGAAGAGCAGGGCGGAGAGAGGGTGGCTGGCAAGAAAAAGAAGAGGCCACGATTGATGGGCAGAGAGCAAGGGAAAAAACAAACACCCAAGAGGGAATAAGTGGGGCTGACAGTCATTCTGACCCTGTGGGAGAAGTAGGCAAAGCACAGCAGCCGCTCTCGTGATGGAGCTGGATTTCTCCTTCCCTTTTTCTGTTTTCTCCTCAGACACTATGGTGGGTGCCTGGCTTGCTCTGTTCTCCCCCCCCCCCATCCTTTCCACTACCACCCCGGCTGCCGTTTGCTTCTCAGTTCCGGAAGAGTTGCTCCCGAGGGGCTGGGAGGGAGACGATGGCATGGATTGGCTGTCTCCTTTCAGCCCCTCGTGATGTGGTTGGAGTTGGAGTCGCCTCCACCTTGCCGATAGAGGGGGGGTGAGGGAAATCGGGGGGGGGAGGTGTCATGCCACCATTTGCAGCATCAGTAGGAGGAAGCAGCAGTGTCGGTGGGGAGGCAAAACCGGGAGATGGCGGTTCACCATGTGTCCTGCCGCTCTCCGATTTGAAAAACAAGGCGGCGGTACTGTGTACTGTTGAGTACCGCCGGGGGGGGGGGGAAGCACTGGATCTTCTCGATATTGTTATTATTTTGTGCCCCCTCGGCTCGGTGCCCTGTGCCCTTGAACCGTCCACACTGCTCTAAATCTGGCACTGCTCAAGGCTACATGTTCGGTGTTCCTGCACTGAAAGGGGAACAAAGCTGCTGTAAAGTTAAGAAGTTTATGCTGTAGCATTTTAACCATTCTTAAAATATGAATTCCCCACACAGCCAAGAGACTGGGTTCCGGTTAGATAAATGTGACTATTTGAAATTAATTGAAAAAGGATTTATTTTGTTTCAGCATACAAAATAACTAAGTAATTTTTTCCCCAAAAAGGACACCACTTACCAGCTTTTATTCTACCAGAATTTTGTGGAAAACACTCTTCACTTTCAACACACAAATGCAGCTGAAATGTGTTTATTCCATCCTCATTCTCACCAAACTAGAGAACTAACATTTTATAAGGGTGACTGATGAACTACATGCAAGTCAGAGTTAAGAGTCTACTGTAATTGCAGTAATATTCCCTTTACATAGTTAACCCCTCCACCCCCACAAATTCTGTACACCAGCTACTATTTTTGTGGCTCAAAGGACTTATTTTGCCAGGTTTTTATAAAAAACAAAAACAAAATAAAAAGTGATTTGTCCAATATATACTCAAAAGTTATGCGGGTCTGTGCTCCTTCCAACCACCTCTTAAAGAGTTTTTGCCACAAAATTTAGTTAGAAAAGTCAAAATGGACCAAAAAAAAGCACACACTTTTTTTGTGTTCAACTGAAATGAAACATGTCGAATGTGCACTATTAAAAAAAGTGAAAGATAGCCTTTTCAAACGTTTCATATAAAAATGTTAACAAAAGTGTAAAAAATACCCCACTCAGACACACACACCTTCCACACTCCAACATCACATCATATGCTTGATGTCAAGAGATTTCAAAAACCTCCCACTCCAACAATTGCACATTAACATGTGGACTTAAAAAAGAACGTAACGCTTCAAGTATGTTTCATGCCAATCATCAATAAGAGTCATAACATTACTGAAGAAAAAGTACACTTGTTCTTTCGGAAGCCTGAGAAAGACTTTCCATAGATTATGGTCAAACAACATTTTAATTTAAAAAACAAGAACACCCACCCAAACAAACACACATACAAAAAAGAAAAGGAAACAATTTCTTTGGACTTAAAGAAACAGAGTTAAGAATTCCCATTTGATTATGAAGAAATACCCCTAAGTAGGAACCTAGTTTTTACACTAACGCACAAAACCCTGCGCATGGAACGATGAAACTCACAGATGCATCTACAGGTTGACTCTGTGGCAATAGCTGGCACACGGCAAACAGACATCGACACTGGGAATACGGCGGCTTCTCAAACACAGGCTTTTTTCTTTTTCTTTTTAAGGCTGACAGATCCTTCGGACCCAGAAGTATTTCTTAAGCAACATCTATCATATGAGGGTAAAAACCGAAATCCTAACTTGAATGGCTTCTTCCAGTAAGCGTCTCCTCCCCAGCCTCCTGTTTTGTAAAGGGTTTCTGATTAGTTCAATCAAAGTAATATTTTTAACTGAAAAGAAGTATATCTGGAAATTAGGGTGGTCAGGGATATATATATATTTCAGCCGGAACTCAGTTCTGGCACCTCTCAGGTGGGCGCCACTGGCATTCGAAGAGAACAAGGGAGGTGTTCATGGTGAGTTCCGGCACCTCTTTTTCTAGAAAAATAGCACTGAAGGTGGCAGCATGTTTAGCCAATTCAGAACCGTTTAGGGAGCAATCCTAAGCTCCTGAAGAGGGCGACAGAGGGTCCTTTGAATGTTGCGGACCTCCGCTCTCTGCCAGCGGAGTGGGAGGTCTGAAGGTGGAGAAGGATTGCCATTGGAGGCCTCCTTATTGCAGCAATTGGGGGTAAAAAGGGGGAAATTGTGGATCTGCCAGATCCGAAGCTCACCTGTTCCACTGACATGACCCCAAGGAAGGAGGAAAAGCACATCAGCCCTGGAGCTGGCATCTCATTTTCCCTGCTATCGAAACCAAGGGGAGGGAAAAAAAAAAAGGGTGTAGTGGAGTAGCAGAGCTGGAAAAAAAAATCACATCGGGCAACCAATGTGCCCTTTGGGTTTCAGAAAGTACATGAGTAGACGAGTCTAAAAAGCCCGGAACACCAATTTTCACGGCCCTCTAGAGAGCATGGTAACTCGTCTACCAGAAGTCACGTATTTAGCGATAACTCTGGAAGTGTAGACTCGATTCTGACCAAACTAAGCTTCCTAGGGCAAAATATACATCAGAAGGTTTGGGTAGAATCGAGTCTACTGCAATATGCTAAACATGTTGCAGTAGAATCGAATTTACTGCAAAAGGCTAGACATACTGTCTAGAGGGCCATGAAAATATGTGTCCCAGGCTTTTTAGCTTCGTCTACCCATGTACTATCTGAAACCCAAGGGGCAGGCGCATTGGTCGGCAGGTGTGAAATATATTGGCATTCTTTTCAGCTTTCCTACTCCATTAGTGGGAGGGGGGCCTGCTGCCTACCTTCTGCCCTGGCTGGTGCAAGTCTGGCAGGCATTAGGAAGCGGAGGTTCTCCTGCTCTCCCCACCAACCAACCATAGGGTGCTCTGTTAGCCAACTGAAAATGTTTTCCCTTAACTGCACAGCAGATTATTATTTTTTTGAAAAATATATATTTCATACAAGTACTTACAAAAACTGTGGATGACAGGTGCCGTCTTAGAAAAGGCACCCCCCTCTTCTTTTCAATACAGAAGGAAATGTATCTTCTAAGATGATGCCTACTGCGATATATGCATGAATCTTCTAAAAATAAGGAAAGTAGACTTCTATCTTCAGAAGTATTGTTTATTCACATGCAAACTTCTGCAGGTGTAATTGATTAATCAATTAAAATTAACATGATTAATCAACTTTTTTTTTTGTTGGGTTGACAGCCCTACGATCAATGAATGTTACTTAACAAGTACTGAAAATTTTGAAAGTTTCCCATCCTGTCATTGTCTAACTGCCTAAATGAAAATGTTTGAATTGATCGGGTAGAAAAAGAGCCAAAACCGAAATCTAAAGTAAACAGATTATAATATACTGTATGAACAAAGAACCAAATTTATGCCTCTATTTTTAGTAACAAAAAGAATGAACTGCACACCTGGGCAGTAGAGTGCTGGAACTCCTAAGTAATAAATAGCTCCAAATTAAGGATTTTCTACAACATTTCCATAGAAAACGGGACTAGTTCTCTCTTTTTTTATGGCAAACTTCTAGAGTGCTTCCACTTTTATAGGTATCTAATAACACATTAAAACATACACGAAGATGTTGGTGGAAAAAATGCTGGATTTAGGATAGTATACAGTAACACTTCTTTCCTTTTAATGAACGTCCTGCCGGTTTATTGACTAAGGCTAGAAAGCAAGTCATGGTTCTATTTGGCGCATTTTCCACTGTGGTCCGAGGTCAACACACGAGGACAGCCGGGGGGGGGGGCATTCTGCTACGGCAAACTGAACAGTAAAAAAAGGAGAGACTTTTTTTTTTTGCCATCCCCGCTCCCCAACTTGGCATCTCGTTTGGGGGGGACTGCAGAAACGGAAACAAGACGGCGGGGATTTTAAACTGGTCAAGGGAATACCCAAAAGTCAGGAAAAAGTGGCGTCCAAACAAGCGCAAGGTCAGAAGGCTTTTTGACAGCGGTGGCGCTGGATCAAAGGAGAGAATACACAGGACACAAGGACTTGTAACATCTGGTAGAGCCCTTCCCTCAAGGACTTCAGAATATGCGTATGCAATAATAAATAGATCAGTTATGTAATAAGGCAGTGTGCTGAACATGCATTCGTCTTGTGGCCTGGAACACCACAGAGAGATACATGATATCATACACATTCATTAAGTGTTTTTTTTTCAAGGCTATCCAGGCAAACTCTTCCAGAGCATTTCCTTGGTGAGAAGAGCAAATCCTCTGAGGCTTGTCACATTTCTTCTCCTTTATCAAGAGATGACGACTGGCTTTAAACAAAAAATAAAGCTGAAGAGAGTTGGTTTGTTTCGTTTGTTTGCTGCCATTTTGGTTGCATCACTCTGAATGTTTTATTTCTTTTTTTAAAAAAGAGAGCGCACAGTTTTCGATGCAGCCAGCTGCCGTGTGCTCAGGATGCTCCAGCCGTTTCCAGGTAACTCTGTAACTTCCTAACTGTGGTTTTGTCCAGTGAGCAAAGGTCAAAGTCAAAGGTTGTGTTTGTGATATGAAAATGTCCCGTTTCTTCTATGAGGTTTACAATCTGTCGTTAAAAAGAAAGAGAGAGAGATAAAACGTTACGTTTAAAAGGAAAATTCTGCTCCTTTCACAGAAAGGGGTGGAGAACATGTGCCCTTTCCGCATGTTATTGCAGGGTTTCCCAAACTTTTGTCTCCAGCTGTTTTTGGACTACAACTCCCATCATCCCTAGGTAGCAGGACCAGTGGTCAGGGATGATGGGAACTGTAGTCCCAAAACATCTGGAGACCCAAGTTTGAGAAACCCTGTGTTATTGGATTCCAGGTCCCACCAGCAGCATACAGCATGGCCAGTGCTCAGGGAGGGTGGTAGCTGATGTTCAGCAACATTCAGAAGGTACCAGAACCCCCACCCTTGCCTTCTTGTTAAGGGAGTTTTGCCATGCAAAAACACCTTCTAAATCTCCTGCAAGACCTTTGGGCAAGAGCTACCTCCAGAGACTCTACCATGCATTACAACATTTTAGAAAGACAAAGGAACTCCCCCCCCCCCGCCCCCCAGTCAAGCTCTTGCAGGATGAACTTCTTCGTTAGAAACTTTTCTGGCTGACATCCCTATTGGTGTATCTTCTGGTTTTGCAAAATCGCATTGTGAATTGACTGGCTTTGCTGATACGTTGTCTTTCACGTCTAGTGTTCATGCGTGTTCCTTGTACTGCCGCGGAAAAACTAAAAATCCATTAAACTATGCGTA
The DNA here is from genome assembly GCA_034642065.1 of Darevskia nairensis. NCBI lineage: Eukaryota > Metazoa > Chordata > Lepidosauria > Squamata > Lacertidae > Darevskia > Darevskia nairensis. The sequence continues at coordinate 2,054,034 of JAWWNI010000439.1, forward strand.
ATATTTTTGTATGTGTCATCTAAGCAGTGGAGGCGGCGGGAAGAACAGTACAAGTAAAAATTGCATCCTTAAAATAACTGATTAAAACAAGTGATCCTATCTTTTGTAAAACACTTTTAGGTTGTTTACAATCAAGCAGTGGATAAATTTTACAAAATCAATAAACTAAAGAACAATGTTTTCCTATCTGCCTTCCTGGAGATTGCCAATATGAGTGCATCAAAGTGCCTTCTGTAGAACCAGTGGTGACTCTGGCACAGAACAGTCTGCTCTGACTGTATTCCAGCATCTCATCCAGAGGTTTCCTTCAGCCCTATTAATTACCTGAAATCTTTTTTAATTGGAGTTGGGAGGGCCTGAATTTTGCAAAGCATGCAGTCTGCCAGTGAGCTGAGGCAACTGCTAATGTATGCTTGCTTTACAATCAACATACATTTATAGTTACAGGTAGGTAGCCGTGTTGGTCTGTCATAGTCAAAACAAAATAAAAAAATTCCTTCCAGTAGCACCTTAGAGACCAACTAAGTTTGTTCTTGGTATGAGCTTTCGTGTGCATGCACACTTCTTCAGATACATTTATAGTAGTCCAGTTAGTTTTGGGGCAGGGAACGTAGCTGTCTACATTTTACAGCCATCATTGTATGGCAAGAAATGGATCCCTCTTCTTCCTACAGACATCTGCAACCTACTTTAGGTTTGCCTTTGACTCCCTCTCCTATGAGCTGAACTATCCAAAGTGCACTTTTGCTTTATTTCAAATGCCAACATTCAATCTGTTGCTCATTTACAGTTGACCAAGAAAATCCATTCGGACTGCAACATTAACTCCCATTACTGCATCAAATTGCCAGGTCTGTTGAGTTACATTATAAAAGTTGAGCTGAAACTCTGCCTTGAGTCCCTGCCACATTTTGAATTATTTCAGCAGATGGAGTTTTCCTGTTTTAAGTAGAGAGGAAGTTTCTTATTTCAAAATTAAGTTAACATAAAGTAACTGCACGGACTGCATATTACCTACAAGATGCAGCACTGAAGCCAGTGACATGAGAAATGGATCAATATAATCAAGGGAAAAGCATCTTTCGGTCATAGTTCATCCTTCATGTGATATAAGCAAACAAACTTCACTTGGATTTGCCCTAGGCCAGGCACCCCCAAACTCGGCCCAATTCCCATAATCCCTGACCACTGGTCCTGTTAGCTAGGGATGATGGGAGTTGTAGTCCCAAAACATCTGGAGGGCCGAGTTTGGGGATGCCTGCCCTAGACTAATGCAAACTAGTGGAAACATAAGGAAATGCCAAGACCAGGCATCCCCAAACTGCAGCCCTCCAGATGTTTTGGCCTACAACTCCCATGATCCCTAGCCAACAGGACCAGTGGTCAGGGATTATGGGAATTGTAGTCCAAAACATCTGAAGGGCCGAAGTTTGGGGATGCATGGCCAAGACTGTTAATTAAAATGGTGTTCCTCAGTATCAATCCCTCCAGCTCCACTGGGACATAAAATCCATTTTATATTTCTGCACTCTCCACTCCACCCCTTTGCAATCATGACCCTCCTTTCATTTTGTAGCTCACCAAATCAACAAAATTAAACTAGATAATATAATTAAGGGTATTAAGTGATCAGTAACCAACTAAGGCACCTAATGTTTTTTAGCTGTCCCCTCTCAGGTGCTCATTTGCTTCTGGCAAGGAACAAAGCAAGCACAGGAAGAATGGTACCCAACAGTCATGTCTGTGATTGGCAGGAAAAATGCATGCACAGCTCGGCCCACCAAGGGGAGATGAGGCTGTACTAGGAGGCCAGAATCTGAGCTAAACAGTCAAACTTGTAGAAGGAGAATTGTGAAGCCAAATGCGGAGGGACTATTCTAAGCAACTGCTTTGAGAAATGCCTTTCAGTTTTTTATAGGCAATGGAATCTAGAGCTGTGACTGACCATATAGAAAAATCTGGAGATATACGACACTTTGGTCTTAACAGACTCAAAATGGACTGGGAGGTGCTTTAGACAATGAAGAAAGGGCTTCCTCTTTCATTTTGAAGCATTTCTTTGTCTTGCTGCTTGGTGACAGTCAGTAATTCAACTGATTAAGCTTTTTCTGGTATGAAAATATGGTTATGGAAAAAGCCAAATCTGTTATTACTTGTGTGTAGCCACTGCTTTACTTCTGAGCCCTCTACCCAATCCATAAAAGAGGAAGCAAATTGTGTATAACACGAAGCATATCCAAATTTGAGCCCCTGCTTTTGGGTGTGGTGGAATGCCCAATCACCACATAATGTACAGCACCCAGAAAATCCTGCTGGCAACCCTGGGGCATGAGGGCAGAGAAGACACAGGTGCTGTGGTAAAAGGGAGGAACAGGAGCACTGGGAGGCATCTTCCAAATACAATGGGTAGCAATTGTTCAATGGGTAAGCCCATTGATCTCTTGCTGATCTAGAGGCACACATGGGATGTGATGACTGGAAACAATCAAGTATCAAGCTAATACACAACGTCAACCATATACGCCAGGCACCCCCAAACTCGGCCCTCCAGATGTTTTGGGACTACAACTCCCATCATCCCTAGCTAACAGGACCAGTGGTCAGGGATGGTGGGAATTGTAGTCCAAAACATCTGGAGGGCCGAAGTTTGGGGGTGCCTGATATATGCATTGCTGAAGTCGGTTGAAAACAGCCACCTGTTCACTCTGACAGCCCTGGCATGTATGACAACTTTTGACACAACACTCAATGGCTAACAGGGAAATAGCCTGTGTTATCTTTCCAAGAGTTAAAAATGTAATCTTAATGTATGTTTCAGTTAGTCCCGAGTCGAGCAGTTCATGAAGAATTTCAGAAAAACTTGCAGAAGCCTTCCCTTGCGCCCCCAACAGAACTATATTTGATATGCTTCCCTGTGATACTGTGCCAAAAAGGGGGCCTTCCATTAACTCCCATGATAATAAATTTCAGGAATTCAAAAGCAGTTAGGAAGTGTTAACAGATGCATTTTAAAGCAAAGCAGGGCTCTTAAAAGAAACGAGAAATAAAATCTCATTTGTTGATCGCTATCTACACTTTCTAAGCTCCCAGCTAAAAGCAACATGAACATTTGAACCCGATTCTTCATCCGGGCCTCTGAGAAATGCAGCTACAGTGTCAAAGCCACCTGGTGCATCTGAGTGAGATGAACCCCCTCAGTTTTAATGGAGGGACAGAAGACATCAAGATATAGCCAAGAAAGCTTTAGGGGAATTCTTGACCGCCTGCCAAGGCGATTCAGGTTAATGCTTTTAATATCAGCACTCACATTCTTAATCTATTGAAAAACACTTGGAGGGGGGGAAGACTTAAGATTATAACTGTCAAGATTTCAGATTACCAGAGTTGCAAAACAGAACATTAAAATACTTTAAACTTAGACCCAGGATGCAAGAACCAAGGAAGTTTTATTTGTTCTTGACGAAGTGTGCTCTACTTTGTTTTAATGTACAGTTGTTTACACACAGTCATCCTCCATCAATTCCATTGCCATCTATCATGCTGCAGCAATTGAAATGCCTTTGGGGAAGAATGTCTACTTGAAGGGTTGGGCTTTAGCTAATGGCAAAGATTTCATTTTAACCTCTAAGAAAGGTTTGAAAGGATTTGGAATTCTCCATGTCCAAAAAGACTACCTTAAAAGCTATTATTTATTGTTATGCGTTGCAGTTCATTTCTTGTGTTATGGTAAAGGTTTTAAAACTGTCTACAAAAAACCCAAACAAACTCTTATTTTAATCTTTACAACCTGCTAATGAAATGTTTGGCTAAGAGTGCCCAGGGCCACCCAGTGAGCTAAGATCCCAGACAGGATTGGATCCCAGTCTGCTGCACACAAATTCAACAGGAAACTATTCCGCTGGGACCATCTACTGGCTTTCAGGTCACCTAAAGTTAGGGATCAAACCCCACACTTTATGTATCATGACCGTTAATATACAGTAGCTTTACTGTGACATCTTGGTGAATAAGTAAAGGTAAAGGGACCCCCCGACCATTAGGTCCAGTCGTGGACGACTCTGAGGTTGCGGCGCTCATCTCGCATTATTGGCCGAGGAAGCCGGCGTAGAGCTTCCAGGTCATGTGGCCAGCATGACAAAGACGCTTCTGGCGAACCAGAGCAGCGCACGGAAATGCCGTTTACCTTCCCGCCAGAGCGGTTCCTATTTATCTACTTGCCCTTTTGACGTGCTTTCGAACTGCTAGGTGGGCAGGAGCTGGGACCGAGCAACGGGAGCTCACCCCGTCGCAGGGATTCGAACCGCTGACCTTCTGATCAGCAAGCCCTAGGCTCTGTGGTTTAACCCACAGCGCCACCTGGGTCCCTCGGTGAATAAGTAGTGATCCTCAATTCTATTTCCCTTAGGACTGATCCACTGACAGCAATAGTTTCAAATGAAAGGCACTGTTGAACAATTAATTTATATGTTCAGTATGAAATGCAGGTTCCTGAACAGAGTAAGAGGCACTTTACACATTACATTTTTTTAGACACACATAAGATCTACATCTAAAAGAAATGTAAACTGTGAATGTGATAAACTAGTGTCTGAAAACAAACTGATCATGCACCTTCATTTGTTGGAGCTTGGATTGGTTGTGGCACCCTGGCGAGCGTACCTGGGTGTGTTACTCTATAATGTGTAGAATAGTACTAAATTGGAAGGGGGGAACCTCACTGCAAAATAATCTCTTAACAACTGACTCTTTGTAAACAAAACATAAAAAGAAGATTGTTTTTTTTCCTATTCAGAGTACAAAATACATGCTATCAGCTTAATTTACAAATTGCAAATGTGTATATATATAGATAGAAATTCTTGCTAGCAAAATACACGTAACCAGTTCATTACCAGCCATTTTTTGCTTTGTTTTTTTGGCCAGTAAAGTCCACAATTAATACAAATTTGGGGAGATCTGAAATGGCGTGCACAGAGTAAATTTTATTACAAAAAGAAACATTTGATGCAACTGAATTGACTACTACCGGTAGTACTATATATATATATATATATATATATATGTGTGTGTGTGTGTGTGTGTGTGTGTGTGTGTGTGTGTGTGTAATTATTTTTTGAAAAAACACCTGAAATTATGTGGGGTGATATCCAACAGAATTACATTCAGCGTACACACTCTGGAATCAATGGACTTAAGCTACTTAAAGTCCATTGATTTCAACAGGTCTGCTCAGAATATGACTTAGCTAAGTATCACTCAAGGCTTTACAGTTCCTGCACTTGAATCTTCCTGGGGTAACACACAGGTCTCAGTAGAAAAGTTGAGTTTTGATACTGAATGGCTAACACATTCAAAGCTGCAGCATGCAAACTCAAGTACAGCTGAAAAATACAGAAGACTGAATTCGGTGTTACAAACTGAAATTTGTAATGCTCGGGATGCATTGAAAATCTGTTGAAGTTTGACATCACCAGGAACACTTAAAGAAATATCTCTCAAGAAGGCCTGTTTTTTTCTCTCCAGGAGAAAACAGTGCTTGTAATTAGAAAATCTTGCAACATGCTACTTAATCAGCACATATGTCACAAATGTTAAGATGTAGGCAGATGGATTTTCAAATTCTACTAGAAGACCAGAGCTGTGTTCTTGACTTTGACAAGTACTATGCTTAGCACAGAAAGTAGACCTCTCACCTGTTGCAGTACATGTCTTTCCCTTAGTGTCATTAACCTTCTGTGAAGCTCAACTAGTTCATCAAGATATGCCTGGAAACAAACCATTCAAAAATAAACAAAAAATGAACGTTTTATTAAAAAACACACATTTGTATTCTGGTGTGTAGACAAATATTTAAGGACAGTGAACCAATGGAAATACAGTCGACTCACAACTTTGTGTATAGTCAGGACAAGCTCAGAACCACCCTTGTGTGATCATCCCTACTTTTTCCAAGATGGTACACTGAGTGGGCTTTGCCAGCCAGCTCCACAAAGTTGGAGAATTTTTAAGCTCACCGACTTGCTTACCGGGCTCTGGGAGGTCCTCTCGCAAGTTCTGGAGGTTCTTGTGAGATCTGGCAGGAGCCTCCCAGAGCCTGGCGAGCAAGGCAGAGAGCATTTAAGCTCTCCACCTCACATGCATTAGATTTGTGCATTTTCAGCTGGCTTCCTGCCAAGAGAGTAAAACACAAGTTTAATGTGCGCAAGTTGCGATGAATTAAGTACAGTGGTAGCTTGGTTTATGAACTTAATCCGTTCCGGAAGTCCGTTCTTAAACCAAAGCGTTCTTAAACCAAGGCGTGCTTTCCCATAGCAGCAGGGGACGCAATTTACACCCAACAGGAAGCGGAACATGTTTTTATTCCAAGGCAAAGTTCACAAACCAAAGCACCTACTTCCGGGTTTGCAGCGTTCTTAATCCAAGTTGTTCATAAACTAAGCTGTTTTTAAACCAAGGTACCACCGTAGGTCATAAAACACAGTGATATACAATGATACTAACAATAATGGCGGGGACCCAGGTGGCGCTGTGGGTTAAACCACAGAGCCTAGGGCTTGCCGATCAGAAGGTCAGTGGTTCGAATCCCCACGACGGGGTGAGCTCCCGTTGCTCGGTCCCTGCTCCTGCCAACCTAGCAGTTCGAAAGCACATCGAAGTGCAAGTAGATAAAAGTGCAAGTAGCGTTTTCGTGCGCTGCTCTGGTTCGCCAGAAGCGGCTTAGTCATGCTGGCCACATGACCCGGAAGCTGTACGCCGGCTCCCTCGGCCATTAAAGCAAGATGAACGCTGCAACCTCAGAGTCTGACACGACTGGACCTAATGGTCAGGGGTCCCTTTACCTTTACTAACAATAATGTAGCTAACTGCTAAATTAAAACTCATCTTAACCTGCTGTGAACAAATTGTAAGGTGTACCTCTTAGGAAGCGCATTCCAGAACCACAGTGCTATGGCCAAACGCCCCCTTTCTTTTGTTGTTACATAGCACACTTCTGGTGTGTTGGGCACTTGGAGAAGACCTTCAGCAGAAGATCTCAAAACACAGGCACCATGGTGTAGAAAAAGATGCTCCTTCACATATTTGGATTCTAAGTCTTTTAGGGTTTATACGATTACCTGTACCTTGAACTGGGCCTGAAATTGAACTATTCGACTTCACTTCATTTAAGAGAACAATATATACACAATAAGGTCAAGTAATTAAAATGTAGAATAAACTGTGCAATATAGGGATACTAAAATACCGAGTAACTAAAAAAACACTTCATTAAGGCATGTGCCAACCAATGTTTTTTATATACTGAAAGTTCCAATACTTTTTACAGATTTAAGAAATATTATGAAGCATGATTCAAATATTGTTTCTTTTAATTTACCTTGTCGCAATCACCATTCTTAATCTGTTTATCAGATTTACTCTGCTTTATAGGACTCTTCACTTCTAGAATCTAGAAAATAAGAGTAAATATTTAAGGGCATCATAGGGCTAGGACTGAGGATTACTAGAAATTCCACAACCAAATATCTCAATGGTTTAAGGATGTTCAGCAGCCACTTTATCTAACCTACATATTTTTCCTGCAAACCACCCTGAGATCTTAGGATGAAGGGCAATATATAAATTTAATAAATTAAATTACATAATTAAGGCCCGGCGCTCCTTCGAAGAAAGGAGCCCTCTTCAAGCAGATAGCGTACCGGGGGGGGGGGGCTATGCAGAGTTAGCTTGTACTGTCCAAATGAAACAATTGGAAACAAAAGCCCTACACCTAACTCAACATTTTCTGTTCTCACACAAAGGCCAGTTTGAAGCAGAATTCTATGAAGTGCATATGTACATATTTTAAAGCTCTTGACCACATGTACATCCCAGGGATTATCGCAGTTGGTGATACTTTTATGTTTTTATAGCTTGGTCAGAAATCATGGTAGCCGGACGCAGAACTTTAGGAGCAGTTTTATTATTAACAATTTGTATAATAATTGCATCGCAGCAAATTCCTGAAGATTGTTCGTATGACCACAGTGCTAGCATTTAACTCTTCACCAAATTAACAGTCGTCATTAGAGGAAAAAGCGGCTACATGCCTTCTCGTATATGTTTCAATAATATTACCAAGCATGTGCCATAGAATCGTAGAGTGGGAAGGGACCCCAAGGGCCATCTAGTCCAACCCCCTGCAATGCAGGAATCTCAGCTTAAGCACCCATGATGTATAAGACAGAAGTAATAGTTTCTCTATGTTTTTGTCACACAGAGTTTGGATTGGATATCCCGCTTTATCACTCCCCGAAGGAGTCTCCAAGCGGCTCACATTCTCCTTTCCCTTCCTCCCCCACAACAAACACTCTGTGAGGTGAGTGGGGCTGAGAGACTTCAGAGAAGTGGGACTAGCCCAAGGTCACCCAGCAACTGCATGTGGAGGAGCGGGGAAGCGAAACCGGTTCCCCAGATTACGAGTCTACCGCTCCTAACCACTACACCACACAGGACACTCTGTTTTACACTGACCAAATGGTTCCCAAGGCAGAAGGACACGAGAAAAGCTATTCATTGGGAAAGTGGAAGTGATCGTGGCTGCAGCAGTCATGCTCCAAAACAGTACCTGGTTATTGTTGGTTTTTAATAAAGGTGGGGGTTCGTGGCGGAGGGGTGAAGATGCTGAACTGCTGTCGCTGTCGCTTCCATCGCTCAGACTAACCCTGAGAAGGGAAAGGGAAAGGAATAATAAATTTATTAAAATGTGCAACATCAAGGAAATTCTCCATGGCTTATAACTGACACCATAACCCTAACAATTGGCTTTCGAAAAGCAAGTTTGCGAGAGAAGTTGAAAAGTAAGTGGTAGCAATGTTAACAGATTAGGAACAAAAAGCCCAAATAGGAGAAACCCAAGTAAGATCGATGCTTTCCAAGTTTCAATAACTTGATGATCCCAAAGGTGAGCCCAACTCTCTTATGCTTGTGAACACATTCTGAATAAAAAGTCTGCAGAATTGCAATATTCACCTGCAGTTTTCTTGAAATGATATCTTAATTATACATAGCTAAAACGGCTTCTGATAGTCAAGGTGACATATCAACGTGTGATGCAATGTGGCCATCAGTACCAAACAAGAAGAAGAAGAAGAAGAAGAAGAAGAAGAAGAAGAAGAAGAAGAAGAAGAAGAAGAAGAAGAGAGTGCATAAAATACATTTCTGGAAAAGAGGGTTCCCCACCTATTTTGGAATAGCACCCCAATAGCAAATCTAAAAAATAAGAGCCACTCAGAATTTTCCAACTTGCTTGAAATTCTAAATGTTGCATTGTATACAGGTTGTAATTGCAAGATCTTGAGATTTCAAGCCTGAATTTTCACAGCTCAGAAACGAACACCCTTTCACCCCAGGCAAGTCCTGCTTCCTGGTTCCTCTGTTACTTCTTCGCCCCAGGTATTCCTATTTAAATGTATTTTTGTCAAAATCTATATGGGTTTGTGCTAACCCACCAGGGCATCCATTTGATTTCTCGAATTCTCAACCAAGCTCAGCAGGCAGGAATTCTTGCTTTCAAGTTTACGTTGGAAGTTGTAATGCTATGGTCCAATAAACTACACACACACACACACACACACACACACACACACACACACACAAACTCACTCACACACACATGTGTGTGTGTTGAGAGTTGAGGCCTGACTAACAAGAAGACGACACACATGACGTACTCATTAAGAGAGTAGCATATCTCAAAACAGAAGACAGGTGATTCTTCAACTTTTCCTCCACTTAAAATTCTTTATTTTATTAAGCATAATTATACCTCACATATACAAAAAAGTAGCTTCAGCTCCTTTTACTCCACCCTGTAATACAGCTCAGCACTGATTATAGGGCACCTTCTTATCTCTCTCAAACGCCCTCATCTATTCATACAGGCAGAAGGGTTATAACTTTTCAATATGTATCTCAAAATGAAACCAACATACAGGGTTGGAGGAAGGTCATACGGCATGACTTATCTTCGCAGTTTATGGACACACACGGACACTAAAGAAGGCAGGCAGCGCTGTGCTCACACCAAATGGCATGGCAAGAGAATGCCATGTCCATTTCAACCCAGCTCCCATGTCTCTTCCACGTATTGTAATCGGAGGACACAAAAGTACAGCACCATTTCAGAAGCAAGATAATGAATAATCATTTTACTCAAGGCTAAGGAGAAATACCATGCCTATATGACTGACCATGTTGTGTGAAAAGGAGCTAGATGTTTTGAATGCTTGAGTGTCAGATGAATGCTGCTGGGAGCCTGACAGCATCCTGAAACACACCTGTAAAATTCAATATACATTCAGGAGCCTGACAGCATCCTGAAACACACCTGTAAAATTCAATATACTCTTCCCCATTAACAAGCCTTCACATATAACACGAGATAAGAAATTTTTGGAAAACCATTCATACATGTTTCATCCAGGGCTTTTTTCAGCCGTAACTCAGTTCCGGGTTTCTCTCAGGTGGGCGCCATTGCCATTATAAGAGAACAAGGGAGGCATTCAGGGTGAGTTCCGGCACCTCTTTTTCTAGAAAAATAGCACTGGTTTCATCTGTTGTGTAATGACACTTATTGCCAGGTCGGGTGCGGTTGTGGGACGGCAACAACGTCTCCCCTGGATCCGGCGGTCGTGCTGGAGGCAAGGGGATTCCCTGGGCTTGGGTTCACTCAGACCCAGGAAGTGGATTGCAACTTGCCTGCCTATTTGGCCAATAGCAGGAAGCCCCACCCCTTCGCTTAAAGAAAGTAGATTTCGGGGGGGGGGGGCGCTGAGTATTTTTTTTCCTGAAAAGGGGGTGGTAGGCCAAATACGTTTGGGAGCCTCTGTTCTATGCAATGCTACAGCATTTAATCACCCCCCCTGTCTTAAAAACCAACCTCCCTACAACTTCATATGTTTGAAAGGCAGTACTCAAAATATAAACACACACCCCATAATTCTTATGTTGTAAAAACAGTGTTCTGCTTCTCTTCTATGGGCAGGTTCTGCCTCCTGTACTGTTCCCCTTCATAACGCCCCCAATTTCTTTGATAATTCCTTTGCATTTTGTGCTTCCCCATGTGGACTTTCTTTCAGTCTATCTTCTCTCTGCATTGAAAAGCAGAGTTTCCTGCCTTTGACACAAGCCTGGCGCATTCATATAGCCTGGAATGTATTTACTTTATTGCAACCCTCACCTGCGGCCCCTGCTTCCTCCATGAGTATTTACAGGTCTCTCCATCTCAGAGTCATTGTCATTCTCGTCTGCTTCGTCAGATTCATCTTCATTATCATCAGAATGCAGATCTTTCATTATAGACCTCAAAGGACCTGGCGGACAAAAACAAAAGGGAACACAAATCAGCCGCAGGAGTTCACATTCAACTCTGCCTATTGTTCAGCTTTTCAACAAAACAAGTCCTAACACAGTTTGTAAGACGAGGGCAATGAAGACTTGGGACATTAAAGGAAAGGCATAATGCACAGGGGGGCTTATGCAGCAAGCGCTTAAACAAAAGCAAATTTATTCAAAGACCAGTTGACTTAAAACAGGATTATTTCTGCCAACAATGAGATTTATGTTTAAGTGTTTGCAGAATTAGTCTTGGAATGTTAAGTAAAGCAAGTTGGCTTTCTGAACAACAGAATAGAGATTAAAAACAAAAAAAAACAAAACCCAAAAGGTTATTATTTGGGCATCCTATACCTGACAAGATCTGAGACACTACTAGTAATAGTACATTTTGTTAGGTTAATCTGTGTATTGAAAGTCATAGTCTAATAAATCATTGTGATTGCAACTTGTTCTGGCCAAGGCATTCTTTGTCTGCCTGTTTTTGATCTACTTAGATTTAGCTGTCTTCTTTATTCGAAGGTCAATGTCAGGTCAAGCAAGCTCTTTGCTAGCCTTCATGTGTATAAAGTGTGTCTATGCCCCAGAAACAGAGGCCTATCTTTTGCATGGAACTGAACAGAAATTCTAAGCCTGCTTCATGAGCGAGAAAAGTTTTAGAGCTAGGTTCTCAAAACAATGAATTTATTATTACTATTATTATTATTACACAAAATAATATGGACTTTAGCATATCAGAAAAACAGTAGCTCTTTTTCATAATTATTTTTATTAGAATTTTCAATCATACAATTTCCAGAAATAAACATCCACCAATAAAATAATACATCGACCTCCCTTCTTCAAGTTTCCCATTTTTGCCGCATCTTCTATTCCAACCAACCAATTTCCCCTCCTTTTTGTATTGCCTCAAACATAATTAGAGTCATTCCTTGGAAGTCGAACGGAATCCATTCCAGAAGTCTGTTTGACTTCCAAAACGTTCGGAAAACAAAGCGTGGCCACTGATTGGCTGCAGGAAGCTCCTGCAGCCAATCAGAAGGCACGGAAGCCCCATCGGACTTCGGGTCCCAAGGAACGTTTGCAACTGGGTTTGCACTACTGGGTTTCGATCATTCAGGAGCCGATTTGTTCAGGAGCCAAGGCATTCAGCTTCCAAGGTACGACTGTATTTTCAACGACTAATACTGAACTTTGAAAATAGAACATTTGGTATTGGCAAGATTAAGTTTTAAAGGTTTCTAACCCAAAAGGATAGTATTTGTTGGGTTCTTTCATTCCTGATGTAAACTAAGCAAAAGACACTGGGAATGCTGTTCCCAGCTACAATATTGGTCTAATATTAATTCTAAACAAACAGACAAACAAAAACCCAACCTGTCCGCCCCCCCCCCCAGTTGTCTCAATGGACATCCATCATAGTGGTTTTGAAACATGATTTTTGCTTTTTAAAAATAAACATGATTTTTTTTTAAACAACCTAGTTTTTAAAGGTAATTTAATTTAACTAGCACCACCATATCAGTACAAAACTTATGGGGGCAATGCTGATGAAATTGTTTGTGACACTGTAATGTATCGCTGCACAGATGTACAGATCTTGATATACTCCCTTTTAAACAGGGACCTGCTAGCAAAGGAAGTAGTATGAATAGACTTCTTACAACCATTACAAACAAAAATATACATTTGAGGAAACTTACGAATACACAAAATGAGCTAAATGTTTCTTGGAAAGGGATCGAATATCACTTTTAATATTTCCTGCATTTAAAGCAGCTTGTTAATAAAATACACATTGTGCCATTTATAATAAAAACAGCTCAACGGGAACTCTCTCAGCTATTTATATGTACACTGCTTAGGGCAGGGGTCTCCTGGCAGATATAAATTCTGACTTTCTTAGAACTGAATAGAGATTAACTCCAAAGCCAAAGTCAATAAAGTCTAAAAAATCTCTTTGTTGCAGTCTTTTAAAATTAAATTTTGGTGGCTGAAAGAAGTCTTATTGGTTTATGCTTTACTGGTGTAATCTTAAGGTTGCAAAAGGAAGAGAGCAACAACTTTTCTGGGTGTTATTCATAGAAGAGCTTCTGTTTCCCCCCAAGAAAACTACCGGTATTGGCTGTGTGCAAATGACATGAGAAACCATGGTTTATTGTGACCGAATGAGCCTAGGCAACCCTCAGACTTGTTTGCTTCCCCCTCTCCATCTCCCATTAGGCAGAAGCGGTCGTTTTTGTTTTTGATCAAGTGCACCATTCAAACTTGAAAAACAGCAGTTAATCTGAACAACCAAGGTTGTTTCATCAAACCTTGGTTAACATAGTTAAGATTAACTACAGTTTAGGGTTTGGAAATACTGCTAAACTATGGTTAGTAGCAATCAGAGTTTCTTATTTTCTTTGAGTGTGCCAGAGGAAGAGGCAGGAGAGAAAAACGTTACCTTGGTTTGTTCCCCATAAATCAAGGATGGGAACAGTGGTCCTCTAAATGTTTTTGGATTACAACTCCATCAGCTCCAACCATCATGGCCAATAATCAGTATGATGGGAAATGTACTCCAGTAACACTGAGAAGACCATAGGTGTCTCGACTATGTGATAAACCATTGCTTATGAGGATGTCTTAAAGTAGTCACTGTTTCACTACTTTGCTTTGGAACATAGGGCATTCCTCCTGTTATTCCATTCTATTCTGTTATTTAGTTCACACATGCCATTAGGCTGCAATTTTAAGTCATTAAACCTGGATCAATTTATGTGAGCAATGCAACATGTGGGCCAAAAGATCACATTTTTTTCTGATGCAGTAATTTCAAGGATCTTCCAAAAAATAGCCTAGATTATGGGAAATCAGTTTAGCGAAGCCCCAAGCTCATGTGATAGGGAGACACTTGCAAATGGGAGTGCAATATGCAAAATGCATCTTAATTATGATATTTCATTTTAGGATTTCAATAAGCATCTTGTTTAGGCAGTCAAGTATTTCGAATTCATTGTTACAAGCACGCCCATGGAATGAATGGGTTAGACAGCCAACTAAATGAATGTTTAGGAAACTCAACTGCCTAACTTCTGGAGAAAAGGAGATGGCTGAATGGAAACAAACTCCTTCACAGTTTAAAAAAAGGCAGTTTTTTAACTGAACAATGAAAACTAACAATAAACATGAAGAGAAAAATCTCACTGACTTGCGAGTCAGTGTTGTGTGGCGGCTAGCATGTCAACCAAGCAACTGGGGAGGCCAAAATTCAAATTGCTGCTTAGCCATGAAGGACATGGAGTTATCCAGTCTATATCTCTCTGACTAACCTACCTCTAGGGCTGGGCAATATCTGGATTTCAACACTGCGATATATCAGCAGCTAAATGCCACGATATGCTGATATATCACAACGTCAGGAATGTATATGGGCTGCATCTTCCTCCCCATCTTAAGGGAGGAAGAAGCAGCTGAGATACATTGCCCAGCCCTACTGAGCAAGCCCCCCAACCGCTCCGACTGGGGTGGGGACTTCCTTAAACCGCTCGGCTGGGGGGCAGGAAGCCTCTCACCTCCCAGCTGAGCAAGCCCTAATACCATTCTGGCTCATGCGAGCCGGAGGGTAGGGGGCTTCCTCAACGGCACAGGCAGGCAGAGTCTGAGAATTTGCTCTTCCGGAACCTTCTCAGGCTCTGCCTGCCTGCGCCTTTGCCGTCTGCAGGCAATTTGAGCTGGCGCAATGTACCGTACTGCCAACTTAAATGGTCTGAAACAGCTATCGCGATCTGAACACCATCTCTACATACTTCACGGGGTTGTTGCAAGGAAAAAGTAGGGGTGCAGAGAGAACGATATGCACTGCCCTGAGCTCACCTGAGAGGGTGAACGTATAGGGTGGTACCCAACAAAGCAGAGCAGCTCGTGAAAGGATTTCCACTTGTGCAGTGGACCGGTCCCCTTCCTGCGCACCCTCCAATCTGATCCAGAAGGCTGAAGGGAACCCGCGTTACAGATTTAGGGGTCATGTTGGGGAGAGGAAGTTCTGTTGCGCAGCCCAAAGTCACCCTGCTAGCCAAAGCGCTCCACCGGATACCACTCACAATAAAAGGTAAAGGAATGCAGCCTTGAAATGCCATATGCTCCACCGCCTGGCTTTCATGCCATGGTCAAGTGCGCTCTCTTTATCGGTACCTTGTTGTCGACTGTTCTGAGACGGCGTGAAACTCGAGCTGGAGCTGGAGCTTGAACTGGCAGGACTGGGTTGCTCAGACTTCAGGGAAGAATTGCGGGAGGGGAGGAGAAAGCACACAAGCAAAACATGAACACAAAAGATTGGTACATTCATTTGTGCCGCCCCCCCAAAAAACCCTTAAATAATTAACAATTTACTTTGCAGAAAGAGTCTCAAATGAGATCTGCAGCCGTGTGGCCTCCCCTGCGGGCAAAGCTTTTCTTCCTATGCCAATGTGTTGAGAAATGCAAAGTGTTAAACGGCTTCGGAAACAATGGGCACACTGTTCAAGACGGAAGAGCTACGCGCAGATTAGAAACTCACAGAGTAAATGGCCACAGAGCTCGTAAGAATAAGAAATGCATGTATTTCTCAGGCAGCAGGGCGGGCTTCGAAACTGTAGGTGTGTCAAAAGGGAAACGGTAGCAATGGCGAAAACAAGCACAGCACACGTTTTTATGGCAATGTGAATAATAAACATTTAATCCCCACAGCTTCCAATCAGCTCTGTAATAAACTTAGATTTATTCAAAACGAAGATGACCTAACAGCATTAGGAGACTTGTTCAGACTTCTGCCAGCTGTTCAGGCTCTTTTGGAGGGAGCAGCTAGAGGACGGGAAGAGAAAAGGGAGCCAGGAAGGCCTCAGAGGCTACCCTGGACAGTTGCTGCCAGGAAGATGACAAGGACCAGACCAGACAAAGTGTCTGACCTGTTTAAAGGTAGAGCCTCTACCTTATTTTTGGGTGCAAACGATCACAGTTATTCTATAATGTGGGCATATAATTATTCCAAACTACAGTGGTACCTTGGTTCTCGAACTTAATCCATTCTGGGAGTCTGCTTGACTTCCAAAACCAAAGTGCAGCTTCTGATTGGCTGCAGCAAGCTCCAGCAGCCAATAGGAAGCCGAAGAAGCCCTGTCGGACATTCGGCTTCCAAAAAACATTCGCAAACCGGAACA
The DNA here is from genome assembly GCA_034642065.1 of Darevskia nairensis. NCBI lineage: Eukaryota > Metazoa > Chordata > Lepidosauria > Squamata > Lacertidae > Darevskia > Darevskia nairensis. Next base: position 2,070,587 of record JAWWNI010000439.1, read on the forward strand.
CTTCTGGGTTTGCGACATTCGGAAGCCAATTTGAAGGTATTTGAGTACCAAGGTACCACTGTATTCCATAATCTATTCAGATTCAATATCTTTCAGTTGCCTAAAGACCTGTTTTCACATAAACAACATAATTTCCCTCCCTCCCTCTACATAGAAGGGGCATCTTGCTTGTTATTGACCCCGGTGAAGTTATTTGGGTGAAGAATATTAAGAGTCCATTCAAAAAGACGGATCGACAAAGCACATCCACCTCTGCCAGCAAGAGGGTACAGACAGCCAAAAATGGAGATGACAAGACCTGGGGCTCCCTTTTCTACAGCAACATTTAATAGACCCTGCCCCGTTTTCAATGCATCTTCAGCTCTTGAATGACTGAGGAAGGCAGACAAAATACATACACAGTAGGGATGGGCAATATATCGATCTATCATCCAAAAGTCCATTTCGTGATATCAGTTTTGTAATTTTTGACTTGGCAATATATCGCAAATCATGGTGTGTGTGTGTGTGTGTGTGTGTGCGCGCGCGCGCGCGCTATGCAAAAATCACAATGTTGGAAAAATCATGAAGCCAGCCAATGCTCCCCAGAGTGGTTGGGGAGACCCAGCCAGATGGGCGGAGTACAAATAATAAATTATTATTATTATGTAGCTCCATCCTTATTTCAGCCATTGTGATGTATCAGTATATTGTGATGTTTAGCTGGTGATATATTGTGATGTTGAAAACCAGATATCGTCTGGCCCTACTGATCACCTCTACATAGCTCCATCCGATATCATGGTATAACGGTATATCACAATGTTTAGCGAGGGAGATATTGTGATGTTGGAAACCAGATATCGCACAGTCATAACACACAGCTCACAACCCTCATCATCAAGGAGTGAGTCCAGATTTGCTATGCAGATGGTAGCTGTGCATTCTGGGGAATTGAGCAATGGCTCAGCCAACATCCATATCCCTAAAATTTAGGTAAGTTGCCAGACTTAAAAAAAGAGAGTAGAAGCTCTATATGAATGTTTATGGACAAGTGAATGGATCATAGAATCGTAGAGTTGGAAGGGTCATCTAGTTCAACCCCCTGCAATGCAGGAATCTTTTGCTCAATGTGGGGCTTGAACCCACGACCCTGAGATTAAGAGTCTCATGCTCTACTAACTGAGCCACACTGGCTAAAGAAGTAGACTTTTTGAAAGAAAGCATAAAATTGCCATGCGGTGATTTCTTGGCAACCGTAATAGTGCGCTTATACAAAGCGATCAACCCATTCCCAGACTTCCACCCGCCCTTGATGTCAGAGAAGTGACTGGGATCGCCACACCACTGTCCAGATGATCCCTGATCTCCGATGCAGCTCCAAGGTTGGGGGAACAAATCGACTGCTCACCAGAGGCCAGCGGTCCATTTGCTTGCTACACAGTGAGCGCAGCAAGCAAATTTGCGTTTTTTGCATGGGAATAGTCAATGCAATGAAGATGCTTTCAAATGAGTCTCACGAATCTAAAACATGTTGAGAACACAAGAATGTAAGAGCCTGCTAGATCAGGCCAGTGGTTCAGCTGGTCCAGAATTTCGTTCTCACAGTGGCCAACCAGATGCTGGTGGAAAACCTGCAAGCAGGATGCTGAGCACAAGAGCCCTCCTACAGTTTCCGGCAACTGGTTTCAGCAGCATATGGCCTCCAGCTGCGGAGGCAGAGAGCCTCTGTCACTCATGCCTAGCAGCTACTGACAGTCTTATCCACTGATAGCAATGTTATCTCTGGCTCTATTCTAAGGCTGCAATTTTGCACACAGTGAAAGCTAGAAAGGACCCAAGCAATGTATTTGGGAGATATATTTGTCGCCAGTTAGTGGTTCAGCAAGTTCTGGTCATTTCTGGCCTGCTAAGAACTGCCCTGCAATGACCACGTTGCTCTCCGCTGGAATGAAAGCCTGCCCCATCGCTGCAGCAGCAGTAAGCTATGCAGAACGCTTCAGCTTTTGTCCTAGCTCACGAAGACAGGTTTGGGATATCCATAGCTTAAAAACCCCTGCCCAATTAATTAGATACTAAAATCCTTGACAAAACACAGCACCAATAATATCTGGCCTCTGTAAAATTCGGCGCTAATTTGCACATTCATGCATTCAGCTTGCATAAGCCCAACAGTTGCTCTTCTGCCGTAAATCAATCTATTGTTGCCCTCCGTAACAAGGAGGCAGATTTACAGCCTTTTAAAGCCTTGCCTCACAATCAAAAAGATTGTGAATAAGTTAATGGAACATCTCTCTTTTTCTGAGGGTGCTGGGGGGCGGGGAGGGAGTTAACATCTGTTCCTCTCAGATGAATGACATCTGTAGTTCTCACAGCTGGGAATCGGAGGAGCACAAAAATTATACACTCTGCACACTGTGGGATTCATGCCCTTTTCGGTCGGGGTGTAGCTCTTCCCCCGTCCCAGAGTACTCCTTGCACCAACGTATAGGAATAGGGTCTACTCTCCAGCCTTCTCCAACCTGGAGCCCTCTAGATGTTTTGGAGCAATCAGCTGGCTGGCACAAGTTGTAATCTAAAACATCTGGAAAGCCCCAGGTTGAGGAAAGCTGGCCGACACAGAGAGACTCCTACGTATGTAAGCCCAGCCTGACTCCAAAAACACTGGGAAAAGATTGCATGGGCCGTTTCCATGCAGACTGGATTCACTCTGCATTGGACTGCTGTTCCAGAGCCAGCATTTAGGGAGGGGGGTGATATTCTCCTCCCCCCCCCCGTGCCCAAACTCTGCTTGAAGGCTTTGGTGAATAGAGCGCAAGCATTTCAAAACCAAGAACTAAATGGGACTGGCTGCGCTTGCTGTAGCCTATTATTGATCCATTATCTCCTCTCTTGTGTTTTGCAACAACCCCCCACTGTGGAGGAAGGGAAGGAGGAGAGTTCAGAGGAGGAGGTGGGCGGGCACTTGCAGACAGACGGGAAAACGTGAAATAATCAAAATGCCCAGCGAGATGTACAACATGGGGCAGATATGTGTACAGAAACATAACCACAAAGAGGGACTGTGTCAACAGTGGAGTGGTCAACAGTCCAGACCCTCCCCTGCCCTTAAGTAGATTTTCCTCATCTTCCTTTCTCTCTCTGATTCTCCACTTCTCTCTTAAGCTTCCTGCTTTATGTTTCTTGTTTCCTTTGGCTTCATGCCTTCCTTTTTCTTCAGTCTTACCCAGTTGAGTCGGAAATTGTGAACAATGCAGAAATAAAACATTGGCTCTAAACGGATGTTTCTAGCACCAGTTATTACCAATAGGTAGCATGAACCATAGGCAGAAAGCTTAAACGATGAGGACAGGATATGCAAGGCCCTTTAGAGTGAATAATTCCACTAAATAACTACTCTACCTTGCAACCCTTTTCATAGGCAGGTCTTCCCATCTTTTAACTGTTACATAGCAGGCAGGATTTCATGAGTGCATCTTGCCCTGGAATGGAAACAAAGCAAACTACTGTCCCTCTCCTATGCATGGAGTTACCCAACACTTCTGCAACTTTGAAATGGTTAAACGAATGACAGCCAGCTTCACCAGACATCTGGGAAGCTTGGTGGTATGCAGCCTACTACTTAATGAATCAGTGGCCATCGCTGATTTTGAATTCAAAGGTCCTTGAACCGTGTTTGTCAAATTAAGCTATTTGATGTATGGGAATGTGCCATGGACTTTCAAATGATACACTGTAGGACTCTTTAAATGGAACTAGACAAACACTAGCTGCTTATGCATGCAATCCCTAATGAATATTTGTCTTTCAAAATCCAGGCAGATCAAAAAGGTATTAATAAATCAGGCAAGGCTACCAAGTGCAGAAAATGTTTTCTTTGGCTGAAATTCTGGTGTTTTTCTTGCAGCAGTTTTCTGCTGCTGAGGTTCACTGCCAAAGCAAATTTTGCAAAGGAAGTTGTCTAAAATACATTTTTACACACACACACACACACACACACACACACACACACAAACCACGTGTTTGCGTATCTACTCTAGTAGGCTTCCTACACTAACATATCACCTACCCTTTCACATGGTGATTAAATATGATCTTGATCTCCCAAGTTTATCAGGGGACACACCATACAACGAGTGTTCTCTTCAGAAAAATCATGAAATAAGTTCGGCTACGATAATTAACACAAGTGCACTGTCAACCATTCACAGAAAGTTTATACAATGTAAAAAGCTGCAAACTAAAATATACACAAACAATCCTCTTTTTGATCATGTTGATAAAGGACAATTGGGGTTTTGCGTTAGATAAGTTAATAGTGTGTGAGTGCCCTAATGCTAGCCCATTATTGCAAGTACTCTTAAATTAGGTTGCAATAAAACAATAGTTTTTACTATTTTGTTTTTCTAAATGCCACTTCATGCCATTAAAAGCAAACAACATTTTACAGGATTACCGGTAATCTCATCCTGGATATAGTCTGTTTGCACGGTTGCCTTCGGGCAAGAGATACAGAACAATTAAATCAAGAACAAATAGATTAAAAAACAGTTTTAAAAACAGTGCATGCACACGAAAGCTCATACCAAGAGCAAACTTAGTTGGTCTCTAAGGTGCTATTGGAAGGAATTTGTTTATTGTTTATTTTAAATGCTGTAACCAAATAATACGATCTTGGGGCGTCGTGATGGATGGTATGTATGTGTATGTGTGGTTGTAAATGTATAAATGTGTACATGTGGCTGTAAATGTGGGATGGCATTCAATTTCGTTGTACTATGTACAATGACAATAAAGTATCTATCTATCTAAAATAATTTCATTCCAAAACTGGGTTAAAAATCTCAGCTATTCTAGTAGCTATCCATTATCCTCAGCTATGTGAAGAATTTTCTTCTACAGCATTAGGGTATCAGTTGTCAACACTTCAGCTAAAATGTTTGCACCCATATAATGGAGTGTGTTGTCACCTTGTTAAAACTTCCTCTCCAGATTTATCTCTTAATTACCAATATATATTTAATGGTATTTTAAAACAGTCTCTGATCAGAAATATTTATTTCATATACCAGCCTTCTCCCATGCTCTAGAAGACCGACACAATTTTATCTTTCAAAATGACACTTCCCACTTCCTCCCAACTGAAGTATGTTAGAAGCTCAGATATATAAGTTAAGCACCAAATGGCTCATTAAACCAGGATTACAGTCACCAAAACGGAATGCCTAGTTGCTGTTTGGGGGCCAGATGGCTCAAAAATTGTAATTTTTTATACGATTTTTTGGTTCCTGAAATTTATTCTGATTGTGCAGATATCACAGATAGAATTCTACAGGATGTGTTGCGGGTGTGTGAAAACCGTCTGGATCCAAGGATCGCCAGGCATGCACCTCCAGATGGGGAAGACGTCAGGCGCCATCCTGGCACCTGGGCATCTTCACTTGGTTGCAAGTGGCTGATAGCCTGGTGCAAAATGCGCCTGGCAAATTTCGAACGCTGAAGCTGAGTTTACTTGCCTACTAAGGTCTAGTAGCAGGCTAGAGGATGGATGGCGGTTAACAGATTGAGGTTGAATCCTGACAAGACAGAAGTACTGTTTTTGGGGGACAGGGGGCGGGTGGGTGTGGGGGACTCCCTGGTCCTGAATGGGGTAACTGTGCCCCTGAAGGACCAGGTGCGCAGCCTGGGAGTCATTTTGGACTCACAGCTGTCCATGGAAGCGCAGATTAATTCTGTGTCCAGGGCAGCTGTCTACCAACTCCATCTGGTATGCAGGCTTAGACCCTACCTGCCCGCAGACTGTCTCGTCAGAGTGGTGCATGCTCTAGTTATCTCCCGTTTGGACTACTGCAATGCGCTCTACGTGGGGCTACCTTTGAAGGTGACCCGGAAACTGCAATTAATCCAGAATGCGGCAGCTAGACTGGTGACTGGGAGTGGCCGCCGGGACCACATTTTGCAACAAGCCAAACACTGCAACTTTTAGCATGTTGTCTGGGAATTGCAGCTGGTATATAGCAGCTTTCAGCTAGAGCCATTTCACATCAGCATATTGCACAGATGTTGAAAACTGTGCATAAAATCTCATTTCTAGGTTACCTAAAGAATCACCGCCTCCCTTAGATCATTGTGGAGAAGTCCTCAGTTATCACATATTTGTTCAGTTACAGTGCAAACTACCGGTAGGTTTTTTAACACTGAAATGTTTCTCTTTCACCGAGTGCTTTTAGATAATTCATTTGATACTCCCAATCACTCAAATCTTCTGGACCTATAGAGCAAAAATCAGATTTACCCAGGAGAAGTTGGGAGAGTCAGCAAATCTGTTATACTGGTACAGCTCTTTCCACGTGATTTCATATGCACCTTTCCTTTTTTATAATAATTTTTATTAAATTTTCAATTTTACAATTCCAAATAAACATTTTACAAACTTTAAAATATCCAATGACTTCCCTTTCTTTTCTCTTTCCACGGTTCATTTTACATATCATATCTCCCTGCATATTTTACTATAACCATTCAAATCAGTTTTCCACTTTTACGTCCATCAAAAATTATTTACTCTGTTGAATTTATCTTAACGCTGCCAGCATTTTCAGCTGTACACAGCCATTTTCCATATACTCAATAAATGTTTTCCAATCTTCTTTCAACGTATGTTCTTCTTGCTCTCTTATTCTATATCTTAAATCTGCAAGTTGTGCATATTCAGTCAACTTAAGTTGCCAGTCCTATTTGGTTGGCACCTCACTCACTTTCCATTTTTGGGCTAACGAAACACTGGCCACGGTTCTTCCATACATAAACAACCTTTTCTGACACCTGGGAATTTCAGTCTGGGTTATCCCCAACAAAAAGGACACAGGTTATTTTTTTGGAAAATAGTTTTGAACATTTTTTTCATTTCATTATAGATAATTTCCCAAAACACTTTTATCTTTTTACACGTCCATCACATGTGGAAGAATGTTCCTTCCACTTCTTTACATTTCCAGCACTTATCTGATTCTGTTTTATAAATCTCAGCCAACCTAAAGGTAAAGGGACCCCTGACCATTAGGTCCAGTCGCGGACGACTCTGGGGTTGAGGCGCTCATCTCGCTTTACTGGCCGAGGGAGCCAGCGTACAGCTTCCGGGTCATGTGGCCAGCAGTGCACGGAAACGCTGTTTACCTTCCCGCCAGAGCAGTACCTATTTATCTACTTGCACTTCGTGCTTTCGAACTGCTAGGTTGGCAGGAGCTGGGACAGAGCAACGGGAGCGCACCTTGTCGCGGGGATTCGAACCGCCGACCTTCTGATCAGCAAGCCCTAGGCTCTGTGGTTTAACCCACAGCGCCACCCGCGTCCCAACCTACTCGGAGTTAAATACCATCTATGAATCATTTTCAAATAATTCACTTTCAATGAATAGCATGCTGTAAATTTCAGGTCACTTTTTCTGGTACAGCTCTTTTCACATGATTTCATATGCACCTTTCTAACTCACAATCAAGAAACCATGTTCACTGTTCTGAAAGATTCAGATTTGTTTTCACCAGGATGCGGAGAGCATCTCTGACCAAGGGAACCAAGTTCCTTAAGATCCCAAGATTCAGCATAATGTTTTATCATTGTCCATTGTCTACCCTGCTAGTACAATGCAGGCTTTTCTTAATTCAGGTGGAGAGGGAAAGGAGGGGGGCAAATGAGCTTTAATTGCTGGTAGCCGATTAGGAGGAATTTTTTCATAACCAAGTTTCAACATATATGCCCTATTTACTCAGAATGCATGTTGAGCTCAAGTCCTTTGTATTCTGCTTAAAAAACAAAACAAAAAACTGAAGCAATAGCTCATTTTCAACCGTACAGTTATATATGTGCTACATATGAACCAAAACTCCTTTTAGGCATTGCTGTATAAGCTTCTGAACAGGAAGTGTTTGGAAATAAATTAATCTAATCAATTTCATGGGGAGCTCAGCGGCAACCCTTTGAAGCAAAAGGCACATATTTTAAAATGAAGGAAAAACAGCATACTCGATGGCTCTACATAAAGAATTAAAAAGTCACAGAAACCGTTATCAATCTATTGCATACATTGTAACTGAAGCTGAAATTGCTCACTAAGGAATGGAACAATAATGTTCCAGCAAACAGATTTTCACTTGAAGCAAAGACAGTGCAAATGGCATTGTGTGGCTCTTTCAGAGTCTACAATAACTTTCATTTGGGTATACATATAATAGAATATCTTATTGTTAACAGTATGTTGGATAGTGAATTTGCAGAAAACTAGTAGCCTTGAAATCATGAAGCCAGTCTCTGCGCAAGGATAGTTCTATCTTGACAAACTTCTTCATAAAACAAATCACTGCGATAGGAGCACCGATTATTCTATCCATATTGTTTTATTCCCAGGTATTGATATAATAGACACTAAAAGCAAGATATCAAAGCTTGTAAGCTCATGATAAGTTACTTCTTTCAAATGGAATCTCCAAGTCTCTTTTCTTGCAAAGGACAGAAGATTGAATGCTGGATAGTTGAGCTAAAGTGTAGAAAAGCTATTATACCAAGACTTTTTGTGCTGACATAGGCAAAGCAGTTTTGCAGTTTAGCATTCCTACTTTATCTTCTCCGTTTCAAATCTAGTGATTTCTTTCTAGTTAAAATGCATTTTTAAAATGAATGTTTTTAATTCTATTTTGAACAAAATGGGATTTTGTCTTACTAAGAAATTAACACAACAGTCCTTCCCAAGAGTTAAGTTTCACTGAACACAATGAGGCTCAAGGCCACCCCTGCCCCATGAATATTTTCATCTACAATCCCTCTTAATTGAATTCTTAAGTTTCAATGCCCAAGAAAAGAGACTGATGTTTGGGAAAATATATTAATTGTAAATACTTCTACATTAGGACTACAAACTGGAACAAATGAAAGACTATAGGATCAAATGGGCCCCAGACAAAGGAAACAGCATACCTATGTTAATATAAGAAAACTGATGGGAGAAAGCACATAAATTCCAATTGAAAAAGACAAGTAGAAATAATTACCGTAAAGCAAAGCTCAGATGGTACATGATATCAGCATTGCAAAATAACAATTATCCTGCGAGGGCCAAGGTGTATTGGCTATTGGAATTTTTCTTGCTGGGGCTATTTTAATTTAAACTTGGATATTAGCAATTGGTTTATGTGTTTTATTTTCATTGTATAACTTTTTGATTTTACATGTATGTAATTCTGCTCTGGGACTTTGAGAAGGACTAATTGCATGGGAAGGAGAGAACCGTGTGTGCCATATTTAAAAAATGTGTCAGTGTGCCCTGGAAAAAAAAGGTTTGTTTTGGGAAAGTTCATATACTGCTCTTCCTTTTCACTTTAACTCTTCCTTTTCACAAAACTTTTATAGCAGGGGGCCAGTCCACCATCCCTCAGACCTTGTGGGCAGCCAGACTATATGGGGGGGGGGGGATGAACGAATTCCTATGCCCCACAAATAACCCAGAGATGCATTTTAAATAAAAGCACACATTCTACTCATGTAAAAACACCAGGCAGGCCCCACAAATAACCCAGAGATGCATTTTAAATAAAAGCACACATTCTACTCACAGGGGCGTAGCCAGGATCAAAACTAGGGGGGGGCAAGCCATGGTCGTTCATGTGACATTTCAGCATGGAAAAGGCGAATGAAACCAAAATTTTAAGAAAATTATATATAATTATAGCAGCGCTTTATTACAGTAGTTATTACAATTATTTGCTTGAATTTTTTTTTTGAATTTTTATTCTAGTTACATGTCTTATGCTAATATCATTTTTATTGGGTTTGAAGAAAACTTGTTCAAAACTTTCGTTTCAATCCCCAAGGAGTCGGTGCAGGTGTTTCCAAAGGCGAAGGAAACGGACCCCCTCAAAAAAAATAAATAGGGGTGCAGCCTCACCCCCCCAAAATAGGGGCGCAGCCAGTCTGGAAGCGCAAAGGAGAAGCGCCTACTTTGGCGAAATAGAGCATCCAGAGCTCGTAGAAGCGCTCCTTGGAAGCCATGGCTTCTGCACTTTGCCTGTGCTCTCCCTGTGGAGCCAAACCCCACCGCCTACGGTGAGATCAAAGGCAAGTGAGAGGAGCAGACACTAGCTCCCCAGGTCCCCTCATCTTCTGTCTCTGGGCAGTGTAGCAGGGAGTTGAAAGCAAGCAGCAATTGTACATTGAGCTTAGCATCAGTGATCCGTACTCTGATAACTTCCAAGTTCATAGGGGCCAACTCCTAGGGACTGAGGTCACTTAGGCTCCCCCCCCCAAAGTTCATAGGCATTGCCATTGAAATTGTGTGTGTGTGCCGTGTCTTGTGATTGATTATGCTGTACCAGGTTAGACTACTGTGATACACTCTCTGTGGGGTTGCCCTCTGAAATATGGCTTGGAAATTGCTGCTAGTTCAGAATGCTGGATCACCAACTGGGATAGGCTTATTAGGATAATGTAACAGTGATGCTATGCCAGTTGCATTGGCTCCCAATTTCTGAGCCCAAGTGCTTGCTTTGACTTTTAAAGCCTTTTCTAGCTTAGGACTCAGAATACTTTATGTGTCGGCCCAAACATTCAGAACTTCAACAGAACGTCTTCTGGGGGTGGCCCCACAAACTGAGACAAGGCAGCTGCTCCACAAAGAAAGGGCCTTCTCAGTGGTGGTGCCTCAGTTGTGAAGTGTGTGTTATCTGTAGAGGGGTCCACTTGGTACCTATTTTGTCATCCTTCCATTTTGTCATAAATTCGCTGGGTTTTATTACTGTTCTGCTGTATATTGCCTGCATTTTAATCCATGCGCATGGACACACAAATGATCCTGGGGGTTTCCAATGAAGGTTAGTATAGAAATTCCTGTAACAAAATCAAAATAAAATAACCTGCCATCTTCCTGCTCACCCCTTTCCCTTTGGGCAGCAGGTTGGGGAGCAGAGGGAGAGGGGAATCTTACACCGCCTTGGCTGGCTTGCGGGTTCTCCCTGAGCAGTGCCGTCCAGAGGGAGCACTGGGCTGCCCCACAGAGCCACCACGCAGGGAGAGCGTAAGTGAGGGAGCCAGAGGCGGAGGCACCAGACTGGAGGCAGGCAGGCATCTCTCTCCCGATCCCTGGGAAGCCTTTTCCCCGGGCAAGCCTGGGCGGGCGCAAGGGCGACTTATGCGCGGCGGCGCCTTTCACTCCAAGCGGTGCGCAAAGCTCCCCCGGGCGCCGCGCTCCGCTCGGCACAGAGGCGTAGGAAGATCAGGTGGTACCCGGTGCGGAAAATTTCTTGTCATCCCCCCCCCCAACATTGTGTGTTGTTGTTTTTTGCCTGCAAAAAAGGTTTTACATTATTTCATATTTTCTTACAAACAAATGTGGATTCTGGGCCTCTGATAACAAGTAGGTGACTATGGACAGATACTTAAATCTACAGGATGGACTGTTTTGGCTTGTGTTATTTTATTTATATTTACAGTGGTACCTCGGGTTACATACGCTTCAGGTTACATACTCCGCTAACCCAGAAATAACGCTTCCGGTTAAGAACTTTGCTTCAGGATAAGAACAGAAATTGTGCTCTGGCGGCACAGCGGCAGGGGGAGGCCCCATTAGCTAAAGTGGTACCTCAGGTTAAGAACGTTTTCAGGTTAAGAACGGACCTCCGGAATGGATTAAATACGTAACCAGAGGTACCACTGTATTGTTTATTTATTTGATAAAATTATTTTTTAAAACCTGCAAAGTGGTTTACCAAAATAAAAAACAAAACAAAAAAACACCACAGCAGCTATTTATTTATTCAGCTCCATTGAATTGATATTTCAGCCAGGCATGTCCAAAATCCATTTCGGGGGCCTAATTCGGCCCACCAATTGGTTTAATCCAGCCCCTGTGGCAGTTATTTCCTGGGGTAAAATCCTTAAAAAAACCTCAACAACTTCAACCCTAAAAAAAAAGGTTAACAACTTTGGTCAGCCCTCACGGCCCTTCGCTTCATCAAATCTGGCCCTCTTTGAAAAGTTTGGACACCACTGGCTTACACCATACTAAATTTGTTAGCCTTTTAAGGTAACTCTTATTTAAAGCAGGCCCCCACCCACCCAAAAAAATATTTTTGGTCTCACAAGCAGCAGCACATTCCACCTCAAAACAAATATCAAACAGTAAAAAAAATATAACTCCTGTTAGGATAATTAAACCAATCACTCACAAAAGTAAAGTCACTCACAAAAAGATCGCTGTGGAGAAAGCTCCTTCTTCCCTTCCAGATTCCAGAGATCATACAATAAAGGGACGAGGGGGAGGGGCAGGAGGCAGTTTTAGCAACTGGGATTAGGCGTTAATAGTTCTTATCAAGCAGCCTCAAGGTGGAACTTGAAAGGGGAGATCGGGAGGAGGCAAGGAGGGAAGGAGGGAGGGGGTGAAGAGGGGCAAGCTGTGCGGGAGGGGACGCTTCCCCCCCCGTCAGCCTCCAGCCTCACGGTAAAAAGCTTCACCTCGGCTTGCTCGCTCGTCAAGCTCTCTCGCTTCTAGGGGGGGCACTTGCCCCCCTCTGCCCCCCCTGGCTACGCCCATGTCTACTCATGTAAAAACACGCGGATTCCTGGACCGTCCGCGGGCCGGATTGAGAAGGTGATTGGGCGTGATCCGGTCCCCGGCTCTTAATTTGCCTACCCATGACTTATACTGATGATTTAATCCAGCAAAAATAGCAGTGAAATTCAGCTGCCTGTGTGATGACTGCAGCTAGCATGATACATGCAAAGCATTGTCTACTGACAGCTACTCTTACTGAAAAAAATGGAAAGATAAAATGTGGGAACCTGGACTAAGGGGTCAAGGAAATTATACTTATTACTCAAGGGATAGTTTCATTGGCAAAAGAGAATGTAAGGATGTTTGTGGCTGGGGCTTACATTGGGGGGGGGGAAGATTTCTCCACTGTATAGCATGACTTCATAACCTACACAAACGAAAAGGTCTCTCAACACCTTTATAAAACCATTTACAAAGATATGAAAGACTCTGAAAAATATGGATAGTCTTGGTTATCAGTCTTGAAGAGTAACTGCCTATTGGCACACTGCAGAAATGAACTGTGTAGAAGTGATATTGGGCAATCTCAGGATGGAGAATAAAAACCGATTCGAGAATGCAATTTTCAATCTAAAGAATACGCCATTTCAGGCTGAATATAGAAGTGCAACTACTCTCTAAGCTTGCAGACCATAGAAGTGGCCCAATCCATGGCCAATTTAAGTACTACTCTTCTGTTTTGGTTTTTTAAAAAATATATATTATCAGTGACTTTGGACACAAATACACAAAATGTTCAACAGCCATAATTCCCATGGTCTTAGGCTGTTCAAAATTATTGCATATAGGTATGGCAACCAGGATAATATCTGAAAATAAATTGTAAGCATAAAATATACAATAAAATAAAAATAAGGGCGGGGGGGGGGAATTAGTCCCATCAACTATACTATTAAACTAAACCAAACTTCTATCCAACGAAGTTTCCTTATGTTTCAGGTATGTGTACAATGCTCTGTTCAGCATTCCTTTAAGTCGCAGTGCATTCGGAGGGCTGTGTTTAAGTATGTGGTGAAGCAATTAACATCGGTGGCTGGATTATGTTGCTTCGTTTGTCACTTTGCCTTTTGTGAATAAAAATCAAAAATGACCAAGTAATTCAGTCTTCTCACATTTCTGGATATGGTCAACTCACTATGAGTGATTTGCATCATGTCAAATTCACACAGTATCTCTTGCAAGTACCGCCTGATGCAGTGAGTGATTAAAAGTGCTCAGCTTGTTAGTTTGACAGAGTGACGCTACTTAATAATGGCATGACACATTCATGGAAACGACAGCAGAGGTTTTCAACGCATATTATCAGCTTAAATTCAGCTGAAGGCACACCTCCTTTTAATCAGAAACATAAAAATACTGCTTTACAGCAACTTTCCCCCAAACCCCCATCACTTATTCCAAAATGGAAAGCTATTATTCAAGCTCCACATGGGCTCCTGTTTCATTATGACTATATTTCACTCAGTTATCTACTAAAAAATATCACACCTTGCCTTCAAGCTTTGGCAGAAGGCAAAGGTATTCAGTTAATAAGGGCCTGGAGGTTTTACAAGACAAAGAGAGTCGGGTCAGAATAGTCTACTAAAAATTTATAACAGACAAATTATTAGATCATTGGCTGGAACCATAGCTGCATTTTATAGTTAATTAAACAGACACTAATGGTGCAACTTTCAAAAAACTATTTTAAAATATGTAAGCCATTAATTCAACAGAAGCCGCAATAGACCTTTCAGCAAGAAAATATACATAAAAACATAAATTAAAATATACAAAAAATAGATTAAACTAAAAAGGTAAAGATACAGGACCCCTGACAGTTAAGTCCAGTCACGAACGACTCTGGGGTTGCGGTGTTCATCTTGCTTTACTGGCCGAGGGAGCCTGTTTTTCCGGGTCATGTGGCCAGCATGACTAAGCCGCTTCTGGTGAAACCAGAGCAGCACACGGAAACGCCGTTAACCTTCCCGACCTATTTATCTACTTGCACTTTGACGTGCTTTCGAACTGCTAGGTTGGCAGGAGCAGGGACCGAGCAACGGGAGCTCACCCCGTCGTGGGGATTTGAACCACCAACCTTCTGATCTGCAAGCCCAAGGCTCAGTGGTTTAACCCACAGCGCCACCCGCGCCCCTAGATTAAACTAGCGGCTACTTAAACCTCTGATTGCTCCACTTACCAATCCTGCCTACCCCATACCTAAACCTCACCCCCAACACCCAATTTAACCCCACTCGACCCTCCCGCTTTCCACATCATGCTGTAGCCAAACAGGCCGAAGAGCTGGCCCAGCTGGAGGGCACTGTGGGAAGGAGGCCAGAAGCAGCTGGGGATTATGAGGCTGGCTGGCCACTGCCTCTAACTGGTTTCCCTTTTCCCATGCTGTTCCTCCTAGCAGGCTGACTCATCATCCTCATCAGCAGCAAAAGGAGAGGATTCCCCCAATTGGTTAAGGAAGAGGGTGACCGGCAGGGGACCTAAGTGGTGGGGGTAGACGGCCCACAGCTGGCAGGCAGGAGCCAGCAAAAGCAAGCAGGTTGCTGGAGGCGGAGGCTGCTGCAACCTATTCAGGATCTACCTCACCACAGCTCAACTGGGCTACCCATCCACATTGATTCTTGTCACATTGTAGTTCACACCTCCACCTCTCTGTGGCAAAGCAAACTGCAGTGCGACAACATGCTTATACTTTTATTATAGGTCTAGATAGATAATTTCCATCTATCATCTATCGTCCATCTTTAGTGAAGGAAATACTGTTCTGCACATTTTGCATTTATACAGTCAGCAGGATGCCATGATCAGCAAATGTATCATCAATGTTGCTATAGGCACACATGCAATCTAAGGCAACAAAGATTCAAACTTATCTAGGGCATACTCAGAACACACACTGATTTCTTTGTGGATATTGAAACTCTGTACTGAGCACATTAAAAACATCACTAATGTTGTTGCATTTTATTTTCCTCCTTCTAATTTAAAACAAACAGGGCTGTATCCAATAATGTCTCAACAGCACAAGGACTTCTATCTGTGCAACAGGACTTCATCTCCTATTCTTCTCATGCCCCCCCAAATCTATTATGGGAGCTCCCACATCTTGCAGAGGAGGTTTGGGCTGTGTGCAGGGAAAGGAAGTTCCATTGCACTGGCAGAACTCTTGCAGCAAGATAACTTCATTGGCCACAACCTGTAATTTGAAACCCAAACCCTGGCCAGGAAGCAGAGGAATGATGGAGTGGGCAAAGCCATTGCCACATCCAAAGCATCCAATGGCAATGTTAGGCTGGTGCAAAAATCAGGACAGAAGGGGGAACCCACCAGCCAGGAGCTGGTGTAGCAATTAAGCCCAATGCTGTTAAGTGATGGCAATACAGCTTGGAATCCAGTCAGACCAGGCCAGTTCATCCCTCCCTGTCACTACCTTGGAATTTCTGCAGGCTATTCTGGTGGGACTTCCACACACACCAACCCTTTGGGGTGGGTGAATTCCTTTGTGGATGAGTGACTGTGGCTAAAGGAGCTGCTCTGGGTTGGGCAGAAGATCTCTGCCCCATCCTCACGTTCCTACATGGCAGATTGGGCCTCTAAGACTTCCATATGGATCTACAACTGGGACAGGGCACCTCAAGGATGGAGGCCTAATGCAGACTTGCAGGCCACCCTATCTGGTTCTTGAGATCTTTATCTTTATCTTTATATCTTTATTGTCATTGTACAAGTACAACGAAATTGGATACTCTACAGATAAGACACTGTCCCAAGAAGCAACTCTTACAAGCCCCACTATGCATCCTCCTTGTGTATTTGCCTGGCTGGAATGAGTCCTTGAACTCTGACAATCCTTCTTCTTTGGCAAGATGGAGAATAAGGGAAGACGTGTGAGCGTGAAGAAACTAGCCTAGTGGAACAAAAGTAGCATTCACTTATTGCTCTGCTCACTTTTGCCTCGGTCCCCACCCATGTGGAGCTTGGGTTGACAAAAGTTCCCCATCCTTATTTACGAGATGACGCTCCTGACTTTGATTCTCCCTGTTCAGTGAGGTGTGTTGATAGAAAAGCAGGAATACAGAACACCACTCCCGTCTTCTCTCGGTCACAGTTATTTTCATAAGCCGCAGGTTCAGCCTGAAATAATCCATAAGGGGATCCGAGGTTTCAAATTTTCCACTTTACAAAACAGTTAGCCGCTTGTGTAAATACTGCAAGACCCACCACCACATTTCTTGATCAGGCAGACGGTGAAAACAAGGCCAAGCATTTTGTTATCATGCTGCTACATGGCGCAGTATAGGAAACTGGCGGGCATTTTTTTTTCATGAAATCAAACATCCTGTGATTGAGGTTTTGTACAGCTCTTTAAAAAAGATAAAGGCAGAGCTTTTAAAGTTTTAAGTGGACCAAGCTACTCTCCCACTGCCTCAATAGCCATAAATTTTACACCTTTCCTCCCCCCCCTTTGCCTTGTTCCTGTACACACTTCAGATAAGAACCAACAAAAGTCACAGCATGAAATTTTGACCTGCCTGAATGCACAAGCACTTCTGGATGGCTTTGCTAGCTCATATAAATGTTACTCGTACTTTAAAGGATCTACCACAGTGATTAGTATCAGGATTGCTGCTGATAAATGTTTAGCATCCTAAAACTACAAGGAAATCTCTAATAAATAAATAAATATCCATGTAACCATGTGCATAGTTTAGATAAAAGTAGGAAAACGTTTGAGATTTGTTTTTGCCAGGAAACATACGCAAGGAAAATCTTAAATGTCTAAATAGTGTGGTAGTGCAACTGAACTCAAGATTTGTGGTATCTAGACATAATGGACAGAGATTATTGGTTAGATGAGCATGCCTGCATGTATTTTGCTTCTGGGCTATATTAACCCTTACATTTCTGCTAATTAAAAGCATGTTTACATTTTCATGTAGGATAAAGGCAGCATATTCCACGATATGCAGATAAAAGTCACTCAATGTTTCTACTCAGCAGAGAGCGACAGCTGCATCTGGAAATAGCGGCAACAGCAGTCCATTTCAGAATTGCCACTAAACGGCCGTGCCTTTACTATCTGAAGCGGCAAAAAAAGTCGGCAGCAGTTTTCTATACCTAACCATTGAAAAATGTTGCTATTGGGAAGTTCCGTTCTCATCTAAAAAGAAATGCAACGTCATTTTTCTTACAAACTGTAAAGCTATTTTGGCTGCATCAATATCCTCAACATGCTTGTTGATTAACCGCTTCCGGTCGGCGTGCCGGCGAGGATGGTCAGGGGGACATGTCGCTCCTGACATTCCCTCGTCCGACCGGGAAAAGGGGAGATCGCGACAGCGCCGCGACCCCCAAAACCCCCGGGAAGGGCGTCCCGGGGTCCAAGGACCCGCAAGGGCTCGGACGCCGGTCCTGCCCCCAGGGAGCAAGGCTCCCGAAGCGGGCGGGCGGCGGAGCCCCAGGGTCCGTTTAATCCCCGTCAGGCGAAGCTGCTAGACCATCCCCGCGGAGCGCGCCGATTCCTTCAAATTTGCTGATTCAGAACCGTGAGTAAAAAAAAAGGGAAGGGAATTTGGACTTAATTTGGACAGGTGTGGGAAGAAATTACGGAGGTCCCTTCCCCGCCACTGCTACAAATATGGAGGTCGATCCCGGCAGTTGGGAGGAAATATAAACAGGAGACATTGTTGCGGAAGCGGAAGCCAAAGATCCCAACGGGGGGAAACTTTTGTTACAAGTTTTTAAAGAGCCTCCTCTCCCAAAACCCCGAGAGAAACCTGGCTAAAGAAGATTAAAAGAAAGCTGGAAAATAATCTTTGTGGAATATATGTGATTTTTGAAAAAGCTACCCTGGATTATGGAAGTGCTGAGAGGAATCAATGAGAGCCTGGATGCGTTTAGAGACTTAATCATCAAGCATTTCCGGAGGGGCAGCCATCTACAGGAGTGCATTCCTAAGCGTCAAGTGAAGGACGGAGAACAGAATGAGAGACATAACAAGCAGAAACCTCTGACCGTGGGAAGAAGAAGGATAAAGAGGAAAAGACCCAGGAAATTTTTTCAATGGCAAAGGACAGTGTCACATAAAAATGGCAAGAGAAATGGAACTGCGGCTACATATGGAAGAAAAGATTGGAGGTTAAGCAGGAAACTGCTGGAGAAAGCAGATGAAGTGATGATCCACTCCAGAATTGACGGCTCCTGGGTCTGGACCGAGGAAAGACGTGGACAGGGGTGATTGAGAAAAAACATTTTCTCTTTTAATGTTCTTAGTCCGGTGGATTAATTAGGCATGTTTAAGGATATGGCACATGTGATGTATAATACGATTTGGAAAATAATTGTGACTTATAATATGATATGGAATTTTAACAATGTAAGGTGAATATTAAGTCAGTGTTTTTTCTGGGGAAGGGGAGAGGAGGAAGATAATCATTAGAAAATGAACAGAAGGGTATAATGGCTAAAGCAGAAATAGAAGTGAATAGATAAGATGAAATGAATACAATGACTAGATTTAGATATTAGATAAATAAGATAAATAAATATGTGTTAGTTGATGAGAAAAAACCTGTGAAATTAGACTTACTGATGTAACCAATGTAAGGGATCGGGGAAGTCCAAACTAGACCAACATTAGAATCATAAAAGCTTGACCCAGGGATTGGGACAAGAACAGATAGATAGAAAGGCTGTATGGTTAAACAAAAATGAATTGTATACCTCTGTGAGAGGGGGGGAATGAACTGTAAAGAGGCTCCTCCTAGTGAGAGGGGGGGAGCCCAAGAAAGTTTAACCAATGCATGTCCTTGAATGTATGTTTTTGAAATAATTTGTAAAAAAACCCTAATAAATATTATTTTTTAAAAAATGCTTGTTGATTAACCGTTTCTCTAACTGCCAATGTTTTGGCTAAAACTTTCAAAAAGAAACTGTAGCTTGTATGTGCTTACAAATGGTTTGCTTCCAAGATCTTTGTGTGCGTGAGCATCAGGCGCATTTCAAAGCGTGGAACGGAAACATCCTTTAGCCCTAGTTGTAACCGAGTTAGGGCCATGGTATAAAAATGAAGGGAGGCAATTTCAGCCACATCCTTTCTGTGTTTTACAACCTTTGCCCCACACTAAGAGAAACAGTCGTTAAAGACCCACCTTAGAAATAAACTGAAAGACCACCTTCTGTCTGCAAGTAGCTTTCATCATGGGAAACCCTAATGATGGTTTCTCTAGCAAGCTATTTATTGCCTGGCTCCAGACAGTATAAACTGTCTATGAATGAGGCTGCAAGGGAGTTAAAACTTACTCAGCTTTTGAGCACCCCGAGGAAGCCCACTCCATTTCTAGCAACGTATTTATTCTCAACAACTCCTTTATGCGACGGGATAATTTTAATTTACCTCTTCTGGCCAAGAGGTGCCATTAAAAAACAAATTCTACTGAAATGTAGCCTGTCTCTGCAGCATGAGTTTTAATCAGCATTTTACACTGGTCAGAGCGGCAAAGAAAATCGCCAGGAACATAACGTTTAGCGTTATTTTTAGATGTTTAGTGTTAAAAGAGAGTAGCGTTTGAAACTTCTCGCTAAAGATGTTTAATTTAAAAGGGTAAGTAATACGTAACTTCTGTAAAGCAACATTAGAAAGTTATTTCTTGAAAATAAAAATCAAGAGCAGTAAAGGTGATCTAGAAGTATCCTTTATCTTAAAAACAAAGTATTTCTGCTGTTATCAAGGCCATGTAGCTCATAAGTCTTCAAACACTTAGGATGCAACCCCACACACCCTTACTTGTGAGTAACCCCCACAGAACACAATGAGACTTGCTTCTGACTACACATGTATAAGGACTGCGCTGTAAATCTATTAATTACTTTATCTTTTCCTAGCACAATACGTCCCTCCAGATCAGAATCAGACCACCACGGTTATGCCCACCAGCCTTTCAACCCCTCAGAAGGGTCAACCACAAAAAATAAAATAAAATAAATACCATGCCTTCAATTCTTTGTTTTAAAACTTTGAAGGTGCACAGCATTAAATCCCCTGGGCCTATTTGTCTGCAATTTGGCAGGTTTGATCCACTCTGGAAGGGCTCATGTGTCTGTAAATTTCATCTACTTTGGGCCAAGATGTGAAAACATACACACATATATGTATATCCTGCTACTCCAAATAAGCCCAGGGCAGGAAAAACAATAGTGCAATTTAATTATCTGAAAACACCTAAAAGCAATTCCAACACAGAGACATTTTGGGAAAGATCTCTACTTTAAAAAGGGTTGTAGGAAGACGAATGTCTTCAGTAAGTGCTGAAAAGATAGCAGACACTTTTCCTCTCTAATATTAAATGGGAGGGGATTCCAAAGGGTTGGGACTACAGGCTCAATTCCTAGACTGTGCGAAATGGACCACATGAGAAGATGGTACCTGCTGGAGTTCCTCACCTCAGCTGGATATATTAACTGGATATATACAGGATGAGACAATCTTTCAGGTATTCTGGTTCCAAGCTATACAGGACTTTATAAACCCAAACTAGCACCTTGAACTTAGCCTGGTATAGTGAATAATAATAATAATTAATAATTTTATTGTTTATAGCCCAGCCACCCTGGGCGGCTTCCAACACACATAAAAACATAATAAAATATCAAAAATATCAAGAACTTCCTGATATAGGGCTGCCTTCAGATGTCTTCTAAAAGTTGTGTAGTTTTGTTGTTTCTTTTTTGCTGTTGCAAGGAATAGCATATTATGTATTTTATCTATTGAATAATTTTGAAGAGAAATATAAAAGAGCACATCCCACTTTTAAGATGCCGTTAAAATGTGCTGAGTGTTGTTTCTAAATATAAAGAGCTATATGTTTATTTTGTTCTGGGCTGCTCAAAAGGGCAGTTTATTTGTCTAATTCATAGCCTGCTTTGAATCTGGTGCTTCCCAGGATCTTATGCTCACTTTTTCTGGGAGTAAGGCTGCCATCTTAATCCCATTCACCTGGGGATAAATCCTACAGAATTTGAGTGGGTGGTTAGGATTGTGCTGAAAATCAATGGGATTTAATTTTGAACAGATATAGGATTATGTTAATCTCTCTCCCTCTCTAATCCTATTTTCTAAAGCAATTAAAAACTATTCTGCAATGACCAGCTGATTTTGACAATAAACTACTATATGTGGTGCACGTATTTTTATACCTTCAGTGTTGGCAAGATTTTTGCTTTGTTGTAAAACATCAGGACTGTAGCGTTGCAGGTAAAGCAAGAGGCGGAATGCCTTTCTGGCTTTGTGCAGGATTATTTTTCTTTACATGAATGATTTTATAAAAAACAGGAATGGCATTACAGTGGTCCCTCGACTTACGAATTTAATCCGTTTCGAATGGACATTCGTAGGTCGAAAAAAATTGTAAGTCGATTTCCCATAGGAATGCATTGGGAGAAAAATATTCGGAAAAATTCGTAAGTCGAAAAAACCCGCATCTAAAATTCGTAAGTCGAGGAAACCGCATCTAAACCGGCAACAATTTCCATTTGGATGTCGAAAAATTTTTAGGCGTGCGGCCATTTTTTTCATTCGTAAGTCGAGGGACCACTGTATATATTTACATCTTGCATTTCCTCCCAGGAGCTCAGGGCTGTGTGCATTGTCTTCCCTTTACCCCTTTTTACCTTTGTAACAGTCCTATAAGTTAACCTAGGCAACCTCCAAAGGCCTTCTGGCAGTTCCCTCATTGCGAGAAGTGAAGGTACAGGGAACCAGGTAGAGGGCCTTCTCGGTGGTGGCACCCACCCTGTGGAACGCCCTCCCACCAGATGTCAAGGAGGTGAAGTCTTCTATGACTCTTCTAAAAAGACTTTTCAGGTGTCTTCTAAATCTGAAGTTAGCCCTATATAGGGAAGTTTTTCGTGTTCAACCGTTTACTGTGGTTTTATAAATTGTTGGAAGCTGCCCAGAGTGGCTGGGGCAACCTAGTCAGATGGGTAGCATATAAAATAATAATAATAATAAGTTCTTGCCAATAGTCTGTGGGGATGTACTGAGCCAGGAAATCTTATTGGCTTTGTTGATGTGCCCTTATCACATATATCACCAAACAAGATTTGTGTGTCTTCCAATTTTTATGTAAGTCAGCCTTTTGGACAATTCAAACTTTTCACTGAATTGGAAGCGTATTTTAAAGCATCGATATTATACTTGTCACTCACGACATCCAAGGTAGCTTGCAACAAATACTACTTAAAAGCACACTAATCCAAAAACGTGAGCAGCTCCATGTCAAATTCAAACAGCTATCTGGGCACCACAGTTCAAGAAGGATACTGACAAGCTGGAACGTGTCCAGAGGAGGGCAACCAAAATGGTCAAAGGCCTGGAAACGATGCCTTATGAGGAACGGCTTAGGGAGCTGGGTATGTTTAGCCTGGAGAAGAGAAGGTTAAGGGGTGATATGATAGCCACGTTCAAATATATAAAAGGATGTCATATAGAGGAGGGAGAAAGGTTGTTTTCTGCTGCTCCAGAGAAGCGGACACAGAGCAATGGATTCAAACTACAAGAAAGAAGATTCCACCTAAACATTAGGAAGAATTTCATGACAGTAAGAGCTGTTCGACAGTGGAATTTGCTGCCAAGGAGTGTGGTGGAGTCTCCTTCTTTGGAGGTCTTTAAGCAGAGGCTTGACAGCCACCTGTCAGGAATGCTTTGATGGTGTTTCCTGCCTGGCAGGGGGTTGGACTGGATGGCCCTTGGGGTCTCTTCCAACTCTAGGATTCTATGATTCTATCCTCCCATACACCAGCCGGGAACAGCCAAGTAAGCACAGCTACCTGAATACCAGTGAATAATGGGGCCAAACGGGCCTGTTAGGACAGGGAATTCCAGAGCCTAGGAGCAATAGGAGAAACCTCCTCCAGACAAGCATTCACCCTGCTTGCACAAAACTTACACAGAGGTTAGATTATAGCCACTCATTAATGAACATTTGTTCCAATTTGTTTGTAACGTTACATGACCATGATCAATCGTTCTGATTTCCTTGTGGGATGCTTATATGTTTCCCTGTTTGTCATTTGTTCATCCCACACTTTCCAGTTGTTGTGCTAGGGCAGCAGAGTAAATTAATACACTGTAATTGCACAAACCAAAATTTCCTGCTTGAATCCCTTCTACAAAATAAGTACCAAAAGTACTCTGCTGCCCTCAGAGTGAAGCACTCTGGAGATTCAGAAAGTGCTATATACCGTATTTTTCCGTGTATAAGACTAGGTTTTTTCCCTAAAAATTAATGTCAAAAATTAGGGGGCGTCTTATACACGGATACATCTCCCCCCATTTTCTTAAGTCTGAGTCCCCAAAAATAGGGGGTGTCTTATACATGGGGGCGTCTTATAGACGGAAAAATACGGTAACTTCTAAACATTATGAGTATCAACTTTTCAAAAAGCAACAACCAGGAAAATCATCTAGTGCTACAAGCATAGAAAAAAATCAGCTAGTCTACTTTCCTAATGCAAAGACCCACCAACCCCACAGATACTACCCATTCCACACCAAATTACACTTTCATAAGCAAAAAAAGAGACAGCACAGGAGTTCACCACAGAACTTTTCTGTAGAGCAAATAATTTGGATGACTGAAGTAGGCCTGCAAACTTACAGAACTCAAATCGGGCAAGATAACGGCTTTTCATTTTCCCAGAATATTCATCTAGGAAATGTATTCCTCTACCTAGTTTGGCAACCGTCTGTTCAGAGATTCTTGCTAAAGTACATGTGTCACTTAAAATATATTCTGTTGTTTACATTCATTTCACACTATCAAGTATCTAAGAGCCAATTCGTATGTCCAATATAAGCATGAACTTCAGAAGTATGAATTCAACACACTGCTGAATTTTACTTTGTGATGCAATGGAAGTTCAACACTCATTAATACTAGCACCAAATGATGACTTATCAGTCAGAACAGATTAACCACCCTGTGTCAACTGGACACACAATACTGTTCTAGACAATATGCATATTCATTTTTAAGTTACCAAGTTGAGATAAGTGATGAACACACTTCTATGAATGGGCCTTGGAGGGACCCTAGCAATTAATGATATCTTAAGCCTACGAGGGCAAGCAATTTGCATCTTGGCTAAGAACGAGCGTTTGCAATCATATACAAATTTACACATCTCTTTCACATTCAAAGCTGATTTTCAATGTATTATCCCTTTGCATGCATCAATTAGTATACGCTATAACATGTCTGCCCACAAGAAAAAAATAAATAAAACCCAATCTGTTTCCTGGCAGCGAGAAGCAACCATATTGAACGGCCTCCGTTAACGCACATTTCTGCAGCATTATTAATAAAGCAACAACAAACTGATGCAACTCCCGAGAGGGACAAAAATGAAATCAGCCAAAGCATCTGCAGATGAAAGTGTCTACAGCCAATTTCCATGGTTTTGCATAACGAAAAAGAACCTGCATGCACACAGTGCTGCTCAACTAAACTGCACAGAGTAGACCCAATTAAATTAATGGAACTAACCCTGCTCTGAGTAAAACTTAGTTTGAGACCACCAATTATGTACATCCTTTTCTTTTCTTTTCTTTAAGGGATAAACTGAGGAAGGTAGCAAAGGGATAATAGCCATATAAAAACCTTACTTCAGATTTCGAGGACATGTTCTCCTCCATATCGGAATCGTTAGGATCCACAATATCATCAAACGGGGGTAACGTGGTCTTCTTCTTTTCCAGTGTCTCGCTTTCCATTTTGACTTTCCCAATCTTAAACTGAGATTTATCCTTTGTCTGTTTTCTGTCCGCCGTGGAACAAGTAAGTATCAGTGGGGGAGCACTAGAAAAACTCTTAAATAAAGCCTCTGTGCCACTTTTCCTCTTCTTTTTGGCTGCGAGATCCTCAGAATCCATCCCCGGAGGCCTTTTCGTGGGGGCTTTCTTCTCTTGCTGCTGTCCACCTGCTATGGTAAGGATGTTGTTTTCGGATTTTGGCTCCTTCGACATGGGTTTGGGTTCCTTGAAGGCCATTTTAGGAACTATTTTTTCATCCTTTAGTGGTTTGTTTTCTTTGGGTTTCTTGGAGGATTCTTTGGAAGATTTGTTATGTTCCCTGGAAGGTTCTTTGAAGGCACTTTTATGTTCTTTCGAGTCTTTAGAAGGTTTCTCCTTGTGCTCCTTAGTTAATTTATGGGGCTTTGAAAAACTGTTACTGCTGCTGCAAGTGCTTATAATCTTACTTGGGTCCTGCAACAATGGAAACCACAAAGTTAACTTTTAATAATAATAATAATAATAATAATAATAATAATACTTTTTATTTTATTATTTATATGCTGCCCATCTGTCTGGGTTGCCCTGGCCATAGGGCCCCCATAAAAATATTAAAAACAAAATAAAATACCAATCATTAAAAACTTCCCTGAACAGGGCTGCCTTCAGATGTCTTTTAAAAGTCAAATAGTTGTTTATCTGTTTGACATCTCGTGGGAGGGTGTTCCATAGAAAGGAATTTTTGCCTTTGTATTTATCTACTGCATATTGCTACTGCTTACCGCTGTGTGAGTGAAGAGAAGAAGAAGAAGAAGAAGAAGAAGAAGAAGAAGAAGAAGAAGAAGAAGAAGAAGAAGAAGAAGAATTTTTTTTATTTATACCCCGCTCCCTGGTCAGCCGGGCTCAGGGCGGCTAACATCAAAGTATAATACATTAAAAACATAAATCAAACAATTGATTAAAATACATCTTAAAATCAAATTTGGAGCAGAATAATATTAGATGGCAACCCACGGATTATAACTATAGGGGATGGGAAACATTGAGTGCTCACCAGGCCCAACTGTTTGTGCTGGTCTTATATGAGCCGGTGGAAAGGGTTAGGGAGGCCACTTACACACCAGGTCTTATAACAAAAAAGAAGGGGGGGGTCAGGCTGGGCCCCGTCCAAAGGCCTGTTGGAACAGCTCCGTCTTGCAGGCCCTGGTCTCTTGAGACAGAGCGTTCCATGAACAGCAAAATAGATATTTAAACAACAACAGCAACAACACTATTTTATCTAGCCACAGGCAGATGCAGCAAATAGGAACCCAGCACTCCTTAAATGGAATGTTTTATTTTAAGCTTTAGTTAACCTGCTAGATACCGTTAAAGTTAGGTAGATTTTCCTCTTATCGCCAAACATTTTTAAAAGGCAAAATCTAGCATGATTTAAACTAAATTCCTTTGAAACCAGTGAATTAGAATACGGCTCTGAATCTTAAATCCCATTGCTAAAATTGTGTAGTGACCAGATACAACATAATTCATCATATTTGTGGGGTGTCTATTGGAATGAATCCTGCAGATGGCGTAACACATACACATAAGACCAATTCAAGGGAGCTGACCCTCCTTGCAACCTCATGATTGTAGTTCATGAGATCCTAGCGCAAGTCGAATGGACAATCCATTGCATTCAATCACCATAACCACGCAGATAAAGTCACGGAAGAATTCGAATAACTCGTGCATGTGTGCAAGATATTATATAATGAAAGTTAATTCTTGGTTTGCGGTTCTTCATCAACTACTTGAGAGCCAACCATGAGAAAAAGAGCTGGGCCATGCAACACACTGGCAATAGACCTCCCAGTATCCAAAGAAACCATCGCAGTAAATGGTCTGCCAATTCTCTCTTCCAGTTGCAGCTGCTTTCACCACATGAAGTGCTGAAATCTAGCTTCTCCTGTTTTTAAGCAATGCTTTTGGGGAACTCATGACAAGAATGGGGGCGTCTGAGATAAGGCTGGATCCCAACTTGGAAAAAAGCTGGCCAGTATTAGATAGGAACAATTCAAATTATGATCCGAACAGTCAAAAAATCCGTACTAACATGCAGTCTTACGATAAATTGACTTCACCACACTGAAGTGTAACCTTTTAGGAATAAAAAAGATGACTCCAATTACTACATAGCTTTTAAAAAAATAAATTTTAAAAAGCAATTAAATGCAACACATTTTAATGCAAAAATGACCACTAACAAGAAGAGCTTACAATTTTTTCCTGGCTTTAATTTATACACTGACCAAGTGACCATGGCATTCTCCTATTGCATTGCCCGCCAGTTCTAGCTTTGCCTCTTCTCAAAACAGGAAACAGTTTAAGTTCAACACACAAAACACCCAGCACATATCCACAAATAAAACACAAATCCAGCTTGCGTTCCTCAAGCATGGATACATGCAATAGCTAGTTGGAAAACTTTTACTTTAGGATGCCTACCAAGACAATTTATTTTTGCTATCTATATTTGTTTAAAGTTTTGCTGATTCTGCCAGTTTTCGTTGGTAGTTTTATCATGTGCACCCCACAGAGAGTTTTCTGATTAAACATGTTTATTCCTTCCTGCCAAATAAATAAATAAATAAATAAATAGTTTGCCATTTGCTTGGATCTTGTCATCATGCTAAATCACTGCTGGCCATCTGCATTTCACATAGATTTGGAAAATAGCTCAGGAGACTCTTAATCTCAAGGTTGTGGGTTTAAGCCCCGGGCTGAGCAAAAGATTCCTGCACTGCAGGGGGTTGGACTACATGATCCTCAAGGTTCCTTCCAACTCTACAATTCTATGATAATACTATTAACAATTTATCCTACTGCAAGTTAAAACGGTCTTGGTTACACAAACCACCCAAGAATTAAAATATGTGCAGAAATGCTCTTAAAAGTGAAGATAGTTATTAATTAGGGGCTATCTCCCTGTAGTAGTAAAATCACAAGCTCTCCAGAACACAGTTAACATTCAGCTTTCCTTGGCATTTTATCTAATCTGATTTCTGTTGCTGAAAAGTGAAGTAGTTTGGAGCTTTGCCTGGTCCTTATTGAGAAATGGGAGGAAACTTGTATACGTTCTGTTAACAGAGTTTTGTGGGTGAATGAAAATGTACTTTGATGACTGCACTGTTCAGTTTCTAATGTATGTTACTCTTTAGGTTAGGCCAAGGTATAAAGTGCAAAAACTATGTTCATATTTGCACATTTAATATCTGCTAAAAAAAATATGGCCATTTAATGCACATAGGTCACAAATGCACATAATTCACTTCACCTTAAAAGGGTTAGGAAAAAATCTGAAATGTTCAAGGGTGATATATATATTCTAGAACAGCCTTTCTCAACCTTGGGTCCCCAGATGTTTTTGGCCTACAACTCCCATCATCCCTGACCACTGGTCCTGCTACCTAGGGATGATGAGAGTTGTAGGCTAAAAACCCAAGGTTGAGAAAGGCTGTTCTAGAACTATGACTGGTCGTTCAGTCATCTGACTTAAGTATTTCTTTGAACTTGTCACTTGCTTCCTGGTGACGCAACTTTGAAAACCCTCAACCAATGTACACCCCCAATTTTGTTATCCTCCTATACCATACCTTCGGCCCATGAGATGATTTCTTCTTCACTTCAGAAAAAGACAGGGAATTGCTGGGAAGGTTCAGGAGGTGAAGACTCTGCCCTGAAGCAGTTGAGGTTCCATCTGACATTACCATGATCTATTTTAAAATGGAAGCATTAGTAACATTTATAAAACAGCTGAGGATCTAAAGCAAAGTTATTGGAAGTGGGCACTCGAATCGAACTCTGGTTTCCGCTGTCAGCGTACATAATTGACCTCAATTTTAGTATAATTTGGAGTTCACCATCAATGGAAAGGACAGATTGACTGAAAAAAATTCCATATTAAAAATGCTGTTAGAGAAGACCAGAGAAGCATAACTGAGATAGATAGATATAAATGCTATTAATGAACACATACTGAAATAATTCTAGCCATTTGGCCATGAGACGAAATAACCTTTTCCCCTCTTCCAGCTTGCTTCCCTATTGTCATGCAAAAAGATAAAATGCTTGATGGTGTTTTCTAGCTAAAAAAGCAGCCAGCTCCTTCTCCCTAACACCTTCTCTCAATACTGCACAAGGTGATAGCAAGGTTATAAGTAGCAACTACTACTTTTCAGGATTTAGGGATGATTCGAGATTGCAGTTCATTCGATTTCTGTTGCCAGTTTTAGTCATTCAGCCGGCTAATAAGCAGTCCAGTAAAATGACAGTGGAACAGATAGCAGCACATCATTCTTCACAACAAAGAGAAGATTAGCCTGCTTGAAGCTACGTTGATGCCGCAGCTGGGATCTTTTTGCACCTAAAGTATTCCTGGAGGAATCTAGGTCATGAACTTATCACCCAGCATACTGCTGGGAACTAGATTTAAATACTGAGCATCTATGCACTCCAATAATATATGAAATCTAGATTCCAGAGTAGTAGTTCTGCTATGCTGGCCATGTTAGGGGGAAGCAAAAAATTTCCTAACATCTAAGGAACTAATCCTTTGGCACTTTGTGTAAATTAAATGTATAGTGATAGTCAATTTAAAAGCAGTGTGTTAGCATACTCTTTTCATTCTTATGGAGAACTTCCTTTCAATAAGTTTGAAAATGCAAGCAAAAAAAGGAGCAAAATTTACTCTCCTAGGGGCAAGAAATCCTGCTACTTGCTGGAAGTAAAAGAAATAAACGTGAAGCCATTTTTATTAATTTTGGTTCTACAAGAAGCTAAATTATGAAATGGCTCTACAAGTGGGGGCACCTGAAACAACTCCTTTCCCAGGAGCCACCGACCTCGTTCTGGATAAGGGGGCACATACAGGAAACACACCAGCAATGTTCTTAACACACAACACAGGCTGATGTGGAAAGAGAATGCTTTCAGGTACTATGTAGGGTCATAAAAAGAAAAAACACTTTGAAATGCACTCGGAAACAGGCCTGCAACCAGCCCAGTCCATTTAAGCACTGAATAATATGCTTCCTACATCCTGTCTCTGGTTACTTACTGCTCAGAGAACCTAGCAGCAATTTTTTTTGAAGAAACTGGAGTTTCTGGGCATTACAGGAATCCACCCCTGGATGCTACCAAAGTAAGGATGACTGTGGCAAGTCTGTTCCTGTCTAGAAAAGGCCACGGCTAACAGAAGGCTTTCTACTGCAGAGGGGGTACCTGGGTTTCTGGCGACAAAGCTGGATCTAGAATCAGCCGCAGACTGTGAACACGATCCTGTAGGAACAGTGCAGTCTCAGTGATTCTGGATCTTAAACTGGCCAAGCATTTTCAGAATTACTACCTTACTTTATGTTTGATCTTGTAACTGTCTGCTGGGCTGAATGTTGTGCATTCTGTACTTATTTTTGCAGGGTTCGGGTCACTGGTGCAAAAAACGTGTCTTTTCCACTCAAAAGCGTTCTGGGCTGGGGGCAAGAAATCAAAATCTGCAATGCCGAGACTATACCAATGATTGTGCATTCAGCCTCCTCCATACGGTTTTTGGACATACAGACGAGACTTACCCCTCCTGCTTTCAGCAACTTTCTTCTGAACTCTTCCGTTGGGTTGTTGAATGTGAGCTTTTCGCAGCGAAGATGATTTACAGGTGGGTGGCCTTCCAAATGAAGGAATAGGTCATAGTCAAAGCGGACTTTCTTCGGTTCTTCCTATGGGTTAGAAAACAGTCAACTATAGACAAACAAAATTGACAACACACGGCGTGCTTGCTTCCTAGCTTGAGTCATTGCTTGAGAATGACTTTCGGGGGAAAGTTCCCCCAGAGCTGTTCTCTTCAAAGTGGGTAAAATAAACAGAAGTTTCATGGCTGAATAGTCTATCCTGGAGTAAATCTTCTTCATCCTAAACAAAGTCCCCCACCCCCAACCCCAAACTTAGCATCAAGCTATTCTCCAACAAGGAAATAAAAGTTTATCAGACCAAACTACTGTTTCTGTAGCCTTCTTCTAGAATTCAGGAACTGGTTTCTGAATCAGATGGGTAGACATGTCAGTGCCCAATTCACAAATCATTTCCTCCCTCCCAAAAAATGAGTGTAAGTTTATGCTAAGTTATTGTCAGTTATTCATACAGCATTTTCTAAGTACTATTTTTTAACCCCAGGGGTTCATTATTTTAACAAACTGTCAGGGATGCCCTTGGCAAACGTTCAGAGGCCACAGATTGTTCCAAATGCAACTAGAAACACGCTGCTGCCAAGTTGATACTGATCCTCTCTAGTGTTCCAAGAACATTTCAAAGTGCTAGCTATAGTGTAAAAAAGGCCTGGTATACCTGGAGATGAGGATATAACTTTGCTCTCATCTTCTTTCCTAAAACTCACTGCGATTATTAAGATCAATCAAGAATTCCTAACAACGATATAAAAGTTGCAACAATTTCTCTTTTTTACTTGGCAACACATGCATTTTCTGTCAGCATTTAACCACATTAACTGCTCAAAGTCTTCAATTAAAGAAAAGGACAAAATTGAAGCTGGGTGTGAGAGGTGCGTAAGGTCTCCTCAGAAGTAAGCATCCATACGCACTTGCTATTAAGCTAATAGCTTTATTTACAGCATCAAGCGTTACAGGTTTCACAGTTCATCATCCGTCCCATCTGAATCAGATTCCTGGAATACCGGTTGGCGGCTCCGCCCCCAACATAAGAGCTTTGGGCAACCTAGGCACCGCCTCCCCTCCTTCCGCTTCCGCGATCTAGACCTTAGCGGGGTGGCGCTGGTCGCCTCCCCTTCGTTCCCTTCTTCCATGCTAGTTGCTTCTGGGGCTTGGGCAGCATCCTCCAGACTCATCTCCTCCCTGTTTCCCTCCACTTCCTGCTCCCCGCCTTCCGACTGCACTGAAGCCCCGGCTGGGTCCCTACGCCCTCCCCCTTCTTCTGGCGTGGCTAGGGCTCTTTCCTCATCCCACTGCCTCAGCACCACTTCTGGCGTTAACGGAGCTCCTCCTTGCGTGGGCAATGCTTGTTCAGCGTCCCAGAGCTTCAACACCGCTTCCGGAGTTAATTGTGCTCTGTCTACGCTGCCTGTGTCTTCCGACACAGCTTTGGGGCTGGGCCAGCCCCTGACACTGGGGCGGGCGAATAAGCATATATGAGATTATAAAAATAAGAATCCAATATTACCAGGGAACCAAGGCTGAAAGACAGTGACTTCCCCAAAGTCTGGAATCTATGCCCCAATCCTGCATTACCGACTAGTTAAGTGCAATCCTAAATGTAAATTCTCCTAGAATCTCTGCTGAAGGGCAATAGAGAAACTGTGGAAAAAACCCTAATTACATAGAATTTACAGCCCCAAATCAAGTTATGTTTCATTCCTCAACAGTAAAAAGATTGAGGCAAAGGATGCTGCAATAATGACCAGTGAACAATTTCAAATAATAATGTTCCTCTATGTGAGTGGCAAGCTCTGATCTCCACATAATGGTTTTAGGTGGCTAGACTTAATGTTGTGGAAATTTTTTGTTCATGATACTTCATGAAAAAAATCAATGCTACACAATATATACAGTTTAATGGTTCATTGTACCTGAGCTTTAGCAAAGATAGGTAAAACATTTAAAGAATGACCAAGTAGTTCTTCTAACAAAAGCAACCATCATCTCACACACTGGGCCATCACAATGCAATTTGTAGTATCAGGGAAAGGAATCAAATGACTGCCCTGTTGTAAACATAGTATAACATTTCTTAGAAGGCCAGGGCAGGCCAATTGCTGTACAAGGAAGGATAACTCCTCAGGTAAGATAAAACTGCAGAGCCTTTCCTGCCTCTATGCCCTAGATTTTTACAATTTAAGTTGCCAAATAATGGAAGCTTTGACAGACACATCCAGAAATGGAAACCTCATTTTCCAAGCAAAACTTGAGGGCACATATAACATCTTTCAAAGCAGATTCTTCAGAGAAGAACAGCATTTTAAGGTCAGATTCAGTGTCACAACCAAAATAACACTGTCGTCCAACAACTATGGGGGGTTATCTTAAGGAATCAACAGTTCAGTCAGAGAGATCCCCCCCCCCGGAATGCAAACTACACACCCTGTAAAACAGCTACCCCTAATAATGTTCTGTAACATCAAGAAAAACCATTAGCAGACCATATCAGTTTGACGTTTAGGAAAGAACAAGACTTCATGCTTTTATAGATAAGAATGAAATAATTCTCTTTGGGGAAAAGTAATTATTTTTTCCACTCTATATGAAGCCCAAACTTCCACAATGCCCTGGAACAAACACTAAACGCCACATTTTAGAAGCTCAATAGTGAAGAAATTGTGCACTTGTGTACAACTGCCTTTGTGTATTCCAAGAGAATTCTGCTATGCTTCTTGGTCAAAGTCACCTGTTACTGGCAGGGATTTGTTTTGGATTTGTACTGCACCTAATGCAATCATCATAAGCATCATCTTGACAAGTAAGAAGAACTTAACAAAGAGAAAACAGTTCATTTTAGCAGCACAGCTAATTCACGAACATTCATTGTTTTCCAATGGTTGCAATAATCTAGGCTAAAATGTACTCTTTCTGCATGTGGTGGCAGAACTTCAAACCCTCCATTCTCTTTAAGCTATGTGACATCTTCCTAAATTCTTAAAATTATATGCAGCATAGTTATCTGAGCAAACACTTTCAAACCAATATCTTTTTTTAAAAAAACAAAACACAGACAGAAAGAGAGAAAACACATGCGAGCAGGTCTTGTAAATCTCCTAAGTACCATTCTGGCCCTACAAACCCACTACAGTAGAACCTCGACTTACGAGTAACTCGACTTACGTATTTTTCGAGTTACGAATGACTTCCCGGAGAAACAAAATGGCCGCCGCAACTGAATTTTTCGACTTACGAAAGGAAGTCGCGGCCGCTTTAAATAGGATTTTTTCGACTTACGAATTTTTGATAGGATTTTTTCGACTTACGAATTTTTTTGCTCAATGCATTCCTATGGGGATTCGACTTACGAATGTTTTCGACTTACGAAAATTGCGTCGGAACGCATTATCGTCGTAAGTCGAGGTCCCACTGTAGTTCTTTAATTTTGTTTTCATGTAAGGGAAATGCAAAGCAAAGTGAACTAACTTAGAGATGCCCGGCACTGTAAAGAACAAGTACAATGGAAATCAAATTTCTGACAGGGTGCATGCTTTTGCATTGCATAGAGGTACTGAAGAAGCAGGATTGCTCATTTTGCCTGGTCAAGTAGTCAGATATTTAAAACCTTAGTTCCAACTGTAACAAAGAGACAATTGTGCCAATTACATACACCTGAATTAGATAACTGTTGTTATGAAATATTAACATTTCAAATTGTTTAGATCTAGCAAAGTTACACAGATGAACATAGGTGAACAAGATGAAAGAGACTGAACATTTTATTATTTTTTTGCTTTTGTTCTAATATCCCAGGAAGAGTCCAAGCAATGACAAGTTGTTGTTGTTGTTTTAAAAAATAGCACAAATAGCACATAAATCACAACAAGAAGTGAACTTTGAACTTGATTGCAGCTATAGGGGCAGGAAAGGGGTGCTTGCTCCTAGATTATATGAAGATAGGACAGTCCCATAGTTTCCAAGAGCTGGGGGGCAAGGGGGGGTCCTCTCTCCTCCCATCGCTATCAGGGAATTTCATCATTAAATTTAAAAGAGGAAATAACTACCTGAACATGATAATTACTGGTTTAATGATATTAACTGCGGTCAAACAGAAGGCAAGCACCTAACCCTAACCAACCAACCATGGACAAAAGTTAAGATACTCTCATGCCTTATTTTATACCAACATTTCTTTAGCTATTTTCAAAGGGAAAAAAATCTAGATATATGCTGAGAAATTGAAAGAACAGTATTACACACCTTGTTCTTGAAGTAAACCTCTATTGGCAAAATGAAACCAGCATACCCAGATTCCTCAACTTTGTACGGTGGATCTTTGCACACTGGGGGGGAAGAGAGAGAGAGAGAAAAAAAGATTTTGAGTCTTTACAATCTGCGTAATAATTCTATATATGAAGCCATTCAAACTACCTGAGAAAAATGCTCCTTAGTTTTTAAACATTTGGGGAAATGTTAACATTTCGTAACATGATTCCTTCCCTCCTTCTCTCTCCTGATTCAAGAAAGGGGAGGACTCACCCAAATATTTAAACTCAACCACTGGAAAACCACTGGCTACTGGATATCTTTAATTGATCAGCCTTTTATTATTCTTTTTAATAAAAAAAGTACTTGCCTCCCAAACTTTATTATCATTTACAGATAAACCTGATAAGTTCATACAAAGCTCTTGAGATCTTTTGCTTAATATTATTATCCTGTACAACTGATGTATTTAAAAGCCAATAACTTTGTGGTCAGCTCCCCAAATTAAAAGTTAACAGTCTTGGCTAGTGATCTGTACCAAGCAGATCTGCTACTTCTTCCTCCTTGGTCTCATATACTCAAAAAGGTAACTGTATCCCTGTATCAAATTTAAGAGATTGTAAGCTCCTCGGTGCAGGGACCTGTCCTCTTGTACTCTAAACTGACTTTGCACACTGATGGAACCATATAAACAAGCAAAGTAAAAGGCTATTTGCTATGCCCTGGACGAGTCTTTGAATTAAATCAGAATTAAATGCAATTGTTACAGATTAACATGACAAGGCTGTGAAATCACACACCAATGTCATTAGTTGCGCCCGCACAGGGGCTGCTTCCAGCACACTTGTAAACACTTAATTGCTTGCTTACTTATGGCTACTAAGAATTGGTTCAAGCAACCAGCAAGGGAATTTTGACAAAAGCCTTGCCCCTTCCTTTTTGGTTGCATCTGACTGAAAATCTATATGTAAGATGCGGTAGAAAGTTTTTTGTGGGTCGGAAGCTTCTGAACTGTTTGGAAGCGAAAATACGTTCCTTTATCTATTGGAATGGATGCAAACCCAGACCTCTAATGGATCTCTCTCTGAATCAGTCAGGAACAGTGTTGGGAACTCAGATATACAGTAATACCTCGGGTTTAAGAACAGCCCTGTTTACGAACTATTCCGTTTACGAACTCCACAAAACTGGAAGTAGTGTCCCGGTTTGCGAACTTTACCTCGGTCTACGAACGGAAGCTGAATGGTGGAAGGGCACCGGCAGCAGGAGGCCTCATTAGGGAAAGCGCGCCTCGGTTTAATAACGGTTTCGGTTTAAGAACGGACTTCCGGAATGGATTAAGTTCGTAAACCAAGGTACCACTGTGTAAGCTAGGTGCCAAATGGCTCCTTAAACCAAGGTTACAATTGCCAAAACGGAATGTCTAGTTGTGTCTTATTTTTCAAATGATGAACTGAGTGATTCTGAGTTAACCATCTGACAATCTTGAGCTGGGTTAAGAGCTTTCGGAACTTAAAGAAGAAAAGTCTCTTGATTCAGGGACAGTCCACATATATATTTGCCTATTCCGACCTCTTTTTCTTAATGGTGACATGGGCCATTCATAACGTAGGGCTATTCTTCACAACTGTGAGCAGGGCATTGGGGTGGGAGAAGCGAAGACAAGCAACAACATTCCGCTGTAACATTGTTCACTGCTCCTGCTCAGGCTGCACAGATGAAGCATTTTGGTTCCTGAAATTCATCCGGTCATGCAGATAAAATATAATAGATAGAACTCTACAGGATGTGGTATTAAGTGTGTGAAGACAGTCGAGAACCAATGATTCCCAGGCATGCACTTCCAGATGGTGGAGATGTCAGGTGCCATCCTGGCACCCTGGCACCTTCACTTGGGCTGGATCTAGACACATCAAAGAAGCGTTTCAGTTAAATGCGTTGCAAACTTTTTATGAGAAATCAGGTAGGCAAAAACAGAACTCCACAGTGCCACCTGGTGTCACAGTGTTAGAATGCATAACAACACATATAAAACATTTTTTCTTTGCCAATGTAGCTGAGTCGTAAATGGCCAATAGCCTGGTGCCTGGCTAATTTCAAACACTGAGAAAGTACTGGATACAGGGTGGATAAAAATCAATGATTTTTTTTAAAAAAATCAAAAAAATCAGATTTTTTTGATTTAAATCGGATTTTTTTTATTTAAATTGGATGTTTACAATAAAATGCTTTTGTAGGAAAAATCTTTCTAGATATAGTCTTCTATTTAAGTTACATTGTAGTCCAAAGGCTATTCATCAGGAAATAAGGATTTGTTTTAAGTTTATAAAGTGTGCTAAAACTCAGTCTAAGTTTTTTTTTAAAATGTTTAACCACATCAGTTAACAAACATGGATACATATGCTATCATGTTATTGTTTTAGTAAAATAAATTGTTTAAATGGTTATTAAGGAAATGATTATTTTTCTCCTTCCAATAAAGTACAGCAGAAAAGTTGTCCAAATATAAACAGTTAACTTATTAAACCTCACCATAATTTCATAATTATCTGTCTATGTATTTCTAGTAGTATAACCAAATCAGTAATTTTTGATATAACTGTAAAAACTACTCTGAAAATTTATTATTCCAAAAATGAAACCTTCATCTGGTTGTAAATATTAAGATTATACCAGCAAGAATGAGTCTTTCTGTAAAAAAAAATATTTAAATCAAGTCTTACTGACTAATGATTTAAATCAAGCCTTACTGACTAGTGATTTAAATCGTGATTTAAATCGTGATTTAAATCAATTTGATTTAAATCAAATCCACCCTGACTGGATATATAATATATTGTACATATCCATAGAGATTAGAGGCACTGCAGGCTCTTGAAATTATTGCTCACCTGACTCACAGGAAAAAGGGTACCAACACAAGACTAACACTAAAACCTCTGGAAGAAAGGCATTATTAGTGGTGCTAAAACATTTAGTAGTACTACAATGGTAGCTAATGTTCAAGGAAGAAACATGGTCCTGTAACTTCGATATTGTACCTACCAGCCAATACATTTAGAAGCATTGCATTATCCAAGGTCGCTTACCGACTGCTATTGAGAATGGGATACTGAACTCATTATTTGTTCAGATACATCTTTTTTCGCATGGTTTAAGGTAAGTCGAAATTGGATGCCAGACAAGCAGCATGAAAACCGTTTGTTGACAGATTATGTGAAGGCACCTCATGAAATAGGTATACTTAAACTTAGTTATCTTATTGCAAAATGAGCAGGCCCAATAGCTAAACGTTTTCTTTCATTCTTTTTAATAGCTAATTCATTAAACATCTGACTCTACCCAAACAACAAATTATCTAGGTGCCAAAGAAATTTTGGCAAAACAACCTCATCTTGACACAGATGGTATGTATTAGCTAATCCTCTGGGAAAATAGCCGTTTATTGAAGTGAAGCAGGGGAGGGGGCAGAACACAGCATATTTCAGAGCCATAAATGATTATTAAAGGGATTTTTTTTTTCCTGGAGGAGGAGAAAAGAACTGGAAAAACCTTTTAAAGTACTTCTTGGATGGCCACGCTTCAGGTATTCCAGCAAAATGTTACGTGGGTGCCAAAAGGCTTGGCTGTTCATTGAAATATTATACATCCCTCCATTATTTTCACAAAGGCAGCCAAAATAAGAAAGGTCTGACAATCCACAAATGATTTTGGGACAGTAAAAACCCCACACGCTAATGGATTTCTCCTTGTGCAAGGGTTTGTTTAAAATTTGCTCTTATCAGCGTCAACTGTCCAACAGATGGCAGGGAAGCAGATATACATGAACAGCACAGACCACAAAAAGTCTGACGGCATTCACTTCCAATTTAGACTAACCACAGTTGCTTGTGATGTTCGAATCTCGACAAACTGTAGTCATAATTATGGTTAATGGGGAGGGGAATCCACCTTTGAATCATAATCTGTGAAGCTGCCTTGTTTTCACAAACCATAATTAGAAGAGTCTATTTAGGATTCAGATGCAATCTAAAAATTGAAGCGGAAGCGGAAGCTTGCAATCTCTTGGTGGCAAAACCAGAGGAAGTGAGCAGTGCAGGACTCGGAGCACAAAGCTTGCCATGGCACCTCCTTGCAATACTAAATCATGGCTTAGTGGCATGTGCAAACTGGGGGCTCGTACACACTTCCACTTCTCACAGAAAGTGGGCCCAAGCAGTTTTGCATTTGCCCCACAGCTTTTCCCTGGGAAAACTGATTGCCGTAGATGGCATGATTATTTAAGTGCCATAGATGGAAGGTTGAAGCATCAGTGTCAAAGGAGCTTCCGATTGCATTTATATCAGAAGGAAGTCCGGTATAAAACCAATCACCGAAATACCTACATTGGCTCCCAGTACGTTTCCGAGCACAATTCAAAGTGTTGGTGCTGACCTTTAAAGCCCAATGGTCTTGGCCCAGTATACCTGAAGGAGCGTCTCCACCCCCATCATTCTGCCCGGACACTGAGGTCCAGCACCGAGGGCCTACTGGCGGTTCCCTCCCTGCAAGAAGCAAAGCTACAGGGAACCAGCCAGAGGGCCTTCTCGGTAGTGGCGCCCGCCCTGTGGAACGCCCTCCCATCAGATGTCAAAGAGATAAACAACTACCTGACATTTAGAAAACATCTGAAGGCATCCCTGTTTTTAATGTGTGACATTTTAATGTATTTGAATCTTTGTTGGAAGCCGCCCAGAGTGGCTGGGGAAACCCAGCCGGATGGGCGGGGTACAAATAATAAATTATTATTATTATAATCACTGATGCTGAAATGGAACACAAGTAATTGTCAAGGGCACACAGGCACACAGAAATATTGAAATAGAACCACAGACATAAGAGTAACCACCAAGCTTAGGGAGGATTTAAACACACACACACACACACACACACACTGGCAACTCCCAACTGTATAGTTGTCTAAACAAAGCAATCTGTGATGCAGGTGAAAAAGAGTACTGGCTGACAGCCTCCTTTAGGATATCAAAAAGTTCTGGTGAAATCATTTAGTTGCTATCAACCAACAATTCATGTCTCTTGGATAACCAACAAAGAACAGTTAATAGAAGCAGTCAAAGGTTTCTTTGGGTTGCGGTACTTTAGAGTGCAAGAGACGGCTCATCCATGTCAATATTCCTTTATATAACAAAATTCCCTGCACTCAGAAAAAAAAACAGGTCAGGGAGAAGGCTGGCATGCTAAATTTTTGAAGTCCAGGATATTTCCTCATTTGGAGGAACCTATAGTCAGTCACATGTTCTCTGAAGTGATATAATCCAGACAAAAGTTCACCTCTGCAGGAAGATCTAAGCCCAAATCACATGTCAGACCCCAAGGGCTCTCTTTCCTGGGCACACACACCTGGGGATTATTCTGTAAAACCCTGGTTGAAAGAATGTAGTTGGTCAAGGGAGCCGTGGACTCGAAAAAGGTTGAAAACCTCTGCTGCAAAACATGACTTCAATGCATCCCTCTCAGAGATGAACGGGATAAGGAGAATGTCGCATTGAACCAGCGTCTGGCAAATTCCAGACTTTGTATCAAGCAGTATTTACCGGTAGGTTTGAATACATCTATACAAATCACTTCATGTTCATCTTTCCCTTTAAGGAATAAAAACCTTAATACAAAGTTAGCATTTTCTAACCAGCTTGATTGAGACAGGTAGGTAGCTGTGTTGGTCTGACGCAGTAGAAATATATATATATATATAAATACTAAAATAATAATAATAATAATAATAATATTTTATATATTTCAATTGAGACACTTAGCCATCAATGGTCTAAAAACAAGGTAAAACTTCCCCCATGTTACCAGCAAAGAGGTGGGGTTTATTGGGGGGGGGGCTATAATCATATATTGCTGCTTGCTCAGTCAATATGCCAGCTATTTTTCAAAGATCAGTTTCTCACAGGTCAGCCTTTCACTATCACAAACCAAACGGGGTGGGGTGGAGAAAAAGAAAGAAAGGTGCCTGTAAGTTAAACATTTACAAGCATTGCAAACAAATGACAAAACCAACTTTTGTTGTTTGGAAGCCACAGACGGTTCAAATAAATGCTCCGGAGCTCTTGTTTTCATTCCAACTATTGCATGTAACTATATTCTGAGTACACATGCTTCCTATTTATTGGGACAGCAAACCATTCCTGTCGGATCCCAAGGGAAGCCTGTTCATATCTAAGGGGTTATGTCCCCTGCCCTGCCCCTAATTCTAGTACACCAGCCTTCCCCAACCTGGTGCCCTCCAGATGTTTGGGATGACAGCTTCATGGTGATCCAAAGCATCTGGTGGCAGAATCTGCTCTGAAGGTTCAAGTCTCTTCAAAAGGTGTTTCTACTTAAGGCAGCTGCTCATTTGCCCTCAAAGCCTTCTATGATTCTTAACTTTTGGTTCGGTTTGCACATTCACATTCTGCCTTTCCTCAAACAAACTTAGGATGGCATAGCTGGTCTCCAACTCTCTCAGCATTATCCCTACACTATCCTGGAAGTAGGTTAGGGCTAAATACAGCAATTGCCCCAAAGTTCCCAACTGAGCTTCCATGCTGGGTGGGGATGTGAGAAGAGATGCAACGGAGTCCCCCCCCCCTTTCCGCTATCACTGGCACCGGAGGGGAGGTCTGGGCTTCCTTTGAACTTATCCAATGGGAGAAGTTTAAAGGATCTGCCAGCCAGCGCCGGCAGCCAAGGGAGGAACAAGCTACATTGGCCCTCGGTGGTACAAGGGCCAGAGCGCGATGGCGGTTTCACCCAGTGGTATATTGCGAGTGAAACCGGCGTGGCTCCCGAGTCCCTCTGCCACCAGCTCCTGGCTGCAGATTGCGTCTCCTTCGGCGCTCTGGGTGGCAGAGGGACTTGGGAGCTACGGCGGTTTCACTCGCAACATGCCACCGGGTAAAACCGCCATCGCACTCTGGCCCTCTTAGCGGTCCTGGGTGATGCATTGACACATGCCTAGTCTTTGCTGAGAGGAACACCTCTTCTGCCTCTTTGACTATGGGGTATGGCACTCATCTCGCTTTCAGGCCGAGGGAGCCAGCATTTGTCCACAGAGAGCTTTCTGGGTCATGTGCCCAGCATGACTAAACTGCTTCTGGCGCAAAGGGACACTGTGACGAGTGCCAGAGCGCATGGAAACACTGTTTACTTTCCTGCCGCAGCAGTACCTATTTATCTCCTTGCACTTTGTGCTTTTCAACTGCTAGGTTGGCAGGAGCAGGGACAGAGCAACGGGAGCTCACCCCGTCGTGGGGACTTGAACTGCCAACCTTTTGATCAGCAAGCCCAAGAGGTTCAGTGGCTTAGACCACAGCATCACCCGCTCCCTTGATTTAATATAAGCAGCCTATAAGCTTCTTATAAAATAATCACGTGAGACAGACAAAAAGATAAAACACTCATAAAACAAAAGAAAATCAATGAATGAGCTCTAGAACTATTCTAAATGGCACGACTAATGGATAGCCCTGCCTCTAATACAAGCAAGTAACACATAAACTAAATAAAATAAAATAAGCAAACAACAGTTATATTAAGTCAATAAAGGGGGAATGGAAAGGGAGGACTTAAGGACTTGACAAGGGTGGGTACTAAGGGACTGGGTGTATGAATCCTGGGTGTAACCTACTGCAAATTAGAGAAGCTTCTGAAACAGCAATGGAAGTCAAGAATGAAAGTACAGTCGGTACATGATAATGAGAAAATGTGCAGGGGCACATGCACACACAAATACAGATGCATCAAGTGGTTCCTCTTGGAACCTCATAATTATTCTTGAATTTCATCTACCACCAACATCAGAGATCACCTCTGTCTCCGCTGATTGAACCACAAACATCATGGATCAAGCACTTCCCAGAGCTGCCATGATGGCACAAAACCATGGATCTAAGGCACAGGTCTGTATAGATCCTCACAAGTCCCGAGGAGAGCATTGCCAAAGATCTACGCTGGATCAAAAATATCAGAAAGCAGGGTGTAGCAAAACTATCCTGATCATTTGACAGAATATTCCAATCATCTTACCAATGATTTACATGCACATTACAAGTCAACACGTTAAGTTCTCATTCTGAAGTTATTCTCAACTAACCTTCATCACTGGAGTCACTTTCCGAAGCTTCTTCCATATACATGTTTAATTATTTAGTACTCCTAGATGACACACAAAAATCTGGGAATATTCTCTGTTATAGTATCTATCTTGGAGGAAACTGGTCGTTTGGTCTTCTTTAGGGGCAGCAGATACAGCAGCCTAAACGTCCTAGTTCAATGGGATGAAAACAAAAATCTTGCAACAATAAAGCCAATGATAAAAAGGAAGGTCCACCACACTGTACCATCCAAAGTCACCAGAGGATATATAAAAAATGTAATTAAGAAAAACAACAGAAACGCTCCATTGTTAAATACATAGTTTCTCAGTGTTAACATCTCTCTTTCGGCCCTAGATTACTTTAAGGGAGGGGGACAAGAGCAACCTTAAGCACTGCTGTGAAGCACATAATAGTATGCAAATGAACAAAGCTCATTGTATGATGAACGCATGATGTAGCTTTTATGTCACAAAATCTGACCAGCTAACCTTTAAGGCCTAGCTACTTTGACAAAGAAATATACGAGATAGATTGAAAGCAGAGAGTTTCCCAGGAGCAACACTGTCACCAGGACTCTAGTGGCATGACAGCACACTTCTATTGGCTCCAGACAACAACGACGATGATGATTGACACGTGGACTGCAGACCCTCCAAGTGTCCCTATTTTCCAGGGACAGCCCCTGATTTTCAGAAGCCGTCCCGGTTTCTCCTTTGATCCTGGTATGTCCCGCTTTTCCTTAGGACGCACCTATTTTCATCCGAAAAATGTTGGAGGGTATGGAGTATGTGACCCCCGAGCCAAGGAGATAAGTAAATTATACAGCCTTTAGAAGACATCTGAAGGCAGCCCTGTATAGGGAAGTTTTTTTTTAATGTTTAATGCTTTATTGTGCTTTTATATATGTTGGAAGCCACCCAAAGTGGCTGGGGCAACCCAGTCAGATGGATGAGGTCAAAATTGTTGTTGTTGAATAGAATGTCTCTATTTCCATCAGGTGGAAGACAGGAGTGCCTGGCGAGCTCTGGTCCATGGGGTCACGAAGAGTTGGACACGACTAAACGACTAAACAACATTTCCATCAG
Organism: Darevskia nairensis; assembly: GCA_034642065.1. Classification (NCBI taxonomy): domain Eukaryota; kingdom Metazoa; phylum Chordata; class Lepidosauria; order Squamata; family Lacertidae; genus Darevskia; species Darevskia nairensis. Next base: position 2,115,142 of record JAWWNI010000439.1, read on the forward strand.
AGGAATGTTGGAGGGTATGAGACTTATGACAGCAAAGGGACTGGGCACCTGACCTGGTGAGTGAGAACAAGTATTGTATTACAGACAAAGAAGCACAAAGGAGGTCTCTTCAGACCGACTGTGGACTGCAAAACAAAGTAGTGAGAGAAACCCAAGCTATATGCACTGAAGATCCTGCATTCAGCAGATCCCTTGACATTAAAGGTCTGCAGATATTAAAGAGTGGAAACAGTCAAGCAGCATTACCAAAATAAGGTGGAATGTTCAAAAATGTGCTCAGAGGGATGAATGAAATGGACAAAGCTGGAATCACAGAAGGGAAATGTGAGAACCGCTGTAGGAAAATAAATAAATAAATAAATAAATAAATAAATAAATAAAAGCAAGTTTGGGCAAAGATTAGAACATTGGGACAATGGGAGTTGGGCTTGACAAGCATCTCAAACATTAACGGCTACACGCCGCTGGGGGAAAAAGGTGGTTACGGGGCAAAACAGAGAACAACTGAGACAGAGGAGGCGGAAATCAACGGAGATATATGAAATCAACTGAGATATATGAAATCAACTGAGATATATAATGCCTCTGGAAAACCCACAAACAGGACAGCAACAGGTATTAAGAGGTAGTAACAACCATTACTTAAAACAAACCAAGGGGGTAAGCCCCAAAAGAAACAAGAGCAGAATAAATCAAACTTTTTACACAAGGACCAGGAAGCAGGTTCTCCGTGAGCTTCTCCTGAGGTGGTTTTATTCTAAATGGCCAACCAGCTTACTCAGGATATACTAAGGATTGTAATCAGTGAATTTCGCTTTCCCCTCCATTAGTGGTCTCATTGTATTGCTGTGTGTGTGTTAATTGTAGGTTTCTAACTTTTTTTCAAATTAACATTCCAAAAAAAGAAAACCATACAATTTTTGAACAGAAACAGCAAAACTTTTCACAACATATGCGCAGGGGGGTCAGAAATGCCCTGTTTTACCAACTCTCTTGTCTTTGTGCAAACAGAGAGGGGGGAGCCAAATCAAGGTCCTCCACACAAGGGTGTCAAAAAAGTGGGTGCCTTTTAGCGGCCACCGGGTGAAGAAAATATGCAACATGAAGTGAGGGGAGGCAACATGCAAGACGAACACTATGGCTGCCCTGGCTCTTTATCCCAGAAACCTTTGGTTAGAGGATGGCACAGAAATACTGTTGGAAATAAATGGATTAAGTATCAGTAAAATAAGCTTGAATTTCAAAGTTCTCTGCTTGAAATACTAAAAAAGGCATAAAGGAGAGGTGGAAGAACACAACAAGAACTTGAAAAAAATAGATGCAAGAACAAGTCGTTTTATTAGCTGACCTGAAAAAATAGATGCTTTAAAGCAAGAAAAGTATTGTTTACACGTGTCTCTAATATAGTTTTGAACATTTGTGTAAATTGTTAAGTTAGTTTGCTTTTATCTTTTCTGAAAAACTAATTGAAACAATGAAAAATGTATGCACCTGGCATTTATAAATGTTTTGAACCAACGCTTCTAAAAAACCATTTAATCACATGATCTTTTGCGTAAAAGTAGTGCTTGAAAGCAAAAATATGCTTCTTGATTTATAGCTTAAAAAGAGGGTGAGATGCAACAAAAAGACTAAGGCAAAGTACGATACAAAATGCAGCAAATTTCCACGGATCTTCGCTCGTCTAATATATGGGCTTCCCCTTGCAAATTATTCTCAGAGGACAATAGGTAGAGTCTGCTGCATTCTCTGGGATGCAAAGCCTTATTCCTGCCTCATAAAAAATCCCCCTCTCCTCCCCTCCCTCCAGAGCGCTGGCTGCTTGTTTGAAATACCCCATCCGCGTTATTTAATTGGCACCACACTAGGGACCATCACAGTTGCTGAGTAACATTCCTTACATGCCCCTCGTTAAAGGGACATTAATGACTGCAATCAGTCCAATTCCACTTCCTTGCCCAATGATTTAATTTCCTGTACAGTATTGCTTTCAGCTCCCTTTGAAAATTCTCCCAGCCAGCATTCTTTTCCTTTCAGACCTCTGTTCTCTATTATATAACAGAAGGACCCATACCGGCAGGTCACAGGCAACCTACAAGTTGTAGCAAATTGTGCCTCGCTGCATTTCTTTGGTGTCTTGCTGAAACGGAAAGGTATAAACTTTGTTTAGAATCCACTGGCCACCCTTCCTCGATAGCCAAACACTTAGGATCAGAAGCGAGTTAAGAGAATGGCAGAAAAAAGAAGCTGGATTTGAAAGTCGAAAACTCAGAGGGTCCTTAGCAATTCAAGCCCAGGTGCTGGCAAGAATAATCTAATTGAAATAGGAAAAAATAAGCTGAACAGACAGTGGTACATGCAAGTTTTAATATGGCTGGTTCTATCAATACAGGACAATATGTAAATTTATAGCAGAAGCCGTGTTCTTCAATAGTTTTTAACTACAAAGGCACTATTCGTTTGAAAACCTTTCCTTCCCAAAGTCTTGGTTACCTACCATTTGTTTGTTTGTTTGTTTTTATTATTTGACAATCAGAAGAATCTTTATTTGCATCAGCAACTAGCCATAGCAATAAAATAAAATGTACTGAAGATAGAGGTAAAAACTTGACCGTACAAAATTCATTTTGGAAGTTTACATCAATAATCAAATAACAGATCTTATTCTAATTGCCCCTGCTAAAAACCTTGCAGTTTTTGCTGTCGCCTGATCATCTTGATCTGCTAAAAGAAAGGACACAGTAGCATCTTCTGTTTTAAAAGCATATTCGAGGGCTCAGCTTTTCCTTTAGAAATTCCTTTTGTACATGTTGATAGCATCTTTGTAATCTGGCTAGTGGCAAAGGAAGTTTGGGACAATTCACAACAGAATCAACTCCATCCATCCAATGTATGTAAACTAGCACCGTTAAAAATGTACCCATGCCTCTCCTGATTTTCTCCTTTGTCACCAGCTTCAACAATATAATCATGGATTTGTGCAGTTAACACAGTGATGCTCACAATTTACTTATGTTGGCATTCCAGACATCCAAAACACTGCTAGAAAAAGCATCCTCTATAAATTAGCCCTCTGAATCAAATGGATCTGGAGCAACTATGAAAATTAGCTCAAAGAACCCACTAAGCTGAAAAATCATCTTCTTTTGTAGGATATTATCCGAGTGTTATCCACCATGGTAAGCAAAATGCAAACAAGGATGATCACACTCTTTTGGCGGTTACACCATGGCTCAGCATTTTAATTTGTAGTTAAAGGTGAAACTACACTGTGATGTTAAGTCACCTACCAACCTCACAGGGTTGTTGTGGAGATTAAATGAGGAGGAGAATCATATATACCACCTTAAGCTCTCTGGAGAAAAGGTGGCCCATAATGCAATAAACAAAAGCAGTGAAGGAAGGCTTGCTAATGTCTCTCTCAATGTATTGTTTGTTTAATACCTTGAAACAGATGTTAGCAAGTCTTCTTTCATTGCTTTTGGCCAGACCCAAGCAACTAAACCGCAAATAAACCAACTATCAATTGTTCTACTGCTACTATTTATCCTAAGGAAACAATCCGTTTCAAAAGCAGAATGACTGGCCAGAACTTGCAGTCACTTGCAAGTCCTGAAATGTACAGTAATACATATTCTAGAAGTCAAACACCCTGGGTATCCCATGAACAACAAAAAGTCTCAGAAAACCAGATGCATGATAGTATAATTTAGATGTGTTTTAAATGCAGAAATCTTTTCACTGGAAAATAAACCCAATCCTAGGACTTTGATATACAAACTGAATACAGTGGTACCTTGGTTCTTGAACTTAATCTGTTCCGGGAATTCGTTCGACTCCCAAAACCATTTGAAAACCAAGGAACGGCTTCCAATTGGCTGCAGGAGCTTCCTGCATTCAAATCGGAAGCTGTGTCAGACGTATGGCTTCCAAAAAAACATTCGTAAACCGGAACACTTACTTCCAGGTTTCCGGTGTTTGGGAGTCTATTTTTTGGGGAGCCAAGCCGTTCAACAACCAAGGTGCCACTGTATTCCAAGGCCTTAATTTCAAGGATTTGTCCTTAAAACTTTTATCTATGCTTAAAAAAAAAAAATTAAAAAACTTCTCTTGCACTTATAAATCAGGGTGTCATCTTCCAGAGAATTCTGCCTATTCTCAGCCTTCTCCGGACTTCTGCCTGTGATCTGGTTCCCTGAGAACCAAGGTAACAACAAACCATGGTTTAGCTTTTCAAAGATGAACCTGTATGAGCCTCATGAACAACCCTCCCTGACCTCGGCTCCTCTGGTGATGAGGAGAAACTGAACTGGGAGAGAGCAGGGGGCTAATTCTGAGAAACGAAGAAGGAGGGGTGGTTGGGGGGGGATAGGACACATCTGGATAGTCCTTAAACTTTGGGCTTTACACAATAACTACCGGATACACATGGAATGCTGAAGACCTAAATACTAAAAGTATTTTATGAATCTTTAGCAAAACTTTCTTCTTTAAACCAGTTGAATAATTTTTGAGCCATATTTAGCATATTAAAGATTTTTTTCAGGTAAGGCAGGGGTACGCAACCTAAGGCCCGTGGGCCGAATGCAGCTCAATCGCCTTCTCAATCCGGCCCACAGACGGTCCGGGAATCAGCATGTTTTTACATGAGTAGAATGTGTCCTTTTATTTAAAATGCATCTCTGGGTTATTTGTGAGGCATAGGAATTCGTTCATCCCCCCCCCCAATATAGTCCGGCCCACCACATGGTCTGAGGGACGGTGGACCAGCCCATGGCTGAAAAAGGTTGCTGACCCCTGAGGTAAGGCAATATGGAAGGTTCTAAGCTGTTAGTAAAGCTGTCTTTGCCTAGGCATTATCCAAACATGACAGGAATGTTTTTGCCCGCCTATGAGCAGAGCTGCCACACACAAAACATATTTCTACTGCTCCCTCTCTTAAATAGTGTGCAAAGGAAGTGTGAAGATGGATTGGATGAGCCTTTAGTGCTTGCATCAAATACTAATGTTCCCTGCCGAGAACTTGCATGATTCTGTCCAAGAATTAGCTCTGTTCTAGAAAAATTAAAGGCATTTTTAAAAAAATGTTGTCATAAAGTTGTACCTAATGAGAGGAAAACCAGTGTACCTGGTGTAAATAACACAAGAGGAGTAGAATATTTCCCCCAATGGGAAGAGAGAAGAAAACGAGTCACGTCATTATGAAATAATTCACAATCTTTCTCTTCTCTCACCTTCTCTTTCTTTAGGTTTTCCCCCCTTTTCTTGTCTTTTATCCTTTCTGCCTTTGTTCTTTCTTAGACTAAGTAGCTGTTTAATATCAGTATATTATAAAAAGATACTTTGCATTTTTGTATATCTCTGAATAAGTATCAATAAATAAATCCCCCCCAAAAGTAATTATGAAAAGAGCAAAATAGACATTCACAGCATCTAATTCATGTGATGGGAAACTGTATGTGATCAAATATAAAGCTTAAACTTTCAGTTCCCTCCCCCCGAGTCCCATAGCCCTATGGATATCAGTTAAAAGTTTCTCATGATTCAGACTGATGAAAAACTGATGTAAACATGCAGGCAGGTAGATAGATACACACACGTTGGGAGAGAAGGAATGAGACGTGCTGCCAGTTTATAAAAAGATATGCAGATCTCTGGGACATCAAGATTTAAATAGATTCCCTCAAGCACCAGGAGGGCTTAAAAGCGATAACAAAGGATAAACATGCAACATAAACTTGTGCCACTAAGGAATAGCAGCAGCTTAGGGCTGATCCACACTTAGCTTTTGCCCTACGCTTTCCAGGGACAGGTCCGAGATTTAAAATCTCTCAGTGTTTGAGTTCTCATTCTTTTGCCCCAGCCCTTTCTCACGAGAACCTGCTCTTTAAAGCTAGAGCGCAACAAACAGCAGTTCGGGTTTTCTGAGACTGCCGTTTGCTCCAAATCAGAGGTAAAGAGCGGGTTTTTGCAGGGAAAGCTCAGAAGCAAAAAATAAAAATAAAAGAGAGCTCCGATGTGGAGCTTTAAAGCACGGAGGAAAGGTGTCAATAAACCCTTAGATGAGTTATTTAAAATATGGAGCACACACTACATGTTACATGCAGTTAGATTTTCTATCTATGGACTGCTTGGGTTTTCTGTCTGTACACTGAGGGCACCCTCAGAGGCTCGAGCATGACATGGAGAAGGAAAGAACGGCTTCTCCAATCAAAATCAACTTCCTCAAGCTCTCTGCAAACCATGAGATACAGGGCAGGTTACTGCTTTCTGGATATTTAGCACTGGGTGAGATTTGAACCTTATTTACAAGCAGTGCTAGAAATGCAAGATATATAAACTCGGCGCCAACTGGCTCCTTAAACCAAAATGGAAGGTCTAGTTGCCGTTTGGGGGCAAGACGGCTCTATTTTTCCAATGATGGACTTACTGTGAATGATTCTCAGTTAAACATCTGGCTAGTTCAGATGACTATCTTGAGCTAGGTTAAGAGCTCTGAGAACTTAGAAGGAGAAAATGTATAGTGGTTAGACTAGGACCAGGGAGATCAGGGTTCTAATCTGCACTCAGTCCTGAAGTTCACTGGGTGACCTTGGAGTCAGTCATAGCTTCTTCACCTACCTCACAGGGTTGCCGTAGGGCAGGGGTGGCCAACTCCCAAGAGACTGCGATCTACTCACAGTTAAAAACTGGCAGGTCAAAGTTGTTGAGTCAGGGAGGAGGTAAAATGTTGAGCTTTTTTTAGGGGAGCCACAGTTGTTCAGCTTCTTTGTGGGGAGCCAATGATCTACCAGTGATCTACAGCAGACGTCCAATGATTGATCTACCAGTAGATCATGATCTACCTGTTGGCCATGCCTGCCGTAGGGATTAACTAAGGAGGGGAGGTGAACCATCTACTCCTAGGAGAAAAAGGTGGGATAAAAATGCAATAAATAAGCTAATCTGTTTACCTGCTTAAGAAAGCTGGAGGGGCCAGCCAGATGGAGATGTCAGTCACCAGCCTGGCATCCAGGGATCTCCATGCGATGACAACTGGACCCACTCCAGTCACAAAACGTGCCTGAGGAATTTCTAATGCTGTTGGGACAGTGAGCGGGGACAGGAGCTTTTTAGGTAAAGGTAAAAGACCCCTGGACGGTTAAGTCCAGTCAAAGGCGACTATGGGGTTGCGGCGCTCATCTCACTTTCAGGCCAAGGGAGCTGGCATTCGTCCGCAGACAGCTTTCCAGGTCGTGTGGCCAGCATGACTAAACCGCTTCTGGCGCAACGGAACACCATGATGGAAACCAGAGCGTGTGGAAATGTTGTTTATCTTCCCACCGCAGCGGTACTTATTTATCTACTTGCACTAGCATGCTTTCAAGCTGCTAGATTGGCAGGAGCTGGGACAGAGCAACGGGAGCTCACCCTGTTGTGCGGATTTGAACTGCCAACCTTCCGATCTGCAAGCCCAAGAGGCTCAGTGGTTTAGACCACAGCGCCACCCGCGGAAGGGAGCTTTAACCCATATTCAGCCTCTGTTGCTGCTATTTGCATTGGGACTGGAGCATTCATTACACTGTAGCCGTTGTTGTTGTTTTAAATCATTCTAGCAGTTCCTAATTGCATAATAAATATCTTGTCTAGTTTGGCCCCTAGCCACACACTTGGTCAGCAAGAGTCCATCTTAGCTCATTTTAAGAGACCGAAAGGTGCCCTCGGGGTAGCAAAGCAAGAGATGGTTGATACCCCCGGGTATAGGGCAGTATATAAATTCAATAAATAAATAAATAAAATGAAGGGGGCCCATGAATCTCCCAACCATGATTTGCCTGACAAATAAGGCTTGCTTGGGGAATATGGCTAGAGGCTTCTGCTTCCACCAGAAGAAAACCAGTAGCACCCAAGGGATGACAGCAAACACAAAGTGTCAAGGGGGGGGGGAACCACCAGAAAGCAATCCACAACAGACAGAATCCATCCCTTCCTAGCCTAATGGAGTTTGATGCCTAACTTTGGCTGGGTTGTGACCGATTCCAAGAGACTTGGCATTTAAGAACAAACACAGCATGAATAAATTATCAAAACTCCATCAATGTGTAGCAAGCCTGCACTACTGTTCCTTCTTCTACAAAAATTTGCTGATTGCCAAAAGGATGTCAACACTTCTCCCCAAAGACATATCAGCCTGGCTTGATACATTGCCAAAAGATAGAAAAAACACTCACAGAACAATGCAAGAAATATCCTATTTAATATAATTCTACGTAAAGAGCTAGCTGTGATCAGATTTGTTACAGAAGTCTTTACCAGCTACAGAGCTGTCATGTTTAAATTAGTGCCGAAACTAATTTTATGTTTCACCTAAAACAACAACAACCACCCTATAAAATGCCTAAATTGATTTTTTATTCCACATTTATAAATGTTTGTCCATTTCCTTAAACAGCTTCAGCTGGCAAGGCAGAAGAAATACTTTGGAGATTTTTAAGCAGAGGTTGCATGGTCATCTGTCATGGATGTTTTAGCTGAGATTCCTCGCTAATTTCTAACACTGCACAGAACAGAATATGCAAGTATAGTTATCTACAGTAATGCGAAATAATTGCTCTTGAAAGAAATTTGCTCTGTTGCAGTATATTCTCAAGAAAGTTGCATATCTAAAAGTTGTTCAGATTAGATGCATTCTAACTGCAGCCATCAATACATTTCATGCTTGTGTGAAGCATTTTATTTTAATATATAAATCTTTCTTTAAAAAATAGCAAAAAACATTCACAGATTAAAAACTCGGAAGAAGAAATGCCAACAAACCAAGGGACTGGCACTGTTCCATCTTGTGTAAATAAGTTACAAAGCAGCATTTCAACTCTCTAGTGAGGTGATTAGACTTGTACCAGAAGAACGACGAAAGAAACAGAGAACTGATCCCACAGAAGCCGCACTCATTCCAGTGATATTTGTGGAGGGAAGCAACCAATGGCAGTGGTTACTGGGGGCAGCATGGCAGATGGACTCCACTGTTTGACATTCACCAGGCGCGTTTTGCCACTGATTTGGGTCCAATTGCGACTACATGGAGATCTCTGGGCATCAAGGTGGCAACTGACATCTCCACTGAGCCAGCTGACTGGCACGCAGTTCTCCACCAGCACATCAAGGAAAGCAAGTGCAGGGCTGAGAGCCAGAGATATTGGACAGAGGTCACCCAAATGGAACTCACCAACCACAGTTTGTCTTGAAATACTGTTTGCTCAGGTGTGTCACCTGAAAGGCTCTCCAGGTCCTTTCCAGACGTCTCGATTGCCATATCAATGAATCCCTAGGAGAACTTACTTCCAATGATAATGCTCTGTGTAAACTATGTGTTGTTGTTGTTGTTGTCGTTTAGTCGTTTAGTCGTGTCTGACTCTTCGTGACCCCATGAGCCAGAGCACGCCAGGCACTCCTGTCTTCCACTGCCTCCCACAGTTTGGTCAGACTCATGCTGGTAGCTTCGAGAACACTGTCCCACCATCTCGTCCTCTGCCGTCCCCTTCTCCTTGTGCCCTCAATCTTCCCCAACATCAGGGTCTTTTCCAGGGAGTCTTCTCTTCTAAGGAGGTGGCCAAAGTATTGGAGCCTCAGCTTCAGGATCTGTCCTTCCATGGAGCACTCAGGGTTGATTTCCTTAAGGATGGATCGGTTTGATCTTCTTGCAGTCCATGGGACTCTCAAGAGTCTCCTCCAGCACCATAATTCAAAAGCATCAATTCTTTGGCAATCAGCCTTCTTTATGGTCCAGCTCTCATTTTCATACTTCACTACTGGGAAAACCATAGCTTTAACTATACGGACCTTTGTCACCAAGGTGATGTCTCTGCTTAAATCTTGCTAATCCTCAGGAATGTGACACACCTTGACCTGCCAGAGCCACTGTAACCCCACCTCATGTGCTATGTATTTCTGATGTTTTACCCTCGTGACACAGACGTTTGTACAGAGGATGTCCTTCTACTCCACGCCAAAATGCTAAACTTTAAAAAGAGGTGACTCGCTTTGTTCCGGGTCCCTCACCTCCTTGCAAGAGGATGGGGAACTCAGTTGCACCAGATAATACAAATCAGCCTTGCTTTCACCAGATCCAGCCTCAGCTCCTTCATCTCTGACAGATACCGAACTTGGGGGGCTTTGAGTCCATTAAAGGGGGAGTTAGGCCATTAAAGGCACCCCTCCCTATTTTCTGGAATCAATTGTTACTTACTGAATTGCATACAAATACCATAAACGTTTTATCAATTTTACTATAAACTGCCTCTGATTTTGATGCCTACCTACATGCAGTGCCGGATTTATGTATAAGCTAAACAAGCTATAGCTTAGGGCCCCACTCTCTTGGCGGCCCCAAAAAACTTCAAGGGGAAAAAACCTAGATGTACATTTCCAAAATATAAGATAAAAAACAAATAAAACCTACATACAGCAACAGTGTTTTGTGTTGTGTAGGCTCCTATTTGTTATGTGCAAATGGCTTTAGATACCTATGAGGTCCATAAATTACCATATAGCATACATTCATCACAAAAAACAGAGACAATTTGTTGTTGACAAAGGACAACTGGACATATAAAGGGCCCCATTACCTTCAGTAGCTTAGAACCTCATCAAACCTAAATTCGGACCTGTCTACATGCTGTTTAATTATTGCAAGTAAATCAGATATTTGGTATTATAAAAATACTATGGCAGCTCCAAAATATAACCATGTGATCATTTTACTTTTTCTAATGAGACATTGCTTCATAAACTAATAACAGCATGAACGAGTATAATAACTGTCAAATTGGGCAGCTTCAAAGTAGAATATAATGTTTAAACCCTGCTCAGGGCGTGAGTTGATGTGGGCACATCAATATCTCCCTTACACTTCAGAGCTCACCGGAGAAAGGGGAAGATTCAAGTACTAAGTCGTGATAATTTGTAAAGTGGTCAATCACTTCTCCCCACCTGATTTTGGCAGACTTCAGTGCTTTCACCCCAACTTTCTTGCTCCTACCATTGAAGTTAATGAGTGCAAACTCCCTCTTCTTCGTTGTTCACGTTACGAACCTGTAAACTAGTTAGCTCAAGATAAACTCATAGAAGGGGGGGGGGGGAGAAATGCATTTGTATGCAAAGAACGGAAAGTTTCCTTGTGCCACCTGTTCAACGTGCCAGAAGGACACTGTGGGGCCCAAGCTCTAGGTGCGATATTAGTCCTTGGCACCTCTGCAGAAAAACATGTGACCGAGTAGCTACAATTTCCACATGTGACTGTATTTGTAAGACATTTTTCCCCACCAGGTGCCGGCCTAATAAGGAGCTCATTTTACACATGCTGCTGAGCAGCTACTTGTTGGCAGAAACGTTTTAGCAACTATTCCCCCGACTAGAAGGCTGGTGCCATTTTCAATTACATATTTCCTTGACTCTGCGGGTTCCATTGGTCGTTCACGTGCCCGCTCCAAAAGTTCTCCATTTATGTCAAACCTCTAAGAAAACTTCAAATTATGAAACATGAGATCCACATGGAAGAAGTTTGATTGATTAAACTGTTCTGCTTTTAGCTATGCAGAAACTTATTTAGTCCAAGAACAACAGAATGTATTAGGACTGTTATGGAAAACCAGCCACGCAAAAATGTTAATGATTTCGCTTTTGTTCTTCAACAAGGAAGAGTTATCGTTTAGTTTACTTGAAAAGTGTTTTTAAAAGATCTGCTGGGTTGTACTAGGGATTACTGGGTTGTTCTTGTTTTTATTATGCATTTTGTGTTTGTGTTTTTATATTGTGATTTTATGTTGTAATCGTCCTAAGACCTGGAGGTATAGGGCAATATAAAAAATATAATCATCATCACCATCATCTTGCAGGGAGCAGAACTCTGTAACTAGATACTCCTGTGGTAGGAAGAGAAGAGGATATTTTCACCAGTTTTTTCTCTTCCCCCTGTGAGCCCTTTATGGCTCCCAGAAACTTGCTCCGGAGAACTGGAGAATCTTCCAGAACAGCATGCAAGGTGACGCAGAGGGAGGGAGCCGTCAGTGAAGACCACCACTCTTCCTCTGGCCTCTGCAAACCTCTATTTGTGGAGAGTTAAGTCTAGATCCAACCCATAATGTTTTAGTTTTTTTTAAATGAAAGCTGTTCTGGAAAATTTATTTGAAAAGTTGGATTGAAGAAATGTTATAGATACATCACTGGCAGGCTTTTATAATGAAACCACCACAAAAATGCCCACATAAACCTAAGCAGATTCTGAACTGCTGATGAACAACAAAGTGTTGTCACAATTCTTCACCAAGACTGTATGGATTTAAAATAAAAAAATTGGGGTGGTTGTTGAAGTATCAACAGATATGCGTGATTACACCAAAAACCATCTGCTTACTATTAGGCTAATGAGCATTATATTGTTCTGTATATAGTTGCATGCAACTTGCAAGAACTGTTCTGTGTTTTTAGTGCAACCGGTGGGAGGAGACTTGCTTTCTTATCAAGATTAAGGAGTGAGACGGGATTAGAAAACATCGACCCACTAAATATAGCCTCATGATAGCTGCAACTTAAAATCACTTCAGCACATAATTCAGGATTAGCCTACAGCTACAACTGCATCTTTGCTAGCGCTCCAATCACTATGCATATCTTCATTACGCCTGGTTAGGTTTAGAGTTTTCATGCCAACAATACTGTTCTAATAAAAGTCCTTTGAAACTATGTTCATCTTTGTTTCAAACAACTCAACATAATAGCAACAATTTTGCTACTAGATGCCCTTGACTTTTCGAAGCGATATAGCTCTTTCACAGGAATCTTGTTAGCTTAGCGTCTTTTACGAGCCTATTGGCATGTTTAAGTTATAAAAATGCTCCTATCCAATGTTAGGGGGATCCCTTTTGTAAGTCGTATTTCCTCACTGAAATATGTCCATATCAGTCCATTACTTCAAGTAGGAAGCATGAATGACAAACCTTGACCCATTTATAACCTACAACGATTACACCTTGCAGGATAAATGTCAACAGTTTTTGACGTCAAACAAAGATAAACCTCCAATATGAAAACGAACTACTGAAGATTATTCACGTTTGTAGTTGAAAATCATAGGATCCGACCTCAAACAGCCTAAGAATCTTTAATCCAGGAGAGCATCTCTGCATTCTTGAATGCAGGGCAGAAGTGGGTGGGTTTTTTTTGTGTGTGTGTTTTTTAAACCCGTTGGGCTGCAGGTAGTCTTGCAGTTCAGTTAAATCTTTTTGTGTTGGCATAATTAACCATGTGCTACCGGTCTAAACAAAAAGGACCATAAATGTACAGAGCTGGGGTACAAAATCTGCTGTGATCCCAAGTCTATGCAACAACCAATCAATTGTTTGGCAACTCCGTTGGTTAGAGCTTGGTGCTGATAACACCAAGGTTGCAGGTTTGATTCCCCGAGTGGGGCAGCTGCATATTCCTACATTGCAGGGGGTTGGTTGGACTAGATGATCCTTAGGGTCCCTTCCAACTCTATGAAACGGCAACTACTGTTTGTAACCGGATGCATTTACCAACGTTGCCTATCTTCCATGCAATATTAGCTCTCAGCTTAGTGCATAGTGCTTCTCTTGTCTTCAGTACAGGAATGCACTTGGAGAAAAGTTCAAAAGCGCATCTTGAACTATCTAATACAGAACTGCACATAGTGAAAAGCTATGCTGTGAAAAACTATGACACCCAGTGCAAGGAACAAGATAAATCACAACCCCTAAGCAATGAGAACTGGGAGTGCTCAGCATGAACGGAATGAACGGAAGAAGCAACCCAGAAGGGAATGGCCAACTGACTGGAACAATCCACACTGAAATGTTTTGTCACAAGTCTAACTTGGATTCTCCTCCTCTCCTCTTCAGAAATAGCCATCTTTTCTCATTTTACTGCTACAAGGCAGAGATGCCAGTCTGCTCCTCTTCTAAATTATGATGCCCAACACCTACTTAGATAAATGTATACTCCTCCACCTTCTATATCCCCCCCCCAAATACCAAATAACAGATGAGAAGAATGATGGGAAAGAGGATCCAACATTTGAGGAAATGGGTGTTACAACGATCCATTTAAATATCCATCTGCTTCCATATAGAGAAAGAGTCACATACGGAATACGGGAACAATAATGTGAAATATCTTTCTTGCATAATTCCAGCCAATCTTGATATAATTTGTTCAAACTACTATTCCAACAACTGATAATGATTGAAATTTATTTTAGATTCTGCCATTATTACATGATTTACAAGAATTATCATTTATCATTTGCTTTTTAAAAAGTATTTAATCGAATGAATGGGTTGGATAGTTACAATGGAATGGTCTTGGGGTAGGGTGCGCATTTTATTCTTTCTTATTTATTTATTTATTATTACTTTGTCAAAATAATGTTAAAAATATATAAGTATTACACAGGAAGTATTGAAGTATTCATTTTATTCCTCTATTGCTACCTTCAACCATTCCTTCCATCTTTTCCCATTTTCCTAATCTGCTTTTCCTAATAAAAGTTAAAGAGTCCTTTCATTACAGGATTTGCCAGCTTTGATGTGTGTCGTAAGAATGATGGAATTTTCCGCATTGAAATGAATTTAAGATTGAGTGTAAAGGTAGTGCATTTTAGTAGCTGAGGCAATACAGGTATGCTACTACCCAGGCCCGTCATTAGCGCAGATCACAATCAGCCCTGATATGATTATGCCTTCAAAGCATCTGCCTTAAGGCAGATGGCACTCGACATATTCATTAATGAAAACAAGACTGCTTAGAAGAGGTGTTGGTAGACCGGCATATTACATTACAGATGGATTATGCCCAAGTTTCTCCTTATACCTCAAACAGACAGGGACTGGAGTCCATCATCAGTTCATGAGAAGGAAAACAAACTTCTGCTTACATCAACAAGCAAATGGCTTGGGCAAATAACTTTTATGCAGACAGAAGTTTGTAAGGCAGACCAATGTACTTGACACTCTAGAGTGGCTTTGACTAGCTATATCTGAGCTGGTTACAGATAAAAATTTTCCCATTTACCCTTCATACGTGAAAGCAGGCTTGGAGAAGCAGTATCTTAGTTCTGAAACACAATGATCTGGTTGCTGCACATGGTGCTAAGCAATGGTTTGTTTAACCAAAGTGTGGTTTTAATGCCTGAAGCCCAGAATAGCACAGTAACCATGATTTGTTTTCTGGTAACAAACCATGATGTGAAGCCATGGTTTGCCATTGGCTTATGAACCATGGCTTGTTTTGACTATGGATTGGCATTGTATCTGAACCAAGCAGCCTTGCTTAGCCATGGTTTGTTTGCCCACCTCACCTAAGATGCCGAATTATTATTTCCCAAGTGAAAAACTTTGGTGTGAAGGAACGACAGAGAAGACTGAGCAGTCAAGGAGGAGGTTTTGCCCATTTATTGCCCGGTAAGAGGTAGCTTGTAGACATCTACTTTGAAATATTTTACAACCAGACACATCTAAATGGCATGGCTCAGTGATTTCTTGCTATACTTTTTTTTTGGGGGGGGGAGCAGGCTAAAGTCAAAAGGGACGCGGGTGGCGCTGTGGTCTAAACCACTGAGCCTAGGGCTTGCCGATCAGAAGGTCGGTGGTTCGAATCCCTGTGACGGAGTGAGCTCCTGTTGCTCGGTCCCTGCTCCTGCCAACCTAGCAGTTCGAAAGCACGTCAAAGTGCAAGTAGATAAATAGGCACCGCTCCGGCGGGAAGGTAAACGGTGTTTCCATGTGCTGCTCTGGTTTGCCAGATGCGGCTTAGTCATGCTGGCCACATGACCTGGAAAAACTGTAGGCAGACAAACGTCAGTTCCCTTGGCCAGTAAAGTGAGAGGAGCATCTCAACCCCAGAGCTGTTCGCGACTGGACTTGAACTGTCAGGAGACCTTTACCTTTACCTTTTTAGGCTAATGTCACAACAGCCTCGCAAAAGCAAGGTTTAAGAAAACACCATAAAAGGACACAGCTTAACTCCAGAATGACTGATAAACTTTAGTAATATTTCCACGAAAATAAAAACTGTGCTTATCCTCAAAAACAGGTACCCTGTTACCAAGCTCCTTCTCATCAGCAAGGCAGCTAAACCACTTCAACAGGCTGGATGCTGGCAGGTGACAACGTGTTCTGCAGTGCTCCAGAATATGATGCAATTGGCCATCACTGCTCTCAGCCTGACACAGTGCCAATTGAAATCAGGAAGACAGTAGGGCACAAGAGAAACAACACATTTCGAGGATCTGCAAGAAAACTGCACCAAGTGCACCAGTCAGTGTTCACAGCTGAGGAAGAGGTCTCTTCAACCACCAACGGAAAGGTATAATCAATGCGAGCTTGTCAAAACATGACTGCTTAATTGTAAACTAAAAAAAAACCATGCGAGTAAGTACAGTGGTACCTCAGTTTTTGAACGCCTCCGTTAACAAACGTTTCAGAACTCGTAAACCCGGAAGTAAATGCTTCCGTTCTTTAACACGCCTCAGAAGTCGAACGGCTTCCGTTGAGTGTATGTGTTATTTTTCTCATTTTTCTCTACTAAATTTGCAGACTGCCCTTTGCGCCTCGGTTTTCGAAAGTTTCGGAACTCGAACGGTCTTCCGGAATGGATTACGTTCAAAAACCGAGGTACCACTGTATTGTTTTAAATCTGCTTATATATGTGTCTTTCTCTTTTTAAATGGTTTACATTGTTTTTCTTCATTTTTCAGAAAATAAAACTAAACTGTACTGATTTCAATCTCTTCAAATAAATGAGTAGTCCTTGTTTTTTTGTTTGTTTTTTCCATTCCCCGACCCGCTTTTTAAGACAGTGTCCTACTGAAGAGATTACATTAGATACTGGAAATTGGGTTCAAACCCAGCTCATGCATTGACTAACCTGAGGCCACCCCCACCCCCCAGTCGGTTCCACATCTGCCAAATGGGGATGATAATTACCCTACCCTAAGAATTCTTTACGTAAAGGAATGTTTGGTATTTTCTATGCCATGATTTGGTAAACAGGCAATGCTACAGAAGTACCAGAGCAACAATAAGATTTTCCCATACTGGCCAAATAACGGTAGATCTTCTTAATTTCAACATGAAGCTTTAAAAAGCAAGAATTCCCAACAGAACGAGGCCAAAACTTTCTTCAATGCATGCAATTATCTCCTTTACTGAAGAAGAAGAAAAACTACACATAGGATGGAGCTAGTCTGTGTTCCAATTTGGCCAGCACTCCCTAATTTAAAAGCAATGGTATTATTCCGTGCATGTGAGTGAGCAGCAAGCAAATACAGCCAATTGCTGAACAATTTCAATCCAAAACAAAAATGCCAAGAACATTGGAACCAAATGCTGACATTTAAAGGTGTTTCGCAAAGCTTCCAAATTCTGAGAGCGTTTTAGCTGAAATTAATTGTGCAAAAGCTTCTGGCAAACTCATCTGTTCCGAAAATGGGCAAAAGTGTCCTTGATCAAAGGCACTAACAGGCAATCAGCAGGAAAGATGCAGACTTTGAAGTCCCATCAAAGTATCAGAAGCAAAATACATGCCTGCATTTGTGAACTGAGAACTGCATCTTGTCATGTTATGCAAAGAGATCCAGCATTCCTTTATAGTGACAGAATACAACAGAACACCTCAGATGGTACATCACACATATCTTTGATGCACAAGTAAGTATCTCAGGGGTGCTGGCCACATCACTAAGAAAAAAATAGCCAGATACAAATCTTTGTACTGAGAAAATGGCCAAAGACTAGGTTTGAAAAGACCCTAGAAACTTTGCTTGGGAACAACTACTTAGGGGTGTTGGGTTTTGTTTTTCTCTAGATGCCTGCACATATGCATGTTAAGAACAGAAATAGCTGTGGGAAGCAATCCCAAATTACAATGCAGAGCGAAGAGCAACATCATAAGACATTGTGCCTGGAACATGAAGACAATGGGTACAGATTTGCCTTAAAAGTTTGAACATTGTCTATCTTACAATTCTACTTAGCAACTCTAAGGTGCTACTGGAAGGAATTTTTTTATTTTGTTTTGACTACTTAGCAACTGTATGCTTGCAATGGGGTTTCTGGCCCAGAATCAGCGGTGAATCAGTTTGCTGAGTCCGCTATTCACTTTGCTTGGTTTTAGACGGTGTTTGGCCCTTAAGAACCAGGACCCCAGTCTTGTAAAAATGACAGCCTTTCTTGTGAGAGAATTTTTTTCCTTAACGTGATCTGACAGATGATCAAAGTGCTTTGCTTCAAATAACCTCACCGTCACAACCGATTACGTGATTGATCCGCAGCTCTTATTTACTGTATGCCCAAGAGTGGTATCGTTAACTTTTCTCTTTTGCCAATTCAGAGTAATTGATTTTTCATATCTTGAAAAGGAGAACCCATCAACACATATCCTGTGTTGCAATTTAGCATCTTAAAAATGATATTTTTTTTAAAAAAAGGTATTCTGAACTAAAAAGGGAGTTGATAATTGAAATCCCTTTACTCTTCCCATATTTGGAGAATAGACTGAACACCAGAGAACAGGAAATAATTTTAGATATCAGGGACTGTTGTCGTTTTAGTTATACAGTTCTATGAAATAAGTTTTTTTAAAAAAAAATTCTTTGGGCAAAATATTAAGCCACCAATGATTCAAGGTATAAAAAGGACTGCTAACACATTAAAAACGATAGTCACACGGGACACAAACAGCTCCTACACAGTCCTAAAACATTAACAAACTGAAGTTCCTGTACTGCAACTCACTGAAGTTAATAGAACAAATTTTAAAACTCAATTTTAAAACTCAAGTACTCTATAGTATCAGCACTTTCTGATCTGGTCATTTAGCTGAAGCGTTCCTCAATTTGGCAAGTCTGATTCACTATGGTCAAAGAGGGCAGGTTCTGGATGGAAAAATTCAGTGATAATATTCATCGCTGTACAGTTTAGCTGTCCCAGGGATTGCAAGCAGTCAAGCAAGGAGTTTCTTAGTTCTTTGAAGGCAAGGAATTAAAGGGAAGCATTTGGTCCAGGAGATAATTGAGAAACAGAAGCAACTTTGGCTCAGGATATGGTTCCGTTTCTTGCACCAAGTTCCAGATGCAAGCTCCTTTTGCCCATCAGAGCTGCATTTTGAAATGGAGAGTCTCATTTTCTTGTGCATTTGTAGCAGGAGACATCCAGGTACTTACTCATTACAAATAAAATAGCAAACTGCCTCCCTCAATAACTCCCTGTTGTTGAAACAATTTTGACAGTTGTTTGTAAACATCTGCAGCATCTTGTAGCCCGCCATTCGTTTTGTTCCTTCTCTAATGAGTTAACTGCTCTTCTTACTTTTCCTCTTCAAGCCTGCATTTGGCTGGCTTTGCTCTTGCTGCCATAAATGTTTGACAAAAACGTGTGGGGGTTTTTTTTTGGGGGGGGGGTCTTGCATGTTCCACTCTGTTCGCAAATTTCCCTCCCATGCTTAACAGACAGCTGAAAACCATAGCTCACAAAATATGAGTTGTGAGTCCATCAGAGATTAATCAAACATGCCTTCCAGGGTCTGTAAGGTCCCCTAAATATAATCAAACACTGCATTCTAGGAAGCTAAGTTCTTAGCCAGAGGAATAATTTTTAACTTAATCTTTAGAAAATAAAAGCTTCCTTTATTCTCGACAGTTGGTAAAATCTTCTTCACGATATACCCATTTGAAAAGCTAAATGGCTAGTCATTAAATGCATTCTAAGCCATTAGCTTATTTATATAATAATGGAAAGTCCAAGATTTAGTTCAGAAGACGCCGTGGCAAGACTCTGCAAGGCGCTCAGCCATAGGCTGCATGTGTCAAGTGGTCCACATTTCTAATTCCTGAAATTTCCAGTAAAGTTTCATCACTGATGCATGTACCGTTTTAGTCTAAAAGAGCAAAGGGATTTAAAATTCTGCAGGAAGAGTACAATATTATGTTAGACTGAGGAAGCGACTGGCCCCTATTAAAGCAACGTCAATAAAATCCTTCCTATAGATACGCTTCCTTTGCTCTTCTTTTTTTTGGGGGGGGGTGAGCTAAACAATTTGCATTTACAGCTTAGTTCCTCTGCCCCTCTAACTTCTTCTCTTTTTATGGCGGATATAAATGGCACCAAATTGTCAACTCACATATAGGCTCTGCGCTTACCTATACAAATAGGCCCATTTCTGACAAGCCATAAAACAATTGCTGCTGAACTCCCTAGAACTCCCTTTGATATCCCAGCTTTCCTGCAGGGCTTCAAAGCCATCTTCTTTTACTAGCCTTGAGGTCCTGCTACAGGGGGAGAGGGGGGGGTCTTCAACAGATGCAGAGGGGGAAAGCATTTCTATTTTCCTTCTCAAAAGTACCAAAGTTATTTTGGGGGTGTTTTTTTTAAATCCACTCCTTCAATGCCAGGAGTGCATTTGAAGCAGTTTCTTTAAATAGTCATTTATGTTCTTTGTTCCATTACAGTATTACCGGTAACAACAGCAAAAACCAGACACATCTTTTTGTACTGCACCTCGTTTTTGGTTGCTTTTAAAACAATTTATTATTAAAATCATGTATTTCCAGTACAAGCTTGCATACTAATTGGTTGCTTTAACAATTAAAACATATCTTAAGATGCTGTCTTATACCATCTTACTAGTTCCTGTATTGTCAACACTCTCCGAAGTTTCAGATGGGAGTCTTTCCCTAACTGGTGATGGCTTGGAGACAACTGAGACCTTCCCCATTCAAAACAGTTTCTCAAACATGGGGCTTTACCCTTTCTATGCTACAGAATTCATATCGGCAGCGGTTCTCAAAGGGCATGCCACGCTGGTGTGGCAGAAGAGGAAGGCAAGTGTGGCAGGAAGATTGAAGCACAAGCAATGTTATATTTTGGGGGAGATTCCTGTTCTTCTATAGCTGCATTGTTTTATAATAATAATAATAATAATAATAATAATTTATTATTATTTATACCCCACCTATCTGGCTGGGTTTCCCCAGACACTCTGGGCGGCTTCCAACAAAAGATTAAAAGTACATTAAAACATCGGTCAATAAAAACTTCCCTAAACAGGGCTGCCTTCAGATGTCTTCTAAACGTCAGATAGAAACGTTCGTGTAAACATTTTACACATTCTGGATGTCCCACGATCATATTATAAAGTAGTTGTGCTCTATGTTATAAATCAAGCATTTCTAAGAGCTGTTTCTTTTTGTTTTGTTTTCTTTTTAACAGATATTAGGGTTTATGGGGGGAATACAAAACTTAATATCAAATATATTTTTCTCTTTTTTTGTCCAAACCAAAACGTTGTTCTAAATACAATAAAAAGCATAAAGAGAAGGTGGTAGAAAGGGAATAAAGAAAGAGATAGAGAGTAAGTATTGATATGCAGTTGAAAATAGGATCAATAGGCCCCATGGAAGGGATGGGGGAAAGTCGGGAGATTCAGAGTAATCTCCATATTTGGACGTGGAATTGGTTTTGTTGTATATATTCTTGAAAATCAAATAAAAACATATTTCAAAAAAGAAAGAAAGAGATAGAGAGTAATAAAGAAACCCAGCCGGATGGGTGGGGTATAAATAAAATTATTATTATTATTATTATTATTATTATTATTATTATTATTAAAAGAAATAGAAAAGAGGCTAAAAGAGAGAGGGGGGAAATAAAACTCAGAAGGTAAGGGACTGCCAATTCTTTGTCTGTCCGCTATATATAAATATGACATTTAAGGATTTATGCAGGAGAACACACTCTCCCTCCCTCTCTGAACTCCTACATGTATAGATACTAAGCAACACGTGACAGCTACGAGATGGAAAGTTTCTTTGCGATATGGAAACATGTGACTGGTTGACAGTCTAAGTATTAATTTGCCAACGTTAACCGTTTACCACGAACACTCAGATGGCCTGCACTTCACTCAGGGACAATAAGCAATGAACAGGGACAATAAGCAATGATCCCTGGCTCAGCATTGCGGTCAAGCCAGGACCCATGGTTTGTTTCACTCCAAGCCAACCATGACCTGAAGCCAAGGTTTCTTCTTGACTTACCAATTATGGTTTGTGCAAAACAAACTAGGATCCCCATTCCTGTATCCTTCCTTTCAGATATCTTTACACTGTCTCTTGCCCCTTTTGGGTTCTCGTTCTTACCTGCCTACACTGTGCCCTCAGCTGCATGAGATTTGCAAGTGTACGAGCAGCTCCTCATGCAGCCAAGTGAACATTTCAATCATACAATCACTTGGGCAGGGTATCGTTGCTGGATTCTCACAGAATCGTAGCCATCAGCACAGATCCACGATGCTGTTATATTAAAACTTATTAAGCTTCATTTATTCTGTGATTCTATGATTTGATTTTACAGCATCTAAAATGCTAGAGCTCAAAACAGATTTCAACAGATGATCAGAACACAGATGATCCACACATTTTTATATTTGTATCATCAATAGTTTCTGCAAATTTGCAGCTCCCATCATTATTGGGGGAGGGGGAAGGGGAGGGGAACCAAAACAGAACATTTTGCCCAGAACTAGCAACTATAAAACTATTAACTGTGCAAAATTCTCTGCTCTCCAGCAACAATGATAGCACCGATTAACTATGTTTTAATGCAAAACCAAACGCAAGGAAGTGATTTAATAACACTGTTCTGTTTTTTAGAAACCAGACCATAGTTATTTTATTATCCATTCCCTTTTGCTGAAATGAAAGCAAAAATTATTCCATGGATTGTCAGCTTGACAATATAATTTGTGCGCTGTGCTAACTTTTACTGCCCTGAATGTCTTGCAGAGTTACTTTGCCAGGCAAAGAGTAACATTTAACTTTTAGTAGGAAATGTAACCATCAGGTATATCACGTTTATAGTGGTGTACAGAATACAAATCAAACTGAATAAAAGCACAGCCTATTTTTCTGTATCTGTTGTCTAAATATATCATCGAAAGAGTACATGAAATATTGCAATTACCACCAAAAACGTAAAGGGATTGTGGGACACAGTCAATTGATATACTGTAGGTCACAATATACTACAGAGTTTACTCACTAGGAATCTTTATGATTCAATAATGCAAATTTTTATGCTGAAAATTATTTTGTGGTACAGCACGTTTATATTTTAATCACTTAATGTTAGATGACCAAATCAAATATGTGTATTAAAATGGTGAAATGAATTGTTGTAGAATGTAGCTGTGGATTTTGAAAAGAGTGGTTTTCGCTTTAACTGGGTATATCTGTGAGGGTCCCACACCGTGTGGTGCCCACTTTTAGAATAATGTAATTTTTAAAGGGGTTTTATGCTGCTATGGCAAGTAGGGATGGAGAATAAATTTGTTCATTCCACATTTTAAGGTGAACTGACCTGATTTCTCAATTTGTAATTGTATGTGGAGTCAAGCACAGCTTAACTCACTTCTACAAATTTTGTGATGCATTTTCAGTCCAAAAATGCGCATTTTAGAAGAACGTATATAAAATGTGTATAATTAAAATGCAAAGTTTCTGTGTTTTTAAATAATAATAATAATAATAAACCATTGAGGAATGGATATATGAGTGAGCACATGCAAAATTTACACGGAAAATAAATAGGTTGACTTGTCTATCCATCCCTAATGGAAACTATGACACATTACACTGACATTGAATTATGTCTTGAGCAATTGTATTTAATTTGCCATTCTGTTTAAACATAATTTTCTTCAGTCAGGACCCATTAATCTCAAAGGTCTTTCTAAGGATAGTCAGACAATTGTGTGTGTGTGTGTGTGTGTGTGTGTGTGTGTGTTTTAATTTGCAACTGCCATGCAAATTAATGTATTCGCCAAGAAATTGAGCTAGGGTTACATGTCCCAAATTAGGAGGAAGAGTTCGCAAAGAAGCCTGATGAGTAATTTAGAAAGACAGAACACATGAACAATGAAAGGCACTGCACACTTGTGGGACAACTCTCTTGAGCAGACAAAGATTATATAATCCTTAGCCAAACCAGAACTAATTCCAGCCGGCAACTGTGGTTTTTAAGGATATGTCTGGATGGGCAGAAATACAAATGATTGGTTTCAAATAGGTAATTATATCACATTTACACTAATTTTAAAAAAACAGTGCCCAGCATTTATTTAACACATGGATGTGCATGTACCTGTTTGTGTGCATGTGCCTCCATGCACACCAAACCACTGTCAGCTGTAAGTATTAGCAATATCAGTATGCAAGTTACATCATCAAGTTATGGCAACTGGTGTACAGGAATCTGACACGATGTTCCTTCTCCGCCTCTGCCTGCCAACGTCACTCAGTGACAGACACAGGACTTGAACCTTGCTTTCCGATGTCTCAGTTCCAGCTCTCTGATTAAAAGGAGGCAGGGCCAATAACTTCCATCAGAATATCCAGTAACGCCCAACGTGATTGGGGACAGCATCGGAGTAGTGAGTTATCACGTACCAAACAAGGAGAGGGTTGGTTCTAAAGCATTCACAATACTGGGTTCCAAGGTTTGAAAAAGGAGGAGGAGGAGATGCGCACTTAGTCAATGTTATTCCTCGTAGCAATTTGGTAAACTGCTTTTAAACGGACCCAAATGGTTCTCAAACTTAATCCGTTCCGGGAGTCCGTTTGACTCCCGAAACGGTTTGAAAACCAAGGCGCGGCTTCTGATTGGCTGCAGGAGCTTCCTGAAGTCAATCGGAAGCACAGCGTCGGATGGTCGGCTTCCAAAAAAAACATTCAGAAACTCCGGGCGGCTTCCAACAAAATATTAAAAATACATTCAAACGTCTGGCCCCAAAATGGCAAGTAGGAATTGCATTTTGGCGACTGTAACCCTGGCTTAGGGAGCCATTTGGTGCCGAGCTTGTATACCCGAGTTTCTAACACTGCTTATGGCTCTCCATTGTGAAATGATTTTCAAAAAGATGATAGTGAAGCTGTTTGGGGAAGATGACTTCATCCCACTTGGGAGGCAACCTGCAGAAGAAAATAAAAAATAAAAAAAATCCTTCTAGTAGCACCTTAGAGACCAACTAAGTTTGTTCTTGGTATGAGCTTTCGTGTGCATGCACACGAAAGCTCATACCAAGAACAAACTTAGTTGGTCTCTAAGGTGCTACTAGAAGGAAATTTTTTATTTTTTATTTTGTTTTGACTATGACAGACCAACATGGCTACCTACCTGTAACTGGAACCTGCAGAAGATGTGCAAACGGGTTTTTTGGGGGGGGGGGTTTCCTACCTCCTTCCCCTGATTCGATTTGAAAACTTTGGGCAGGAGGAGAGGAAGCCCCATTGCACTAGCAGGACTTGTTGCTCTGGCTCTGGCTAGCACAACTATTTTATTGAATCCTGCCCCTTTTAACACAACCGGGTTGACACACACACAACTGCCTGCTGAACTCTCCTCCCAAGATAAATTCAAGACCACAGAAATCCAATCTAGAAGTAAAAATGCAGAGGCCACACAAAAGCAATCACAAACATCAAGACATCCCTATTTATATTCGAAAAAGCAATCACGCTCGTTTTTTCAGAGTTCCTCAGGCCAAAGTCCCGTGTCTGGTTATGAGAGAGAACCATTCTAATGCTAAGTTGGAGCAAAATGCCTCTACATAAAAAAAGCCCATTCAAAACATTATTCAGCATTTCTTCTGACTTAACAGTGGCCTTGTTCACATGTTTTATCAAGCTGAAACCATGACTCAGAGCACAGAGGTAAGTGGGCTGGATCTCAGAGAAGAAATTGCATCTTCTTTGGTCCTTTCCCTGGTCATCCTGAGCCTACTAACCACACTTTTTGGAAATAACTGAAGGTATTTTTCTTCCAACAAGCTTTCTCAGCTGTATGATTAAGGCTCTGCCTAGGTGTGTACTTCATATTGCTTTTAAAACAATATTCTGTTACGTTTTGTGCTGCTTTTATTATGTTTTGTGTATCGCCTTGGGATACATATAATAATAATAATAATAAATTTTATTTATACCCCGCCCTTCCCAGCCGAAGCCGGGCTCAGGGCGGCTTACATCCGTAAAATTGCAAAAATATAAAAGAAACCGTTAATTAAAATACAGGTTAAAAGACAGTTTAAAATTTATAATGCCGCTACATTTATTGGCCGAACTCAAAATCAAGGGGAGTCCAACTCGAAGGCCAGGCGGAACAGCTCTGTCTTGCAGGCCCTGCGGAAAGATGTTAAATCCCGCAGGGCCCTGGTCTCTTCTGTCAGTGTGTTCCACCAGGTTGGGGCCAACACTGAAAAGGCCCTGGCATGTGGAAGAGGGTAAACAATAATACACACCAAGCAATGGTTTCACCTAGTTTGTCATCTGAACCTGGGTTCATGGTTGAGTTCTCCCATATAATCCATGAGAAACCATATAATCCATAGGAGAAACCTTGGTTACAGCTCATAGTTACTCTGGAGAAGCTAAATAGCCACAATCTCCTTTCCTAGAGTCTGAGTGTTCAGACTAAGCCAGGGGTCAGCAAACGTTTTCAGCAGGGGGTTGGTCCACTGTCCCTCAGACCTTGTGTGGGGCTGGACTATATGTTGCCATGATTATGACCCTCATTTTTGGCAAAAACCCTTATTGGGACCAACCCCAATGTTGCCCAAATGTAATTTTTGGGGGGGTGTTCCCTCATACACCCACACTGCTTCCTTTGCGTTTTACGCATTGGCAGTTATTATTTCTCTCATAAGGCGGGGTGGGGGGGCTGAGGTAAGCGCGCCATTCCTGTCAGCCCTGGAGAACATGTGCGCATGCGTGGGTGAAGGGAAAAGCTGTTGGCCACGCTAAGTCAGGCCAGCGGCTATTTACCTTTCCATGGTTCGCACCATGTGGCTAATGAGCGGCCTCCCCAGCAGAGCGCAGAATTGTTTTGGAGTGCAGCCGCCCAGGCGCTCCCCGCTTCCTCCAGCGGGGAGCACCGCTGCCACAGACATCGGCAGGTGTCGCTCCTGAGGCGCCTCCGAGCCCCTGCCGCCGCAACTGCCCTTCCTGAGGTCAGTCGCCGGCAGCTCCATGGTGGAAATCCGAACTGTGGCTCCTTTTCCCTCTTCCCCACCCCGGAAGAAAAGATTGTTGCGCACACCCGACGAAGGGAGAAGGGGCTTGTCTCGAGCAGCCGCCCGCCTCACTTTTGACCCCCAAGCCTGGCTGAGTCGCAAAAACCATCGTGCACACTATGCTGGCTGCCTGGATTCCCAAACCATCCGCGGGCTGGATCTGGAAGGCAATTGGGCCTGATCCGGCCCGTGGGCCTTAGTTTGCCAGCCCATGGACTAAGCAACGCTTTGGCTTAGCATGATGTGCACACCAGGCCAGAAACAGACTAACATAACAAAACATGGTTAAATAAATTTAACTTTGATTCAGCATAACTCCTGAATTAACAAATCAAAATATGGCCTTTGCACCGTAGAAAAGGGATTGCCAAATTGCTTCTCCCTCCCCCGCAATCTATTTCCCTGTATGCTTAGAAGGTAAAATCATAGTGTGGGTTCTAGACAAGGATTACTACAAATATAATGTCATAAATGAGCCAGTAAAGTTTGCATTTCAACAAAGATTGTCAAAAGGCTGTTCCACCCATTGCGCCAAGCATTCAAAAAATTACAGCCAGACTTGACTCCTTAGCGAGTTCAGCTGTATAATGTATGAATTTGCATTTGTTGGAGCCAGACTTTACACATTCAGAGCAGGAGTGGGGAAACTGTGGTCTTCTAGATACTGTTGAATTGCAACTGCCACCACCCTCAACTATCCTGGCCACACCCGGTGAGAGCTTGAGTCCAGGAACATCTGGAGGACCAGATATTTTCTTTTTTAGTTTATTTTAAAAAAACTTGCTTACCACTTAACTGAAATAAAAGCCTCTATATGGTTTCCCTACTCCTAGGTTCAGGGTTTACGTGGAACAACACTCACACAGTGTTTTCTCATGCAAAAAAGTGATGTACTAGACTGGTATCTCAAACGCAAGAGTGTGAGCCAGCCGCCATTAACAAAGGGGGCGAGGAGTACCGATAGTTGTATTCTTTGGGTTGCATTCTACATAGCACTATGGTTAAGGTCCCATCAGTGCCTGAATTTGTCCTTGTACAACAGAATGCCCTCTTCTCCCACCCTCCCCTATGCAGCTCCTAAATCTGTTTGGGGGGGGGGTTCCCCAATTCTCTGGAGCTGATTTGGGGATGGCCCAGGGCACCAACAGGGCAAAGTCCCAGTGCACTGTGATAATCCTTCTGCTCACACAATTATTTAGCTGGATCCTGCCCTTTGGTCTTATATCTAGTTTCGTGTTAAATAAGCCTAACAATAGCGAGGAACAATGCCAGCTGTGTTCACAACACACCACCCCAGACCTGCAGAAGCAACACCCCATCATGCCAAATCAAATACCAAAACAGAAACTGCAGGCACCAGTGGTGAAACTTGGTGCCGTGTCAGCACCATGGTGACAGAGACATAGCCCTTGGGTTTAGCAACACCCAGACAGCACGGTTCTTAATTGTGAAGGGAGTCGCCACAAGCAGAAATGTTATATAGTAGGCTACAATTGCATCTTACCCAGGGGTTTGGTTCCACGGGTTTGTGTATACCACGGGTTCGTGCATTAATCCAGAATGCGGCAGCTAGACTAGTGACTGGGAGTGGCCGCCGGGACCACATAACACCGGTCCTGAGAGATCTACATTGGCTCCCAGTACGTTTCCGAGCACAATTCAAAGTGTTGGTGCTGACCTTTAAAGCCCTAAACGGCCTCAGTCCTGTATACCTGAAGGAGCGTCTCCACCCCCACCGTTCAGCCCGGACACTGAGATCCAGCGCCGAGGGCCTTATGGCGGTTCCCTCGCTGCGAGAAGCGAAGCTACAGGGAACCAGGCAGAGGGCCTTCTCGGTGGTGGCACCCGCCCT
Organism: Darevskia nairensis; assembly: GCA_034642065.1. Lineage (NCBI taxonomy): Eukaryota > Metazoa > Chordata > Lepidosauria > Squamata > Lacertidae > Darevskia > Darevskia nairensis. Next base: position 2,144,108 of record JAWWNI010000439.1, read on the forward strand.
ATGGAACGCCCTTCCAGCAGAGGTTAAAGCAATAAACAACCACATGACCTTTAGAAAACACCTGAAGGCAGCCCTGTTCAGGGAGGTTTTTAATCTGTGATATTTTAATGTATCTTTATATTTGTTGGAAGCCGCCCAGAGTGGCTGGGGAGACCCGGCCAGATGGGCGGGGTACAAATAATAATAATAATTATTATTATTATTATACACGCAAACAAGTACAGTACACTTAATATCACCCTTTCAGAACTGCCCTCATGTGAGCAGTGTTCAAAATTAGCCAGGCACCAGGTGTGTTTTGCTACTGCCATGGGTCCAATTGTGACTCCAAGGAGATTTATGGGTGCCAGGAAGGGGACCACAATTTTAAAATCTCTGCCTTAGTCCATAGTTAATTCCATTTCCATTGTGTGTGTGTTTCTCCTTCTTGCATACTGGGACAAGTGAATTGTTGTAAGAGCAAGCTACAGCCAAGCAATGTAGTTAAGATCATAGAACTGCAACGGTGTAAGGGATCCCAAGGGTCATTTAGTCCAGCCCCCTGGCAATAGACATTCTGTTGTGGCAACTGCAACCCAGATTCAAGGTGCTGTTTCTAACACGGCACGTGGGCATCCCTAGCACGTGGAGCTGGCACACCGAGCAACACCCAGTAAGTGCCAAGTGGCTGCTATTTTCTGCATTTTGGGTGCTAGTCAACACTCTGCAAGTGGCCTCCCACTTGCACAACAGGGCTTTCCCTTCCTCTCCTCTTACACACCCCAAATATGACCAGAGAATCCCCTACCTCTCTAGGGCAGATTCTGAGGATGCAGAGGGGATTGGAGAGGAGAGGTGGGAGAACTTACCCCTCTTTGCCATATACTGTGGCAACTTCATCGACCACTTCATCTGCGGAACTGATACCATTACAAACACCACATTATACCAGTTCCACATCTGTAAGAAGTCGAGCCTTTAGTGTGGTGGCAGCTAAACTTTAGAGCCCCCTGCCTATTTATATTAGGCAAGCACCTTCACTGAACTCTTTTCGGCACCTGCTAAAAACATTTTTGTTTAGACAAGCCTACCCAGATATCTAGAATGCTGATGAATTTTTAGTTTGTTTGCTTTAATTTTTTGGATGTTTTGCTATTACTAATAAATTGTTTTATTCTATTTGTAAACTGCTTCGATGTTGTTGTTTTTAATAAAACAATCAAATGGCATATAATTTTTTATTATTCTTATTTATAATATATAAAAAGAATAAAGTAATAAAAGGAAGTTCCACTACACAAATGGAACAGCATTTTGGTTCCCAGGTAGGTACTGGCTAGACCAAGACCTGTTAGCTTCAGCAAGGTGATAGCCTCCTGTGCCTTGAGATCATACCATAAAACTACATGCTTTAAAACAAACCAAGATGTTTTTATTCTTAAGATTTGGCACCTGTAAACAAAAATATTCCCAGCGCTTGATCCATTTGTTTCATGGACAGGGGAGGGGGAGAATCATCTCTGCAAGGTGAAGAAAGAAGGCACAAGGCAAAAGCAATTCCTTGGAGAGAGAGGTCCATTCTATTTAACACCATTTACATTAATGAAGTACACTTTCTCCCGTGGTACAGCTCACAAAGTCTACAGCAAGCCTAGACTTCATTAAATACTAATGGATGTTTTAAAAGACAATCATACAAAACCAGGCAGTATAAATTTTCTAAAAGCCACCGTGCACTTTATGTTCAAGATGAAGAGTTGCTACATGCTTCCTGTTAAACAGGCAAAAAGATACACTAATGGCAACCTTAAGCATGTCTGCCAAATAGGTATTAAACAACCTCATCTTTCAGCAACGTCTTTTTATGAATAAGACGGGCTTTAAGGGTTATTCCTACTTTTCTATGGACATCCTAAGTGGTTCTCTTCCTGTTGTGAAGACAAACCAAAGCCACCACTTTGCTGATTCATATTATCACCCTCACAAAACACACACAAAGTAACAGTGAATGCGGATCCTCTTCCATTTGCCAGTATGTACCATTATGTGCAGCAGCAAACAAACCCTTCCGTTCATGCAAGACGAAGCCTCTCAATTTTCTTCAACAGAATCAAGATTGCAAACCAATTATAACAGCAGTGCATCCGCAAGAGGCAGGCAACAAGTGTAAACAAAAGATTCATTCAATCACATTCTGTAATAAGTTGCACATTTATAAGATTCCCCACAAGGCTTACAATGTCTTTTGATGCTAAGGGAACATAACACTAGTGATATTACAATCTACTGCACAATAGGAAAGTAAAATAAATGCCTTTCCTGAAGACAGAGCAAAAGCAGTCATGTGCTTTTGATGCATCCCAGAATGCTTTGAAGTATGAGCTAGGGAAGTGCTTGAGAAATACTATCTAGTACCAACATAACCCTTAAACGTGTTAAGTAGAAGTAATCTCTTATGGAAACACCTCTTTTTCTATTTACATAAAGGAAATGCATGTCATTCTTTCACAGTATAAGAGAGTTCTCATTCTCCAAAAAACAAATGCCAAACTGGACCCAGAATAACCATAAGTCCCACAGATGATAAATTGATACCAATGATTTTTCAGCCGAACAGACACATCAAGTACAGGATTACTGATTCAGAAGCACACCACCAGGAAGGTATAACTCTTGGGGAGGAGTTGGAGAATTCAGACGCGCCAAGCCTCAATATGGCAATATTTCATACCCTCACAAAAACAAATCCTACCCCAAGTTGTTTTAAGCGAAGCAGTAAATAGCAAATTCAACATTGCAAAGGGCAAAATGCACAAGTTACAGTCCAATGATCAGTAATATTTTCATAGAGAAATGTAGTCTCATATTTTACTGTAAATATTCAAAGTGCAACAGAGGAGTGTTTCTAGTAGTCAAGGATAAAATGTGAACTGCTTTCCCAAATCAGTTTCATACAATCACAAAAATAAAGGCAAACCTCTTTCACTCATAAAGGACATTTTAGGCACTGATTTTAAAAGGAACTTAATGCTGGGTTGCTAAAACAAATTGGAAGGATCACTAGAGAACACCTATCCTCTGCCCTTTGACTCATAAGAGGTCAGACATGGCCAGAAATCTTTCTGGCATCTCATTAGTTTTGTTAGGCCACAAAAGCTGAAGTCAACTGCACAGGTGAGTGGCATATTTAGTACAGCTTTAACTCTCTGCTACATATCCCCAGTGAATAGAGAACAGTTCTCTTATGTTCTGAGTCATGCATAATTACAATATGACTGAGTCCTCTTCCAGGCTATGTGAGCTGGCATTTTTCCTAGCAATTGTCACATGGAAAAAAAATCACACGCAAATAATAATAATAATAATAACTACCAAATCAGCATTACACAAGCATCTTAGAACAATGCCTGCAGGGAAGGAAACAAAAAAAGGAGACTCAGCAGCACCAAGTAGACGTCCAAGAACTTTCTGCCGCCAGCAGCAGGATTGCATCTCTTCGCAAACATGACACACTCCACACCTAGCAACAATTCCTACGTCTGCGCTGGAGATGCAAGTTCCCTCAGGCTGGACAAATAATAATAATTAAGCCCAGGAAACCCAAGCAGAAAGGTGGTGGTGGTTTGTGACAGAACACAAAAATTAGCTCTAAGATTAAGGCTGCAATCTTACAAGTATTTATCAAGAAGCAAGTCCCACTTATTTTAAAAGGGTAAAAGCGCCCAGGATTATCCCATAAAGGAGAAAAGCCAAGCAACTTGCTGCCATCGGTTCAGTGTCTCACTTCTTTTACGGCGCAGAAAGGAAAATAAACTCCATTTTATTGCATCCCGACATCCCCTTGAAATACATTTTTAAGCACACATTGGTGGGGGTGGAGCGATAAAGAGAACACAAGGGGAGTGACTCTTCCGCATGGATATTTTGAAACAGCAATAACAAGGGGAAATAATGGTATAGAAAAGCTATTGGATAACAGCAACAACAACAAACCAAAACCCAAGACCAACAGGACAGCAGAAATTAACCTGCAACTGTACAAGAAATACTTACAGGAAGGGGAGAAGCAAGCAAAATAATATTCAACAACTTTGCAAGTTTTCAAAGAGAAATTAAGCTGGGGGGAGGAGACACCTTATACTATTTGATGTCTGGGAATCATAAAAAGGTACCATTCAAAGTCGCTTTATACAAAGGCTTAACACGTTCCCTCCTTTCTCCTTTTTTAGTACTTCTGTGTTTTCCTTTTTCTCAAGGCAGCTCTAAGCAGAATAGATTCATTAGGAGGCTATTCTAAGAGTTTGCAGGAGTTCTAGATGCCAATAAAGATTACAGATCAGACAGGAGATAACTACTAACCACCTAGTTTTCTTGGATAAACAAACCTGTTCACAAACAAAGTCCCTTATTGTGTTTGTACTGTTACCTCCACTAATCCAACTAAAACATCCAAGACAACAGCTCGGAGGTCAAAGAAAACAGAACTGGAAACAAAGGCTTCCTAAACCTCTGGAAATAAAAGGAAATAACAGTCTCATCCCATTTGAATGTTAGCACCCCTTAAGCATTTAGAATATTTCATTTAAGTGTATTCTAATGACCACACAAAGCCAAGACCACAACCCAAAAGGCAAAGGTAGAAATAGGAGCTAGGCACATATTCATCTCAGAACTTGTAACATCCCACACTTTTAGGTTATTCTTCCCTCAATTTACATAAGTATATCTACTCTTCAAGAACAAAATCTAAAATGTACAAAAGGTGCTGAAGGAAGAGACAGCAATAAACAAACAGCCTTAATCAAAATTATGCCTTCCAATGAGAGGTAGAAACCATAAAACACTGTTATTGAGAACAACATGGGGGGAAACTACAGCCTTCAAAAGTGAAGGCAACCTTTGCCCAATGAAACTGCAGTCACGGGCAGCAGAGATTAAAGATCATTGCAGCAACAACCGAGCAAGGGACAAGAATAAATCGCATTGATAGAGAAAGACCAGGTGCCAGTTGTTTCACAGGGAAGCTCAAGTCTTGTATTGTTTCCCTGCCTGAAAACGCAGGAAGCCCATCAGCTGTAAACTTCAAAATCCAAGAGATTATAAAGAGAGTCTCCCTTTCCCTTGTTGCACCTGAGGGTCCTTTTCCATCAGGAAATCCTTCTCTGCAAAGCTCCAGCCCTAGCTGTAATCCTTTGACCACCCCAGAACATGCAAGCAAAGTCAAGAGTTCGAAAGGCGATTGTTTCCTTTGCCCCCCCCTTATGCAAACACATTAAAAGGGGATTTATCAAGACACCTTTGTGCCGAAGCCCTACCTCTTTTTGGCCTCGGGAAGCTGTCATGCAAGTGAAAGACGACTTTCTCCACAAAGTGCTGAATGTTGCTATGCTCCGGTCCTCTGACAAACACCATCCAATCATGGGTAAAACCCTCCACGGTGGGTTTCTTCCTCACCTGGGCTCGGTGCCCAAGCTCCAGTTTCACCTGAACAGCACACTAGAGAGAAAGAGAGACACACACATACATAACAATGAGCTGGAGAGGGAAAACAAGGATCCACCACACACACACCCCACACCCCAACTCTTGCAGATTTCAAGCTACCCCAGGGGGGGGGAAGAGGGCAAGAAGAAAACACACACAAAGAAAACAGCTTGTCCACTTAAGGTGGGTGCAACCTTTCGGGAGGCTGGAACAGCTGGAATTGTAACGGAATGTAGCCAGCAAGACAAGGGCTGGGGATTGAATGGATAAGGAAATAATAGGAAGGGAAGCCTGGATCTCTCTCGGAGGAAATTCATCCTGACCATATTATATATAAAAAACCTAATAATCACCATCCTATGTCGGGCTCCCTCTTTGCATTCACAGTGGGGATGGTATTCTGCTTTGCATTCCCGTTGCACATTTAAGAAAATGTGTGCATTGCCCAGCGAGGCTAGAGCTCGCATCCAGAATAAGAGCAGAACAATCGGAAAAGGGGGAAACGAAGAGGAGGAGGAGGAGGCGGCGCGGTGATTTAAGTAATGCAAATAAAAAGAAGAGAGGGGGGACGCTTCCACCTAGATATTGCACGCACACGCACGCACACACGCCTGGTTGCATGCAGGGGGGAAGGGGGGGAGTGCCCGGGGTGGGGTGCCGCCGGCTGTCAGAGAGGGAGCCACGCCGGGGCGAACGCACCATCCTGAGAGGCGCCTTCGGGAGCAGCGAGCCAGTCGCCTGCCCGGTACTCACGGCTCCCCCGGCGGATGGCTGCTTGCAACGGCGGCGGCAGCCTGGCTCGCTCGCTCGCTCGCCTGCTTGCTTGCTGCTGCTGCTGCAGAAATATGGCTGGATTATTATCCGCCTCCACGGTGCGCGCGGGTGTGTGCGTGCATGCGCGCGCCCGGCAGCTTCGTGCAATTGCACAGAAAGAGCTGGAGGAGGTGGGGTGGAGGGGAGGTGGGGGACGGGGGTGTGCAAGGCAAGAGAGGAAGCCGAGGGGAAAGGGAAAGGGAGGGAGGAAAGGAAAAATTCCCCCGCCACCAACCTAATTGGCAAGCCCTAAACGACGTCTGGGAAGCAGCAGCAGCAGCGCTGCAAGGAGGAGGAGGAAGAGAGAGAGAGAGAGAGAAAGAGGAGAGGATCAGGAAGGGGGTGCTGCATGTACTCACCGAACTGGCCATGCCTGGGGGGGTCCTCTGCTCTGCCCGCCCCCGCCCCTGCGGCTCTACTTCATGAAGAAGCGGAGATTGCGCGCAGCAAAGGGGAGCCCATGGCGGGCGGACGCGGGCTCTTTATTTCTGATTTTCTCCTCCTCCTCCTCCTGCGCCTCCTCCTTCCTTGTCTGCCTCTCCTGCTCGCTGCCTTCTTAGACGGAGCCCCCAGCAGCCCGGACTCCGGAGAGCCACCCAGAGCATGCGCCCTGCCGCCCGTTCCCAGCCCGGACACACACGCGCGCGCGCGCGCGCACGCCACACCGGGCCAAAAAAAGAGGAGGAAAAAAAAAGGGAAGGGAAGAGGCAGGCTGAGCCAATCAGAAAAACGCCGCCAGCCCGGATTTCTTTTTCTTTCTTTCCCTTTTTCCCAAGGAGAACCCCGCGCGCAAGAGAGGAGCGCAAGGCAGGCGGAGAGGGGCTCCCCGCGCGCAATGGCGCGCCTCCCGGGAACAGGTCGCTGCAAACGGAGGGGCGGCGAGAGGAGGGAGGAGGGAGGGAGCCCCGGAGTGAAGGGCTGAGCTCTGACAATAAAAACCGGATTAAATCTGCTGGAATGTATCCAATGTCTACAACCATTTTAGCCCCCAGCTATTGGGGGGGGGGAGATGGGGGTGGCCACTTGCGGGATGAGGCAAAGCGGCTGGAGTTTCCCTTGGCTGGGATTTGGCTGGTTTTTTTTAAATGGGAGACAAACATCTTTTCTTTTTAATAAGAAAGTGGAAAGTGTGTGTGTGTGTGTGTGTGTGTGTGTGTGTGTGTGTGTGTGTGTGTGTGTGTGTGTATGCGCAGGCAACATTGTAGTTCAGTAGTTACTAATTAATATTTAAGTGACATTGAGAATGAAATGTTTGCTGCAGTGCTATTTAAACAGCTGTTTTTAGTCAAACACTAAGGAGCAACTCCTTTGGGAGGGAAGGAAAATGCCCTGGCTAGAAAGAAAGTACTTGGGCGGGAAGTTCAAACAATGTGTAGTGTAATGGACTTTATGAGATGCAACAGTCCTGGAAGTATTGTGTCTTTAGATCTCTATGTCATAGATGCCTAAGATGATCCAATTTCAGCAAAAAATAATAATAATTTGGGCTTCCTTGAAAGTGTCTGTGGGGTAACAATATGAGGTCCGGCTTCAAATCCTGCCTCTGCCCTAATAAAACTCAGTGGCAGCTGCGAGTCAGTCCCTGTTGCTCAGCTTGGCCTACCTTATAAGGTTATTGTGAGAATAAAAGGGGAATGATAGAAATAACATGTATACTATCTCCCAGGAGGAAAGACAGGATGTATATTTAATAAAATAAATATGCTTCATCCAGCGTCCTACAAATATTATGAATGATCTGGTGGTCAGTTTCTAAAAAGGTAGGTTATGGGGCTCAAACGTCTCTCAAATCTCACACCTTTTGAGTTATTCCTCTATTTTAAATTGTGCGGCAGTGGATTGTGGTTGTTGGGCAGCAGGCAGGAAGCACTCTGTGCATGCTCCAAGGCTTCCTGTATGATTAATTTTCCTGCCCCAGCGCTTTCTAGCATAAAATAGTGGTTCTGCAGTCAAGGCCCAGTTCATAATAAGACCCTGCTGGTTAAAGCGCGCTAAATGAGACTGGATTTGGAGGCTGTTTACCTTTGGATCGTGTTATGTCAACTCTCGTGAGCAAACCCTCTTCAGAACACGTGCAGTGATGTAGCTGTCCCAAAATAGCAAATACAGCTAATTCTTGACTGTAATAGGTATAAACTGTATTAGAAACTTGAGGCGCTTTAGCAATCAGCAAGTGTAATCCATCTAAAGAGGAGTAATCTGGTTAAGTTCCTGAGGGACAAGAAGCTATCTGCTTGTCCCAGTACTCTCCAGATAGATAGATAGTCAAGGCTGCTTAATGTCTGTTGAGGTGGGGGATAAGGAGACAGAAAATAGTGGCAGCATTGTTTTGTTTCCAGAAGGGTTATTTTCCTGTGGGGCAAGAATCAAGGCAACTTTCAGCCACTGCTTTACACTACCCAAGATTATATTTTAGTGTACTACCTAAAATTAACCCGCAGTTTTGCTAACATAGGAATTGCTAGTTTTTTATCCTTATATTATTTTGGTCATTTTAAAACATTCTCTCTCTCTTTCTGTTTTTTTTACTTCCAAAGCTACCATTTCTACAGTTGTTAAAATGTTCCACACCTTTAACAAATCTTTCCTTATCTTCGTTTTTTAAACGAGGTTCCATGGAGCTCCCAGGATACTTGAAAGCTTATCAGGGATGGCTTGATTGGAAAGTCAGTGGTGGCGAAGGACCTTGTCTGAAAGACAGACTGCCACACTGGCGGTTCTCTAGAATGCCTAGTTGCAGAAGGGCATGGGGTGCCTACTTAGAAAATAAACAAGAAATAGGGGGAAGAGATGGGGGAGACTTGGGTGTGGATAAATTATATGATAGGCACAATATAAATGTGATAAAGGGTCTTTTTTGTTATTCTTTCTCTATTCTTTTCTCTCTCTTTTCTATATATATATATATATTCTTTATTATTTTTCTTTTCAGGTGTATTTTTGTTGTTGTTTTCTTATAAATGAGTTTGAATTTTAGTCTTTAGTACGTCAAAAAACTTTCAATAAAATTGTTATATGTACAAAAAGAAAGAAATAAACAATAAATTTTCAAACAGCTTCCTGTACAGCTCATCTTGATTTCTTTGCTGAAACTTGCAGGTTCTCTAGGCTGCTTTTAAAAGAAAGAAAAGTACCGGTATATGGTGTATGGCCCTAAATTCAAGCAGAGCAACAATAAGGCCTTAGAGTTGGTGCAAGTGTTATCTCAGCCAGCAGCGAATTCCTGTAAGTGCTCACACAAATGTTCTACTACAGCTATTTCCATAACAGGGAAGGTGGGGAATCACAAGCTGCATTTTTTCCTAGTATCAGCAGAAGATCCCACGTGCCCCCATTTCAGACATCAATTTATAACATGGACAAACAAGTAGAAAAGCTTCCAAAATAGATTATCAGCACCAGCCCCTATAGTAGGGATGGGAAACCTCCAGATACTCTTGGCACCCAACACCCATCATCCTGGACCACTGACCGTGATGCTGGGTTTGATGACAACTGGAGAACTTAAGAGGTTGGGGGGGGGGAGTGAAGGAGTGTTGGAGAACAGAGATCTATGCAGCACATTGCCTGTACTCCCTAGGGGAGCCTGCTGCCCTCGGATGAAGCTGAAGAACCTGTGTGATAACCAGCGTTGAAAAACAGATTCCGCTGCCAGTCCACTTGGCTTCTTTATGTTCAACCAGCAGTGGGGAGGTGGCACAAACTTGCCCTTTGCCTCAGACATCAAAATACATTGAGCCGGGCACCACCGCCAATGGCTGCAAAGCAGGAATGACTTGTAAAAAGACTGCTGGGAACCTGCGATAGAAGTGTAAACCTGCGATAGAAACTGAATTAATCATTCATTCTATAACAATGAATAGGAGCTGAAATTCACAATGAGTAAAATCCATTTATTCGGGATTAAAAAACTGCATAGGAAAGACAATCCTATGCACATTAACTTGGGCTAAATTATTTCTTGTTTACTGTGTTTATATCCTGTCTTTTTGTCCCAAGGAGGTCAAGGTTTTTCCCACTCCTCATTTAATCCCCACCACAACCCTGTGGTGAAGGTTAGGCTGAGAGCAGGAAAAACCATGATTGGGCTTCACGGCTGAGTCGGGATTTGAACCTGGGTCTCCCAGGTCCTAGTCCAGCTCTCTAACCGCTACACCACACATGTAATCATGAATAGGATTTGGTTATATAGTTGTTTACATTTTTCAAATTCAGAAGAGAGTCTAGGAATTTGTGCAAGAACTTGAGAAGGGTTCAATAATCTAAGTCATTAGACCTCATTGTATCAATCACTCCCATTTAGCCTAGGCTGCAATTCACTGTGGTTCCAGATACTTCCCCTTTACTTCAGAATTCAAGATTAATTGAACTCAACACTGCAGCTTAAATTTGCAGTTCTGGCTAAAGAAATGTCTTTATTCACACTGACTCAAATGAGACTTCTCTGGAATGAAGTCCCATGACTCACATTGTATGTTGATCCTGTAAATTAGCACACCAAAACTCCATTTTCATTCACTGAAACTACTTTCCCAAATGAATTATGAAGTTGTAGATTCAGGGCTAAAATAATAGTTTTTGCCTTGAATGCGCAACTGACGGTATATTTTTAAATCTCTTCTGCTTGCAACAACCCTGTAAAAGTGTGCTACTTGCCCTTCCCATCGATGGACTCCACAGGTCTTGCCCTTGGAAAGATCTACAATGAAAAGCAAATAAGAAAGCACATGAGTTTAAATACACAAAGGCAGGAAAGAATTTTAAACACACAAAGAGATGTTCGTGGAGAACCTGCAATACAGTCTCAGGAAACAAAGAGAAAGAAAAATGCAAAGAATGTACTAATTGAATGAGTGCACCCAGTGATGATAGATCGCAGGATGAAAATAGCATATCCAATATTATTTAAGAACTGTTTGCTAGCTTCATCCTGACATCCTTTGAAAGATCTTAATTTCCCTCCCCTGTGTTTTCTGTATGTAATAGAGAGCTCCTGAACTGAGACACAGAAATGTTTCAAGAGAAAATCACACATGATGCAGTATTCCAATATAAATCTATGAGACATGCTTGTTTTGTTTTCATATTGAAAGAGGTAGTCTCTCATCTGAATTGCAAACATTACAGTCATTTTTTAAAAAAATACCTTGAATAAAGTTTCAAACAAGAAACTCTATTTAAAATATTTTTGTTATTATTAATAATAATAGTGATTCTTGGATGTGAAACAATGCCCCCTTGGGAAAGGATGTATTTTGCCAGCAGATGGCGTAAATAATCTTTGAGCTGTTGTCCTCACTTGACCTCTTCTGAAAAACCCTGAGTGATCCCAGATTTCTGTGGTCAATTTGAGATTTAACTTATTCAAGAGGTAGCCATGGGTTGGTAAAATTAACAATTGGGTTGCAACAGATTGCCAAAATATACTTCTAGAATTCATTTTTGTTGGGATATACAGTAGACATGCGAGCAAAACATGAACAAACAGCGCTTTTGGATGTGGGCAGATGTTCATTCAATTGACATTTTGAGCGTGCACAAACACACCTCAGGGCATGCAGGCTAGCAACTTCATCCCACAGTTGTCCCTGCACTTGCCTCACTCACTTTCTGTATGACCGCAGATGTTTGCACAGTCCACATTGTACAAATAACTGTAAACAAATAAGCGAAACGTCTGTGTTCACACTGTCAGCTACATGCACTTCTGGCTCTCGCACAAAGACCAGATTGAGGACATGGGGAGGGATATGCTATAAATAAGTGAAACCCCACAAGCCAGTTCATGCTACCAAGATCCAAGCTACTTGGCATTCTTAATGCTTAATGCCCGATTGTGAACGAGGAGTGTCTTGCTTTGTGGAAACAGACTCCTCAGCACACAACAACATCCTTCTGCAGTTTTTGTTCTTCACATTGGCCACGTTCGCAGGTTGCAGAATTATGGCTCTACCAGGACACGTATGAAGGCTTTGCTCCTTCCTGGTCCGCTTTGCTCCAATGCAGCTCATATCTAAGCCGAGAACAAACCGTGGCTACAGCTCATGGTTAACTTGTTCTTCTTGTGTTTCAAATTCCAAAAAAAGTTAACGCATTTTCACAGTAGCTTGTTCAGCCTCTGTACACAACCGCATTTCAAAATCTGCCTTTTTTGTTCTATACCAAAAGGTGTTTGTTAAAATCCAATTTAGATCTCTCTGCAGCTCACGGCTAATGAGACAGTTTCACCACCATTCTGGGTTTAGATGATATACTAAGCCGAACCTTGGCTTAACTCAGCACAGTGCGGGGTTAAAAAGATGCAGGGGAAGCAGCAGAGCTGCAAGCCCATTTCCAGGAGCCCACATAGTCAAATGGTCCTTGCACACCCTGGCCTTGCCATGATGTGCAAATCAGGTCACTATCACATTTAACTTGAAACTGCAATGCTATGTACACATACGTAGGAATAAGCCCCACTGAACTCACAGACTTGTGCTCTGAAGTTTATTTGGGGCATATCTAAATGCAAAATCAAGATAAGCATCATGTGTGTGTGTGGGGGGGGGGGTTACTTACGATATTATGGACAGCAATAGCTGCAAACTGGCCCAACAGAAGGGTTGTACCTGTGCCCAAATTCATGCCACATCACAGATATGGATGAGCTAAAAGGGGAAAAAATATTAAGATTGCAAGGGCTTGGAAAATCTGAAATGACTCTTCAGACTCCATCTTGGAGCCATAAACCTAAGTGGGTTGGAACACCCCTTGTTTGTACTGCCCTGTATTTTTGCAGGAGGAATGGGAATGCCAAGCATGGGCGTAGCCAGGATTGCTTGGGATCTGCCAAAGTTGTTGAGCTATGCCCATGATGCCGAGGTACAGTATGATAAGAGGAACGTCCTGTTTTTTAAAAAAGACATTCAATATATACAGACCTTTAGTGTCAGTCTTCTCTTTAGTGTCAGTTTTCCTTTCCCTGACAATCGCAATTCATTTCCTCCAAATATTACCCTCCTTCAGCCACTCAGATCCTTGCATCTTTTCCAGCCGATTAAATGATTCTGAATACCCATCTCCAATCAGTTTTCCTTTAGGCTCAAGAACTAGCTTGCTAATGATCTGCAGAACAGTTTTTCTTTTCTTCCCATGTTGGAAGAACCAGAATGTTAAACAGTTGTTACCTCCAAGCCAGCTGGCTTCCCCGCAGCTGCACAGTTGATGATCTTTACATCGACCTCAGCTGCAGCAAAGGTAGGGTAAGCCATACATTTTAAAAGAACATTTAAAAACCACACATGCGTTTCCTGATGTGTCACGTTGTAGCTTCTGAAGAAAAAATTAATGGTATAGCAATCATGGTAATGTAGTAGACTGACATCGACAAGGTCTGAACACGAATAGGTTTTCATGTTTTGTGTCTCCTGCATTCCCTGGTGGGAGAAAGTCTGCATAAAAATCAAAGCTCTGCTTCTTTCGTTGGCTACATTTCAAGTGCCATACTATTTCTCGACCCCACCCACCCAAATGGGTGGGATGCATCTACACAGGGAAAGTGCTTTAATCAAAGGCTATTGAAAGAACATATCTGAACTTCAGGAGTTCCCCAAAGAGCCATACATTAACTCTTAGGTAAACAAAATACAAGGGGAAATGTAATCTCTTCACTGTCGGTCTCTGCAAGCAATAATAAGGCAGTAGTCATACTCCAGGGACCCAGGTGGCGCTGTGGGTTAAACCACAGAGCCTAGGGCTTGCTGATCAGAAGGTCAGTGGTTTGAATCTCTGCGACGGAGTGAGCTCCCGTTGCTCGGTCCCAGCTCCTGCCCACCTAGCAGTTCGAAAGCACGTCAAAGTGCAAGTAGATAAACAGGAACCTCTGTGGTGGGAAGGTAAACAGCGTTTCCGTGCGCTGCTCTGGTTCGCCAGAAGTGGCTTAGTCATGCTGGCCACATGACCCGGAAGCTGTACGCCGGCTCCCTTGGCCAATAAAGCGAGATGAGCGCCGCAACCCCAGAGTCAGACACGACTGGACCTAATGTTCAGGGGTCCCTTTACCTTTAGTCATACTCCAGAGAGGAATGGGGAACCTACAACTCCCCAGATGTTATGGAAGCGTCTCCCAGCCAGCATGGCCAATGGTCAAGGAACATGGGCATTGTAGTCCAGCAACATCTGGAGAGAGACAGGCTCCCATCCTTGCTTTAATTATTAGATGAGACAACAGTTGTCAAAGAGGCTGCTAGCAAGTCTTTCTAGACCTGTGGTTCCCAACAGAGGGGGGGGGGGGCAATTTGATTTTTAAGGGGCACTATTTGGAAGCTTCTTTAGGCCAAGTTAATGGCCTTTTCGGCTTCTTTCGTATGAATAGAAGTTCACTTTTGGAATAATAATAAGAATGGAAGTTCACTTTTGGAATAATAATAAGAATGAAGGAGCGTCTCCACCACCACCGTTCAGCCTGGACACTGAGATCCAGCGCCGAGGGCCTTCTGGCGGTTCCCTCATTGCGAGAAGCAAAGCTACAGGGAACCAGGCAGAGGGCCTTCTCGGTAGTGGCGCCCGCCCTGTGGAACGCCCTCCCATCAGAAGTCAAAGGTACTAACAACTATCTGACATTTAGAAGATGCCTGAAGACAGCCCTGTTCAGGGAAGTTTTTAATCTGTAACATGTGTATGTATTTTAATGTATGTTGGAAGCCGCCTAGAGTGGCCGGGGAGACCCGGCCAGATGGGCGGGATATAAATAATAAATTATTATTATTATTATTATAATTATATGTCACCGGGGGGGGGGAATCAGGACTTTAAAGATGCTTAGGTGGGGTATGGGCAAAAAAAGGTTGGGAACCGCTGCTCTAGACTGATAGTCTAGTTTTAAAAAGAGGGGCACAAACCTTGGATCAATTCTATAACTGCTTGGTTTTTTGACGGAAATAACGTGGCTGGTTTTTAGTTGAGAGATTTGCAGTGCGGTCCTATTCACGGCATTCCGGAAACTGGAAAACAACTCACCATCACCAGCTATCCCAACAGCAGGCGTGTCAACTTAAATAAAATATTGCGGGGGGGACGGGACACCCCACCCTACATAATGGATCACACGACTCAGCCCCCACAGACTATTTGAATGGCAATGGCCATCAACTTTATGGGGGGCTCAGCCCCCTCCAATATTTTATTGGGGGGCTGAAGGGACCTTGGCCCCTAGGAGTTGGCTCCTATGCCCAACAGTCCATCAAATGCAGGAGCTCTCGCAGAGAAAAGTACCTGTTCAACCACCCAAGAAGCTCTGTCCTGAACTTTAAAGTAGGAAAAGTGCCTTGCACTGCCATTCAGCCATGTTTAATGGGGCATGTTCAACCTACAAGAGACACCAGAGGAAGCCCCAAAAGAAAAAGACTGAGAAACTGAACAACAATGCGGTGTCTTCTAACTCCCCTTCCAGGAAGGCTAGAGACCCACTTTTTATTTTTAAAAGAAGGCTCAGATTCTGGACCCCCTTGCAGGCAGTGCCCCCGGTGCGATTGTTCTTATTGCACAATTGATAATCCGGCCTTGAGTGATTGAGCTGACATGTATGTTTAACAACAGGCTGAAGAACAGCGAATGTAGACATCCATCCGCTCAATTGCTAGTGTTGTCATATAAAGCAGTCTGAGCAAATCTTACAAGATGTCAGAATGGATTTCTTCCTTCCTGATCTCCCAGCGCAGTTTGTATTAAAAAACATAGCCTAGTCTCCTGATGAACCAGAATACTTCAGTTACAGAAATAAGGTACTCTGGCCTGCCCCAAACTATAAAATGTACCGTAAGTGCTCATTGAAATCCTATGTCAAAATGTAGATGAAAAGTGCTTGGTTAAGCCATACGGACTGCACCAAAGAAGCAGCTGGGAAGGGAAGCAGGACTATTCCATCAGCTCTGCTGAGAGGTCATCTTCCTTTGGCATTCCCTCAATTGTCACCCACAGCCAACCATTCTGCCAGGCTACCTGAATGGTTTTCATCTCAGCTGATCATTATAGGAGCTGTAGCTTTATGGACAGGCGTCTGACTTGCTTCACATCCCTTTTTCATTTTGTGCCTTTGGATTGTGCATTCGCAGGCAGAGATCATCTTGTTTTTAATTGTTCTTTAAGCCAATCTGACAGCCTTTTCAGTTATATAGTAGGGTAAATAAATATCATTTAAACAAATAATTTATATTAAAAGACCAGCATATATGAGAGGTGCTGCTGGCTCTTTATACCCAAAATGAGCTGGGATGCTGCTTGCTGTAGCAGGAAGGGAGGAAGTTGGGAGAATAAAGTAGTGGGGCAGATCATCATTCCCACATAATGTCTCATTGCCCTCCAGCTATTAAAGTTACGGCCACTCACTGTTTTTACTGGGTTAAGATCTGGCAACTCAAGCTATGAACATAGAACCATAGAATAATAGAATTTTAGAGTTGGAAGGGACCCCTGGAGTCATCTAGTCCAACCTCCTGCGATGCAGGAATCTCAGCTAAAGCATCCATGACAGATGGCTAGCCAACCTCTGCTTAAAAGCCTCCAATGAAGGAGAGTCCAGCACCTTCCAAGGGAGTCCATTCCAATGCCAGGCAGCTTTTACCATCAGAAAGTTCTTCCATGATGTTTAGGCAGAATATCCTTTCTTGTAACTTGAAACCAGTGGTTTGAGTCCTACCCTCCAGAGCAGGAGAAAACAAGTTTGCTCCATCCTCCATGTGACAGCCCTTTAGATCAGGGATCAGCAACCTTTTTCAGCTGTGGGCTGGTCCACCGTCCCTCAGACCATGTGGGGGACCGGACTATATTTTGGAGGGGGGAAATGAACGAATTCCTATGCCCTACAAATAACCCAGAGATGCATTTTAAATAAGAGCACACATTCCACTCATGTAAAAACACCAGGCAGGCCCCACAAATAACCCAGAGATGCATTTTAAATAAAAGGACACATTCTACTCATGTAAAAACACGCTGATTCCTGGACCATCCGCGGGCCGGATTGAGAAGGCGATTGGGCTGCATCCAGCCCCCGGAGATTAGGCTGCCTACCCCTGCTTTAGATATTTGAAGGTGGCCATCATCTCTCTTCTCAGTCTCTTTTCCAGGCTAAACATATCCAGCTCCTTCAACTGTTCCTAATCAGGCTTGGTTTCCAGACCCTTGATCAACTTGGACTGCACACCTTCCAGCATGTCAACTTCCTTCTTAAATTGTGGTGCCCAGAATTGGACACTGTATTCCAGGACACATTATTTCTTCTACCAACCCTCTTTTTTTCACTTGGAGAAACTTAGAATGAACCTACAGCTAATTAGAATGGATAATATTTGAAGCTATTTTTGGATTCGGTTGGCTTTGTCTCTCTTACATGCCTTAAATAAACTAAACACACACATAATGGGCAGCATGATCCTGAAATGCCATAGTAATGCAAGCACCATCAAAATTAATGAGCCAACCGATGGTATAGCAGACAGAGAATGAGATGGACTGGTAATCCAGAAACCGTTTGTTTTCTCCATTAACGAAGCTGTTTTCTCCTAATGCCCTAGGGGTGAGCATGCATCCAGTCTTCTGTGGCTTTAAGTGCTGCAGAATGGGAAGCATTTTGGTTGGTGATAGATCTCCCACTAAAGTATTGCTGGGGAAGAAACTGCATTTGCCAAATAATGGTTTTTTTTCTAGACAAGTTCCATTCTGGATGGGGAACCCCTTCCTTAGAATCACAGAATTGTAGAATTGGAAGGGACCCTGAGGTGATCCTCTAGCTCCCGCCCCCCCTGCAATGCAGAAGTCTTTTGCCCAATGTTGGGCTCAAACCCATGACCCTGAGATTAAGAGTCTCATGCTTTAACAACAGAGCTATTAAGGCCAATCATTTGCTTGTGGTTTAAAACATTGGTATTGTTGAATACATTCATATATTCTGCTCCTTTGCAACTACGGTAGCTGCAATGGTGTTGAATGACTGGACATCACGGAGAATATTGACCAGGCTTCCTGCATGGATGCTGTGTGTCTTTTTAAGGATCGGTGTCAGGATCTGCACCCTTACCCCCAAGGAACAATGAGAGAAAGCAATACCCATTGTGCCTGGCGGCTTCCGTATTCCCAGAGGGCAGGAATGAAGGGGTCTATAATAGGGAGAGGGAACTGAAGGAGTTACCAGCAAGGATGCAGCTCCTATCTGTGATCTTGGGTGGGAGGCAGGGAGCATCAGGCAGGTTCCTCCTGACATAAACTTACCGGTATATTTATTTGAGGCATTTCTATAACCACCATTCGTACAAATGCATCCACAGGAAGTTCATCGTAAGAATTTACACAAATAAATAAATAAATAAGCACCCTGCAACGCACACACTTAAAACCAAAGCACTTTCCATTAGCTAGACTGGTGACTGGGAGCGGCCGCCCAGACCACATAACACCAGTCTTGAAAGACCTACATTGGCTCCCAGTACATTTCCGGGCAGAATTCAAAGTGTTGGTGCTGACCTTTAAAGCCCCAACGGCCTCGGTCCAGTATACCTGAAGGA
This sequence comes from Darevskia nairensis, assembly GCA_034642065.1. Taxonomy (NCBI): domain Eukaryota; kingdom Metazoa; phylum Chordata; class Lepidosauria; order Squamata; family Lacertidae; genus Darevskia; species Darevskia nairensis. The sequence continues at coordinate 2,162,923 of JAWWNI010000439.1, forward strand.
GCATCTCCACCCCCATCGTTCAGCCCGGACACTGGGGTCCAGCGCCGAGGGCCTTCTGGCAGTTCCCTCCCTGCGAGAAGTGAGGTTACAGGGAACCAGGCAGAGGGCCTTCTCGGTGGTGGCACCCGCCCTGTGGAACACCCTCCCTTCAGATGTCAAAGAAATAAACAACTATCTTACTTTTGGAAGACATCTGAAGGCAGCCCTGTTTAGGGAAGCTTTTAATGACTGATGTTTTAAGGTACTTTTAATCTTTTGCTGGAAGCCGCCCAGAGTGGCTGGGGAAACCCAGCCAGATGGGTGGGGTATTAATATTATTATTATTATTAGTAGTAGTAGTAGTAGTAGCAGTAGTAGTAGTAGTATTCAGCTGTCCTTCAGCTTGTCCCAAAGTGATATACAGCTAAGTAAATGCTACACCACCCGCTTGGTATGACTGGAATCTCAAATCCATTGCCTTTGGATTGCTTACATTCACCTCTAGCTGAGATGAACCCTATGTGGCCTATCACTTGATATGACTGGTGATGGCATTCAGTTTTTTGAAGACTATATCCTGCCATTACTAACTAGCATCCCAAATCCAGGTAAGAAACACAGCTGACAAGAAATAGAGGCAAAGTAATAGCCAGCCCTTGCCACATACCGTATGACATTAGCTACAGAACTTTTTTTTTTCTTTTCCAAAAAAGTAAATAAAAATGTTATAGGCCTCTGGAGACAAATAAGGAAAGCTGTTCAGAGTGGAAAGTCTGGTTGAGAGACCTACGGGGAAGTATTTGACTTTTCATTGCCTCGAGAACATCTATGCTCTGGAGAAAATCTAGTAAAACAAACACAAACCTGGCTCAAATAATTCATTTTCTTCAGTAATTGCAAATATGCGACTGACAGAAATTCATTCTGACCTGATTCTGATGACACTTTTATACTAGGCTAGTTTAAACGTAATTAGTAGCTCTCTACCTAAGTTAATTATCCCAATTATTTGCTGAATTAAATGCTAAGTACAGAAGAGACTTGAGAAGCTTCTGCTGTTGGGAAAATTGATCAGCATTTGTGGTTCTCCTGCTTTTAAGAGTAAACAGCAGCTTCACATCTCTATGCCCTGCAAACCTCCCCTAGCCTTTAGAGAATGGTCCAGCCAGGGATCTTTAATTAGAAGGTCTCAGGTAGCAGAATTAGAAAACCTCTGGCTCCAATCCACAGAGCCAATTAGGAGTCAAACTAGATGTTACACAGTTCTATAATTGGAATTGCTCCCCATGTTTGTTTTCTTTCTTAAAAAGCAGCCCTAGGAGAAAGCGGGGTACAGGGAAACAGATCCCATTTATGGCACCATCTATGGGAAAATTATGCCCTTGGTCTCACTTTTTATAAACATATATTTTTATAAATATATATTTGTGCTTCTTTAACTTTTGTATCCTGCAGAACTCCCAGTCACTATAACTCAGCATTTCGCAATGTTACCCATTTCTGCTGCCTCCCATTCCCTCAGAATGCTTTAAAACCTCCTGATAGTCAGGCATGATTGCCACCAGCACTGCACAACAGAACACACCATTAACTAAGGGCTTGTCCACATTTGATCAATATTCAGCTGTTAATCCACTTTCCAACATTCAAATTAGTTCATACTAGTCCACACTCATATACATGTAAATTTGTATATGAGGAGCTACTTCAGTCTTTCCCATTCATACCAACAGATGGTCCCTGTCGTGTGTATCCCTGCTTTCTAATCTGTTGATTCTGTTATGACATGGGTTGGCAAGCTAAGGCCCAAGCTAAGGCTGGATCAGACCCAATTGCCTTCTAAATCCGGCCTGCGGATGGTCCGGGAATTGCCACGTGGATGGCCAGAGCGCACGTTCTTTCCCTCTCCCTCCCTCTCCCTCACATGGCGGCAGCGGCGGCACCTCCTCCCTCCCTCCTCCTGGCTTCTCCCCGCCCTGCCCAGAGGAGGAACGGGGCTGGGCTTTGTTGGTGCAAGCCCCTCTCCGGAGCCCTTTCGCGCACTGCTCATCATCCCCCCGCCCCCGCCAGCCCTTGCCGCTCGCAAGACACAGGAGCCGCGGTTGGCTGAGCGCCCCCCTCGAGCGGCCGCCATTTAAAGCAGCCCCTCTCTGAAGCCCTTTTGCGTGCCGCTCATCGTCCCTCATTCATTTCCCCCCAAAATATAGTTCAGCCCCCTACAAGGTCTGAGGGACAGTGGACTGGCCCCCTGCTGAAAAAGTTTGAGGACCCCTGTGTTGGTGCTAACCTTTAAAGTCCTAAACGGCCTCGGTCCTGTATACCTGAAGGAGCGTCTCCACCCCCACCATTCAGCCCGGACATTGAGAGCCAGCGCTGAGGGCCTTCTGGCGGTTCCCTCACTGAGAGAAGCAAAGCTACAGGGAACCAGGCAGAGGGCCTTCTCGGTAGTGGCGCCCGCCCTGTGGAATGCCCTCCCATCAGAGGTTAAAGAGATAAACAACTACCTAACATTTAGAAAATACCTGAAGGCAGCCCTGTTCAGGGAAGTTTTTAATTAATGTATTTTAATATTTGTTGGAAGCCGCCCAGAGTGGCTGGGGAGACCCAGCCAGATGGGCGGGGTACAATTAATAAATTATTATTATTATTATTAAGTTATGATGATTAAGTATCGACAGGGCATGTGTGAAGAGAGCTGTGCAATATCCAGTGCATATTTTTTTCTTTTGATCCCTCAGATTTGCACAAAACCAGAAAAGTGCACAAGCAAACCACATTAACATTTCTTGTCTGTGCAGGTTTTTGGTTTTGTGCAAATCTGAAGGATCAAAGAGAAAATAAAAAAGCTAAGGAGAGTGCCAGAAAGGGGGGTGGCAGAAAGTGACATTTGATCCACCCATTCCCAAACTCCAGAAAAACTCATCTGCAACCCCAAGTGGGAGTGATTTAGAATCTGATTTTCCCTAATTTAACATTATCCCTGTACTGGTAAACTTAATTTACGGGGGGGGGGGAGCATCCATATTGGTATTGTTTGAGGGGGATCTCATGTGGACTACACAAATGGGAATGCAAACAGGTGCAAACATTAAACTCTGGTGTGGACAAGCCCTACAACTGTTTCTTAAAGGGATATTTTGCACATAAAGGGAAACTGATATTTACATTGGAGTCTAACATGTACTTGACATTTCTTAAGGGTTCAAGAGACGATGACACAAGCCTCAAAAACTCTTTTACCTCTTGCTAAGTTCCTTAAGTCTCCATCCCAGCCAAATTCACTCACAAGCTCTGGCTTACCTTAAGGAATGGGCCCTTTTGAGGGATTCTGTTCTTAAGAATTGTGGACATTTCACAGCTTTCCCTTGATAAATGTTTTTTAAAAAAATAAAAATTTAAAAAATCAGAAATCTTGCAATCACAAAGAAATTCTGAAATTTGCCTATGGCATTTGGTCATTCTTGATATTTGCCACTATATGTCTGAACTGCCTATGTCACAGTGCTTATTTTGGAAATTTCCTGCTTAAATTAATATTATGCTGAGATAGATAATATAAGTGAGGGAGGGACAAAATGTGGGATTTGACCATTAGCTTATTACATAAGAACCAGTTAGCTTATTGAATGAGAGCCATACAAAAATTAAAGAGGTGGAATAGTTTCGAAGCTAGCTGCCATCTCTTTGCTGAATACTGCAAAGATAATTTATTCAAATATTCAGTTTTATACCTCAGTATACAAAAATTGTGATGAAAATTAGGATATGAAATTGCATGTATTTAAATGATGAAAAATGAATTTAATTTTATGAAAAAGGTAATAGAAATGAGATAGGAATTTGGTCATTAGCCAAAGACATGGATAGTTTACTTTTAAATATTGTGCTTCTTATCAGCATGACTATGAAAAGAGGGTTATGATTATCATACAAGTTGCTGCCAAAAAGCAGCATCTGTATCTATGGAAACCCAGGTTCCTCTAAGCCATTATTGATGTGAATGCATCACTAGAGGCATTCTGGGAGCATTGTGCAGATATAAAACTGATCATTTGAACTAGTGCTAAATATGGAATGCTCAAATCTTCCTCATTCAGAGGTTATTGTCCTTTATATTAAAAAGCAAAACAAAATAGAAAATGCTTTTTTTCTACTGAACACTGATTTATCCCAAAGTGTAGGTTTTGCTTTCTTAAGCATGGATTTGTAGAACTCAAAATCTTGATTATGAAAATGAGAGTCTGCACTGCAATATTTGCATGAAAGCTTATATTCTCAATTTCAACATCTTGCAAGATTATATCTTCATTCCTCTCCCCGCCCCCAATCCCCAGACTGGCTTTCACATCTTTTTCTTTTGCCAGAATAGAACATCTTAGGCAGATTGTCTCCATGTCATTTAGCTGAAGCCCGTTGGGATTCGGATGTCATTGGTATTTGGAAACTTGCTACTGTGTTATTCACATTGTTAGTATGTTGGTGGGCAATAGTGACACACCATGGTGTAATTCTATTTATTTAGATGGGAGAAAAATAAGATTTCTCATCACACTTCTCAATTAAAACAGGAAAATGTAAGCCATTTCTGATGGGAGTCAAGAGAGAAATGCTATCCTAGCAAATGATCAACATCGTTGACCTTTCTTACCTTTCCATCGACATGTTTAGAGTGCATCTTACTTTGTGCAAAAATACTGAAAAATAATGGAAAGGAGTATACCCACTCTATTGTCTTTTCAAAAATGTCCAAGTTGTAATGTAGAAGCCAGCAAAGGCTGATTGCCTAGTTCAGAAATGAACAGGGTCACTATTCATGGCTGGTTGTTATGTTGCCAATCCAGAACAGCCAGCTAAAAGGAATTACACATATATGATCAGTAGTGGTACTTTTATTCAAAGACCTGAGACTCTTAGAATTAAGAATCTGGATTCAGGATAGAATTAACAGATGTACAATTTGATTTTATAGTTCCTTATTTGCATACAACCAAAAGCAGTCTTTTTCTTGAGAATGTAAGAACTCAACTAGTGATAAAACGTCTGGCAGACAAAATGTGAAGAGGCGAAGCTTTCTACATAATTGTATTTCCATACTGGAAAAAGGCTTAACCTGTTGAACTTCTGTCTGCTACAATGAAAGCTGGGAGCAGCCAGGCTGGCTAATCTAAGAGAAATCACTTTAAAAGTTACCTACACATTTTGCTTCATAACTTTCTTTTTAAGAAACCCAAAGACTTCCTTTGGGGTTTTTAAAATGAAAGCTCAATGTCTGAGGTCCCTAATACATCAGTCCCTGCCTCTCTGCGACCCTGACCAGTCCAACAGATGGTTTGGCACATGACTTTGATCTTCAATTGTGATGGAACAATTTAAAAGGAGGCTACATCTGTCCAAACCAGCAGGGTATACTATTTCCCTTTAAACTGGGATGCAAACTTTTGCAAAATGACGTCATACGTAAGAGAATGAAGAGTAAAGCAAACCAACTTTGTACTGTACAATTTTTCCGACTTATCTAAGAATGGGTGCTGCTCCAAATTCTCTGCTGGTTTTCCCCATGGCTGCTTCCTTTCATGCACCTACTCAAATAATGCTTTGGTCCTTACTTTCATTATTCAAGTGAATAGGAAGGGTGGACAGCGTTGAGCCTCTTGCCTGTCAGACTTCCGCCTAAAGAAGTGAATTCCCCCAAACATTTTTCTTCTAAAGGGCCTCTGTAACTGAAAGCGACCCTCTGTTTACTATTTATTTAAAACATTTATGCACCTCCCTTCATTATCAAATCCCAAGGCTTTACAATATACATTAAAACAACATATTAGAATAACAAACACAGCAACCCACCACAAAAACAAACAAACAAACAGATAACATATCACTAAAAGCTAGGTATTAAGATCTGCAAATGCCTGGCTAATTAAATAAGTCCGTTTAAGTGCTTTTGCCTGGCTGGAGTGCATTCTTGAGCCATGATAATGCCTCTTGGCCTGGATGGAGCTCTGTGTGTGTTTAGAAACCTTTGGTTTTTGCATGGTTGGAATGTAGGCTATGGTATGCTCCATACACGTTCTGCCCCTGGTGCTGCCCACCATTAGCATGAAGTCCCTAGAAGGTTGTGCAAGAGGGAATGTGTCACTTGGGACGGGTGATCCTCTGGCATACGGGATTCGGCTGTTTCTCCTGCCCATCTGACCTCCAGAGATTCAGGAGAACCCAGGTTCAGTTGAGCCTGGATAGCTCCGTTGGTTACAGCGTGGTGCTGATAACGCCAAGGTTGCAGGTTTGATCCGCGTACGGTCCGTATAGTTATAGCTATGGTTTTCCCAGTAGTGATGTATGGAAGTGAGAGCTGGACCATCAAGAAGGCTGATCGCCGAAGAATTGATGCTTTTGAATTCTGGTGCTGGAGGAGACTCTTGAGAGTCCCATGGACTGCAAGAAGATCAAACTGATCCATCCTGAAGGAAATCAGCTCTGAGTGCTCACTGGAAGGACAGATTCTGAAGCTGAGGCTCCAAGACTTTGGCCACCTCATGAGAAGAGAAGACTCTCTAGAAAAGACCCTGATGTTGGGAAAGATGGAGGGCACAAGGAGAAGGGGACGACAGAGGACGAGATGGTTGGACAGTGTTCTCGAAGCTACCAACATGAGTTTGACCAAACTGCGGGAGGCAGTGGAAGACAGGAGTGCCTGGCGTGCTCTGGTCCATGGGGTCACAAAGAGTCGGACACGACTTAACGACTAAACAACAACAACAACAACAACAACAACGGTACAGCTGCATATTCCTGCCTTGCAGAGGGTTGGACTGATCCTCTGATCCCTTCTAACTCTGCAATTCTACAATTCTAGGGTTGCACCCTTAGGAAAGCTAATTTTTCATAACCAGCCCACGGCATGAGGCTGACTTGCGGTCATGCAATCCTCTGCTGCTGTGTGAATTGAGCAGTTGCGATTCCCCCACCCACCCAATGGTGGGTGGGTGGCAATTTCACACCGAGAACGTCCATGCAATTGGACCCATGTGATTGTGATTGTGTGTAAATGTGACCACATTTGGGGAAATGCTGCTCTATGTGTGCGAGTGTAAGGACACCGTGGTTCAAGTAAGGAGCTTCTTCTCTAAACTCTCCATGGATGATTTTCCTAACAGAAACAAGAAAACACATCTTCTTTCCTCTAGCTCTTCATTCTAGCAAATCAAAAATCCTAGTGACACTCTAGCCTTTCCAGCTAGATACTGCAGTGCGGAGAGGGGACTTAGTTGCAGGTTTCTATAAAAGCTTTTTCATCCCCTAATGATATGTAATGTGTGCAACAGTTTTTGCCAGCTGTCCGCATGAAGGCCATTGCTTGTGTAGATTTCAGTCTTATACAGCCAACTGCAGTTTAGGTTAAAAATGGCTGCACCTAAAAGTTTACTGTGTTTTAAATTACCCTTAATCATAGTAATAATGAAAGCTCTTTTGGTCAATTTATATTTTACTGCCTGGATTTAGAGCTTTAAAATAAATATTTGTTTAAGTGGAAAGGTTTACTTTGACTGATTCCTATAATAAATTCTAAACTATGTCACTCCTATTCATGCTCACTGATTATTTTGTTAACTACAATTTTACATCAAGCGTTATTTCAGGGAATACGAACACACAAAGCTTCCTTACTACATTGAGTTAGACCATAGGTCTACCTATCTAGCCTGGTTTTGTCTTTCTCTGACTGGCAGCCACTTTTCAAAGTCTCCTATCAGCATCGTTATATATCATAAACGCCATTCATTCATTCATTCATGAATTTGCTCTGCATTCGTTTATTTTTATTTTGCAATATTTATACCACTTAATCCAAAATATCAGACATATATATTTCCCATCACTGGACTGGAAACCATGTTAGAAAAGTTAGAGACAGGTTACAAGCAGCCACCTTCAGCTGAGTGAATAGTTTTCTTCTATAAAGGCATTCATGAATGTAAGTTCTATTTTCCCTTCACAAAACTGCCCATTGCACCACTTCCGAGTCCTCCCTCTCATCCTCCTTGGGGTTTTATGTGGGGTAGTGATCCAGAATGACACTTGGTGTACTCCTTTCAGACATTCGAAAGGTGGCAATGTGCTGAGAGCAATTATGAAGAAATAGCATTCATAAAGAACAGCCAATACTTGCTCTCTGCTGGGTAGGAGTTCTTTATTTCCCAAGTCTAGGCTACGCAGCAGTGAAGTGTATGGTCACAAACCTCTGCAGTTAATAATCTGCACTGATTATACTATGTTTTAAATAACTGGGATTTGATGTGAATGTTCTATGGTGATCATTTTATTGTATTCCACTGTTGTTTTTACTGGAAGTCGCCACCACAGAATCACTTGGCAGGCTGTGTGGAATTTTTTTTTTTAACAAATAACACACAATATTTTGTGTGCCTTGCAGTACTGTTATTGCTTGCCATTTTTGTAGAATCTTTCAGGCATGCAAAGTACTTCACACACATTATTTCAGTAGCAATCCCGTGAGGTGGGATGTACTATTACCCTCCAAATTACAAGTGGCAAACTGAAGTCAAGGAAGAGGTGCTTTTTTCCTAAGACCACCTAGTGAGCTCATGCCTAAATTGCAATTTTAACAACCAGATTACACTTTTCAAAACCATGCCACACCAGTTTTCTGTTATAATCCGCTTCTCCCACACCCGATTCCCCAAAAGAGATACTCTTTTTTTAACAGAACCCCCAAAATCAGCAGAGCAAATGGGGCACTGCCCCCCCCAAATTCCAGTCTGTGCTCTGGCAGCCCCCAGCTGCCTCTCTTCTTACTTAGAGGGGAGGGATGGCACTGCCTGACAGCTTCCCCCAAGGTGTGTTGCCTTTGCAGATCTCATCAGGGAAGAGGATGGGGACAAAATTAAAATGAGTCTCCCTACCTTCTGCTCCCCCAGGAGCCAACAGGGTGCAAAACGTAGCTCAACTCTAACCAACTCAACTCTTCTCAGACCTAGATAGCACTAGGAACGGGGAAGAGGAGGTTTGCTCCTGTTCAGAACAGTCCAGGATGCTTCGCCTATTTCTTAGCCGTTTTGAGACTATTCACTGACTATTTCACCAGCGATCTACTCACAAGAAGCACGCATAGCCAGACCTGCTGGTGACTAGCATGTCTGACCAACTGTTAAGCCGCCCTTCCAGACTTATTTTACCCTTCCCTGTCCAAACCCCCAAACTCAACAATATTCCAGTTGAGCATTATAACCTGCGAACGATGGTGAGCAGATGGAAGCTTGGGGAAGCTGCAGTTTTTTCTATTCCACCTGCAAAATAGGAACAATAACAACCCATTATTATTATTATTATTATTATTACGGTACCATGTGTGAATTGTTATTATTACTAATTCCATTTGTATACCACCCTTTATCGAAAGCTCCCAGGGCGGTATACTACATTAAAAATACATTACAGAACATCAATGATAAAAACTTAGTAAAAAACATACTGACAAACAGCCTAATAATAAAATAGTTGTCATAATAATAGTTGTTTCCCCCACATTTTTACAGCCCATAGATTATTTAATGGCCATAGGCCTGGGTAAAGGGGAATGTTTTTGCCTGGTGCCTAAAGACATGTAATGATGGAGTCAGGCGAGCCTCTCTGGGGAGAGCGTTTCACCATTGGGGAGCCACCACAGAAAAGGCCCTGCTGTCTTGTTGCCGTCCTCTGAACCTCTCAGGGAGGGGAGACCTAGTGAAGGGCCTCCGAGGACAAGTGCAGGGTCCGGGTCGGTCTGTTTGGGGAGAGGCGGCTGTTAAGGCATTGAGGTCCTGAGCCACGTAAAGCCTTATGTCACGGTCCGGGCTGGTAGCAACCAGAGTCCCCGCAAGGCACGTCAGGACCCGGGGCAAGATGGCAGGAACAGGAGTCACAGTCCAAGAGTCTGAGGCTCAGGAACCAGGAGTCCAGAAGTCAAGGAGCCAAGGGGCAGGAACCAGGAGTCCAGAAGTCAAGGAGCCAAGGGTCAGGAACCAGGAGTCCAGAAGTCAAGGAGCCAAGGGGCAGGAACCAGGAGTCCAGAAGTCAAGGAGCCAAGGGGCGGGAACCAGGAGTCAAGAAGTCAAGGAGCCAAGGGGCAGGAACCAGGAACCAGGAGTCAAGAAGTCAAGGAGCCAAACGCAGCAGGGCAGGAAAGGCGTTGCTGTGGCAAAGGGCTGAGGGGAAAAGCTGGTCTTATATTCCCTGCTGGCTCTTGACACCAGGTGCAGCAAGTTCCCAATCAACCTCACCAGGTTCAGTAAGTTCCCAAGCAGCCTCACCTGTGTGGCCGCGCCCTGCCTCTCCAGAACAAGCTGAAGCTCTGCTGGTCCCAGGGCCTGGCTCTTGCATGCACTCCTGACACCTTATAGGTCGACACCAGCCCTTTGAATTAGACCTGGAAACTAATCACCAGCCGGAATGAAACCGGAAAAGAAAGAAAAGCCATTTCTTGCTTTGAATTCATAATTTTAAAACAGCAAATCTTAACTGATGACTTGGATAGACCATGCCCTTTGAGGACACTGGTTTACAAACACAGGAACATAAATGTGTGTGTGTGTGTGTGTGTGATGTTCTACTATGTTACTATGGAAACCAAGCCTGATGAGGAACGGTTGAAGGAGCTGGGTATGTTTAGCCTAGAAAAGAGGAGACTGAGAGGAGATAGGAGAGCCATCTTCAAATATCTCAAGGGCTGTCCCATGGAAGAGGGAGCAATATTGTTTTCTCCTGCTCTGGAGGGTAGGACTCAAACCAATGGCGTCAAGTTCCAAGAAAGGAGATTCCAACTAAACTTCAGGAAGGGAAAGAGCTGTCTGGCAGTGGAAAGGTCTCCCTCGAGAAGTGGTGGCTTCTCCTCTCCTTCCTTGGAGGCTTTGTTTGCCCTTCTGCCATGGAGGCTTTAGCTGAGATTCCTGCATTGCAAGGGGCTGGACTAGAGGACCCTCAGGGGTCCCTTCCGACTCTAAGAGTCTATTTCTTTTTTTCCCCATATAGGTTTTTATTTGGTTTTACAATTAAAGTTTACATTCAAATATGAATTAACATCACAAACAAGGGATTCATTGAATCCTTGGGCTTCCCTCTTTCCATTGCATCTTATATCGTCCTCCATTTTTTTTTTTAAAAAAAACCCTCCATTATATCCTTAGTTCTTGTTACATAACAAGAGTTGTTACAATCCTGCTAATGTTTTTTAGTTGTTTACAGTGTTCTCTAAGATATATTATAAATCCCCCCTTCCTTATTAAAGATTTAAATCTTCCTGGTTTCTGATTTTCCCAGTCTTTTTTTGCCAATTCGCCATTCTTCTTTGGTAGGAATTTCATCTTCCGTCTAAGATTCTATTTCTTGTACATAAGCCAGATGGGCGGGGTATAAATAAATAAATAATAATAATACATAATAATAATAATAAGCGTGAAAAGGGGCCTAGAAATACCATAAATGAAATGAAATAAATGAAATAAACAGCACTCCTGCTTCAGAACCCACTTTCTCTGTTCTTGGCTCAAAAGCTTCACAATATCGGTAAATATTTGTTATTTGTTCTTCATTAAAAGTATCCTTTCCTCTCTGAGGCGATTCTTCCCGCCCCTCCCCCTCTGGGCGGCCTTCGAGCCCCCTGGTGCCCAACGCGCATGCTCCCCGGCTGGGAGCATGCTCAGGACCAGCAGCGAAGCCGACGTGCCCTTACCTTGCCCTGATTTGTCGACGGCCGCGCGGCGGGGCGGGGAGAGCGAATGGGCGGTACTGCGCTTGCGCCGCTCCGGACATTGGCCACGCTGGGAAGTTGCTGCTGCTGCTGCTGTTTGACAGGTGAGCCTTGCCTTGGAACGTTGGCGGCCGCGGGGTTCTAACCGCCGCAGGTCACTGACCCCGGGGTTCTAACCGCGGGGTAATAACCGCGGGGCACTAATTGCGGGGTTCTAAACCGTGGGGTTACTGATTTCGGAGTTCTGTCTGTGGGGTACTAAGCACAGGGTTCTAGCCACGGAGCAAGGAGGACAGCCTCGGAATAGGGAGAGGGGCAGGCCAGTCTCCAGGCTTTCCTGGGGCAGGGGCTGATGCAGATCCGGCCATTGAGTGTTTCTCCCAAACTTGAGTCTCCAGCTGTTTCGGGACTCCCACCTTCCCTGACCGCTGGCCCTGCTAGCTGGAGAGGATGGGAGTTCATACAATCACAGGGAAGCAAAATATCCTTTTGAATTCTATGCCCAGCACATGGAACCTTGCAAAAGGGCAATACGAGTGGACTCGTCTACGCCCTAAATAAACCACGGCAAAAAGACTTGATACTGATGAATTGGGAAAATAAAAATGCGGCGGCTCCCTTCTGTGATTGGATTGGAGACTTCTACAAACTCGCAACATATGAACAACTTGCATATAAACGCGGACTTGCCATGGACAAATTCAATGATATTTGGAATCCATACTTACAAATGCTGTAATAGGTTAAGATCTGGTGAAGTACATACAATAATAACTTTGTAAAGTATATCGTTTTGGGTTCCCCCCTCCCCCTTTACTTTCCCTTCTACACGGGTTCTGTTTCTCTTTCTCTCTCTTTTATTTACGTATAATTATGTGCTTTTTAACTTTAAATAAAGATGTCTGAATTATTATTATTTTAAAAAACAAACATAGGAAGGGTCCCAAGGGTCATCTAGTCTGACCCCCTGTGATGCAGGAATAATGCAGGGAGACCCAAGTTTTGGAAACCCTGATTTAGAGAGAGGGGCATGCACTTGGGAATACAGTGCCATGCCTTGGGGCCCTAGGGGTCCCTGCTTCTCAAGCAAGTCCATATGGAACCCTGCATGTACAGATCATTGGAGCAAGAACTCTCTACAGCCATTTTAATGACCGTGTGTGAGCCAGCCTTACGTCCAGAGTATGTACTTAGTCTTGAAGACACTGCCCAGAGATGCTTCAACCCGTTTGTAAAGGCTTTTAAACAAAACATAACCAGAAACTGTATAACTGAGGATTCTACGATGACATAGAACAAGAATGAGGAACCTGTGATGTTGTTGGACTACAGCTCCCATCTTCATGCTTAGCCAGGACTGATGGAAACATCTCCTGTGTCTTGCCACATCTGGAGGGCCACAGGTTTCCTAGCCCTGCCACAGAGTATCGTGGAGTAGCGCTCGCAAGTATTTGGGGACCATCAAAGATGTTCAAGGACCTTGATGCTTTTCAATTTTCTACGCGCAAAAGTGTAATGAAAACGTCTCATTGACAACTGACTTTTGTCCGGGACGGATACTGTATACCAGGCCATTGCCTTGAGGGAATTGCAAGAGGTGCTTACCTTTAGACCATAGGTAGGCAAACTAAGGCCCGGGGGCCGGATCCGGCCCAATCACCTTCTAAATCCGGCCCACAGACGATCCGGGAATCAGCGTGTTTTTGCATGAGTAGAATGTGCCCTTTTATTTAAAATGCATCTCTGGGTTATTTGTGGGGCCTGCCTGGTGTTTTTACATGAGTAGAATGTGTGCTTTTATTTAAAATGCATCTCTGGGTTATTTGTGGGGCATAGGAATTCGTTCATTATTTCCCCTCCAAAATATAGTACGGCCCCCCACAAGGTCTGAGGGACAGTGGACCAGCCCCTTGCTGAAAAAGTTTGCTGACCCCTGTTTTAGACTATAGAAGTGTGCAGTTTCTACCACTATAATGTCTAGATGAGTTACTCTTCCCATATGCTGACCAGTTTTCATTACAGCATTTGGATCTCTTAGAGTGCACCGTTCAAGAGGCTTCTCATTGAGCCCTTTGTGGGGCTTTTGGGGCGTGTGGCCAGAGGACCTCATCGCAGCCGACCGGGAAGCAGGTCAGTTTGAGGTTGCTGGGAGCTTCCATTGGTGTACTGACACCTCGTCGCCAAATACCAAAGGCCTCGACTTCAACCGCGAGAACGATGTAAAGAGAATTGTCCATAAAAGGGGCTGGGGAATAATCATGCTTCCAGTCGGATCCATGCATATAATCGTATTTGTGAGCAAATGCTTGGAATTGTGGCAAGAGGAGGGTAGGATCCTGAACTGGGGATCCCGGGAACAGAATGAGTATCTGAAATGCATCCATCCAACAGTCATCTAAACAGAAAAGCTCCTTCAGAAGAAAGATGTACAAAACAGGCTTTCATTACCATTTGATTTTCTTACTATTTTGGCTGCCATCAGATTATATACATTGTGTGTGTTTTGTTTTGTGTTGTTTTAAAAGAGAGAGAAAATACCAGGAGGAAGGAAAGAGTGTGATACAGTGGTACCTCTGGTTGCGAACGGGATCTGTTCCGGAGCCCCGTTCTCAACCTGAAAGGTCCGTATCCTGAAGTGCCGCATGTGCGCAGTGCGATTCGGCGCTTCTGCTCATGCGTGTGACATCATTTTGCGCGTCTGCACATGCGTGAACCGCCAAACCCGGAAGTAACCTGTTCCGGTACTTCTGGGTTCAGCGGGTTTGTAACCTGTGATGAACGCAACATGCAGCGTTCATATCTAGAGGTATGACTGTATTTCAGAGCAGCGATGGGGAGGGTAAGGTGCTAGGAAGACTAAAATCTGCTTAACAGTTAGACTTGGGATTCTTGGCCTTTGTTGATGTGCTTCGATCGTCTCTGTTGCAGAAGCTGAATGAGTAGCAGGTGGAAGAAAGAGCCATGTCAGAAGAAATCAGAAAGAGACTTGATTTCCCTAACACCCTTATACAGTCACAGGTAAGAATCTGCACGCTTTCCCCCTTTTTGTTTTTGTTTTCCCCACCTGGGCAATTTGATGCCATCGGCAAACCCAGCCACCTCACTTCCCACTCCTCACTCATTTATGAATAAGTTAAAAAGAACCCGTCCCCATGCAAATCCTTGGGGGACCCCACTTCCTACACCCTTTTTTCACTTGTTGATTCACTGTGGACCCGTTTGCTTTGCACCTGTAGCTTTAGGAACATAGGAATCTCCCTTTACAGCAGGTTAGATGAGTAGCCTGGGTAGCCCAAGACTATCCACTCTCACTGGCAGGATCTCCCAGGTTTGGGGGGAGAGCTCCTTTCTCAGCACCTGCTCCTTTTGAAAAGGGAGAGGCCAGAGACTGACCCACTGAACTGTGGCCCCTCTGCCAGCTTTGGTTTCCATAAGTCAGCACCAGGCAACGACGATTGCACCGACTCAGCAAGTAGGCCAAGCGGTTGTTTGGGGCCTCCTTGTTTCTCAAAGCGCCTTGGAGCAGGTTGCAATGTGCAAAGTTGCAGAGGATGCTTGGTTGTGACCCTGTAAGACCACTAGCCACCCTGTCTGACTTTGCAAGGGATCCTGGAGTCCCATTTCTTTGATCACCTGTTGCAGCCACTTGGCACAGCAGGACGTCTCGAGTTGCCACTGCTGCATCAATAGGAGTATAGCATCTAGATCAAGGGAAGAAATAGTACCACTGTATTCCGCTCTGGTCAGACCCCACCTGGAATACTGTGTCCAGTTCTGGGCACCACAGTTCAAGAAGGATACTGACAAGCTGGAACGTGTCCAGAGGAGGGCAACCAAAATGGTCCAAGGCCTGGAAACGATGCCTTATGAGGAACGGCTTAGGGAGCTGGGTATGTTTAGCCTGGAGAAGAGAAGGTTAAGGGGTGATAGGATAGCCATGTTCAAATATATAAAAGGATGTCATATAGAGGAGGGAGAAAGGTTGTTTTCTGCTGCTCCAGAGAAGCGGACACGGGGCAATGGATTCAAACTACAAGAAAGAAGATTCCACCTAAACATTAGGAAGAATTTCCTGACAGTAAGAGCTGTTGGACAGTGGAATTTGCTGCCAAGGAGTGTGGTGGAGTCTCCTTCTTTGGAGGTATTTAAGCAGAGGCTTGACAGCCACCTGTCAGGAATGCTTTGATGGTGTTTCCTGCTTGGCAGGGGGTTGGACTGGATGGCCCTTGTGGTCTCTTCCAACTCTATGATTCTATGATTCTATGATTCTATGACCCTGATAAAGAACATAACACGGCAATTTGTGTTTCCTTCATAGACGGTGGGCCATCTTGTCGCTGCTGTGCTGAAAGAAAATGTTTCGTCTAACAAGATAAGCCAGTCCACTAACCAGGTTTGTTTCGTTGCTTTCGCCTCCTCTTTCCCGCATCAGCCTGGCAGCTGATTTTGTGGCATTACACGATTGAGAATCAATCCTGGTAATGTTAAATCTTTATGGCTGAAGGGTAATTCTTTGCAAGGTTTTGTGTGTGTGTTCTTAAATGAGGTACTTAATAGTACGAGACGGCGTAGCCCATAATGACAGGCTGTCTGGAGAGAGAGGGATCTATGCACGCCATATAAATGCTATGTAAGATTCAGCATGCCGATAAATTTTTCAGATAGCTCCTTGTGCTGTTGTTGTTCCTCTTCATGAAAAAGAAATGGAGCTTATCTTTCACATCTGTTGCAGAGTTTGACCCCTTCAATTAGGCTTTTTTAATAAGAGATGAATGCTTTTTCTCCATTATCTTCTGTTATTTTGCATTAAATGCCACAGGCGGCTTTCCCTGGGAGCTGTTGGCATCCATCTGTCTAAAGAGACAATGGAGTGCACCTCCAGGGGTGACGTCAAACCGCTGTATTAGCAACATTGAGGTGACCTCCCTGGCGTTTAAGCCTGGGCAGTGCGCATGGAGGTCCTGGGCTGCCTAGATGACAAGACTCCCTCCCCCCTCTCAGCCTCGCTGACGGGGTCCAAAGAAAAGCAGAGCAAGTGGTTTGGCACCAGCTTGGTTGTTGCCGGAAGGAGGCATGCAAGGTGCCACCCAACCGTCTCTGGGACTTCACTCCAGATTTGCGTAGGGCAGTGATGGGCAACCTTTTGAGCTTGGTGTGTCAAAATTCGCCAAAAAACTGAGCATAACTCGGGTGGTGTGTCACTTTGAGAAAAAAATGATGTTTATAGTTTAAATAACAAAAATGTATAATTGTAATATATAACTGTATTTAATAAACCAAAAATTAGAAATCAACAACACCCCAGAACAGTAGATTGGATGATGGTTGCTGTGGTTATGTGGTTGCTGGTAATGGCCATCACAAGGCCCCCAGAGATGCGTCCCCTGCGGCACTCCGCTGCTCCCTGCTCCGCCGGCCGGAAGTGAGGTCAAAGATCCCCTAATGGCCTAACCGGAAGTCCCAGAACTAGCCACTCTGTGCCGGAGCTCTGTTGTTTTGGCCTACAGACTTCACAGAGTGTCTACACTACAGCAAATGTTTCATCCTCGGCTACTGCACCTGGCCGTGCAGTAGCCGAGGATGAAACGTCCTTCTCGGCATGCGGCCCCATACTTCTCTGTATGCGGCTGCATGCGGCCGCGTGTCATCGAAAATGGTTATGCGTGTCAGTGCTGACACGCGTGTCATAGGTTCGCCATCACTGGCGTAGGGTTTACTCTTCAGCCTTTTGTTCTCCCGAAGATATCCCGCAAGGCAGTGGAAGGGGACAGAGTTTTCCTTCTCCTAAATGGCTTTAGATGCAAGAACGATAAATTGACTGTCAAGGTTCTGATCTTTCATGACACCAAACATCAGCTGCCTGAGATGAGTGCAGGGCTGGATTTAGGTTTGATGAGGCCCTAAGCTCAGGCACCCCCAAACTGTGGCCCCCTAGATGTTTTGGCCTACAACTCCCATGATCCCTAGCTAACAGGACCAGTGGTCAGGGATGGTGGGAATTGTAGTCCAAAACATCTGCAGGGCCGAAGTCTGGGGATGCCTGCCCTAAGCTCCTGAATGTAATGGGGCCCTTTATATGTCAACAACAAATTGTCGCTGGTTTTTTGTGTTGAATATATGCTATATGGTAATTGATGGACCTAATAGGTACCTAAAGCCATATGCACATAACAAAATATGTATTTTATCAAAGTAATTGTTGAACTGAAATGCAATTAATAAGAAGCATGCAACCAGTCCATGCAGAATGTAGGCACCCTATATATAGAAAGGACCAAACCAGTGATATTTGAGGGAGCAGGCTAGCAGGCGGGGCCCATGACTTCCATCATAGGAGCCGACACAACACAAAACACAGCTGCTGCATGTAGGTTTTATTTTATTTGTTTTTTATCTTATATTTTGGAAATGTACACCCTTTAAATTTTTTGGAGCGACCCCAAGAGAGTGGGCCCCTAAGCTAGAGCTTGTTTAGCTTATACGTAAATCCGGCACTGGATGGGCGCCTGATGGGAGGGGTGACCCTGGTTAAAACCTCCAAGCTTTTTCCACAACTTGAGGGAGTCCATGGAGCCAGCTGCGTAAGTTGGGCACCACCAGCTGCAACTGGAGAAGCACCCAAAGGAACCTCTGTCCTGTCCTTTCGTGGAGAGAAATAATATTTTCAGTTACGTACCAATTTAAGGAAGGAGTGAAGGGAGCAGAAAATTGCTGCGTTGGTAAGTCAGCCGTCCTCAAGGAGTGTTCTTGATTTCAGACCCCTGCCTTAAACTTGCTCTGGGAAAAGTGCTGCAGTGACAACACGGTTGTCCGAACCTCGTGCTGTGAGGCTCTGGTGACGCTCGTCTCCCAGGATCACGCAGAGCTCAGTTATGTTCTCAACGGAGCTCTCAACCTGATTCCTTCTGCCAGGTAATTTGCGGGTTGTTTGCATCATCCATGCCATGCCCCTCTAACACTTACGTGGCGATGGAGATACGTGGCGATGGAGGTGTGGAATCAAAGCAAATAGGGAATGGATAAAAGGAAGACAAAGCTTAATAGATTACAGGTTTCCTGCTCTTTGCATAGAGAACACAAAGTTGTTTTCTTGCCCAAGGGCACGAATTTGATTTCCCACCTGTGCTGTATTATGGGGTCAGAGTTTCCAGGACTGGTACCGTTCAAAACATATTTTTCACCCCTTCTAAACTTCCACAAAATCACATTTTCAGCTGGCTTTTCTCATGCCTGGACCCAGTTAGAAAAACAGAAAACCACCCCACAAACTCTCGAGAGACTTCAAGGCAACAGAGTTTCCCCTAAAGAATAGTTTGTTCTTTTTTAAAATATTTTTTTTTTAAAAAAAGAGATCCAGCTCTGCCGACAGATTATCCAAATCGAATTAAGACTTTAAAAACACGGTGTGGGAACGCCTGCCCTATGCTGTACTGAAATATCTGAGATTTATAGATAAAGACGACAGATTTGGATATGTTTGCCGTGTGATTAAATTGACTCTAGATCAAGGGAAGTAATAGTACCACTGTATTCCGCTCTGGTCAGACCCCACCTGGAATACTGTGTCCAGTTCTGGGCACCACAGTTCAAGAAGGATACTGACAAGCTGGAACGTGTCCAGAGGAGGGCAACCAAAATGGTCAAAGGCCTGGAAACGATGCCTTATGAGGAACGGCTTAGGGAGCTGGGTATGTTTAGCCTGGAGAAGAGAAGGTTAAGGGGTGATATGATAGCCATGTTCAAATATATCAAAGGATGTCATATAGAGGAGGGAGAAAGGTTGTTTTCTGCTGCTCCAGAGAAGCGGACACGGAGCAATGGATTCAAACTACAAGAAAGAAGATTCCACCTCAACATTAGAAAGAACTTCCTGACAGTAAGAGCTGTTTGACAGTGGAATTTGCTGCCAAGGAGTGTGGTGGAATCTCCTTCTTTGGAGGTCTTTAAGCAGAGGCTTGACAGTCACCTCTCAGGAATGCTTTGATGGTGTTTCCTGCTTGGCAGGGGGTTGGACTGGATGGCCCTTGGGGTCTCTTCCAACTCTAGGATTCTATGACTTGCGTAGGACACAGAGTACCAGCTCAATGACTTCCAACCCCGACCCCTTAGTGGAGAGATCAGAGATGGCTGGTAAGGCAACTTGTATGCCATTACTAATTTTGGGTAGCTCAGTGGAGTGTTTGAGACCCATCCATTTCTTCCCCTGAAATGCTCAGGATCCCATGCCTGTTTGTTGGCACAGTGTTCTCTCTCTGGCCCCCTGCTCTGGTGTCTCCACCCCCAGATATTTGTTATTTCTTTATTTCCAATGTCCATGTCCTACCGAATGACAAAAGTCCTCTGCGGGACTTTTAAAGTCCTGTTGCACAAATGGAAATCCTTGTGCCTACAGGATGAGGGAATTGGATCCCGCCCATCGTGGGAAAAGTCTCCCCCCCCCCCTCCTCCAGCCTCCTGCTTTGCACAACAGTGTTGATACGAACTTGCGCTGATTTTGCTTTCGATAGGAATGTCCACGGTTTGATAAAAATCCTTGTCAAACTGCTGCAGAGGCAGGCCTTGAAGGCGAGCAAAAGCGAAGAGGATCCGTTGGGGGAGTCCTATGCGATCAGGTATGTTTGATAAACGGTTCGATTTCTGAGTGCTAATTCGAATGAAAATTACAGGTATGCTGGAACAAGGACTCGGGCGGCACCTAACAGACAGACAAATTTATTATTACGGTGGTACCTCGGTTCTCAAACGCCTTGGTACTCAAACAACTTGGAACCCAAACACTGCAAACCCGGAAATAATTGTTCTGGTTTGCAAACTTTTTTTGGAAGTCGAACGTGCTCCGTTTTGAGTGCCACACTTCTGTTTTGAGTTTTACACTGAGATCTGTCTGCTTTTGCTATTTATTTTGCGTTTTTGTGGCGCTTTTTGTTTTGTTTTTGTGTCGACTGTGTGGAATCCAGTTCAGCTACTGATTGATTGATTGTGTGACTGCAGTACATCATTTATTGCTTTTATTTTATGGATCAATGGTTTTGTTAGAGAGAAAAATTCATGTTAAATTGCTGTTTTAGGGGTTGTTTTTAAAAATCTGGAACGGATTAATCCATTTTGCATTACTTTCTATGGGAAAGCTCGCCTTGATTTTGGAACGCTTTGGTTTTGGAACGGACTTCTGTGTATCTGAAGAAGTGTGCATGCACACAAAAGCTCATACCAAGAACAAACTTAGTTGTCTCTAAGGTGCTACTGGAAGGAATTTGAATTATTTCAAAACATTGGGAGTTTATACTAAACTACAGTTTTCCAGTTAATGCATTTGCAATAGACCACAAGGCAAAGAGCATGAGTGGAAGCATTCTGGTACTTTGCGCTCAAGAGGTTTCATCCTGTTGTTGTTTTCTGTTGCTTCCAGGGCCATAGCTAAGGGGAGGGGAGGAAGGCCCCTGCCAGGGGTGCAGGCGGGGGGCGGGCGCAAAATCGGCTGAAAATATGTCCATAAATATGTCTAAAAATAAAATTAAAAAAATCCTTCCAGTAGCACCTGGAAGGAATTTATTTATTTTTTATTTTTGTTTTGTTTCGACTACGGCAGACGAACACGGCTACCTACCTGTAACTAGAACTCTATTTAAGTTTTATTTATTAATCCCCCCCCCCCCAGGAACTCTCCTCATCCCTTGATCACCGTTCTTGAGAACAGACCTGACTGCTGGCCGGCTCTCCTGCAGCAGATGATAGCCTTTTTCCAGCAGTGTCCAGAGAGGTAGGGAAGCCAGCAAATCTACATTCACTCTCCGGGGATGGGAGATTTTGAAAAGGCCACATTGAGGCAACATGTAGTGCCCAAGCCATGTTTATGTGGCCTGTAGGTTCATGGTTGAATTCAGACTTCACAAAATAGAGAGAGAAAGTGTGTGTGTGTGTGTGTGTGTGTGTGTGTGGTGGGGGTTTGTGTGTCTTTGTGATGATAGAGTTGCATGTCGACTTTCCCATGCAGCAGAACTGCTACAGAAACAGAAATTGATAAGGAGATGGAAAGATGTACCCCTAATTTTTCCAAGAAGTAGGAAACTGAAACCCCTGCTTCCTGCTGCTATTATATTAAACCAAGCATAACACCGGAGTGCCAATCTTTTTGTGCCCATGGGCACGTTTGTAAACTGGATAAACATTATGTGCACCACATGTACCCCTTAAGTAAGCACACCACAACCTGATCTGTTGGCTACAACAGAATCCTCCTTCCTTCCTTCCTTCCTTCCTTCCTTCCTTCCTTCCTTTCTCCCCCCTTTCTTTCTTTGAAATTTTTTAATTTTATTTTTATCAATATAAATTTGGAATCAAACAATTTGTGTAATCATTTTGTGAGATTCTCTGAATCTCTTGACTTCCCTCCATCCCCTACATGGGTTCTTGACTATTTTCATGTTTCCAGATTGTCCGTAATCTTCATTACTTTACAATTGATTCTTATAGTCCAGCTATGGTCTCCTAAGTAAATTGTAAATTTCCCCCATTCCTTTTTGCAGTCCTTGTCTTTTTGGTTCCTGAGTCTCCCAGTTAGTTAACAGAATCCTTCTTTCAAGCCTAATTTCAGTTGGATGCAACCTGATCTCTCCATTTCCTGTAAATCTCTTCGGTTATCTTAATTACGCTGAAAATCATGGGACCTCCGATGAAATCTCCATTTGTTTCTTCGCTGTTCTCTGTAAGTCCACCAAATCGTTTTCTCCACCTGCAGTGCGGAGAATTCCTGTGTCTCTGTAATGAGACCTTTCCTCCAATATCTGTACTGTGAGCCTTGCCAGCTGAGGGAACATGCGGAATTGCGAATGGCTCTGCTTGGAGTTTTGCTTCAGCCGCGTGGACCTCGGAACAAGGAGAAACCTTGCGCCCTCGAGCGCCATCTCCTTCAGCTCCTTTGTGACTTGGTTCCACATTATCAGGTGAGGCATCACTCTTTCCTACCTGACACCATCGAAGCACTTCAGTCCGTTGCGGAGGGGCAGACGTTTGGCGACTTGAAGTGGAAAACAAGATGGCGTCGCCCCCGTTCCATGCTCAGAAGCTGAGTGGCCTAGCTGTTGTATCTCATTTCGCAGTGAGGTGCCGTCTTACACCTCACCGGAGGGTAGCAGGCTAGCTCAAGGGGTGCAGGGCAGGCCTTAGCCCCCTGTCTCTCCCCCAGCACCTTGTGGGATGTAATCCACAGGGAGCAGTCAAATACCACATTCCTTGTAACGCTAGAGAAGACATGCAGAGAAATGTTTGGTCCAGCCAGTCAAAACTTCCTGTTCCTCCTGGCTGGAGCACCCTTCCTTTTGCATGTGATAGAAGGAGGGTGTGACCTCACCTGTCCAGGTAATAAAAGGACGAGTCACGCAGCACACTTTCTCTTTTTGACTTCCTTCTTCGTTTGACCAGCTTTCAGCTAGGACTGTTCTGCTAGCTCTCAGCTAGCAGAAGCACTGGGATTATTCCCCCATATGGGGTAGATCCACATGTACATATTTGTAACTAAGTCTGCCTTCAGGAATCCCAACTGTGAACTGATGTGAGTAAACTTCTTTTATTGACTTTGAATAAGATTGTGGCGTCTTTATTCTTTTAAGAGGGATTCAAGGGAACTTACCAGAAACGTGCAATTCAATCTGAGCCAGGCTGAATTGTATAATAGTGAGAGGCTCACACGAGCCTGCAACCAGCCATCTGCTGTGCAGTTAAAAAGGGGAACGTAACTCTGCTAAGTAAAGGAAATTGCTAGTGCAAGTTAGGAAGGATATTAATAAACAATATATCCTCTCTTTCCACACACACCTTGTCACCTCAGGTGGCTTCCTCATTCTGCCTACTGGTAGAGGTGGCTCCGAAAGACAAGGAAGCAGTATGTCAGACCACAGAAGTATATTTGAGCTAGGGGACATATGTTTTCAAAATCTTGCATTTGCCAACAAATGGATGTTTTGAGCTCTTGAAGTCGCAGGTTGAGAAATTGAGAGTGCTCTCAGCAGGGCGCATAGAAGGAAGTGATGGTAGATGGAGAGAGGCACAGAAGAGAACAGGGTTTCTGTGCTTTTCGCAGCTGTGTGGAAGTGGGAATGTTTGGCAGGCAGGCACAGTTTTCTCCCTCCTGCAGCACAAGATCCCTTTCCTGCTGAACCCAACTGTGTTTTGCATCTAGTCCTCCTGTGTGGAACAGCCGCCCTCACGGTTCCCGTTTTCCACTTAATGCATCTCTTACCTTTTTTTGGTTAAATAAAAATAAAGCATGGGCTAGTCACAATCACTCAGCTCACCTCGTAGGGTTGTTGTAACGATAAAATGGGGAGCTGAAGACCCACGTTTGCAATAAATACATGAACGAGTTTCTCAGCCCTACTTATTTCCCTCCCGCAGTTAAAAGACCTGCCGCAGGTCACAGAAAAGCTGCTGGTTTTGGAGCAGCTGTTCCGAAGTCTGCAGCGCCACCCTGCTCTCTGGAAAGCCCAGTTGCGCCAGCTCTGCCTGCAACTTCTATGCCTCTGTGAGGTTTGCTTGCAGCTCACTGGGGAGTGTTCGTCCGTGATTTGCTTACTGGAAGAAAATGCTGAGCTGCTGAAAGAGGTAGGCTCTGGAGAGAGAGGGAGAATTTATTTATTTTTAAGTGTGCCATGTATCTTGGTTCCCAAGCTGCTTTTGCTTCATGTCTGCAACACTCTAGAACATGGGTATGCAACCTAAGGCCCAGGGGCCGGATCTGGCCCAATCGCCTTCTCAATCCGGCCCGCGGACAGTCCGGGAATCAGCGTGTTTTTACATGAGTAGAATGTGTCATTTCATTTAAAATGCATCTCTGGGTTATTTGTGGGGCATAGGAATTTGTTCATCCCCCCCCCCCCAAAAAAATATAGTCCAGCCCCCCACAGGGTATGAGGGACGGTGGACAGGCCCACGGCTGAAAAAGGTTGCTGACCCCTGACCTACAACATATCAGAGCAATGTTACCCTGTCACGGTAGTAGACCTCAGGGCACCAAAGCCTTGTGGGACACTGAGGATTGTTAGTTATGTAACCAGTAGAACCTTGGGCCTAATTCTGTGCCCATTTGCAAATTATAGGCACGTTTAATATGTGCTCGACTGGGTGTGTGCGCATCGTGCCGAACCTGAAAATTGCCCAGAAAGGACACAGATCCTTCTTCCCTTGTGGGTTCCTCAGCTGGTGCCCCCCCCCCACCGCTCCTCTGCCTCTAGCCAGCCCATGGCAACTCATCTGTTCTATGGCACAGAGCAACTTCTTCTGTGATGCTAAATTGTGGCACTAAACTAGCCAGCACCTTAACAAAGGAACCGGTTTGGCAAACTCCACCTGATGCATTCTGCCCTCACAGATGCAGGGTCTCAGGTTCCAGAACGATGTGATATGTGAGAATTGTTGGTGTTTCTAGCAGAACTGATACAAAATTAACTGCCTTCTCATCAAAATCAAGGAGTGAGCCAGGAATTCTGAAACGGGGGGGGGGGGGGGAACCAATCTATGCAGATGTGTTCAACATTAAGATTTTTAAACCCCTTTTTTGTCAATAATTTTTATTAGTTTTCAATTACAACAATCCAAAACAAACCTCATTATATGCATATTGAATCATAACACCAACAATTAATCAAATATCCAATTATATAATGTGGATGACCTCCCGCTTGCTGGATTACAGGTTCAGTAATTCTTCCCAGTGTGGTGTAGTGGTTAAGAGCGGTGGACTCGTAATCTGGTGAACCGGGTTTGCATCTCCGCTCCTCCACATGCATCTCCTGGGTGACTTTGGGCTAGTCCCACTTCTCTCAAGTCTCTCAGCCCCACTCACCTCACAGAGTGTTTGTTGGGGGGGAGGAAGGGAAAGGGGAATGTGAGCCGCTTTGAGACTCCTTTGGGTAGTGATAAAGCGGGATATCAAATCCAAACTCTTCTTCTTCCCACCCTGCTTTATATAGATATAGGTATAGACCCTTTTCAGACACTTCCATCTTTCACATGACACTGTTGCAGAAACAGTCCTGGGAAGCAGCTGCCTTTCCAGTTTCTCGTCGGATTGCAGACCTCCAAAGTTGTCTGAGCAGCACAGGAGGAAAGAGTCGGCTGCAGTTGCTTCCAGGCCCCGGAGTAACATCAGAAGGGACCCTGGGTTATTTATTTTCAAAACTGGGCATGGACACAGCCCACTGTATTCAACACGATGTGTTTGGAAAACAGGGGTGTAAAACGTTGTCAAGGTAGTTTATCTCCACAAGCTGCTAAATTGAAAAGATTTCACCTTTGGTTGTGTTCCCCTTGTCCGTTTAGGGCTTTCCATCGGAGATGGCCGTGATTGGATTAGGTTTGCTACTGCTTCAGGCTCCAGCCAATCAGCAAAAACCAATCTTAAAGCTAGGTAAGGCTTTCTTGTTTAAAAAGAAAAAAAAAATCTAATAAAAATCCTCCCTTCCAAATTGTTTCCCTTCATTTTGTCTTGTTCTTGTCTTTTTTTTAAACCATAAATTTTACTTGGCACATCAAGTCTACTATTTCTGGCTTTGCAGCCTGGTTTTATTAATCGGAATGGAAATTAGTGGTTTTATTATTACCATTATTTGAAGTGTAAAATTATTAACTCCCTGAAATAGTTTGTTTGGAGCAAAAGAGTTCATTAGGGACAAGAAAAGGTTGATATACATGTTATGTCTTGTGACTTTCCATCGCCTATGGGGGCTGAGAAGGTTTATTTTCATGTTCCCTTGGGTATTTGGGGGTTATTTTTATTACTTTTTTAAAAGTTTAATTTCTGTCTAAATTACATTGTAAGACCATTAACCTGCCCCTGCCTTTTTCTGTTTGCATCATCTACCTTATTATTATTTTTACTTGCTTCACAAATTATTATGGAATAATAGGAACAGCAATCTGTGTCCAAGACAGCAGCTGGCAAGGATTTGGCCCTTCACCCAGGATGCAGAACGAAAGAGGGTTGTGATTTCGGCCTTAGGGCCATTCCATTGTCACGGGTGGGACACTTGGACCATGTTTTTTGGTATTCACACATGTGTAACAATGTAAATATACATAAAAATTAACAACCAAAATTTAAACTATGTTCTTAATAAGATACTGAACATTTTACTATTTTTTTATTATTTTTATGGATATTTTTGACAATTTTATTAAATGTTAAAGTATTGTCACGGGTGGGACAAAAAAAGGACATGGAGCTTGAGATAAGTTTGATTTATGGAAAAACTCTGTGAGTTGGGAGGTGAATCAATGATAAACTCAGCATATCTGTTTAAATCAATGTTTATTGGTTACAACTATGCAATCAGAAATTAAGTTTAAGAAATTTAATGATACAAAATTAAGGAAAAAATGCTGCCACGGGTGGGACAATCATCAGAAAACTTTTAACTTTAACACTTCTGTGAAGGTGGACTTTTGGAAAGAAGGTCCATAAACTAAACTTCTTTTGTCTTTAGCTTTAAAAAAAATGGTTAGACTGCACGTTTGGAATCTGTTTAGGCAATGAAACTATAAGTAAAAGAAGTATATTTTAAAAATATTTTTTTTTCTTATCAGGCTCATTTTTCATGGAATGGCCCCTTAGGCAAATATAGGTTTTAGATCCCCTCAACAAGGACTCGGTATTTCAGACTGCATGCGATAGTTCTTGAGGAACATTCCCGGTTTTTGAGCAGCGTTGTTGCTGCCAAGCACCGCAACCACATGCGAAATAGCTCCCAGAAAAGGGCCTGTTCTGGTGTTGCCACCCTCCGGACATTTCGAGGAGGAGGGGGCACACGAAGAAGGGCCTCCGAAGATGATCTCAGGGTCCAGCCAGGTTCATAGGGGGAGAGGCGGTCCCAGCAGCGGAGCATATGCCCACGCTGCCCAGGGCGGGCGCGCTCCCGAGGGTGCATGGTGCGGAGGGTGTCCTTCCAGGCGCGGGATAGCTGCTCAGGTGCCCGGAGCAGTGTGCGCGCCCTGCAGCCGGGACAGAGCAAGCCGCTGACCAGGGCGGAGCGAGTGTGCTGGGCCACATACTCCTTAGCTGTCCTTACTATTCCTCGCTCAGGAGTAAGTTTCTTGCCCCATACTTAGTGGGAGGCGCGGATGATGCCAATGAAGCCAAACTAAGAATTCTATTGAACGACGAAGATCCATCTAGATCACGCACTGTTGCTAAATACCTGAACAGAGTCTTAGCTTTAAAGAAAGAAAGGAAAAAAGGGATTTGGTATGGCCAGGAGAATCCCGCAAATCCAGGAGCCACAATGCGAAAATAGGAAGACGGACAGTCTGTGTTTTTAATCTAGTAACGCGCAGAAGGTTTCTCCCTCTGCCTAAGGTTTTAAATATTATACGTTGTGTAGGAATTGTGTTTTTTTTATGTGTTGGGCCAATGGCCGTAAATAAAACTTACTTACTAGTGTGCTGGGCCCGGGGGTAATCCGAGAAACGAGGTCCAGGTCCGGTCCAGAATCCGAGAGTTCAGCAAGGTGTCAGTCTGACAGAGCCAAGGCAGAACACGGGACAGGAAACCAGGCAAGGTCAGGTACAGGATTTCAGGCAGGATCTTGCTTGCAGCAATGTTGCTCCCACAACCTGAGGTGGGGTCCGACAGCCTTTTATCTTTGTCAGGGCAACGGCCTTTCCCGATCCCCCGGCGACTCACCTCCCTGTTTCGCCTGAAGGCGAGCACTCCTCCTGCGAGGACTCAGGTCTCTCCTTCTCTCAGACCTGAGTCTCTGCAGCTCAGGAAACGCCGGTGGGGTACTGGACTCAGGGGCAGCCTCAGCCTCCCCTGACCCAGCTGGTAGTGGAACAGCTGTAAGTGCCGGTGCAGCTGAAGGCAATGAAGTATTCTCCGCATCTGGAGCCAGGACAGGCTCAGGCCTCTCACTCGGCCCAGCTGGTGTTTGCTGCAGGGGAATCTGTGCAGACTGGGACTCTTCGGGATCAGACTTGGTTCAGATTATGTCTGAGGCAGAGGATCTGGTGCAGACTGAGACTCCTCTGGTTCCGAGTCCGAGCCCGAGTCCCAGGCCATCACAGCGAGCCGCCCATGGTGGACCTTCGGCGCACCACCTGCCCACGACTCCCAAGTCTCCCCCAAGCTGTCAAAACGAAGGCGAAAGGGGGCATGCGGCCGGCAATTATATTACCCTGACAGCTTGGGGTAGGCTTGGGAGTTGCAGGCGGGCGGCGTGCTGAATTTCACCCCCTCAGTGAGGGCACCCAGGGTGTACCGTCCCCACCGCCCCCTTCCTCCGCCCCATGGCGGTCCCACTTACAACTTTGCTCTTGTTCTTGTAGCTATCCAGCTCCTTTCCTGCTCTGAAGCCAAGGTGACTCTTGCAGTCGCCCCCCTCCTGGCGATGCCCGCTCTGCAGATCTTGTCTTCCACCGCCGTGCCGGGCTGCGCGATGGAGGAAGACGGTGGCCCCACTCGGCAGCAGCTGGCCATTAATCTTTTAGAAATCGTGCAGCAGGAAGAACTGCAGGAAGAGGAAAAGCAGCCGGTGAGGATTCCATTCAGAACCTTTCGTTTTTCTGCTGGTGGGAAGATGAGGTTATTTTATTATAAAATTATGCTAAAAATTGGGTGCCATCTTACACATGGATAGCGGAGAGGTTGGATGGGCGATTGGTGGCTGCCGCGAGCAGGAGATGGTCAGCGGCGTTTTTGTGGGTGATTGGTTGGTCCGCCAAGGTCCTCTGGCTATTGGCTGCTGAGGCAGGTGGGCGGGTGCTTGCTTTTGGCAAGCGTGCAGACGATTGGTTGCTTCATCGATGTGTGAGTGATTGGCTGTGGCGGTCCTGCCGGTGAGCTGTTTTCAGCAACCCCCCCCCCCAAAAAAGCTCAACAACTCTGGGCAATCTCCCCCCATTTTCTCAAATTGGAGTCCCAAAAAAGAAGGGGCATGTTATACACGGAAAAATATGGTAAATCATTGCAGTGCACTCCAGCATGTACCCTGCCCCTTGCTTCCCCCTCCTCTGTGAGACTTGAAGCCACTATTTAAGCATGGCTCATGATGGTGATGGCGACTTAGAGCCAGGGTGGTGTAGTGGTTAAGAGCGGTGGACTTGTAATATGGTGCACCAGGTTCTATTCCCTGCTCCTCCACATGCAGCTGTTGGGTGACCTTGGGCTACTCACTGAAGTCTCTCAGCCCCACTCACCTCACAGAGTGTTTGTTGTGGGGGAGGAAGGGAAAGAGGATTGTTAGCCGCTTTGACACTCCTTCGGGTAGTGATAAAGCCAGATATCAAAATCCAAACTCTTCTTCTCTTCTTCTTCTTCTTCTTCTTCTTCTTCTTCTTCTTCTTCCAAAGTGCCTCCAATTTCCCCAGACAGACCAGATTGTGAGGGGGCCTTGTGTTTAGCCCCCAGCCCTGAGATTGTCGAGTATTCCCTTCCTTAGTCCTGAATCCAGCAGACCACCGGAAGTGCCCCGTGATCCTCCTCCGTTGAAGCCTTGCCTGCCTTTTTCCTCCCCTGCCTTAGAATGTGATAGAAGTTCCTGAGTTCGGAATAGAGCACTAAATGATACCCGGCGTAATTTGGGAAGCTAATCTACTTGGAGGGGTCCTTCTGAATATCTAACTCTGAGCATGTCGATTCCGAAGCGAGTCCCAGTGTAAACAGTGGGAGTTATTCTCTCATTTGTGGATAGGATTTCAGCCTTAAGGACCGAAACCTTACTCTGACATCTTTCCCAGTCCGGAAAAACAGCTATTTGTCTTGTAAAACTGGGTTCCCGCAAAATAAGCCTGTGGAATTTTCTCTTACACCTCCCCCCCCCCCATATGATGCTCTCATAGTGGGCAGCAGAACGAAAACAGTGGAAGGCAGTAGGAATCCTCTGGGAGCAGTGATGGGGGGGGGGGGAGAGAGACATTTACCTCTAAGCAATCCCATCAGTCAAAGTGCCAACATTGCAGGTGGCTGGATCTTAATTTTCCACATGCAATAATTGAAGGCGATAAACGGGGAGGGGTATCATTTTATTTTATTTTATTTTTTAAAAAAACATTCTTTTGCACGAAATGGCTTTTTAAAAGGTCACCTAAAGTACAGGGGCATTATAACTCCCCATTATCCAAAATGAATTTACATTACATTGAACAATATAATTAAAAACGGCCCTGCGCCATTCCGCGGAACTGCTCCGGCGGCTCATTCGTAAACCTCTTGGCCGATTCAAAACCCGAGAGCAAATTGTCTCCCGCCTTGAAGCCGGTTTGTGTGTCACCCTAGTGATGCTGGGAAGCGCTTGGCTGGCCTTAGGCACGGCTGCCCCATAGTTCCCTGCTGCCCCTGTCAAAAGGAGGAGGAGGAGGAGGAGGAAGAGGAAGAGGAAGAGGAAGAGACATCTGGCAGGCTGGTCCGCAGCCCCAGTTAGAGCCCCTCAGGTGCCCCCCTCTCCAAGCCTGCCTCTTCTCCCTGCTGCTGCTCCCGTTCTCTGCTCTGATGTCTCTCCCAGTTGGGAAACCCTTTTGTACACCAAGGGCCACTTTCCCTTGGGAGTAACCTTCCGTGGGCCACATGGCGGTGCAGGCATGGCCAGAGGCAAAGAGTGTGGGTGGGGGGCAGTAGATGCAACCCCATCCCAGCCATTCCACTGCCAGAGGTGTCTAGGAACTTGCTGAGATACAAACCCATCACCCAGGCAAGCGCCAGGCATCATCAGAGCTCAGACTGGACAGAAACACTGGAAGAAGATGTGGAACAAGGCTAGAGAGGGCTTGTGGCCTGGGGAGAGTCCCTAAAAATAACCCTTTATCACATTTATGTTGTGCATCTCATATCATCCACACAAGACGTCATTTCCCCATCTGTCCCCTGGGTGCTTAGAAGCAGGCTAAGAGGAAGGCACGCTTGGCAAACACTCACCGTGATCAACTCCTGCCTGGAAACCAACTGTACTTTTCTTTTCTAGAACGCGGTTCTTTTCTATTTAAATAAAAAATGTTTAAAATTGGGCGGCGTCTTATTCCCAGAGAGTGCATTTGGGGGACGTGTGATTGGTTGCTGCGGCAAGGGCAGGTGTAATTATCAACAGCAGTGTCGGGAATTTATTTGAAGGAAATATCTTTCACAGCAATGAGATGGTGTCATGTTTTTTTTTAATTCTTTGCATGCTTTTTAGGCAAATCGCTGAGGAACAATTAAATTTTTTATTTAACTTATAGAGTACCCTATTTTGAACATACGGACTTTCCTGGTTTGAACGTGCCTTTTCTTTTGCCTCAGGCCTCTTCCGGACCTTTCTTCCCCATCACCAGTGCTTATGGTTCATTGCATGTGACCTGGAGGCTCCTGGTGCTCCTGAGAGAGACATCTTCCGTTTCCGACTGGCTGTCTTCTCTTAAATCCATGCTGCCCATTACAACGCAAGTCCCTGCCCACGTGTTCCTTTTGCTGGCTTACCTCCTCGTTCGAGAAAACGGAGACTGCCTTCGTGACGTATTAGCTGCCACTACGGAACTCGCCAAAGCAGATTCGTCCCAGGTAAGAATAATCTGGACGAGTGATGGAGGGCCTCCAGCCAAGATTGGTCTTGTCTCCTTCCAGTTTGGTCTGTGATGCCTTCACGCTGGAGCTCCTGGCTTTTAGGCACATCTCCTCTGCCAGGGTAGGGATGGAGAGCTACTGGCAGGTCAGGGTAGCTAGATGGCCCAGTGGTCTAATTCTGTATAAGGCAGCTTCCTATCCTCTTGTGTTCCACTTTCTTGGGATCTTTTAAACACAGTTTTGGGAGAAGCACTGGTAGTCTGATGTGTGTTCTCCTTCCTTAGCCAGTTGACGGTGCTTGTTTGTCTCCGTTATAAGAATTTAAGGTCTCATATATATAAATTATATGTTCATAAATGTACAAGGCAAACACGTACATAAGTATATAAACCACGTGTCTGAAATAGTGTAGGAGAAGAATCCTGAAGCCATTTTGACTCTCCCAAATTGACCTCAAAACCACAGAGCCTAGGGCTTGCCAATAAGAAGGTCGGCGGTTTGAATCCCCGCAACTTGGTGAGCTCCCGTTGCTCGGTCCCTGCTCCTGCCAACCTAGCAGTTCGAAAGCACGAAGTGTAAGTAGATAAATAGGTACCACTCCGGCGGGAAGGTAAACGGTGTTTCCGTGCGCTGCTCTGGTTCGCCAGAAGTGGCTTAGTCATGCTGGCCACATGACCCGGAAGCTGTCTGCGGACAAACGCCGGCTCCCTCGGCCAGTAAAGCGAGATGAGTGCCGCAACCCCAGAGTCGTCCGCAACTGGACCTAATGGTCAGGGATCTCTTTACCTCTTTATATATAAATTTTATGTTCATAAATGTACAAGGCAAACATGTACATAATTATATACCTTTGAAGGTGACCCGGAAACTGCAATTAATCCAGAATGCAGCGGCTAGACTGGTGACTGGGAGTGGCCGCTGGGACCACATAACACCGGTCCTGAGAGATCTACATTGGCTCCCAGTATGTTTCCGAGCACAATTCAAAGTGCTGGTGCTGACCTTTAAAGCCCTAAACGGCCTCGGTCCTGTATACCTGAAGGAGCGTCTCCACCCCCATCGTTCAGCCCGGACACTGAGATCCAGCGCCGAGGGCCTTCTGGCGGTTCCCTCATTGCGAGAAGTGAGGTTACAGGGAACCAGACAGAGGGCCTTCTCGGTAGTGGCGCCCTCCCTGTGGAACGCCCTTCCAGCAGATGTCAAGGAAATAAGCAACTATCCTATTTTTAAAAGACATCTTAAGGCAGCCCTGTTTAGGGAAGTTTTTAATATTTAATGCTGTATGGTTTTAACATTTGGTTGGAAACCGCCCAGAGTGGCTGAGGAAACTCGGCCAGATGGGCGGGGTAAAAATAATAAATTATTATTATTATTATTATATATAAACCACGTGTCTGAAATAGTGTAGGAGAAGAATCCTGAAACCATTTTGACTCTCCCAAATTGACCTCAAATAGGAGGAAGGGAATGGGAAAAGCTTTCCAATGGTCTTTGGACCGTAGGGGCTTACAGCTCCCTGTAAATACAGTCTGGCAAGGATCTGTTAAGCTGAGCACACTCTCAATATGGGTAAGAGATTCAAGAACTAAGTATTGACCATCTCAGAGGAATGGCCAGGCTACCCAGAAGTGGTGGTGTGAATCGGAGCTTGGGTTTGGCTGTTGTATATATTGGCGCTATTAGAATGTCGTAATGTTCATATCGACTAAAATGCAAACGGAAGCAACAGACTCACTTATGGCAGATAACTTTTACAAGGGTGGGCATAGGGTTAAGAAAAAGGTATGAATAGAATAGAATAGAACAGAATAGAATAGAATAGAATATATTTTATTGTCATTGTCCCCTTTGGGGACAACGAAATTACTTGGCTGCTCCATCCACCCAGATAGGGCACTCCACGCAAGAACAAAACAACTAAAAAAAACACTGATTAAAACCATACACTCTGATTAAAACCATACAATGATAAAACATAACAGGTAAGATTAGATGACTTCAAAGTCCAGGCTTCCCATTCAAGGCCGAGATCGCTCTGGAGAAGAAGCTGTTTCTAAGACGGCTTGTTCTTGTTGTCATCGTCCTGTATCTCCGTCCTGATGGCAAAAGTTCAAATAGACGGTGACCAGGATGCGATGGATCTTTTACTATGTCCAGTGCCTTTCTGTGGCACCTCATGGCATAAATCTGCTCTAAGGTGGAGAGCAAGCAGCCAACAATGCTCTCTGCTGCCTTAACAACTCTGCACAACCCCATCCTGTCCTTGGTAGTACAGCTTCCGTACCACACACACAAGCCATAAGTGAGCACGCTCTCAATGGCACAGTGATAGAAGGCAAGCAGCAGCTTTTTTGGAAGATGGTTTTTCCTTAGAACTCTCAGGAAATACTTCATATGCTGGTAATGTGCATTTTTTGCTGGGTGGGTGGGGAATTAAAAGGCGCACAGCACCTTTTATAATGGCTATTTATGCACCGTGAAGTTGCATAAAAGAGTCGCAAAAGCCAACGAAAATACAGTGAAAGCAAAACACTTCTTCAGAAATCCTACAGCTGATCTCTGTACTTAATTTCCTTGCTTGTCTTATTGCTTTTTAATAACATCCACTCAAAATGCAAAAAGGCCCAAACAATGATAACTAGGGAATCGTGCCATGCTGTTTGCAGCTCTCTGTGGGAACAGCTGCCTGCAGATGGTTTGCTGGGTATGCTTTTACCGTATTAATTCAAAACAGATAAATGGAAACTGCTTTACAAGGAATGGGGATCTTGGGAGTTTTCTTTTCAGCCTCAAATGGCTCGGGTTGTCTTTGTTCGAGGTCTTCCATCGGAATAAAAAACTAGCTTGCTTTCTTGGGGAGATAATGGGGGAAATGGAGGGAACGGCCGGAGCATGGTGCCACTGTCTGTCTGCTGTAAATTATTTGCATAGTCATGGATCAGGATAAGGGTTAACCCCAGGTCAACCACACCGACCGCTGCAAAAATGCATTTCGGATCTGTAAACTTCAGGGATTTGGCTGACTGGGAAGTTTTATGGCCGACTTTGTTCTTAGCAGGAGAGTCATAGATTATTATTTTTTGTAACAGATTATTTTTTAACATTATTATTTTAGATTTTAGAAATATAGATGATGAAATAGGTTTCTCGAATGAAAATTCAGGGCAGATCGTGAGCCGGGTTCTTCTGGGGCTCAGGTGCTGAAATTTGAAAGAAACCTTAAGGCACGTTCATTACTTTGGAAAGTAACAAATATGGTTTGGGTGGTGTGAAACTGCTGATTGGAAAAATAGTCAATAATTGAACGATACGTGTAATACGTGAGATAATGGAAGACAAGGGTTGGTACAGGGAGTTTGGCAGCTGCTTATGCTGCAATAAATGGACACGGAGTTGTCCCGAGGTGATGATAAGCACTCTTGGAATTAAGTTTTGTTTACATCTCAGGGCTTAACTTTCATGTAAATGCAGTTTGGGAATGAGCTGCATTAGAGATATCGCTGTTTCATGTTGGAGCAATATATGTATTGATGGCATTTTTAATAGCAAGGATGACTAGGAGATGTGAAGACTATGGATCTTTTCGGTTGTCACTTGTAGTTCTTTTGAGATACTGAAGGGTTCATAGAATCATAGAGTTGGAAGGGACCCCGTGGGCCATCTAGTCCAACCCCCTGCAATGCAGGAACCTTTTGCCCACCGACAACCCTGAGATTAAGAGCCTCACGCTCTACCAACTGCTGTTGTCCAACAGGACAGGTGTGAGGGCTCTGCAATGTCTCCTCGAGAGTAATCAGCCAGACCACGTCCTTTGCTAAACTACTTGCTTTATTTACAAAGTATACATCAGAGCTCTCAAAGTTCATGACCACTTGAGTCAGTTCCAGATTCCGGGAGTGGCCTTTCACAACTCCGCCCCCAACATAAGAGCTTCGGGAAACCGAAACGCTTTCTTGCTTCCTTCCGCTTTCTCCCCCTGGACAGCTGTGGAGTGGCGCTGGGCGCCCTCCCCAGATTCCCCTCCTCTCCAGCTGGTGGATCTGGGTCTTTGGCAGCCTCCCAGAGCCCTCGCCTTTCCCTGTGCGCCTGCACTTCCGCTTCCCCTCCAGCTGGTGGTTCTCCAGCTGGCAGCCTCCCAGAGCCCTCCCTCGTCCCCACCACTGCTTCCTTCCTGGCTTCCTGACTCGCTTTCCGACCTGATCTCTCCTCTCTCTCTCCAGCCGGTTTCCCCTGTCAGCTCGGCTCTGGGGACGGGCCAGTCCCTGACATCCGGGGACAATTTTGTCCAAAAATTGAGTGATTCCATTTTTCTAGGGATGGGAGGCAACCCTCCTTGGATTGCATAGAGGGAAATAAAATAGCTTTACTCAGTGCTTCCCCCCCCCTAAAAAATGTTTAGGGGTACTCTCATTTTCCTACTCATGTTGTAATACTGCCCCTCGACGAGGCCAAAATTAGATTCACAAAATATTTAGGGGTATGCGTACCTCTGCGCAGTGGCAAAGCTGCATGCTTTGCTACTGGGGGCAGAGAGCAGGCGGGGGCGTGGCTGGTGCCCCCCCTGGGGGCGTGACATACACCTGGGGGTGGCGTAAATCCCAGGGGCGTGTTACGCCTCCCACGAGGGCGTGGCCTGCCGCCCTTAAGGGCGTGGTGCACGTTCTGGGGGCGTGGCACCCAACGCACGGGTGTGTGTGCTCCGTGTGTCTGGGGCCCCCGCTGCGATGGGCCCCCCCCTACTGGAATAGTGGTGCTGGGGGCGGTCCGCGCCCTCTGCACTCCCGTTCCTCCGCCAGTGCCCCTGCATTGCCCCCCCCTGGAAAAAAACACCCACTGGCTTAACTGAAATAAAATGGCTGCTAAGGCCATACTGACTTGGTCTGGTTGCAAAAGACTTTAATACAGTCTTCCTAATCGGATGAATTGACTCATCGTGCAAAGAAAAAGGAAAAACAACAACCCACAAAAACTGTTATTATTTTGCATGTGAATCCAACCGTGCTGCAAAAAGGGGGGGAAAATAAAATAAATTGTTTGAGTGAGAGGTCATTTGTGTGTTGTAACACAAGATCTATTACCATTATTAGCGGATTATGAGTATCTTGGGGATAGTCACCCTTTTATGGGCTATCTCAACTGCAGCAATAAAATATTTGGCTGGTATATGACACCCTTCTGGGAAATTCATCAGAAGAGAATGCATCTTCCGTTCTTCGGCTTAAAAATAAAAGACTAAGAATAAAGCAAATTGTGGCCTCATTTCGGTAGAAGTTTGAGTATTTAAAAGGAAAAACCAATTATACACTTGGTTTTGCTGACTGAGAAATGCCTTAAGCAATGATGACCATATTCTAAATCCTCTGCTCTTGGGAAGCAGGGAGTGTTTGTTGGGTCAATGAATGAAATGCCATTGAGCTCCTATTGGGTGTTCTTTAGTTGCCAGAAAATCAGGAGTTGAAAGTGGAACATCTTGATTTTGCCATAGAACAGAGAGCAGTGGATGTGCAGTTTGCAGAACGCATGTGATCCTTGAAAATATCTGCAATCTGTAAAAATTTTCGAGTCTTCAAAGAACTGTGGTGGTGCAAGAACATAAATCAATAGAGTTTAAGTCTTGTTGACTGGAGATAAGACAGTAATGGCAGGTGTTCTCTATTGGGGTAGCAACGTAGAAGAGCCAATGACCTCAGTATTTGCTGCTTTTAACTTTGGCTGTGTTGGGTATATGATGGTGAAGAGAACACCAAGCAAGGATGAATACAGGTGACATCCTGTTTGCATGGGAGTTGCATTCCGGGTCCTTGTGCACTTGCGTGAAATCATGTGAAATAATAATAATAATAATAATATATTTATTATTTATACCCCACCCATCTGGTTGGGTTTCCCCAGCCACTCTGGGTAGCTTCCAGCAGAATATTAAAATACAATGATTAACCAAACATTAAAAACTTCCCTACGCAGGGCTGCCTTCAGATGTCTTCTAAAAGTCAGGTAGTTGTTTATTTCCTTGACATCTGATGGGAGGGCGTTCCACGGGGCGGGCGCCACCACCGAGAAGGCCCTCTGCTTGGTTCCCTGCAACCTCACTTCTCGCAGGGAGGGAACCGCCAGAAGGCCCTCGGAGCTGGACCTCAGTGTCCGGGCTGAACGAAGGGGGTGGAGACGCTCCTTCAAGTCTACTGGACTGAGGCCGTTTAGGGCTTTCAAGGTCAGTGCCAACACTTTGAAATGTGCTTGGAAAGGTTATGGGAGCCAATGTAGGTCCTTCAAGACAGGTGTTATGTGGTCTCGGCGGCCGCTCCCAGTCACCAGTCTAGCTGCCACATTCTGGATTAGTTGTAGTTTCTGGGTCACCTTCAAAGGTAGCCCCACATAGAGCGCATTGCAGTAATCCAAGCGAGAGATAACCAGAGCATGCACCACTCTGGCGAGACAGTCTGCGGGTAGGGAGGGTCTCAGCCTGCGTACCAGATGGAGCTGGTAGACAGCCGCCCTGGACACAGAATGGACCTGCGCCTCCATGGACAGCTGGGAGTCCAAAGTGACTCCCAGGCTGCGCACCTGGTCCTTCAGAGGCACAGTTGCCCCATTCAGGACCAGGGAGTCCCCCACACCCACCCGTCCCCTATCCTTCAAGAACAGTACTTCTGTCTTGTCAGGATTCAACCTCAATCCGTTAGCTGCCATCCATCCTCCAAATCAGAAACCTAGTGATGAAGCTTAAAGACACCCCACTCTGCCCCCATGTCTGCCCAGCTTAGGGAGGGAAGTGTGATGCTCATGAACACGACAATGGGACGTCACGTGTGTGGCGTGCCCCCCCCCCAAATTGCCATTGCAAGCTGGTGCCTCTGGCCCTACGAAAAATTTCACTGCACGCCACTGATCTCTTCTGTATTGTTTTGGGTGGAACAATTTTAGCTGCCTTCTTGATTGTCTCTGTTTTACTTCTTGTTACCCACCCCGGAACCTTATGAAGGGCGGGTGAGGAATCTTATAAATAAAATAAATGAATTTTAAAAATGGAATACTCTGGCTTGAAGGAAGATGAGCGATATCCGATGTCCGTCATCCTTAGAGTAGACCATTCTGCCATCTTCAATAAACATTTTTGCCTTCAGTGGGAGTGAACAGGTTTATGTTTTTCATTCCTCTTGAGTCCCAAGTGCTGTAGATGGATTTAATATGCCAAGAAAATGCAATCTGACTGCAGAAGTCTAAGCATGTTTACTTGGAAGTCAGGCCCACTGTGCTAAACGTGGCTTACCCAAGTGTACGTTGGACTGTGGTCTTCGTTTTACATATTTTAAAAATATTTTTATCATGAGCTCTCTAACAGAAGAATTCTTAAGCCGAGAGAGAGCTTGTCTGGTTATATTTATTTGTCCCAGCCAATGGCATTGGCTGTTGTATTTGCTGCTGAACGAAAGACAAGTTGGATCCGTACGTGGAAGTTCCATTTTACGAAGCGTCAGATTCTGATACAGGCTCATCATCCATTGTAGTAAATCTGTTTGCGAGACTGACTGTACTGAGAGGCTAGTTGGTGGTTTTGAAATGCAGATTCCCCTGTTTTGTTTTTTGTTTTCAAAAGAGAAATCTGGTAACAACAACAACAACAACAAGCACCCTTTTGTCAGGCACTTAATGGGGAGGGTTGACTCTTTAGGGATGGCGAGGGATTGAAAATGCTGTGTTGCTAAGCAACAAATTTGCTGGCTTTCTGAAGGTGCTCAGATGCACTGAGAGTTAATGAATCTGCAGGGCGGCTGCTGGAAAACTGTCGGAAAACCCAATGGAGACCAAATGCTCATTTAGCCCTGGCAAGGATTCAGCCCTGCCTTACTGATGTTTTAAGTTGAGGGGTGGGTCTTCTTTGTGGTTGGAAAAATGAGTGTTATTTTTGAACAACAAACCTTAGAAGAGCATAGATATTTTCCTTTAAAAAGGAGATACCTGCAAGAGACATCTCTGGACTGGTTCACGCACACAAATAGAGGTATAATTTTCTGCTCACGCTAACAGCCTCGACTGTCTCTGGGTATACGGCTTCATGTGGACATGTGCATTTATTTAAAACAACTTTATCTTGCCAGTTAGCCACTCTGAGGATAAATATACAATCTGGCAGGTATTCAAACACTGCAAGACTAATGGGTTGTCTTAAATTTTCAGCCAAAAGTGTAAGCTCCCAAGATCAAAAGGATTTAAACTCCCAGCCCTGTCCTTAAAGACACAAAGCAGAGAAATGTAGCCTTAAGAATCCTTAGTTTGAATGCAATGTCGAATCCAACATGTTATGTAGCTAGGATATTGCAAAATAGTTAACAGAACTAGCAAGTAGACGTCCAAGGTTTCCTTGCTAAATTTTTATTCTAAAGTCAATTTTCAGAAGGAACCGTTTAATGTCTCTTGCCAAGCTGAACATCTAATGGTTTTGGAACCGTCCGACTTTGGAGTGTTTCGTTTCTGTTTGAAGTTATGCTAATTTCAAGCAAAATGTTTATCATCGGAGAACTTTCGGAGATCAAAACGAAAGTTGTGTAAATCATCACAACCCGCTAATGTGATTAAAGATAGATGGAAGGGGGTGAGGGGAAATTCCAGAAAAGGTGGCCAAACAACTCCCCCTTTTAATCAAATAAAAACAATATGGATTTGTGAGGAGCTCACTTTCTACCAGACTTTCCTTCTCAGCTCTCCTCTTCCGCACCTGGGCTCAGCGTTCTTCAGCCTAATGAATCCCAGGTTTGCCCCGCTCTTACTGGGAGGCAGCATCCAACTGGCTCTGGTGGGAAGAAATGGGAGGAGGGTGTTGAGAAAAACTGCCCAGCAGCTGACTCTCAGATCCTCATGTGGGAAGATCCTTCCTTCTGCCGAATATGCTCACTTACTTCTCTTGCCTCGTGCGTACCCATAATGCCCTGCTTGTGGGATGTGATCCATGAGAGGCAGTCGAGTACAACATTCATTGTAATGCTAGAGAAGACATGCGAGGGAATGTTTGGTCCAGCCAGTCGAAACTTCCTGTTCCTCCTGGCTGGAGCATCCTTCCTCTTGCATGTGACTAAAGGTGGACTTGACCTTACCTGTCCAGGTAACAAAAGGATGAGTCACTCAGCACACCTCCCTCTTTTTGAATTCCTTCTTCATTTGACCAGCTTTTAGCTAGGACTGCTTTTCTAGCTCTCAGCTAGCAGAAGCACTGGGACTGTTCCCCATATGGGGAATGTACATATTTGTAACTAAGTCTGCCTTCAGGGATCCAACTGTGAACTGATGTGAGTAAACTTCTTTTATTGACTTTGAATAAGATTGTGGCGTCTTTATTCTTTTAAGAGGGATTCAAGGGAACTTACCAGGAATGTACAATTCAACCTGAGACAGATTGAACTGGATAATAGTGAGAGGCTCACACGAGCCTGCAACCAGCTATCTGCTGTGCATGTAAAAAGGGGGGAATGTAACTCTGCTAAGTAAAGGAACTTGCTGGCGCAAATTAGGGAGGATCTTAAAAGACAATACATCCTCTCCTGCCACCCTGAACATTCCCACACTGCTTATCTGGGTGTCAAGCGTGGAGTGAGTGTCCTCTCCTCCCCATGTAATTTCATAGGCAAGAATCACAAGCAGTTTGTATTTTATAGTCCTTCAGAATTTATTTAATTTCCATGCGTGCACAGGAACTGGCAAAACTTCCTTAACATTTCAGAAACTGTTTGAGTTAATGGTCCTTGAAGGAATTTAATTTAAGGCTCTTTTCAGTATCTGTATGCCCACTGGCCAATAAGTAAGGGGTTTGGTTTGAATTTGTTCTTTGGTTTCGAGCCAGCTCAACCGTCCGAACTTGGGATCACTAAGTCTGTTCTAAAGTTACAGTAATTGGAGGTAACTGGGGAATGGGGGAACAAAACTCAGGACAGAGCTTCACTCTGGAAGCAAATAATAAAACTGAGATGGGAATCTTTGCAATACTCTGCTGGAAGATGCAGGAACAGAATTGTTAAAAAATAAAAGAGCCTTGCAAACAATCGTCTGCACAATTTGCATACCACTGAATTTTATGTGTTCCAGAAAAATATCTTTCTGTGTTAGTATTTTTTGTTTCTATTTATAACTAATCGTTTTATGAAGTCCTGGAGAACAGCTCAAAATGGTGGTGATGTTTATCATTGTTGTCCACACACAAAGGCATAGCACTCCATGTTTCCTATGGGTGTTATTTATTTTAGGTGCCAAATCTGATTCCCGTCCTGATGTTTAAGTTGGGGACGCCGCTGGAGCCCACCCTGTGCCGGGAAATCTTGTATACTTTGCCTGCTTTGGGTGTTCATAAGGTCAGTACGAAATTTTAACTTTTCTCCTCTGGAAAAGGCGTTTGTTTCTTAAAGGTGGATTTTGCTTTTGTTTTAATTTTGGAACAAAATGTCAAGGGCAACAAAAGT
This sequence comes from Darevskia nairensis, assembly GCA_034642065.1. Taxonomy (NCBI): domain Eukaryota; kingdom Metazoa; phylum Chordata; class Lepidosauria; order Squamata; family Lacertidae; genus Darevskia; species Darevskia nairensis. Next base: position 2,205,614 of record JAWWNI010000439.1, read on the forward strand.
GCCTTGGTAGGATGTCATTTACTATCATTTAAATGGGTGACATCTTGTTCCAACACAATGCTTTATCCTCCCTAGAGGAATCCATATGGAATATGTTACTTGCCTGGAGACGGTTGGAGGATGGATGGCGGCTAACAGATTGGGGTTGAATCCTGACAAGACAAAAGTACTGTTTTGGGGGGGACAGGAGGTGGGCAGGTGTGGATGACTCCCTGGTCCTGAATGGGGCAATTGTGCCCCTGTAGGACCAGGTGCGCAGCCTGGGAGTCATTTTGGACTCCCAGCTGTCCATGGAGGCGCAGGTCCATTCTGTGTCCAGGGCAGCTGTCTGTCAGCTCCATCTATGATTCTATGATCTGGTACGCAGGCTGAGACCCTCCCTGCCCACAGACTGTCTTGCCAGAGTGGTGCATGCTCTGGTTATCTCCCGCTTGGACTACTGCAATGCGCTCTACGTGGGGCTACCTTTGAAGGTGACTCAGAAACTACAGCTAATCCAGAATGCAGCAGCTAGACTGGCGACTGGGAGTGGCTGCCGGGACCACGTAACACCGGTCCTGAAAGATCTACATTGGCTCCCAGTGTGTTTCCGAGCACAATTCAAAGTGTTGGTGCTGACCTTTAAAGCCCGGACACTGAGGTCCAGCGCCAAGGGCCTTCTGTTGGTTCCCTCCCTGCGAGAAGCAAAGCTACAGGGAACCAGGCAGAGGGCCTTCTCGGTGGTGGCGCCCGCCCCGTGGAACGCCCTCCCATCAGATGTCAAAGAAATAAACAACTATCTGACTTTTAGAAGACATCTGAAGGCAGTCCTGTTTAGGGAAGTTTTTAATGACTGATGTTTTCATGTATTTTTAATCTTATGTTGGAAGCCGCCCAGAGTGGCTGGGGAAACCCAACCAGATGGGTGGGGTATATTATTATTATTATTATTATTATTATTATTATTATTATTTTATTTTAGTCCCTCATTCAGGCTATGGGTTATTGTCAAAGATGTGGATCTACATAACCTGAATGCCTTGTAGCCAGGAACATTCGGATTGCAACAAATGGAAGCTCAGAGATATCTCTAACTGTAGGAAATAGAAGTGGCTCATAGCACTATGTACGATGGGTGTAGCTCACGTTACACTGTAGGAAATGTAAATATGCCTTCATTGGAATAAAGGTCTTTAAAAAGATTATCTCCCAAGGTTTCCAGAGAGGTGATTTATTTACAGTCAGGTGTGTTGACTGAATGGGCCTGCATGCCCCCCCCGAAAATAGCAGATTAAAAGATTAGTCATTAACCCAGTGACAACGCAGAACTGTTGCCAAAGCCTCACCTCAGCACCTTCTCTGGCACCTAACATTTCCGCTTCTCCCTCCTGCCCTGCCATCATCATGCTAAATTGTGCTGCCGTCAAGGTGAAAAAGTTGCCGTCTGGATGTAGCCCTAAATGCTTGGCACGCAGAACTGATCGGCGCTTTTGTATTTGCTGCAAAATTAATCTCTCCAGACATATTCTGCATTGTAAATGAATGTAGGGAAAGTTGTGTTTTTACAAATGAGCAAACGATCTCTTTCAGGTCTGCGTGGCGCAGATTTTACGTGCCCTACAGGTGTTGGGAAACACGCCAGAGCTTCAAGCTGTTGCAATACGCCTGATGACATCTTTATGGGAGAAGCAGGTTGTCAAAAAGATTGAAAGCAATTAATCTCTGTCTCGAAAAATCACATTTTGGGGGAATAATTGATCGTGCTGTTGCCTCTTGCTTAACAGTGGCTGCTAGGAACATTGTTGAGAGTGGCTGGGGCAAACCGGCCAGATGGGTGGGGTATACATAATAAAGTTGTTGTTGTTTGTTGTTGTTAAGAGCTAATCCTTCAGGCCACTCTAGGAGGGGAGTATGCAGAATAATTTGTTCTTGGAAGCTTTTACAGTGCAGTCATACCTCGGAGGTCGAACAGAATTCCGGAAGTCCGTTCGACTTCCAAAATGTTCGGAAACCAAGGCGCGGCTTCCGATTGGCTGCAGGAAGCGCCAGCAGCCAATTGGAAGCTGTGTCAGACTTTCGGGTTTCAAGGAACATTTGCAAACTGGAACAATCACTCAAAATGTTTGAGTCGCAAGGCGTTGGTCAACCAAGGTACGACTGTACTGTTGTCGTATGTGTTCTGAGATACTGGGGAATTTTTAAATGAATGAATCTTTTTTTAAAAAACAAAAGCCAATTTTTCATTGAATTACCAACGCCAGAACCCAGCAGCCTTGGAGTTCTCCTGTGCGCTTGGTTAGCAGGTGTTGTGGTCCATTCTCCCATGCATATCCAGGGGTTGCCATATTTCAGAAAGTAAAAATCAACCCCAAAAGTGGTTTAGCTTTTTAGGAAGCCCCCAAAATTGTTGAGCTTTGTTTAGGGAAAACCCGAAACTTAAGTGTGTGGTACCATTCATAATTCTGGAGAGAACAGGGACAGCCCCTTTCTTCCCCAGTTCTTTGCATTACCTGCCTCCCAATTGTGTGCTGGACTGGAGCAACTATTTGTAGAGCTTGATTCGCAGTAAATATATGTAGAGGTGAAATATCTAGTATATACTGCTATTCTTTAGCTGCGATCCCACTTGTGCTCCCTTCCAACTCTACTGCCCTATGAGTCTATAATAACAAGATCCCTGCCCTTGCAGGGGTTGTACTAGATGATCCTCGTAGTGGCTTCCAACATTACAATTCTATGATTCCAGGAACAGAAAAAGAAATAGTGACTCTCACAACAGCCCTGCCAATTAAGTCCATGTTATCATCACTCATATTGCAGATGGGCAGGAAAAAAATGATCCAGCAACAGGCCACCAAACTGGGGATTCCAACCCATTGGCCTAGACCAGACATGTTCAACCGGGCGACCACAATCGCGATCCCCTGGGTGATCCTGGTCGATCGCGGGTGATCCTGGTCGTTCTCGGGATTAAATAAAGTGGGCAAGGAATGTGGCTGCCCCCCACCCCCAGCGCTAGGTCCCTCTAGTGCCGCAGCAGCAGGGGAAGCTGGGCCAGGCAGCAAGCGCAAGTAAGCACAACATGTGCGAGTGTTTGCGTGGGTCAGGCTGTTGATCGATTTTCAACAACTCTGGGCAATCTTCCCCTGCTTCCAGTTAGCCACCACCTTCCACCCACCCACCCCACGCACGCTCCTCCTCCCTCCAGTGCCAATGCCAGTTTTTTTTAATACTGGGAGTAGATCGCAGTCTCTTGGGAGTTGGACGTGCCTGGCCTAGACAATACTGATCTATCTCGGCTTGTAAGGATTAATGAAATACTGCATGTGACATCACTGGCGGAGGAAGAGGGGGCAGGAGGAGTGCACCGCCCCCAGCACCACGTTCCTGGTTGGGTGTCATCGTGGCTGGCCCCCCGTGCTGGGCGCCACGCCCCCAGCCGTGTGCCATACCCCTGCCGGTGGCATGCCACGCCCCCGGGACACGCGCCAGCCATGCCCCCGCCTGCTCTCCACCCCCGGTGCCGGAGCATGAAGCTCCACCACTGTGTGACATGCTTTCAACACTTTACGACCGTAGTTCTGTGGATGCTTGCTGTCGTTCTATGTTTGCTTAAGTTGCAGTATATTAACTACAGATCTACATGGAATCACATCTTAATATGCTTTCCAGCAGGGGGCGCGGCACTTTGCAATGTAAATGACTTTAGGGAGCTGCATAAAATAGAATATTATCCTGGTAAATTTAAATTGCTAAACCTTTCCCCTTCCATCAAATTATTTTTAGGATCGTGTTTACCCAGAACTGCAGCGATTCATGGCGATGTCGGATATGGCTTCCTTATCCATTGGCAAAAATACTCAGTGGGAGAAAGTGATTGCCAAAGCTGCTTCTATCAGAGATATATGCAAGCAAAGGTAACCAAAAAGTTGTTGTTTAGGATTAAGTTTGCCCAGACTTGCAGAGACTTGTGTGTGTCATTGGATTCTTGATGCTGAACCCAGGGGCTGGTGTCTCCCCATTGCAGTTACATTTTCTGGAGGGCAAGATTGACTGCTGGAAACACAGGGTATTTTTAGAAAAAGAAGATGAAATTATTACTTATTTGGATTTGGTCCAACAACGGATTCAGGTTCACATTTTGGGATTTAAGCCATTATTCCGTTGTTCAGTACAACTTTGCAAGATTATATAGATCAGGCACGTCCGACTTCCAAGAGACAACGATCTACTCCGACTATAAATAAACTGGCCATTGGATTGACCAGTTTTTTGGGGGAGGAATGACCAGAGTTGTTGAGCTTTTTTGGGTGAGGATGAGCCAAAGTTGTTCAGCTTCTTTTTGGGGGTGGGGGACCCATCAGGTTCCCGTGATCGGCCATGATCTACCACAGACACCCCGCGATCGACTGGTAGATCGCAATCGACCGGTTGGACATGCCTGATATAGATCATTGGATAGAAGCAACCATTTGAGCCTATAGTTACACTTTTAGGTACAGTAGATTAGAACAAGTAATGCTGACCAAGTTCCATAAAATAGCAGGAAATATATTAATAGTTGATTGTTAAAAATTGGAATTAAAACATTTATTACTGGAGGAATGGAGAAGAAGGATACGGACCTTTCCTTCTGAGCCACTATGGACTGTCTGTGCTTAAGCCGCTGAGCCCTCGTCATGTGCTGAAGGACAGAGGGGGGCACAGTATCAACCTCTGTGACTGACAGGCTTCGTCCAGCTTTGGGACTGGCTAGACTTTCTTTATTAGGAGCCTAGGCCTCTGACTTTGCTTTGTCCAAAGAGCAGGACTCCTGTTGCCACCAACACCCACGGCACTCCAGTGTTCCTGGCTTTTGTTCCAGCATCTGGTTTGAAAAGTTATGCCAGTAGCCAACCAAAGGAGGGAAAGTTGTACGGCTCTGGGTCAGACAACATGGGTATATACCTCTGTACCTTACTTCTTGATGGCGATACATCTCTGGTGTAGTGGTTAAGAGCGGTGGTGAACCAGGTTCGATTCCCTGCTCCTCCACATGCAGCTGCTGGGTGACCTTGGGCTAGTCACACTTCTTTGAAGTCTCTCAGCCCCACTCACCTCACAGAGTGTTTGTTGTGGGGGAGGAAGGGAAAGGAGAATGTTAGCCGCTTTGAGACTCCTTCGGGGAGTGATAAAGCGGGATATCAAATCCAAACTCTTCTGCCACACCCAGGATCTTTGCAAAGTCTCTTCAACTCTGTTTCCAACCATCCTGGACACAGGCCTTTCAAATTGACCCAAGCTGTTTCGGGAGACAATATTTGACTAAGAAGTGGAATGATTATTGCGATAATGATATCCCTATCTGACTGAGATGTTGCCATGTACTTCTATGGATAAATCAGCAATTGCTATGAGATGCGCTCAGATCAAATACAGTGGTCTCTTGGTTCTCAAACTTAATCTGTTCTGGAAGACAGTTCCAAAACCAAAGTGTTTCCAAACCAAGACGCGCTTTCCCATAGAAAGTAATGCAAAACGGATTAATCCGTTCCAGACTTTTAAAAGCAACCCCTAAAACAGAAATTTAACATGAATTTTACTATCTAACAAGACCATTGATCCATAAAATGAAAGCAACAATCAATGCTCTGTACTATAAAATAAATAAGACAGTATTGTAGATGATAAAAATTTAAATTATTTTTTTTCTTACCTGCACTGATGATAGTCATTGTTTGGATGGGGAGCTTTTATCCATTTCCGCAGTCACACAATCAATCAATCAATCAATCATAAAACGAAAAAACAAGCCACAGTCACAAAAATGAAAAAGCCACACAAACAAAAATGCAAAAAATAGCAAAAACAAAAGCACCAAATATCACCTCAGAACCCTGCAATCAAAACAGAAGGCTTTATTTAGGATGGAGGGGACTTAAATTTGCTGCTTAAGGGTAAAACGGGAGCAAATAAGCCTTAATTACTATGCAGGCGACTCAAATTAGCTGCGCAGCAGTGAAAACGGAGGCTCAGGAACACGTTCGGCTTCCAAGGCAAAGCTCGAAAACCGGAACACCGACTTCCGGGTTTGCAGCATTCGGGTTCCGAGTTGTTCAGGAGCTAAGCTGTTTGAAAACCGAGGTCCCACTGTATCTGACTGTTTGCTTTCTCTCTTTATGGCGAAAGGAAATATCTTTGCTGTTTGGAGAATGTTAAGACGTGGAACTCAGCCAAGTCCAGCTATTCTTCTTCTTTCTAACGGAATATTCTGCAATATTCTTGCATTTGATTAGGCCTTACCAACATGGAGCGGACATGTTGGCTGCCATTTCCCAGGTGCTGAATGAATGCACGAGGCCTGACCAGGCCACTCCTGCTGCCCTCGTGCTACAAGGTCTCCACGCCCTTTGCCAGGCAGAGGTAAGCTTCCCAGAGCTCCGCAGGTTCTCCTTTCTCCTTCGCTTTGCGTGTTTTGCTCACCTTGCCTTCCGAGGATCTGCCGTTGGGATAGAATGCCGTATTCCCTCCTGGTTAAAAAACAAGCCTCTCTGTTTTCCTCATTCATTAGTCATCCGCAGAGGCATGCAATGTGGCCGTTTTACTTCTCCAGATAATAAGTTGCACTGAGACCTGCCAGCGACGTGATTGTCATTTTATGACTAATTTATAGACCTCAGAGGAAACAGAATTCTTCCTAAAGCATTATATTCCCTCCCTCCATTCTCTGTACAAGGTAAACACAAAGATCTTTTCAGCATGTCTGTTGCAGAGATGTGTACTGGTGCTTATGATCTATTCTAAATATTATTATTGTTATCTGTACTTCCAGGCCACTTTCTTTTTCTTCTTCTTCTTCTTCTTCTTCTTCTTCTTCTTCTTCTTCTTCTTCTTCTTCCTCTTCTTCTTCTTCTTCTTCTTCTTCTTCTTCTTCTTTTTCTTCTTCTTCTTCTCATCTACCTGGAATGTCTTATCTTTGAGGCCAAGATTTTTTGGGGGGGGGGGGATAACAGCTGTTATCTTCATAGCTGCAGCTCTTTCCTCTGTTCTCAGTGTGCATGGTTTGCAAAGCCGACAGTGTGTGGACTTTAGATAGATAGATAGATATACTTTATTCGGCTATAAGCCCACAAGGTAAAACAAAGCAAAACAAAACAAAAAATAAACGACTATTTGTACATTTCGGAATGATATCTGAGTAATTCGTCATATATCTCCTTCGCAATACATACAATCTCTGGATAAACCAAACTTACGACCTTAAAATAGAATAAAGCATAAAGCATAAAATTTACTTGGCTATTAATAATCCTGAAGCCTTCCATGAAGTCTTTTATAGGAAAGCACTGAAACCAAGAATCTGGCGACCTGTAATGTTCTGTGAGAGTCAATGTCCTGGAGTAAGTAAGCTAGATGTTGTTCAGTTGGTATGGCTGTGATGTCCCGCATAATTGGACTCAAAATCCTTGATCGGGAAACACTGTATAGGGGGCAGTTAAACAGGATATGGTACAGGGTTTCTATTGATTTGTTGTCACATGAGCATAGAACAGAGATTTAGTGTGTGGACTTTGATATGCGCATGATGGATGCAGCCTTCCAGGCATCAGAACACAGTGCCCAAAATAGCAGGACTTGTTTTGGCGCAACATTTTTTTTATCTTACCGTCTCTCTTCAAAGAAATTAGTCACATTTAAAACATTTGAAGCTTAGGTTTGCAAGTTTGCAAAACACTGATCTACATGGTGATTTTTGGGGGGGTTGTGTGTGTGCTTGCATGTATAAGAAGTATGCTGAAAACCAAGACATCATTGTTTTAATTTTCAAGTTTCCGTTGTAGCTGAGATGCTGAAGCTAAAATCCTAAAAGGATGCCGTGGTGTTTTATAAACACTTGCCGCTTAAGAAGATCCCCGAGGGGGAAGGCACACTGGAGGAGTTGCCTCCTGGAGCTTTTTTGAGAACATCCGTAGCATGAGATCTAAAAAGCAAACTCACGGAATAACTTTCAGCTTGAGTTAAATATAATGGTTGTCCTATATTAGAATATAATGGATTACATGAAGGAGGAAACACAGCAGATGAATTACTCATGTTGCTCCCGAGTACCAGGCTTGCTTTGGGGTGATTTATGAAGACGGCGAAATCTTTTTGTGCTTTTGTATAATGGAGCCTTTTAATGAGACTTACAGTGCTCACTGGCTTGCATGTCAGGCCTGGATATTATACACCGCAGCTCTTGCCAAGACCACATCTACTAATTCTTGGCAAATCTTTTGTTTTCGCCCCCGCCCCCAGCAAAATTCAACAGAAGCCAGCATACTTTCTGTGAGCCTATGCATCCTGCTTCATAATAGATTTCATGTGTGAAATGCGTCAGGCAAGCCAAGTAAGATTCAAAGATGAAAAGACTCCGCATAGTTTGGAAGGAGTTTTGTTTTGTTTCTGCTCCGTCCTTTTTTCTCTGGAAGCAATTCTGTGCCATATACTCCCTGATTCTACATTTATTAGGCTTTGACTAAAGAGAGAGAACTTGCGGGGCAGAATAGCACAGGGGAAATTATGAAGATGACAAATTATGCCGGTTAGTGAATTTGACAACTAAAAGAAAATGGCTCCTTGGGCATTCTTAAAATAACTTGGCTATTAAAGCTGAAGTGTGGTGTGTTTTTTTTCTATGCACAAAAGCAGACATGCAGCTGTTTCTCCCCCCTTTTCTTGAAAATATTTCCTCCGAGGATTTACAATGCAACCTTGCAAGATTTTATATTCCTTTATGCTTCCGAGTAGGGTTGGGTGTGCCGTTTAAGGAGGGTAGCAGCCTAGGACCACGTTCTTCGGGAACCCCAATATTTCTGTTATCATCAAGCATGCAGAATGACCACAGCATTTGCTTCGTAAAGTTGGCATTTGAACTTGCTGTGAATCCTTCCCTCTGGTGTTGATGTATCTTTTTCCCTTTCCTCCCCCAAAGTGAAGCTGAACTGGGAGCCTTGCTTTACAGCTATTCAGTGCCTCCAACTTCAGAATGCAATTGCGTCCTGAAAATTGAATGCATGCAGTTGCAAATTGCATGGGCAGTTATTGCATACTTCCAGGAATACAGATATCTCTGCTGGGACTGTTTGCCCCTCTGTCTCAATCTTCTTACAGTAGAAGAAGAAGAAGAAGAGTTTGGATTTGATATCCCACTTTATCACTACCCGAAGGAGTCTCCAAGCGGCTCACATTCTCCTTTCCCTTCTTCCTTCCCCACAACAAACACTCTGTGAGGTGAGTGGGGCTGAGAGACTTCAGGGAAGTGTGACTAGCTCAAGGTCACCCAGCAGCTGCATGTGGAGGAGAGGTGAAGTGAACCCAGTTCACCAGATTACAAGTCCACCGCTCTTAACCACTACACCACACTGGCTCTCCAATAGATCTTCTTGCAAATAAAGGAGCTGGAGTTGCACTCTTTGCAGAGCATCAAAGCCTCTCTCCCTTTTTAGCTGCTCCCACTGATCAGCTGATGGACCAGAGGGGATGCAAAGGGCAGGATAAAATCTGGCAGGCAGTATATGACCTGTGTGTGCTACTGGCATAGCCCATCCTAATAAGCTTAAGAACAGAGAATGAAGCTTACCTGTGTAAAAGTCAGTGGAAGTCATAGGCCACAACTGATGGAAGTTGGCTACAGATCAAAGTTGTGACTGATACCTGGCATCTCTTGGAACCTGGAAGGACAGAATTTCTTTGTCCGATGCAGTAACCTTATTGGGACGCAGCAGTCTTTGCAGGACTGCAGTACAACGTCAAGATGGTGCTGTGGTACAGTAAAGATAAGGCCAGCTCTTTATTTCTCCTGCTAGCCGAGAGTAAGGTTCCTAGACCTTGCTTCCAGACCCCCCCCCCATTTGAAACGTCAGGTGCTTCGCAATCCTTCACTCTCCGCATCCTTGCTAGTTGAAAAAGCCTTTTTCGGCACCTCCAGATGAGCGGAAAGTTTGTGTCGCTGCAATGTCTTGGAGGGAAATTGATGCAAAGCAAGTTCTGTGATAGAACCAGTGGTTGCTTGCTCCTGGAAAACAAATGCTCCAGTGTTAGCACTGAGAACTGGACACAATCCATTTACCCTGGATAAAGTAAATAAATCTTCTAATGATTCATACCTCGAATCGTGCATGGAAACATTCAGAAGGAGACTGGCAATCGCCCTGAGACTGGCGAAGTTAAAACCTTGTTAATCCTTAGAGATGGAAATGATCTATTCATCCCAAAACAGCAACAAAGGACGGGACAATGGGCACAGAGTTTAAAACAAACTTACAAAGAGGGCTTGCACCCCAAGCCTTTGAACACTGTCTGGAGCTACAAAGATGCTTTCTGGTCAGCAACTGCTCTGTTGTGTCACAGCTAATCGGTGTCCCCCCCCCCCCCAGATTGTGGAGCCAAAGCCCTTTCATCTTCCGCGGTTCCTAGAGGGTGTTGTGCTCTCGAATAGCAGCAATATACAATTGAGCAATAACTATCGAGACTCGGGGCATTTCCTGGGGATTCATGACCGAGGGAAAGAGTTCACCGCAGGCCGTTTATCACAAGGCAGAACCGGCTGTTCCCCCGGAAATGCCCCACGCCAAGATCATTAGTGCTGTTATTACCTTTGCATTTGTTTACTTTTTCAAAAACTTAGGTTGAGAGGGAAGCATAATTTTGTTTCCCTGCGGTTTTCTTTGCAACGCTACGGGGTAGCCGGCTCTCAATGGGGCCGCTGCTGCGTTTCATTATTCCAGAGAATTCGTTTCTTGCAGGAGGAGCCAATCAGGTGTCTAGAATTTCACTCTTGTTAAGGGTATAAAGATAATTTATTATGGAAATGCTCTCCAGTGTAGTCGAGAGCCCCCAAGAAGCTAACTAGAATGGCCAGCTGTGTACAGTGATTTTTTTAAATCAAGTGTGGATTTTCACATTACATTCCAGCAATGTTGCACTTAAATCGGCGGGAGGCAGGGAGGGCGAAGAGACCGTGTGCAAGGATGCTGTGTTTAAAAAGTGGCCGTATTTTTCACGTTGCTGAGACTGCACTTTCATTTCCAGTTTACGGAGTTATTATTTGGGGCGTTTATTAATGGAATGTGAGACATGATGAGCCATCTCCTTGCGCCTTCAATTTGGCTGATGTAGAAGACTGTTTAAAGTTTTTAAAAAAGTAACAACAACAATTTTATTATTTTTACGCCGCCCATTTGGCTGGGTTGACCCCCAGACGGCTACCACTTTCTGCCCTGCAAAGTAAATCTGTCGCAGAGTTGGATGATGAAAGCCTGGCCAAGAACACTAGTTACGATAGTTTTTGGGATTAATGGCACTCTAATCTAGATCAATTTGCTGGTGAGCAGGATGGAAGGGGAATCTTCTTTTGCCTGCTAGGCAGGAGTGAAAGTGGGTAGAACAGCTCCAGTAGCAGTGAGGACATCACGACCAGGGCTGGATTTACGTACAAGCTAAACAAGCTCTAGCTTAGGGCCCCACTGTCTTGGGGGCCCCAAAAAAAACTAAAGGGAAAAAAACTGGATGTACATTTCCAAAATATAAGATAAAAAACAAATAAAATAAAACCTACATCCAGCAACAGTGTTTTGTGTTGTGTCGGCTCCTGTGATGTAAGCCATGGGCCCCGCCTGCTCCCTAAAATATCACTGGTTTGCTCCTTTCTATATATATATACCTGAAGGAGTGTCTCCACCCCCACCGTTCAGCCCGGACATTGAGGTCCAGCGCCGAGGGCCTTCTGGCGGTTCCCTCACTGCGAGAAGCAAAGCTACAGGGAACCAGGCAGAGGGCCTTCTCGGTGGTGGCGCCCGCCCTGTGGAACGCCCTCCCATCAGAGGTCAAAGCGATAAACAACCACATGGCCTTTAGAAAACACCTGAAGGCAGCCCTGTTTTTAATTTGTGATATTTTGGTGTATTTTTATGTTTGCTGGAAGCCGCCCAGAGTAGCTGGGGAGACCCGGCCAGATGGGCGGGGTACAAGTAATAAATTATTATTATTATTATTATTATTATTATTATTATATAGGATGCCGGCATTCTGCATGGACTGCAGGTGAAACTGTTGTACCTGTTATCTAATATTAAAGAGTGCTTGTAGACTGATGATCAGGCAGCATAGATCAGGGATAGGCAGACTCGGCCCTCCAGATGTTTTGGGACTACAACTTCCATCATCCCTAGCTAACAGGACCAGTGGCCAGGGATGATGGGAATTGTAGTCTCAAAACATCTGGAGGGCTGAGTTTGCCTATGCCTGGCATAGAATAAGGGTATGAGTCTTATCCCTACTGATACTGCTTTTCATTATGCATTTCCTTCTTTTAGGTGGTGTGTGAATGGCCACCTCAATTCAAAGACCTTCTATTGGTCTGTTTATTCATAAATTTCCCAAATACAGTCGTACCTTGGTTCTCAAATGTAATCAGTTCCAGAAGTCTGTTCGACTCCAGAAACGTTCGAAAACCAAGGCGCGGCTTCTGATTGGCTGCAGGAGCTTCCTGCACTCAAGCTTTTGACTTTTGGCTTCTGGAAAATGTTCGAAAACCGGAACACTTCCGGATTTTCGGCGTTCAGGAGCCAAAACGTTCAAGAGCCAAGATATGACTGTATAAAATAAAAATTGGTCAAACATTTTCCAGTCTACATTCCCTTGATAGTCTACTTCCCTTCCACAGTTTCCTTAAATTACCAGTATCTATTGCCGCTGCATATTATAATTACGGTACTTTATTCCTCCTTTACTCAACCTTATTGTCAGAATCCCTTTTACCTGCTGGCGTTTTAACATGTTTACAATTAAAAAAAAAAAAAATCTACAAATATTTCCCAATCCTCCTTGGAGGTTGTGTCTTCTTGTTCTCTAATTTTGCCAGTTAAACTTGCTCATCCAGCATGTTCCATCCATTTCAACGGCCACCCCTTTTTCGTAGGCAGTGCCACCCTCTCGCCATTTGGGGGCATAGAATTCTCTCACTGCAGTCATTGCATAAAGAAACAAGCTCCTTTGGCACCTTAGATTCAAAGACCTTCTAAACCCTGTATTTGGTCTTGACATAAAATACAATAGCGTTTGAGGCTTAACAATCTAAAGTGTGCATTTTTTCCAGGACATAACACGGCTAGCCTGACTCTGTGGCCCTCACCAGCTGAATTTATTCCTAGTAAAGACATTTGGAAAATGCACATTACTTTTCCATATTGATTTGTTATATCTTTATCAACTATAGTATAAAGTCAGAGAATGTGAACATTTCATACAATCAACATTTGTTTCCCCCCCCTGTCACAGGGTAAATTGATCTATCATTTCTCCCGTTAATTTGTAAATGCATATTTATGATCCCTCTGAAACACTGGGTCTCTCTCTCTCTCCCTCCCTCCCTCTTTCTCTCTCACTTCTGCAGATGAATCATTCTCTCTAATTCTTGAGAATAGTATTCCTGAAAGTGGGGGTGGAGAAGTGTCATTTTCACTCAACATATAATCAGATTAAGTTTCAGTAGCTGTCATTATTAGTTACACTGGAATTGCATTCACGGATCTGCCTGTTCGTTAAAAGGATTTAACTCAATAGGCATTCCTGAAAGCTTTTTCTTTACAGTTTTTGAAATGGTCCCCTAAAGTGTTTTCACAACCTCTGAAGTGGCTGCTTAATTCGGCAATTACTTTTCTGATGCCCAGTATGCTGATTCTATTTCCCCCCCTTTCCCCCCCCCAATATATATACACACACACATATATATAATATTGCTACACTGAATTTCATCAAGCAATTCCCGTTATGGAATGAGCTTCACAGGGATGCTGTCAGTTCGTTTCTGTGCACAAATAAATATTTGATTCATCCATTTGGCGAAGGCACATCTGCAACTTTGCTCATAACGTTGTATACATTATGAAACTTTCTCCAGCATTGACTTCCTTGGTTTTGAATATAAAGCAGATGTGAGACTCGTAACATGCCCCCCTGGTAAATCTTGGCTTGACCTTTGACTTGAGGACTTGCAACTGTTGAAGGAATTTATTTTCTGCGGCATTCGAATCATCATCCATCTAGGCACCCACTGCCATCGCAATGTAAACTCGAACAATGCAGAGCAATAGCAGATAACTAATCCTGGCAGAATATAGAGCGATGTCTGAAAAGTTGAAATTCTTGAAAGGAACTTTGTGCACTTATGTCAAAGATGGATCACAGGGGGATCCATTGAAGTCTTCATTACAATGGTTTGCTCCCTACAGAGTTGGGGATCTTGGAAAACCAGGAGACACACTTATGGGAGAGAAGAAGGGAGCACTCAGCATTCATGTCTGTGATGCAAAAGATTTGATTGTCAGATTCATTCATTCCTACTATGACCTTATGTGTGGTGGGCTTAGCTCGTTGCAATGGATCGATCTGGCAGCTCTGTAAACTTCCTTGTGTTCCTTGAAAGGTTCAACTCTTTGTGGCATGAATGGAAGATGGAATAGCAACAAGCCTATCTCCACTAGTTCTAATGTCTATAATTCTAAAATTAGCATTGCTCCTACAGTACTAATACGGAGAGAAGGCATTGATGGTTTAATTCCGGTAACAACATGAAACCTTCAAAAGCAAACATTAGCATGAGAGAGAGAGAGAGAAAGAGAGAGAGAGAGAGAGAGAGAGAGAGAGAAAGAAAGAAAGAAAGAAAGAAAGAAAGAAAGAAAGAAAGAAAGAGAAAGAAAGAAAGAATTGGGGAGAGAACTCTCAAAATGTTGAATTGGTACTGAGTTAAAGTTCTTCATCCAAATGTTCACATTAAGCAAGGGAATTTCAGTAATGTTGCTTAGATTATGTTAGCTGCTTAAGGGTCTCTTACTAAACAGTGATCATAAAATAAACAAGGACAGTACTTACAAGGCTTTGAGATCTATTTAGTTTTTGGAATTCACTCTTTTATGCCATATTGTTCCGAAAGACTGAGTTACAAGGCATATCGCATCTGATGAAGGAGACCCTAGCCCCTGGAAGCTTTGTAATAAATTTGTGAGTCTTCTAAGGTAGCACAATGCAGGTTGGGTGGTCCTTGCCTATGGAGTTTTGCTGCTCTAGATTCACAGCCTTCAACTTTCAGAAGGTCTTCTTCTCCCTTATACCTGACACTGCCTCCCAACACACCTGTGTGATGATGCTCCCTGCTTCAAAACCTTCAAATCCTTCCTAAAAGCTCGCCTTCCTGTAAATCCTTGGCCCCATGGCCTGCTGTAGTGTGTGTAGTGTGTGTGTAGTGGTTAAGAGCGGTGGACTCGTAATCTGGGGAACCGGGTTCGCGTCTCCGCTCCTCCACATGCAGCTGCTGGGTGACCTTGGGCTAGTCACACTTCTCTGAAGTCTCTCAGCCCCACTCACCTCACAGAGGAAGGGAAAGGAGAATGTGAGCCGCTTTGAGACTCCTTCGTGTAGTGATAAAGCGGGGTATCAAATCCAAACTCTTCTCCTTCTTCTTCTTCTTCTTCTGCAATCTAGTATAGAGTCAGCATATTCCCCCCTATTCACCTCTTCGTCCAACTCTCACCTCTTCCTCTCTTGCATCCAAGTGTAGATTGTATGGGGGCAGGATCCTATTGTCTTGCACTTTGTAAAGCTTCATGCACATTGATAGCTCTATATAACTTAATATACCTTTTAATAGGTTGAACACGGTTGAGAGCTCCTTCATGTGAGTTTACTGGAGAGCAGCTTCACTTTGTTTTTGTTTTTTCCAAATCATTTTTATTAAAGTTTCCAATACATTCAAATTATATTGAAACATTCCAAATTACATTCCAAATTATTTATCCTATTATTAATAAAAAAAGAAAGTTCCAAATCTGCCAAATTCATATTTAAATTTTTATTATGAGTCCCCATGCTTCAAATTCCGGAGGCCATCTGATCAACTTATCCCTTGTTTTCTGTCTTTCCAATCTTCTCACAACCTCTGATGTAATCCAACAAGCGAGATAAATCAAAGCAAACAATGTCTCTGTGTGGATTTAAAGCCACATTTCATCACTATATAGTCTCCTTGCCCCTTGACTCTTCTGACTCCAAAAGTTCAATCGCGGACCGTCGCCATCTTTTCAATCCATTTCCGTAGTTCCGAATATATTTTTCCAAGATAATTATTTATTCACCCGTCTGCTTTCACTTCAACCATTCCAGGAGATTCTGGCCCATTATATTGAAAAGTCGTAAATTATAAAATTTTAAGCAGCTCCACTTTGTGTGACGTGGTCTGTATGCAGGGTTTCAAGGTTGCCCAGTGCCCTTCGTAACATGGAAGAGAAAGAGTTTGCTGTTTATTGTTTATGGTCTGTTCAAGTTCTGAAGGGTTCCTTGAAGAGACAAACATTCACATGTTCTTTATCCTCATCCTCCCCTCACTTCTCCCCCTTTGTCCATTCCATGATTCTGGGAACAGAAGGAAACAGTGCCTGCTTCTCTCTCTCTCTCTCTCTCTCTCTCTCTGCATAATAATTTTTATTAATTTTTAATTAACAATGTTCCAAAAGAGCCACATTATCACAATACCAGATTACAATACAATTAAAGCGCCAATTATTCAAATACCAAATTAAACAATTTTGGGTGACTTCCCGTGTGCTGGATTTCAGGGTACAAAGTTCTTATTTCCTTCTGCTTCCATAATCTTGATTATTCCAATAACAACAGCACTGATCTTGATCCTTTATTTTACAGCCACTGGTTTCATGACCTTCACTCGTAATTGCATATTTAATAAATTTTATTTCTGCAAGAGGAGTTTAGGTATGGATTTCGGGAGGGGTTAATGCTTCATCGGAGACGGAGCAGGTACTATCTGCGTTAAAAGATGCACCCCGTCCTTAAGGAGACCTCTCTGGACCCAGAAATGTTAAGGAACAACCACCCAGTGGCAAATATCCCATTTCTGGGGTTGATGTGAATTGGGAGTCGTACAACAGCCTCATTCACTGGTTCCATTCCTGTTCTATAAGGCACTCAGTGATCAAGTGCTTTATTCTATTGCTAACCTATTTATTAATCCCTGGAGCAATAGAAATATATAGAAAAGTCTCTCTTCTTTCTCTTTGGCGATCCCTCATAACCGAGTGAGATTGTCTTCCATAAACATGGTCTTAACAATGAGTCCATAAGTGACTGTGGAGGCCAATTCTGGATCCACGCATCCTTCCACAGTGGGGACATTGGTTTCTGGGCAGGAGTGAATCCCGGTGAGCATTTGCCAAGCGTGCCTTCTGCTTAGTGTGTTTCTCCCTTTTGTCCTGAGTTCGAGAGTCTTCAAAGTCCATGACACCTTTGGTAAAGGCTGTTCTCCAACTGGAGCGCTCGCAGACAAGTGTTTCCCAGTTGTCGGTGTTTATACTACATTTTTTTTAGATTTGCCTAGAGAGAGTCTTTAAACCTCTTTTGTTGACCACCAGCATTACGCTTTCCATTTCTAAGTTCGGAATAGAGTATTTCTTTGGAAGACGATAATCAGAAGTACACCATCCCCTGCTCTGATACCCTTTGTTCTCTTTCCAGGTTGTCTGCATTCGCTCTACGTGGAACGCCCTCTCGCCAAAGCTGAGCTGCGACACCCGGCCCCTCATTTTGAAAACCCTGAGCGAACTGTTCTCTCTTGTGCCGTCCTTGACGGTGAACTCAAACGAGTACGAGGTACACCAGAGGACCTCTGGGGTCCCTTCCAACTCTACAACTCTATGTGCCTTAGCCTTGAGGGACACCTCTTCTTCGGATATGCAGTAGATACTGCCTAGTATTTTAGGAATAATTTTTTTAAAAAAATTCCAGTACCACCTTAGAGACCAACTAAGTTTGTTCTTGGTATGAGCTTTCGTGTGCATGCACACGTCTTCAGATACACTGAAACAGAAGTCACTAGATACAGTGAGAGGGTGGGGTGGGGTTTTTCTCAGATGGGTAGTAGGAGATGGGTGATGGACTCAGTTTGGTATTTTAGGGACGTTCCTATAGCCTACGCTCCTGAAAACCTGAAATCAGCAGTTGTGAGCCGCTGTATCAGGAGTGGGGAACCTTTAGCCTTCCACATGTTGTTGGACTACAACTCCAGTCACCCCTGACCCTTGGAGTCCAGCAACATGGAGAAGACATCTGTTGACGTCTGCTAGCCAGGCAGGGTCTGCTCTGCCACCACAGGCAGGGAGAGTTTTCTTCTGCTTCTTTATGCCACTTGATTGGAAGAAAAAACCTCAACGCAGTTTCCCACAGGCATCTGGTTGGCCACTGTGAGACTGCAATGCTGGGACTAGATGGGGCATTGGCAGTGCCGGATTTACATATAAGCCAAACAAGCTCTAGCTTAGGGGCCCACTCTCTTGGGGCTCCCCAAAAAAATTAAAGGAAAAAAAACCTGGATGTACATTTCCAAAATGTAAGATAAAAAGCAAATAAAATAAAACCTACATCCAGCAACAGTGTTTTGTGTTGTGTAGGTTCCTATGATGTAAGCAATGACCCCCGCCTGCTCGCCTGCCCCCTAAAATATCCCTGGCTTGCTCATTATGAGTCTTTGTAAATTGTGTTTCTAAAGGAACTTTTGTTATTGGCAAATGCCAATGGCTTTGCATTATTAAGTTTGTTATGAATAAAAAATCATTTTAAGTTAGAGCTTAATAATTATTTCACTATTAATATACTTCTTAATTGTATTTCACTATTAATATACTTCTTATTAATTGTATTTCAGTTCAACAATTACTTTGATAAAATACATATTTTGTTATGTGCAAATGGCTTGAGATACCTATTAGGTCCATAAATTACCATGTAGCATATATTCAACACAAAAAACAGTGACAATTTCTTGTGGACAAAGGACAGCTCGACATATACAGTCATACCTCGGGTTACGGCCACTTCAGGTTGCGTGTTTTCAGGTTGTGCACTGTGCCGAACCCGGAAGTACCGGAACGGGTTACTTCCGGGTTTCGGTGCTTGCGCATGCGCAGAAGCGCTAAGTCCCGCT
Organism: Darevskia nairensis; assembly: GCA_034642065.1. NCBI lineage: Eukaryota > Metazoa > Chordata > Lepidosauria > Squamata > Lacertidae > Darevskia > Darevskia nairensis. The sequence goes on from JAWWNI010000439.1 coordinate 2,224,602, forward strand.
TTGCGCATGCGCAGAAGCACCGAATCGCGATGCGTGTGTGCAGACGCGGCACTGTGGGTTGCGAACGCTGTGGGTTGCGAACGTGCCTACCGCACGGATCACGTTCGCAACCCGAGCATCCACTGTAAACCCCATTTACCCCCCTGCCCCCAATTACCTTCAGGAGCTGAGGGCCACATCAAACCTAAATCCAGCCCTGACCATTGGACTGATCTATTCTTAACATTTGAGCAGGGAGGTCACAGGCTCCCTCTGCCACGTATTATTTCTCAGGTCACCTATACTGGGCGCCCCTCCCTCAACATCGTTTTATAGTGCAATATCTGCTTTTCACGTTGTACTGTGGAGCTCGCCAGATACTGAATAAGAACGACCACACCTCCTGGTTCTGCTGAGAAGCTGAGAACAATGTTTTGATAAGTGACTTGCATGCTTTTAGCGGGAGAAAATCTTTTAAAGTCCGTTAATGTCACTGAGACTACAAACAATGTGAATGGTCTATGAATTGCCCCTTTAGGAGCACTAAAAGGTCAGTTCTCTTCCCTCCCACAGAAATGGCACTTGTCTGCATTTTTATTGTACATCATTGGATATTGGCTCTTGAGAGTAATTTTTTGACCTTTTGAAATTCTCTCCCTTAGTATGCTAAGGTCCATTGGTCTGCATTTTTAACCCAGCTGAATTGCTCGAACCGTTCTAGTTACCGTAAATTGAGCAGAAAAAACTCCCTTGGAAACTTCGAGCCCTTAACTCCTATTCTGAAGAAACTGCCCAACCATAAACACCTATTCTCTGAGGGAAACGTAATAGAAGGCTGAGATATTATTATTATTATTGGCTTGTATTGTGTACCTTGTTGCCTAAATAAGATAGGCGTGTATTCTGGCATGGTAACCTCTTTTTCTAATTTTTACAGAAATTCAAAGTTCAAGTTGTCAGCTTCCTGTGGAGCCACACACAGAGCAAGGTGAGACACTGGAAAATGAGGATTCTGTAGTTTGAGCAAAATGCGTGTCACAGACTTGGCATGGCTCCTGATGCCAGGTGGGAAGTTGCCCTGGGCCGCACAGCACTAGCAGACGCCACACTGAGTAGCCCGGCCGTGCGGGTGAATTTTGCATTGGGAAAAGGCCTGAGAGCCAGTATGGTGTAGTGGTTAAGAGCAGCAGACTCGTAATCTGGTGAACCGGGTTCGCGTCTCCGCTCCTCCACATGCAGCTGCTGGGTGACCTTGGGCTAGTTACACTTCTCTGAAGTCTCTCAGCCCCACTCACCTCACAGAGGGTTTGTTGTGGGGGAGGAAGGGAAAGGAGAATGTCAGCCGCTTGGAGACTCCTTCGGGTAGTGATAAAGTGGGATATCAAATCCAAACTCTTCTTCTTCTCCTGATGTGACAGTTGTCATGCATGCAACGTGTGACATCAAGCCCACATACGTCATGTGTGTTACACACACACACACACACACACACACACACACACACACACACAATGTCAGGCGAAACTGAGCACCTGTGCTAATATATACATTTATATGTTTTGGTTTGCAATTCTACTTTGGCAATGCCTGAATTGGACCTGTGATGGCACGCTGCTTCTTGACACATGTTTTCCATTCGTGGTGTGTTTTTGTTCTACACTTTAAATCTAATGCGTGTGAAGAATGTTAAACTGTCAGGCACAGCAGCTAAATCCAGCACTGCATCTTGGAATAGTTACAGGGCAGAAAAGAACTCTTGGAGTCTCCCCGGCACTTAGAAACTTTGGCAATTAAGTAGAAATAGCTTAGATAAATAGATAATCACGCCAGCATGACCCCTATTTGTGTTCTTTAAAAAAAAAAAATGTCCTCCTTATTTCTTTCTGACTCCTGCTATTCAACTTACTCAGATTTTAAAAGGTGGGGTGCCATTCACAGCGGTGGGCAATTTGAAGGTGTTCCCTCAAATGCCAGCTTTCCTCTTCTCCCTGCCCAGGCAAAATACTTTGAGACCGGGTCTATATGTTACCCTTGCCATGGAGAGCAGCATCTTGTGGGTTTTCAGTGCTTTAGTAATATCCTTTGGTGCAAAGCGCTATAACTTGACCCACCGGCGGCCCATCTGGCTGGAACTGTGAAAGCCGTGGCACGAGTCCCCTGATATATGTTTTATCTCAAATAAATGATGCAGCTGGGAAACAGTTACCTTGCCAAGCCCCATGGTGAGGATCAGGTATAGACAGGGATAGGGAATCTGTGGACTCCGCCTCCCATCAGCCTCAGCCAGCATGCCCAATGGTCAGGGGCGATGAGAGTTCTAGCCCAGCAATCTCTCAAAATCCCTGCCTGGTAGAGATGAACTCTGTTGTTTTGAACTGCTGAGAGAGGACAGCTGGATTTCCACGTAATGCTACACTTCTCCACCGAGAAAGAAACCAATGGCATGCATTTTTGGTTTGTGTTCCCATCTGCATTTTTTATTGGCTGGGGGGGGACGATGGGGGCGGGGCGCCCAGGTTTCATCACTGAGGGGGTGACAAAATGCCAGGCAGCACTCACCGCGGGGCCTGCAGCGCGCCCAAGCCACGCGTCTCTCCTGAGAGTGACACGGTGGTTTGGGTGCCCACGCTGCCCCAAACGGTCCGCCTGCTGCCTCCCCCTCAGCTGTAGGGTGGCTGAGTGGGCGGAGGCAGGCGACTCCTCGGAGGCCCTGCGGAGCGTCCTGCCCTGGCTCGCCCCGCAGGCCGCTGGCCCCGCCCCTGGGCGCAGGGCAAGTGCGCCACCCCAGACGCCCGATCAGCTTGCTCCGCTGCTGATTGGCTGCTTAAGTTTAAGCAAGGAGTTTGAGGTTCGATCCCCGCAAAGGACAGCTGCATATTCCTGCATTGCTGGGGGTTGGGCTAGATGATCCTCAGGGTCCCTTCCGACTCTCTGACCTCGTACCACAGGGATGTATGATGTGATCGTGACTTCTTTCGTCTCCAGGATCCACTTGTAGCCACATCGGCGTACAAATCTCTCTCTGAATTTAGCTCAGAAGAGCACATCATTCTCCATCTTCCCGAACAGGTACACGTTCCTTCCTTCCTTCAAACGTAGAGGAGAAGTGATTATTTGTCAGTAATGCAAAGAACTCTCCCTTATGCTAGAAAGGCTGCGGAGAGATAGGTCCATATTTCCATACATGGTGGAGTTGCACATTGGTCTACACCTTTGGGGAAAGGCGTTTCATGTTTTCCCCAAAATTACGCAGGAATTTTCTTGCCTTGTTATCTTCAGACTCAAATTTAAACAATAATGCAGAGATCTAGTATTTTTCCTGTTATCGGCAGCCCAATTAACAATAGCCCGATACTGGAAACAACCTATAGAAATCCCCGTTGAAGTCTGGTTAAATAATATTTGGAATGTGGCTTTTATTAGAACGCCTTGCAGAAGAGCAATTAAAGACATTTCAAGAATAGACACTTATGACGAGACTTGGCTTATTTTCTTTTCCTTTATAAACGAGACGGAAGATACTTTTATTCCACCCACAACACAAGAATCTCTGTGGAGAGGTTACTTGAATTGAGAATGCGTAAATAAACATATTGTTTGCCTACTATGTATTGCATATGAAACCTAATACAGTCGTACCTTTCAAACAGCTTAGTTCTCGAACGTTTTGGCTCCCGAAAGCCGCAAACCCAGAAGTAAGTTTTCCGGTTTGTGAACTATTTTTGGAAGCCAAACGTCCGACGTGGCTTCCACAGCTTCCGATTGGCTGCAGGAGCTTCCTGCAGCCAATCAGAAGCCGCATTGGGGTTTCCAAACGTTTTGGAAGTCAAATGGACTTCCGGAACGGTTTCCATTCGACTTCCAAAGTACGGCTGTAATAATGTATCACTGGAAAAATTACTGTAGTTTTTTGTTGTTCTTGAAAACCAATACAATTTATTGGGGTGGGTGGGTTAAGAAATGCAAAGAAATGCAAAGAAGAGCAAGATAATGTGGAAGAATACAATTAATAGAGAGCTATCAAGAATTAGCAATCATAAAGAATAGAAAACATGTATTCGTTTAATGGATGTCTTGCCCTTGCTTGGACTGCCCCATTTCTTCCTTGCTCATCATACAGGCAAGACCAGAATTGCCCCAACCAGAAGAGGTGGATATAAATGAAGAGGAGGAAGAGGAAGAGGAAGAGGTGGATCTCTCTGTTCCTGGTGCCTCCTATATCAAATTGTTGATGCTGACTCCTCCTCCTGTTCTACCAGGTATATAATGCATGCAGAAACGAACAGATTTCTGGCCAGACCTTTGTATAACATTGCTTCCCTTCTGAGGAGTTCCTTAAAATTGCTGCTAAGGGATGAGAAGCAGGTGCCAGACATGGAAATGTTGCACTAAGCCAGGCATCCCCAACCTTTGGCCCTCCAGAGGTTTTGGCCTACAACTCCCATGATCCCTAGATAACAGGACCAGTGGTCAGGGATGATGGGAATTGTAGTCCAAAACATCTGGAGGGCCACAGGTTGGAGTCATCTTCGATCTCTGACGTTGGGGACAAATGGCTGGAGGTGGTGGAGCTCACCTTTGCAGATGCATCTAATGGACCAAAACAAAATGGTAGCATGATAGACCTCGGTCTGCTCCAGTGAGCTGGTTCTTAAGCTGTTTTTCTGTAAATGGCCAAAGCTGGATGTTACTAACTGTAACCGGCCAATGCATTCCTTCTGACATTTGCAGGTGTGCTTATATTCCTGTACCAGACTGTGACATTTTTATACTGCTAATGAGTTAGCCTCAAAGAATGACAGCAGAATACATAAAATTTAATGAACCTGGGCAAAAGTCTTCAAGAATATATGCTATATCGTGCTGAAAGCTGGTTGGAATGTTTGGGAGAGGAAGCCCAGGACTTTTCTCCTTAAATTATGCAGAAGTGTAAGCTAACAAAGTCTCTTTTGAGGTGTTAAGCTGCGCAAATTGCCCAGCTTGTGTAGCTGATGCAGGCAAGAAGATGACAATGCAAGATTCACGTACTATGTAGACGAAAATGGCAAAATCTGTAAACAGGCTATCCTGCAACTCAAACCTATACTTTGTTCTCTGGTTGTGTTAAATAATTCTTCGTCTCTGTAGTGGATCCTGCATTATATCTGTAGGAAAGTTTTCCTATTTTCCTGTTAAATATTGGGGCCATTTTCATTATATTTCCTGCTGGCTATTATACGCTCAAATCTAAAAGAAATGTAAAGGGGGGGGGGGAATTGAGAACCTACTGGTGGGCGAGAGGGAGAAAAGATGAGGAAGGACTGGGGATAAAAAATCGAAAAGTGTTCCAGAGTCTGTTAACTGATTCTGTGACACTTTGCCTGTTTCTGGTTTCCCCGAGTGAGCATGGGAATGCTCTTTTATTCCATGTATGCTGCAGTTTAGCAGGAAACCCAGCGCTGTATTTGGTACAGGAAAAACCTGCATCAAAACCACAGGGCTAATTTGAAACAGTTGTTACGAGCTCCCCTTTCGAGAAGCAACAACTTTTCATTGTATAGTAAAAAGCGCTAGCGGCCTGTTAAACCGACCAAGCGTTGCCAAACTTTGGCAATTCATGATAGCGAAAGAGTAGACCTGCTGTGGACTCTCTCACTAATTTGTTCGTGCTGCTACATTTTGCTTTCTGAAGTGTCTTCGCATGTTGGGAATTCTTTACAACTGTAGCAATGAACTCAGATATTAAAAACATCCTTTATTATACATCTGTTTACATTAATTTACATATAACTTAGACAATACGCACAGTTCACATCACAACACCATAAACACTAACTTCCGATAATTAATCTCATTGTGCTATTTTGTGCTTTGTTGAGCTATACACAATTCATTCTTCTTATTTTACTTTCTCATTTCGTATCAGTAAACTTTTGCTCTATACATGATCAATACATGATCAATGTTACCTATCATATTTGCTGAGTATCAGTAACTGAATCGAATTTTATTATTTCGGTCACAGACCAGTTCCAGTTCACATAGACTATCAAGGAAGTCATAAAACACGATTGGGATATATTTGAATTAGCAATTAGGTATAACAGGGACAATACAGATATAGCAACAGTTAAAAAATATATAAATTAAAACTTAGTCACTAAAATATAACTTAAAATTATCATTTAAGGCCTTAATCATTATGATAGCACAGCTTGTTCCCTAGGTTTTATGGCAATCACACAGAATTTGACTACCCTTAACGTGACCTCAGGATCCTTGTCCTCTACCAGGGATTTTAGACATTGAAGTTCGGATTCATTTGGAGATTTTTGCATAGCAGGGATAATAAATACCGAGCGTATACCCCGTAGGAACGGCAGTGTAACAAGGCATGAGAGACAGTTTCTACCTCCATCAAGGGGCAGACTCATTCCACGTATGGTTTACCCTCGTATCGGTAACCATTTTTGGACGGTTTTGTTTGTAAGTGACAAGAATCCTCATGGAGTTGCTGGCAAAGCTGCTGTACTGGCCAAGGAAATGGTCACTCCTGCTCCCGTTGTCCCATACCTGTGGCCGAACAAAGGGTGCATTGACCAACACAGAAAGCAGCTCTGGCTGTTTGTTTTTCCTTCCAAGCTCGAACATCTGACACCATTTATCGAAGGTTTCCTGAGGTGACGTTTTGAGCGGGAGGCGAGCGTGGAGCTGCAAAGGCTTCCCCGGGAGTTACAGAAACCATGACCTTGGAGCTGTCAGCTGAGTATGGAGTTACCAGTTATGTCAGCACAACGTTCCCGGATAATGGCCGTGGTTCTACGTTGGTTGGGTGGTTCTGGTTTCCTCAGTCAATCACCTTTTGTTTTCTTTCTGTCTGCCCCGTCCTCTCCCCTTTTCACCCTCCCCTCAAGCGTTTGAAGAGTTTGCGGCATCGCTCGTGAAACAGGAGATGGCCAGCATGCCTCGTGGAATATACCATTCCGCACTGAGAGGCGGTGCTGGCCGGTCGGACCAAGGGAAGACGGTGTCAGGCGTGCCAAGCTTTATGCTGAAAATGTACGAGAGAAACAAGCAGCCTGGACTGAAGCCTGGCCTCGCAGGTGAGATTGTCCTGGCGAGAGACGAGAGACCTTCATGTCGTAGTAGAATATCTCAGAATGGGTGAATGGCACGTCTTCTGGGTTTTTTATATGCCGCCCCAATAACAAAGCATCCTCAGGGCAGTTCATAAAATAAAAGCAGCAATTTTAAAAAGAAGCACAAAAAAATGTGTGCTAGAATAGCTGTAGAGATGCGGGTGGTGCTGTGGGTTAAACCACAGAGCCTAGGGCTTGCCGATCAGAAGGTCGGTGGTTCGAATCCCTGCGACAGGGTGAGCTCCCGTTGCTCAGTCCCAGCTCCTGCCCACCTAGCAGTTCGAAAGCACGTCAAAGTGCAAGTAGATAAATAGGTATCACTCTGGCGGGAAGGTAAACCACTCCGGCAGGAAGGTTTCCGTGCGTTGCTCTGGTTTGCCAGAAGCGGCTTAGTCATGCTGGCCACATGACCCGGAAGCTATACGCCGGCTCCCTTGGCCAGTAAAGCGAGATGAGCGCTGCAACCTCAGAGTCGTCCGCGACTGGACCTAACGGTCAGGGGTCCCTTTACCTTTACCTAGAATAGCTGTAAGCATGCACAATTAAAATAACTGCTAAGAGCCAAAGCAACATTAAAAAGAGCAAAGAGTGGAGGACAGAAGAACAGAACTGAGAATAATTGTTAAAACAAAACTACAGCAAGATTTAAAAACCCGGACAAAAAGAGATATATGCCCAATGCCATAAAGATATAGAAGTAGCTGATTGTCGTGCCTTTGTGGAGAAAAGTACCAGGGGCATTTGGAGAAAGATCTCCAAAATAGATCTCAGGGTCCAGATCCATGGGAAGACGCAATCCTTCAGGTATTGGTATCTTCGTCGTCATTTCTATACTGCTTTATATTTTAAAGAACAAATCTCAAAGCGGTTTACAACACATCGAAACGTCAAACAAAGCAATCCAGAATAAGACAAATTCTAGCTTCAAGAAAAATCCAAGTGACGTTTTGCTTTCCCCAGTCGAGTTGCCATCCAGAGACAGACTCCACATGGTCAGAGTTGGGCCCACGCCAGTCGCAAAACACACCTGGCTAATTTCTAACACCTTTTTTAAAAGCAACACTTTCACATACAAACCAGCAATGAACCCCATTCCACTGTGTTCACTCTTAAGTTATCCGCCTCCTAATTCCATCATTCCTTTTTAACATCCACACCTCAGAAGGAATTTGGCAGGTTCAAGAATCATCCATATATAGCCTGGATGGAATGGAATGGAGGACCTCAGTAATGTTATTTTCACACCAGCCCTCTGATACTTCCTCCCACCCTGTCCCTTACACACATTTTTCTGCTGCTCAGGTGGCCGCTGGCATCCAGTCACAGCTCTCCGGCTATCTTAACGCTCAGTGTTTAAGCGGCTGGCAACTATTGCTCGCAGCAATCGCACAGGAGAAGTTCCGACAGGGAAAGCCAACTTCTCAAACTCCCGCTACGTATCGCGGCCAGCTTAATTTCCATGTGCTGGAATTCCCTTCTGTGCAGCCTTTGAATCCCTTCCGAGCCTTTGAATCGAAGGGGCTGAATAAATGAGCCTAAGCCAGTGATGGCTAACCTTGACACCCCAGATGTTTTGGAACTACAACTCCCATCATCCCTAGCTAACAGGATCAGTGGTCAGGGATGATGGGAGTTGTAGTCCCAAAACATCTGGAGTGTCAAGGTTAGCCATCACTGGCCTAAGCTAAGCACCAAAGCTGTGAAGTTTTGAGGCAGCAGCTTACCCCTTGATACAAGCAAAGGGAGGAACGCAGGTCCTGCGGTTTCGTCTGCAACTCAGGACTCACCTGAGACAGGGTGTAACCAGCAGTTGCAGCAGTCTAGTGTAGAAGCCACCTTCTCCTGAGATGGACCAGAAGCTGCTGTTTCCTTTTCCAGGAATGAATTTTTGAATTTCTACAAAATTGCATTCTTTCGATTCTCGAACCTCAGTATTCTCTGTTTTGCAGTCATATTAAAACATAACTGAATTGTTATAAGCCATCTTAGTGTATGAGCATCTGTATTAATCTCCCTTTAGCCGGCCTGTTGCTGAGTTACGATCTTCCAGTCCACGTGGGGAAGGATGGGAAGCCTATCAGCCGGTTTCTAGCCAGTAGGGGACGCAGTTTCCACCAGATGTTAGTCGCTCTCCTCCATGAGGTAAGCGCTGCAGTTTCCCTTCCGTAGCCGTTCTGCGTTCTTTCATTCCCCAACCTGAGTTTGCGTTTGCCCTTTGCTCCAATTAGGAAATGGTAGCTGCAAGCTGTGTGTGGTGCTGTAATTTACTCTTAATTAAGTAAACTTGCTGTGAAGAACAATTAAGGGGAACAGGACGTATAAATACATCTAATAAAATGCTCTCTGCGCCGAAATGTTTTCTCCCAAGTTTGCCGGAGTAAATCAAGGCTGACGTTTTCCCTTCAACTCTGCCTAATCTGGTTACAGTCCTGTCAGATTTGGGCTTGTCTGAGAAACAATTAGGGGATTGGAACCTGGGGATTTGACCTCTACTTCCTTGTTACTGTAATAATAACGCAGCATATCTCGTAATTGTTCCCAGCACCCTGGGATATTGCATTAATGTAGCTGATTTTGTGTATTAAAGGTTTTGTAAACCAAAGCTTTAATCTCCTGTAGGAAATGTGAGGTGGGGGCGGGGGCAGGAGGAGGCGAGGAATTAGAAATGAACGTCCAATTAATCGTTGTAGAATATAAGCGCGGCCTTGTTATCAAATATTTTCATTAAATAGAGCGTTTATAGCTCTTGAGGCCACCGATCTTCAGAAGCTGCAAACAGCAGGAACACAGCCGGGAAGGGAACCTGTAAGAGCGAGCGCAGATCTGTCGGCCTTTCTCTCAAAGTGCATCAGAGTTAACACGGTTGCATTATAACATTATGGGCAGTGGCGTATCTTGGGTCACACACCACAGGTAAAGGTGGTGCGATCGTTTATATCTGTTCTGGCATTTGTGAGACGTCCTCAACGGCAAAACAGGAATATTTCTTCTGTGTCATGGAGGGTCTCTTTGGTTAAAATTTCTGTGAAGGGGTTGTATTGAAAGCTCAGTACAGTGGGACCTTGGTTCTCAAATTTTATCTGTTCCTGGAGTCCGTCCTGGCTGCAGAGCCAGTGTGGTGTAGTGGGTAAGAGCAATGGACTGGTAATCTGGTGAGCCAGGTTCGCGTCTCCGCTCCTCCACCTGCAGCTGCTGGGTGACCTTGGGCTAGTCACCCTTCTCTGAAGTCTCTCAGCCCCACTCACCTCACAGAGGGTTTGTTGTGGGGGAGGAAGGGAAAGGAGAATGTGAGCCGCTTGGAGACTCCTTCGGGTAGTGATAAAGCGGGATATCAAATCCAAACTCTTCTTCTTCTTCTTCAATCAGAAGCTGTGTCAGCCGCATTGGACATTCGGCTTCTGAAAAACATTTGCAAACCGGAACACTCACTTCCGAGTTTGCGGTGTTTGGGAGCCAAGCTGTTCGACTCCCAAGGTACCACTTTATATTGAAACTGCCTTCAGGATGAAGCTATATTCCAGAAGCTAAGCAGCTCCTGTTCATTATTCCCTTGACGCCCATTTGCCTCTATCCAAGAAATGGGTACTTTGAAAAGCAATTTAAAAATTATTGGAGATCGTTTGGGTACATATGGAGCCTGGACCCAAGGACAGAGCTCTCTGGAATGGACCCTAATGAATTATCAGTAGCACCCCTTAGACCAGGCTTCCTCAACCTTGGCCCTCCGGATGTTTTGAGACTACAATTCCCATCATCCCTGCCTACTGGTCCTGCTAGCTAGGGATCATGGGAGTTGTAGGCCAAAAACATCTGGAGGGCCGAGGTTGAGGAAGCCTGCCTTGGACATTAGATGCCGCATGGCCGCTACTGAAAATAGTAGCCCCATGTCTCCCATTGTCTTCTCTCTCGGCCCAAATGCACGATGTGGGAAATCTGGCCATTCCCTCACCATTGGCTGCTGCTTGTGGTGGTTGTGAAAGTTGCATTGCAAAGATGGTCTTGTGTTGGCTGTGAGAGGAAGAGAGTCGGGGCTGGCGGTTTTCAATGACAGCCATACATCTTCTGCAATGTCTAGCTCGAGCTCACCTCAGCCAGATTCCTTTAAAATAGTCCCGATACGAAAGGGGATGTGTCCCTGTTCACATTTTGATAGGGAGGACTGCACTGGTGGGAAGTATTTACGCACATCATGATTTAAGGTAGCTCTGGCCTTCTTTGATGCGCTCTGCAAAGTGAGCATAGCTGTGCTGCGAGAGCCATGGACTCTTTGCCTGACCTTGTCGTTCTTCGGGGCCACCCTTGATTTTTGTCTCAAAGGCGGAAAGCTCACGTGAAATGTGTAACCGCCTTATAATGGAACGGGTTCTATACGCTGTGATTATTCCACACACTTAAGAGCGCATATGTGTGTTTCTTCGCTCTCTGGCCCTTCCTTCCTTCCTTGGTGTCATGGTTTATATTTATATTTCCTCTTGCTTTTCTCTGAGGTTGAGAAGACTTCAGAGAATTTATTATTATTGTTATTATTGTTAATAATAATAATAATAATAATAATAATGCAATCACTGTTTCAAACACAGAGCTGGAAAAGTTTCTTATTTCAAGAAAACACAGATAAGGCTTATTTTGGTTATTACAGCTGTTCTTTCCTGTGTTAATTAATTATTCCCACTTCTTGTTTTTGTTGGACGGGTATTTTGAAGTAGGGCATTTAAGTTGAATTCCAAACGCATGTGTGTGTGTTTTTTAACCATTATATATATAGCAATGTGCTGCTTTGAAACACTTCAGTGCCCGAACCTCTTTGAAATGTAGATATAATATTGGGTTGGTATGGACATCAAATGATGTGCTTAATTCTAAAAATGTTTAATTTGAAACATACTTGGTGTGCGGAATATTATTCCCCAGTGCCCGACTTCGTATGTCTGTAGAATGTTAAACATTCCTTTAAAAAAAAGAAAAGAAAACCTGGCTTAGCTAGGACATATCATGCAGAAAAGCAAAATGTCTATAGGGATTATAAAAGGAATCCAAACATGTGGAGAAACAGAAATGCACCACTGGAACTCTGGAGCAATGTTTCATTTTTTTATAATAATAATATAATAATAATTTATTATTTGTACCCCGCCCATCTGGCTGGGTCCCCCCAGCCACTCTGGGCGGCTTTATACAAATCTCCTTGGAAAATATGTTCATGGTTATTGAGTGTAAAAGTTTTCTTAAGCATCACAGAATCCAGCACAGGACCAGTCCTACATCCAGGCAGCCTTGAAGACAGCACCTCCCAATTCCTAAACAGCACAATGTGGAATTTAGCCCTCAACCAGGTTGCATTGGGGAGCGTCTGGCTCCCCCACTCACATAAACAAGTTGGCCATAGTTGCTGTCTTTGTATACGGCAGCCCCAAACAACAACAACAACAACAACAACATTATACCCTGCCCATCTGGCTAGGTTTCCCCAGCCACTCTGGGCAGCTCTCAACAGAATATTAAAAACATGATAAAACATCAAACATTAAAAACTTCCCTAAACAGGGCTGCCTTCAGATGTCTTCTAAAAGTCAGATAGTTGTTTATTTCCTTGACATCTGATGGGAGGGCATTCCACAGGCAGGCGCCACCACCAAGAAGGCCCCCTGCCTTGTTCCCTGTAACCTCACTTCTCGCAGAGAGGGAACCGTCTGAAGACTCTTGGAGCTGGACCTCAGTGTCCAGGCAGGACTATGGGGGGTGGGGGTGGAGATGCTCCTTCAGGTCTACTGGGCCATTTAGGGCTTTCAAGGTCAGCACCTGCATTTTGAATTGTGCCCGGAAACGTACTGGGAGCCAATGTAGGTCTTTCAAGACTAGTTTTATGTGGTCTCGGCGGCTGCTCCCAGTCACCAGTCTAGCTGTCGCATTCTGGATTAGTTGTGGTTTCCAGATCACCTTCAAAGGTAGCACCACGTGGAGCGCATTGCAGTAGTCCAAGCGGGAAATAACCAGAGCATGTATCACTCTGGTGCTGCAGTCTGCGGGCAGGGAGGGTCTCAGCCTGCGTACCAGATGGAGCTGGTAGACCCTTTGAGGGATCTCTAGTTTCAGCTCCACGATGCTCAATGTGCAATGTGGGGTTTCCTTACAATGTGCCAGGAGCCCCCACCCACTGAATACATGTCTCTCCCATCATTTTTGGGATCCTGGGGCCAAGTAATCATCTGAGCTGAACCAACGTGAATAAACAAGGGTGGAGCAGAGAGCATGCATATCCTCCAGAGTTTTGGGTCAGTAACAGCTCTGTTCCTCAGGAGAAGTCCCCTGGATACGGTTTAATATCTGTCAACATGAATAGAGAAAGATATAGAGCACTTGCCACATTTTTTATGGTTTCCTATGAGAGAGATAAAGATGGTTTCAATAAATGGTGGTCTGTTTGAAGTTGTGTATTGTTCAAGTTCCTATAATGGTTGAAGGGAGACCAACCAGCTCATCTCTAACCCTCTCTGAAGTGGCAGCGGACTGTTTTATTGTTTGGTAAATAAGAGCTGGCAGACCGCCTTTGAAAGGACATTCCAGTAGCATAGACCTTTGGGTGAGCTATTCAAATTGGGGGTGTCTGGAAAGGATCTTAAAAAACACACCCACCCACTCAAAGAATGCTCTCAAGATTGGGCGCTGCTGTCTGGACGAGATTAGGCAACAATTATCTTTAGGCATTTCAGCAGTTAGAAGTAGTCTCTGACTTTCCTCTTAAATGGACTACTCGGAAGAAGGTTCTGTAGCATTGTGGGGTTTTGTCGTAAGGGGACCAATGAGACTGCTTCAGACATAATATAATTTAGCATTATGAGCAGAAGGTGTAATGAACCTATGGTTTGTTTTCTCTCCCCTCCCAGCATGTCCATGAAGGGACGTGCTGAATGTTTCACGTCTATTTTAGATTAATTGCAGCGTATCGCGTTATCCAACCCTAGGCAAAACATGTGGTAAATCTTAACTATGGTTAGTGGAAACATGCCAAGTTCAAACCATAGTTTATGAAACTGTCGTGTTAAGGTTAAGTACAGATTAGGGTTCGGAAACTAAACTTCAGTTAATCTAAAACTCAGGTCCAAACTTCTGATCTTTCCATAGCTGTGGCAAAGGAGAATTTGCGAGCCCTTGACTTACGAAGGCTTATGTGACGTGAAACTAAAGTTCAGCTGGTTTAGCATTATGTCTGAACACGTTGTTCTTTGGGTTTTTCACAATGTCGTGTGAGCACTATGGTCAAATTCTATAGAGTACCCATATGTGCATTGCTTGATATTGTGTGGCTCAGCCAGTCAATCATAGAACCATATGGATGGATCGTGAAGTTTGAGTCCTTCCTATCCTTGTTGAGATGCCTTAATTGTAATTGATAGATGCCCTGTAAATGTTTCAAGAGGTCCTTCCTGCAATTCTCCTGCCTTAACCCCCAAAATTCATCCAACCAAATGTCTAGATCAAAGCATAATAGAGTTGGCAATGTAATAATGCTAACTCGCTCTGAATTGTGAAATTGTTTTGTTGTTGTTCAGTCGTTCAGTCGTGTCCGACTCTTCGTGACCCCATGGACCAGAGCACGCCAGGCACACCTATCCTCCACTGCCTCTCGCAGTTTGGCCAAACTCATGCTAGTAGCTTCGAGAACACTGTCCAACCATCTCATCCTCTGTCGTCCCCTTCTCCTTGTGCCCTCCATCTTTCCCAACATCAGGGTCTTTTCTAGGGAGTCTTCTCTTCTCATGAGGTGGCCAAAGTACTGGAGCCTCAACTTCAGGATCTGTCCTTCCAGTGAGCACTCAGGGCTGATTTCCTTCAGAATGGGTAGGTTTGATCTTCTTGCAGTCCATGGGACTCTCAAGAGTCTCCTCCAGCACCATAATTCAAAAGCATCCATTCTTCAGCGATCAGCCTTCTTTATGGTCCAGCTCTCACTTCCGTACATTACTACTGGGAAAACCATAGCTTTAACTATACGGACCTTTGTCGGCAAGGTGATGTCTTTGCTTTTTAAGATGGTGAAATTGTTTAGGAATTGTAAAAACCATAAAAAGTGCAAATATTGTCAGACAGGGTGATGGACAGCAGAGTGTTATAATTTGAAGTCCCAGGTTCTGGATAGGTTTATGGTTGTCCTGAGGATCAGTCTGACCTCCAGGAACATTTCCATCTGCCCCCCCCCCGCCTCCCACCCCATGGCAATCGTCAGAACTCATCCTTCTTTGCTTTGTGAGCCAGTTTGTCTCTTGGGAGCTGATAAATGGACTTGAGTGCCTGGGGTAATAAGGGGAGGACTCTGGCCAAGATGCTGTGTCTGCTCGCACTTGCTAGGGGAGATGGAGTTAAAAGAGAAAAAACTGAGTCTCAGTTGGGGTTGCCATATTTCAAAAAGTGAAAATCCAGACACAATCCGGTTAAAGACTTGAGGAATGGGATTATCACCCCTCTTTTATTGTCCATTCCGGGTCGCCCAATCACTGCCACAGTGTCCTTTCTCTTGGCAGATCAAGATGAGCAGGTGACAGCAAAGGTGGCAAGGTTTTTAGCTGGGGCAATCAGAATAAGACCCACTATTTGGCTATTGATTCAAAACCCTGAAATGTATTTTATATCATTGACTTTTTAATTTTTATTCTTTGTATATCGTATTGTTGTTTCATTGCTATGGCCGATGGTTGACGCAGATAAAGATTCATCCATTCAAGACACAATCCGGCTATGCCCAGGAAATTCCAGACGTATGGCAGCCCTAGCTCAGTTCACAAGGGAGTAAGTTGGTGAGCAGAGCCAGAATATTGGGCTCTTTGATTCTAAAAATGGCTCCCGTGAAAACTTAGCTGCTGCCCAAGAATCTAGACTAAAGCATGGAAGTAAAAATTGGAAAGAGGTTGTTATAACAGATAAAACATCCAACAGGGATAAGAAGGGAGATTTTAATAGAAACCCACTCTGGCATTTTTTCTTTCTTTCTTTCTTTCTTTCTTTCTTTCTTTCTTTCTTTCTTTCTTTCTTTCTTTCTTTCTTTCTTTCTTTCTTTCTTTCTTTCGTTGTTGTTTAAACGACTAGCCTAGCAGAAGAAAAAGAGAGACAGGCCATCTGAAGCCAACCTGGAATATTTTGGGTCCCACCCCTTAAATGTATTGAAGTAATACTGTCCTGGAAACTGCTGAGATCTAATAACTTGTTTTTAATAGGCTCCAAATGGCTGTCATGACAACTTTCGATGTTTTTGGTTGAGGCCGACAGTAGAAATAATTGGATACTGGAAACAAAAAACTAATTCTTTTGCCTGCCATAGAATATTATGAGACATTACAGTGCACAGCAGTCATTTTAATTACAGTGCTCTCTCGTTCTCTCTCTCTCTCTCTCTCTCTCTCTCATTTTCTTTTTTCTTAAGCTGTTGGCTTTGAAGTTGCACTGCAAACAGAAATGATCTAGAGCGATGGTTTTCTTTTAAATTGCTATAATAATGACAACAGCCAGGATGAAATGTGGAGTTGTGTGTGTATTATGAATGTGTGTGTTAATGCGCTTCTATCGTCTTTTAAGTTATGTAACGAGAGAATCACCTGGTCATTCTGTGTTCAGCCAAAACCAAGGATTTGATTAATATTCTAAGAAGAGTTTTCTGTTTGCTTTCATTGTTGGCTAACTTGTTGGATATGCAATATAGATTATGTTTTAAACTGTTAAAAGCTCTTCGTAACTTACAGGTCAAATTCCAGCATAATCTACTAGGTTAAATAAATTGTATTTACTATGTGAGCTCTGGCTGGAATCCAAAAAGCTGCTTTAGGTACCCTCAAGGCTCTGTGAGATTTTTGATTTCTTAAAAACTTTGAACAGACAGCTTTTGAAAGGCCTCTCATGGTGCAGTTACTCACAAGTAATCCCACTGAGATCAATGGAAATTACTCCCAAGTAAGTATGCTTCAGTTTCCAAACTCCATCTGGCATGGGAGGAATACAAGCTCAAATGATAGTTAGGCTTTCAGAACTACTTGTGTAGTTCTTGTTGGTGGCAATCAAAATAATCGGTATAAAAGGAGAATTCCCTGGATGCTAAGATCTTTGAGGAGAGAACCCCAGCAGAGATTTAAAGTCACAAAATACGCAGTGGAAATATAGGCTGTTAGACCTTTAAAATGTGCCCTTCTGAGTTCCAAAACTTCCCTCTTCCCTTGGTATACAAAAGACCACACTTTGGTAAGTTTAAAAAAGTTTACTTACAAACCCTCCAAAGGCCAGGTTCATGTGCTTTTCCATACAGCATTCAGAAAAGACAGGCAGTAAAACTTTGCTTACTTATAGTAGTGAAAGTTCCTAAATCATTGGTCTAGGTCAGCCGCTCCCCTTTCCAGGGGGCGGGGTTGCAGGCAGGCAGGCATTAATTAGACTTGAGCATGTTGGTTATATGATCTCACAGTTCATAGGTGGATCACCATATCCACAAAGCCTATGGAAGTGAAAAATCAGATATATCTTTACTAGTGCAATTTCTTTTTAAAACTGCACAGTCCAAATTGTAATTCAGAGTACAAAAGCAGAGGTTCTGATGTCATCGGTCGGCGATGATACTTCCATTCTAAATGTGTGTTCATGTGAGTCCTTTTACTACAGCATCCAATTTTGTTTGGTGGTTTCATATGTGAATGTAAAATGTTTTCCCTGCAGGTCAACATTCAGCCTTCCGAGTGGCATCGCTCCCTGCTACTTCCCCAGTCCTGGGCCGGATTTATGGAGAGAACCTATTATGCAATTCTGCAAGTAAGTGGAGTTGACTGAGTGTTGTTCTTTTCTTACATGAACTCAACACTCAGCCTGGAGTCAATATGGGGATGTGTCTGCTATATATAAGATCAAAAGGAGACAAAGTGAGGGAATGGCTCAAGTTCTCATATATAGGTTTGAGGAAAGTTAATACCTGCTACTTTGTTTGTATGCTAGCCCACAAATTACCGGACTAACAGATCCTTTCTTAGAAACTGTGTAGGCTCCAGTCCAGACTAACCCCATTGATCTCAATAGCACCTAAGTTCAACTGTCATAGTCTAGATCCAATTTCTTACATACGAATAATGTTGAAATAACTTTGCAGGACCCAAGTTAATCATACCTTTGGCAAAATTAAAGTCATTGTTTATTCAAACCATAGTTCATCATTACCTTGACATTATGGGACAATGGTCAAATACACAGAAAGCAGCTGTTTTTCTTAAAACGAAAACAAAAGCCCCTTTTTCATAGTTTTCCCCAGTTAGATTTAGCCAAGAATGACATTTCATCACTGGCAAAGAAGCAGTTTCAACTCGCTTTTCCTCAGGGGGACCCATTGAAATTCCTGGATCTCAGTCATGATCATTGATTTCCATGGGTCTACTCAGAGGTGGAAGTTAGTTGAATACAACCCAAAAAAATTCAAATACCAAACTCTGGTTTGATCTGTTTCTCATCCAAATTGTGGGTAGTAACATGACTGAACCCCCTCCCTGTAAAAAATAATAATCCAAAATTAACTTCTCAGAGTATCGTGGTTAGATTTGCAAGATCACCTATTTTGTTCTTGTGTGCAGTTCAAATAGAACTAGATTACAGCGAAATTCACATTTAGTAATCTTCATAAAATGGGTTAGCTGTCATCATAAGATCAGCACATGTTCAAGCCTTCACAAAATTTGGTTCGCGCAAGAATACCCAATCCTCATTGATTAGAAGGAAAAGTTGCTGGTGTGAATTCATCATAAATCTCTTACACACCATAATGGAAAGCATAATCTGATTTTTAGAGCAGTATCAAGTGGTATTCATGAACATCCTACTTAATTAAGTATGATGTATGGCAGAGAAAGATTCTTATTCGCATGTGCTTTCCCACAAAGACTTAATAATGCACATAAAACAGTCATGTTTAACCTGCAGGTCACAGCATTACATTCAGAATAGATTCCAAGAAACTGTTTCTTCCCGTTTTCCTGCTGTCTTTGCTTTGCAAACTTTCAGATTTTAGAAGCGTAGCGTATAAAAAACTCCTGTGATGAATTTCAGCGGGATCTTAAAGCAAAAAAAATAAAAATAAAATATTGTTAGGTGCACTGCAAGAGAAGGAACTTGCAGCAAATTCCTGCTCGGTGATAGGTTTTGCTTTCCCCACACCGCTGCGTCCCCAGTGCCCAAACATACACGCCTGCAGAATCATCCGATTGTTGCAAGGGTTTTAAAGGTTTTTAGGGAAGTACCTCGAGACAAGGTTTCATCCTGGCCTGCAGCATAGATGCATCCTCATTCCAGTGTAGTGTAGCGGTTAAGAGCGGTGGACTCGTAATCTGGTGAACCGGGTTCGATTCCCCGCTCCTCCACATGCAGAGAGTATTATTGGCTGTTCACTCTCTACCTTAGAATGTATCTATGCCATCAGATGCCACAAAAAGGCATTAGATATATCAAGAGACCCATCGCACCCTGGTCACCGTTTCTTTGAGCTTCTGTCATCGGGACGGAGATACAGAATAAGGAAGGCGAGAACGAGCCGTCTCAAGAACAGTTTCTTTCCTAGAGCAATTTTGGCCTTAAATGGAAACTTTGGACTCTGGAGTCATCTTATTTTATTTGTTATATTGTTCTGTATTGTATTGTGTTTATCAGTATTTTTAAATTATGTGGAGTGTCTTATTTGAGATGATTTAGCAACCGAGGAATTTCGTTGTTCCCGCGAGGGGACAATGACAATAAAGATTTGTTCTGTTCTGTTCTAAAGTGGGATATCAGATCCAAACTCTTCTTCTTCTTCTCCTTCTTCTTCTTCTTCTCCTTCTCCTTCTTCTTCTTCTTCTTCTCCTTCTTCTTCTTCTTCTTCTCCTTCTTCTTCTTCTTCTTCTTCTTCTTCTTCTTCTTCTTCCTTCTCCTCCTCCTCCTCCTCAAAAGTAAGAAACTCAAATTCCATCACTTAACACATAGTTTATTACACTGGAAGGGCAATTTGATTTGATAGCAGAGTGCACCTCGAGGGAAAGGTTACATCTGCTATTCAAGTGCTTCCCATCGAAACCCCTGGATTGCTCCCCGTGTAAGGTCTCCTGCTGATTTATGCTGTGCTTGTGCAGGGAAGGCAGGCCGAGCTGGAGATGCAGCTAAAACACGGGAAGGAGGGACCCGAAGAAGTGCAGTACAAGCAGTTTACAGCCTGGCTCTGGTAAGCGAATGACTGTCTGCTCCCCATCACTCGAAAACGGTGGTGGGAAACGGGGGAGAGCGTTGCAGAGGCCACTTCGAAAGCTTCCAAGTGGCGAGTTTGCACTGACTGTACAAGTGTCGCTGATGAAAACCAGACACACCCTTTAGCTTGAAGGGAAATGGCAAAGACAAGGCAGTGTAGGGAGGAATGGCTCCATCTACCAGTAGCTCTTCTTTTTATGTGCTGGCTGGGAGATTGGGGTGATGGGGAAGGGTGGCGCATTGCTTTGCCTTGGTGTAGAAACCTCTTCCAGAGCACGCAGTGAACTTATGCAGAGAAAAGGGCATTTTATAATCTGAAATTTAACTTTTAGGTGATGCTGATACCCATGCTTATTTTTATTTTTATTATCAAGAAATGCCCAGTGTGTCTGGATGTGTGGAGCAGCTGTTGAAAGTAAGGCTATCCTTTCAGCAATAGACCTCACCAGTGCTATTTTTCTAGAAAAAGAGGTGCCGGAACTCACCACGAACACTTCCCCGGTTCTCTTAGAATGGCAATGGCGCCCACCAGAGAGGTGGCAGGATTGAATTCTGCCCACCTGACTGGGTTGCCCCAGCCACTCTGGGCGGCTTCCAACATACATAAAAAAATAATAAAACATCAAACATTAAAAGCTTCCCTAAACAGGGCTGCCTTCAGATGTCTTCTAAAAGTCAAATAGTTTTTTGTTTCCTTGACATCTGATGGGAGGGTGTTCCACAGGGCGGGCGCCACCACCGAGAAGGCCCTCTGCCTGATTCCCTGTAACCTCACTTCTCACAGGGAGGGAACCCCCAGAAGGCCCTTGGCACTGGACTCAGTGTCCGGGCTGAATGATGGGGTGGAGACGCTCCTTCAGGTCTACTGGGCTGAGGCCATTTAGGGCTTTCAAGGTCACCACCAACACTCTGAAATTTCCTCGGAAACATCCTGGGAGCCAATGTAGATCTTTCAAGACCAGTGTTATATGGCCCAAGGGGCACAATTAAAATAAAGTGACCACTGGCTTCCTAGGAGGGATCTCTTTATTTTCATTACGAACAGGGCATTATGCATGGAGAACTTTTTAAGTGGTATAAAAAAACCAGAATATTTATTATGTTAATGTACCTTTTCATAGTGCAAAAAGAGTGTTGAGGTTTCTGAGTTTTGTTTTGTTTAAGAAGACACACCACTAAATTTGTTGTTGTTTAGTTGTGTCCGACTCTTCGTGACCCCATGGACCAGATAAAATACATTTAGAGCGTGGTAATCTCAGGAGCTTCTCAGGGGCTTGTGAATGAGCTGCCCTTTTTATTTAATTGATGCGACCATATTATCTGCTCAAACTTCGGTGCAAAGCTAATGCCACTTCTCCCCTCGCCGCCTTCTTCAACAGGGTCAGAGATATGCTGACGGATGTGATCAAGGGCGCTTCCAAGTAAGATACTTATTTATGTGGGGTGCTCTTTCTTACGCGGTGGGGAGTATCATGGTCCTCCAGTGGTATATCATGGGTTGCCAGCCCCCGGGCCCCCACAGAGGTGGGTGGGTGGGAGGCTAACGCACGTGCATTCAACTGCCCAATGGCGTCTGCGTCACGTGACCCAGGAGATCATAGCTACAGAGATAAGAAGAGACATTCTGTTGTCTGGAGAGGGCACTTCCTGGTTCACATGGAATAGCCGTTTTCAATGGAGCCCAGAGATGGAAGCGCACAGTTGTGTTGAGGCAGCACCGGCTGTTGAAATTTTGTGCCCCCTAACAATTTTGCAGGGACCCAGGTGGCGCTGTGGTCTAAACCACTGAGCCTCTTGGGCTTGCGGATCAGAAGGTTGGCGGTTCGAATCCCCGCAACGGGGTGAGCTCCCGTTGCTCGGTCCCAGCTCCTGCCCACCTAGCAGTTTGAAAGCACGTCAAAGTGCAAGTAGATAAATAGGTACCGCTTCGGCGAGAACATAAACGGCATTTCCGTGCGCTGCTCTGGTTCGCCGGAAGCGGCTTAGTCATGCTGGTCACATGACCCGGAAGCTGTCTGCGGACAAACGCCGGCTCCCTCGGCCTATAGAGCAAGATGAGCGTCGCAACCCCAGAGTCAGACACGACTGGACCTAACAGTCAGGGGTCCCTTTACCTTTACCTTTAACAATTTTGCACCTGGGGCCACCGCCCCTGTGGGGCCACCCATGCTATGCCACACTGGCCACCTGCTTTGGGTTGCCCCCCCCCCCATGTCTTGTTATACAGCATCTTCTGAAGGTGATGGGCACTTGAAGACTTCCTTCTGAGTTTAGGTCCTGTGAACTCAAGGGGGAAAGACCCTTGGTCCACCTTTTCTGCTTCTTCCAAATCGGGGTGCCCTTCACAAAAAGCGTTGCTCCCCCCTTCCCCGTGAAAAGCTTGCCTTTAGAAAGGTATTCATAGAATCCACCTCTCTATGAAAGTGTATTCATTAATGTTCCACTTTATGACTAATGCACACAAAATAATGCTTGTTCTCACATGTTTTTGAGTCTCACAGAACTTAATAATTCAGGCAAAACAGTAATTCTTGTAGTTCGCAGTACAGTCATACTTCATGTTGCGAACTCTGCAGGTTACGCGTTTTCGAGTTGCGCTCCACGCCAAACCCAGAAGTACCAGAACGGGTTACTTCCGGGTTTTGGCTCTCGTGTATGTGCAGAAGCGCTAAATTGCACTTCGTGCATGCACAGAAGCGCCGAATCGTGACCTGTGCATGCGCAGATGCGGTGCTGTGGGTTGCGGACGCGCCTCCCACATGGATTGCGTTCGCAACCCGAGCGTCCACTGTACCAAATTTAGAGTATAGTTCGTGAAACTGTCCATTACCCTTTAATTTGGACATGTGACCTTCTTAAATTCAGAGCTGTGTGATCATTTCTACCCCACCCCCCGCCGTGTTTCTGTTTGTTTTTCACCACCGATTCAATCATTTTCAACAGGGAAAGTCCAGTGGTCAAGGGGAATTGTATTCTAGCCTTAACAGGCCTTGCAGTTGCAGTAGCCAAGCACGAGAAAGGGCTTTCTTCAGACAGCGAAGAACAATTCAATGTGAGTTTAAACTATTTGACTGCTTTGTCATGATGTTCAATGAGCATAGCAGTCAACCCTCCCTTTTTTGCAGGAAACTCACTTATTCCAATGCCGTTTCCCGCTGCTATCCCGGATTGTTGACATCCCTTAAATTTCCCGGATTTCGAAGGAAGCAGCTCCTCTCCCTCCCTGCCAGCCAGGGAGGCTCCTCAGCTGCGTTGCTCAGCTGCCAATAAGGAGTCTGAGACCGAATGGGGGTGGAGCTTGCATGCCTTGTGCAGCCAGACGCTCATGCCCAACCAGACAGACAGCCTGCCTGCCGTCTACGCGCTCGCTCTTTCACTTACCCGTTCGCGCGCAGCCTCTGGAGCGCAGGGTGGCGAGGCAACTTGGTGCCATTGCACCGCCCTCGCGGCATCCCTTCTTTTCAAATCTGAAAGTTTGGAAAAAATCCCTTATTTTCAAATCCGAAAGTTGACAGCTATGCCTAGGGGGCTACACATAGGAGGTGGCAAATATTTAATTGGTCTTGGTCCTGCAAGTGCTCACAAGTCTTTCTGTTGCTTCAGACCGAGGTGGACTTTCTTCTGACAAACCATTGGATCTGCATGGTGATAGACACCCTTCTTAGCATCATAGACAGTCGCTATCGCCCCAAGGGCCGAGTCTTCCCATGGTTCTATCAGGTAGGCCCAAGTATATTTTACCAGTAAAGGCTGAAATGATCAGACCTGTACATTTTTATGGATGGGGAATGAATAGATCTGGATGTGTTATCATCTCTGGTATGTGGAACCAAGCATGGAACACACTCTCTGTTTCCCCTTAAAGTCTGAATGGGAGAAAAACGGAGCTCACTGCATAATCTGTGTTTTATTTGTTGTGAATTGCCTTGAGTTCATGGGAGTTGGTGGAAGGGTTTACAATTTTAAGAATAAATGATTTTCAACAAGCTTTAATCTCCTTGCATTTTAGACGATTCTGTGAGATTAGCAAATATTTCAGTCCTTGTTATTGGTGAATCATTTCATGGAAAATTCCAATAAAGCTGTAATTACAGAATTAATTAACATTCGCAATTATGTATCTATATAAGGAACAGGGTCATACAGTCCCATCTGTTTTTCCAAGTGCAGATTTGCGTGTCTTTTCTCTGTAAAAAGCATATTATTTGCTTATTTCAGGGTCTAAAAAACAAAACAGTAGTAAACATAGCCATGGATAATTCTGTTGCCAGATAAAGTGCAAATAACAGTTTTGTTTCTTTTTAAGATTTCAGTAACTTTGGGGGATTTTGTTTTGTCTCCAGAAATCCTACTCTGGTGAAAACACTGCTAGTGTTATTGCTCGTTCCTGTGCAGCGACTGCTTTGTCTCTCTTGGTGCCGGTTTTTATTGCATCCTACAAGGAAAAGGTTGAGGAAGTCCTGAATTTGCTGGTTGCCATGTTACCTGGGAAACCAAATGCAGATGAGTCTCAAGCTGTTCAAATTCACATGGGCCTTGCTTTGGGGATGTTTGTCTCCCGATTATGTGAAGAGAAAGTCAGGTATGGATTACCTTGTACAGCAGGTGTGTAAATAACTCCCCCCCTTCCCATGTGAGACATTTAAATTATGCAGAGCAACATATTTAGATTTCTACACTTAACGACTCCCAAGGTGCTCTGCAAGACGATTTCATTATCTCTTGACTTCCTTGACCTCCCGTCTTCTTCCTCTTTGTGTTGTTTCTCTAAAACACATAGAATACATAAAACACATAATTTGTTAATGCTATCCCCCCCACCCCAGGGACCCAGGTGGCGCTGTGGGTTAAACCACTGAGCCTAGGGCTTGCTGATCAGAAGGTCGGCAGTTCGAATCCCTGTGACAGGGTGAGCTCCCGTTGCTCGTTCCCTGCTCCTGCCCACCTAGCAGTTCGAAAGCACATCAAAGTGCAAGTAGATAAATAGGAGCCGCTCTGGCGGGAAGGTAAACGGCGTTTCCGTGTGCTGCTCTGGTTCGCCAGAAGCGGCTTAGTCATGCTGGCCACATGACCCGGAAGGTAAACAGCGGGAGGCAGTGGAAGACAGGAGGGCCTGGCGTGCTCTGGTCTAGGGGGTCACGAAGAGTCGGACACGACTAAATGACTCAACAACAACAATAGAAGGATATGTCCATCAATCCCAGTAGCCCAGCGGCTGTCATTGGATGAACGCGCCTTAAGAATTGCCACTTACAGAGCAGGCAAAAGGAAATGCAGCCGAGTGTCATATTTATATCACACAAGTATTTTCTTCTTCCTCTTTTGGTTTGGTCCAGTGATGTCTCTGGAAAACAAATGGATCTGCTGTTGATGAAGTCCTTGGATGCCTTAGAGGGCTGCTGCTTTGACACAAGCCTGGAGTACAAGTAAGCATGTCGTACAGCTGCCTGCGTTTTGACTGGATGCGTTGTGCAGTACTATAGGGGTTAGTGTTGGACTCGGATCACGGAGCGCAGGGTTCTGGGGCACCAAGGCTGGCGTTTGTATCCTACTCCTAGTAGCCCCACTGAAATGAATGGACCTAACTTACTTGTATGGGACGCAGGTGGCGCTGTGGTCTAAACCAGAGAGCCTAGGGCTTGCCGATCAGAAGGTTGGCGGTTCGAATCCCTACGACGGGGTGAGCTCCCGTTGCTCGGTCCCAGCTCCTGCCCACCTAGCAGTTCGAAAGCATGTCAAAGTGCAAGTAGATAAATAGGTACCGCTCCAGCAGGAAGGTAAACCGCATTTCAGTGCGCTGCTCTGGTTCGCCAGAAGCGGCTTAGTCATGCTGGCCACATGACCCGGAAGCTGTCTGCGGACAAACGCCAGCTCCCTCAGCCTATAGAGCGAGATGAGCGCCGCAACCCCAGAGTCGTCTGTGACTGGACTTAACAATCAGGGGTCCCTATACCTATAACTTACTTGTGTTCATTCATTTCAGTGGGTCTTCTCTAAGTAAAACTCACTGCCCTACCACCCTAAATAATAAGGTGAATTAAGGAGAATTCAGGGATGTTCAACACTTTCCCTAATTGAAGCGTGATATCAGTTTTTAAACCCTCCAGTCAGCCTTGTGTTACTCTGCTTCTGCGTTGTTCTGTCTTTCCAAATATCTCTGGGTTTCTTCTCCATATGCTTTGGAAGAAGTGAGGCTGTGCAAAATATTACCTGGGGAGCTCTGGATTGTTTTTTGGTTAAAGCTCACCAGTGGAGTATATTTTTCCACGTTTACATGCATTTTCAGGGTACATGTGCAGTGAAACAAGTATGTATATCTGCCCGAAATATTACAAGGTGAGCTCTAATAAGTACCTGTTAAAACTATGGTTTGTGGACCAACTCTGACAGGCAGGCAAGCAAGCGCAGCCGCACACTCTGGAGTTCAGGCACCGGTCCTTGCAATCTTCATTTAAGGGTATCGGGTGTATTTATTTGGGCCAATAAAAATTACTTTTCAAATGAGGGCTTTTGCTGCCTTTCACAGCAGCGGAAGCGCTTCATGGAAGCCATTATTTCCATACAGCATGTGGGAAATTGCATCCATACCAACCTTGGGCTGCTTCACCCATTACATTTCCCCATACTGAAGTGTAAGTAAAACAATGTGTTCCCTATTATATCACACACACACCTTTTTTTTGCCACACTGATCAGGAAATGTGCTTCAAGGAAGACACTCTCATTTTGGGTTCACGAGTAAGCCTACTGCCAGTTGAGGCAGCCCAAGCCTGGCAGAGGCAAAACAAACCTTTGAAACTGAGCTTGACTTATTCCCTGCTTTTCAACAGTGTTTGTTCCACCAGGCGGCCTTAGAAGAGAAGGTTCAGGGGTGATATGATAGCCATGTTCAAATATATAAAAGGATGTCATATAGAGGAGGGAGAAAGGTTGTTTTCTGCTGCTCCAGAGAAGCGGACACGGAGCAATGGATTCAAACTACAAGAAAGAAGATTCCACCTAAACATTAGGAAGAACTTCCTGACAGTAAGAGCTGTTCGACAGTGGAATTTGCTGCCAAGGAGTGTGGTGGAGTCTCCTTCTTTGGAGGTCTTTAAGCAGAGGCTTGACAGCCACCTGTCAGGAATGCTTTGATGGTGTTTCCTGCTTGGCAGGGGGTTGGACTGGATGGCCCTTGG
Source organism: Darevskia nairensis (assembly GCA_034642065.1). Classification (NCBI taxonomy): domain Eukaryota; kingdom Metazoa; phylum Chordata; class Lepidosauria; order Squamata; family Lacertidae; genus Darevskia; species Darevskia nairensis. The sequence continues at coordinate 2,252,107 of JAWWNI010000439.1, forward strand.
GGTCTCTTCCAACTCTACGATTCTATGATTTGGTGCAACAGGGAGTAACTGGCACTGTAGCACAAAAGTGTTTCATCTTGCTTTTTGGCCACTTCAGAATTCGCTGAAAATCCGAACCTTGTTGGGAGCAGAATGCAGTATCCAGCCATGCAAATGCATGCAAATATATGCAGATTATGTGCTCCCTTGGCCCAGGGTTTAGATTTGTCTTTGTCACTGAGAATCTGCAACCCTCGCTGTCATCCAAGAAAAGCTGGGTTTGGGGTTGGATTGGCACGACTCTGCTCCCGCCTGGCAAAGTGGAAGGGGCATATGGCAAAAGGAAGCTGCGTCGGCCGTGCCACTTTGCAGTGCCCCTGCTTCAAGTCGGAGTTCCTCCGCAGCCGGAGATGAAAGCCTCGCGGCCCTCGCCAAATTAGCTTCCCCTGCCAGCCGAGAGCAGATGGAAGGACTGGGACAATGGGGCAGAGATGAAAGATGAAAGATCTTTCCCATCCTGTTTGAAGTGGGGGAAGAAGGGGAAGAAATAAAGCCTCTGTTACTATGGACGCGGCTTGGCGTCATCTCCTAGGTGGAAAAATAGTGTTAGTTTCGGAACTCCTTGTCCCGTTTCAAGGTAGATTCCGTGAAACTCTGAAAGGGGAGGAGAGCGCCAGGGTTTTGACTTTGCAGTGTGACGTCCAAGTTGCACAACCATCCCGTACTCAGCATTTCATCACCGCTACAAGTGATGCGGGTGGCGCTGTGGGTTAAACCACAGAGCCTAGGGCTTGCCGATCAGAAGGTCGGCGGTTCGAATCCCTGCGACGGGGTGAGCTCCCGTTGCTCGGTCCCAGCTCCTGCCCACCTAGCAGTTCGAAAGCACGTCAAAGTGCAAGTGGATAAATAGGTACTGCTCTGGCGGGAAGGTAAACGGCGTTTCCGTGTGCTGCTCTGGTTTGCCAGAAGCGGCTTAGTCCTGCTGGCCACATGACCTGGAAGCTGTACGCCGGCTCCCTCAGCCAGTAAAGCGAGATGAGCGCCGCAACCCCAGAGTCGTCCGCGACTGGACCTAATGGTCAGGGGTCCCTTTACCTTTACAAGTGAATTTGCCTAATTCCTTCAGCCCCTGGCCTCCACCTCATCCTCTGGCAGCAGATTCCATAACATAATTATGTGTTGTGTAATTTTACACAAGCTTTTAATTTTGCCCGACCTGAATCCACAGCGTTAAGAGAGAACCACCCCCTTTCTCCACACTATAATATGTTGGCATAATCTTCTTCCTTTCCCCCTTTGATGCCTGTCTTTCTAAACTAAAAGGCCTGTTGAATTTATCCTCCTCCTGAAGGTCCCTCCTTGATCCTGTCATTGCCCTTTTCAGGACCTCCTGTAGTCCTACAAGATCCTTTCTAAGAGGAAACATCCAAAGCTTTAAGCATCCTTCTGAATTTGAGAGCCAAAGGGACCAAAACGCTTCAGTCATCCAGCTTTGCCTCTTCCAGAGCACTCTTATTTCAATCCCACCTTATCCCATCCTAGTTTCTCCCCCCCCAAAAAAACACCCTCAGCACTTCATGCCTACTGAGCATGCTCGGTCCTCACTGGGACATTTCAGAGGTTCCCCCTTAGAGGTTTTTTCCCCAACAGCTTACATTTTTCAGTTCTTCAAACATCCTTGGCCAATGAATTGATATTTTTTTAATCTGTCAATTAGCTCCAGAACCCCCGAGGAATTTTCTGATTGCCTAAAATATATGTCCCCCTGGTTTCCAGACGTCTCTTGCATGGGGTCTGTTGACAATGGGCAAAAGAGCCATTCTGAGATGCATTGCTGCCATCTGGTGGGGGCAGAACTTTCAATGTGCAGTTGTAATTTTTTTGTGCTCCTGCACGATGAAATAGTTATGCCAGTGGGCATTTTGTCTAAAAGCCTGTCCATTCACAAATGCCTCCGTAGTACATTTGCTGTGAATATGTGGGAGATGTCAACAGCAAGGGAAATACTGTACTTTTCCGTCTATAAGACGCCCCATGTATAAGACGTCCCCTGTTTTTGGGGACTCAAATTTAAGAAAATGGGGGGAGATGGCACAGAGTTGTTGAGCTTTTTTGGGGGGATTACCCAGGGTTGTTGAGCTTTTTTTGGGGGGGTTGCCAAAAATTGCTCACCCGCACGCATTACAAATGTGCTTCCCGTCTGACCCATCGCCGGCAAAAGCTGCCAATCGCCCACCCAACTGCCAGAGCATCAGCCAATCAACACCATCCATTGATGCAGCAACCAATGACACGCACAATACCCGCTGACAGCCTCGGCAGCAACCAATCAAACGTCCACCCTAGGCACTACCCATGTATAAGACGACCCCCACTTGTTAGCATGACTTTTACAGGAAAAAAACCATAGTCTTATGCACGGGGAAAGTATGGTAATTTTCCTTTCTAACAGCTGATATAGATACCGGAGTACCTATAAAGCCACGGCAGGTTCTCTGCTGACCAAAGCAGTTCTGGCATTCCCTTGTGGGCCAGTCACAGAAAGTGACATTGCCAGCTGCAAGGGCCACAGAACGTCGCATTTAGAGAGTCCTCCACCATTGCGTGTGAGCAAGGCACCTCCTGTGCTGCAAGGGGCTGCAACAACGTCTGATTCGGCTGCTGCAGATACCTTCAAATATCTGAAAGGCTGTCTGTTCTGTGCATCTTTTAACATTAACTCTTCTGAAAGTGCCCATAATATCAATTTCTCATGTACCGTTTGTAGTCAGAAATGTTTTGTGGCTGTATTCCTGAGTTGTAAAAAACCATTTCCCCGTTGTGTATATAACTAACGTACGGTTCCCAATACTTTTTAGACCTACTGAATTCTCCTATTTCTGTTTTAAGCACCGGATGCATCTTGGGTGTTGGGCTCGTTCTGTCTCTGATGTGTCGCAACAGCCCATCCGAAGGCCAGGCTGAGATCTCTGCCTCCCTGCATAAACTGAGCAAATACTTGGATGCGGCAGAAGACCAAAGCAGAACATTTCAGGAGGTAACACTCTCCAGTTTCCAATTTCTCCCAACCTCAAGTCACATGCAGTTCAGTTGTTCGTTAAAAAACAATCTCAACGACTCTTTCTAAAATTCTGTGTTACTCTTCCTGTTATCCAGATTCTTGCCTATGCGGTCGCCTGCGTCTGCATTTCTGCTTTTAGTGTTAAGATCATCGAGGCCACAGAGGCGGAGGAGATCATGAACAAGCTGCAGAAATTAGCAGAAACTAATCAGCAGGTTGTATCGAGAGCCATCCATTTTACATTTGTTCACAAACAGAAGTTTCTGCAATATATAGTGTTGGAATCGTAGAATTGTAGAGTTGGAAGGGGCCATGAGGATCATCTAGTCCAGCCCCCTGCTGTGCAGGAATATTTTGCTCAACGTGGGGCTCAAACCCACGACCCTCAGAGTCTCATGCTCTACCGACAGCTATCAGACCAAAGGCCCGTCCCAAAAGCCTACAGTACCTGGTATTCCCAGACGGTCTCCCATCCAAGTACCAATCAGGCCTGACCCTGCTTAGCTTCTGAGACCAGACGAGATCGGGTGTGTTCAGGGTGGTATGCTTTTATCCCATACTATCTACAGTCGTACCTTGGAAGTCGAACGGAATCTGTTCCGGAACGTCCAAAACATTCAAAAACCAAATCGCGGGTTCTGATTGGCTGCAGGAAGCTCCTGCAGCCAATCAGAAGCCCTGTTGGATGTTTGGCTTCCCAAAATAGTTCGCAAATCAGAACACTCACTTCTGGGTTTGGGACGTTAGGGAGCCAAAACTTTCGGGAACTAAGCTGTTCGAAAACCAAGGTACGGTAATAGTACCACTGTATTCCGCTCTGGTCAGACCTCACCTGGAATACTGTGTCCAGTTCTGGGCACCACAGTTCAAGAAGGATACTGACAAGCTGGAACCTGTCCAGAGGAGGGCAACCAAAATGGTCAAAGGCCTGGAAACGATGCCTTATGAGGAACGGCTTAGGGAGCTGGGTATGTTTAGCCTGGAGAAGAGAAGGTTAAGGGGTGATATGATAGCCATGTTCAAATATATAAAAGGATGTCATATAGAGGAGGGAGAAAGGTTGTTTTCTGCTGCTCCAGAGAAGCGGACACGGAGCAATGGATTCAAACTACAAGAAAGAAGATTCCACCTAAACATTAGGAAGAACTTCCTGACAGTAAGAGCTGTTCGACAGTGGAATTTGCTGCCAAGGAGTGTGGTGGAGTCTCCTTCTTTGGAGGTCTTTAAGCAGAGGCTTGACAGCCACCTGTCAAGAATGCTTTGATTGGTGTTTCCTGCTTGGCAGAGGGTTGGACTGGATGGCCCTTGTGGTCTCTTCCAACTCTATGATTCTATGATTCTATACAGCTGTATTGCCTTTCTTACATTTTATGTTAATGCTTCAATGAGCATGCAAGTAGAAGAATTGGGTAAAACAGTCGATCTGTGTCAAGTAAGCATATTATAATAATTATTAAAGCTTGCCACAGACCTACTGCTTGGCTCTGTGCTTTTTGCAGCTTTTGGTTCTATCCTGATGTTAAAACAAGAACATGCAGCACTATAGTTGAAAAGTAGGGGATTTTTTCTTTTCTTAATGTAATACATAAAATTGCATCTGGCCTTTCTAAACGCCTGCCTGGCTTACGTTTCTGGTTCTGTTTCAGACGCCTGGGTTTGCCTTAGCATTGGGGAACATTGCTCACGGATTGTCTGCAAGTGGACATGGCAAAGCGGAAGACCTCGGCAACAGGCTGTTTCCTGCATGGATGAAAATTGTTCTTGCAGAGGTACGGGATTGTGTTTCGTTGCTGTTGACAGTTTCAGGCAACAATCACCCGAGAATTGGGTGCACCATTTTCATAGGTGATTGTATTTAAAAGAACACTGTGAACACTTGAACTCTTTGGCAGGCTTTGAATAACTCTTGCAATGTAAAGACTAGGGACATATTGGAGGACTATAATTCAGATGAACTATAATATGCAGTTGATTAAGATATTTAAATGACTCACGGAGGGGAGAGGGTAGTCCTAAGATTCGGAAGAATCTTGTTTGCTTTTAAAATTTAATTCTGTTAATTGTGTGATTTACTTTGTAAAACCAATAAAAAATTATACATATATATAAAATGGAATACTGCCCACAGCCAAACTGGGGTGGGATTGAACCACCAACCTTCTGGTTAACAGCAAGATGCCCTGACCCATTGTGCCCCTAGGAGGAGGGTCTAGAGAGCTATAGGTTCCTTAACCCTACCTTAATTTCCCCCTGCCCATTTCTAATAGTTCTGTTCCTTCATGTCGTATCGAGTAGTCCTTCAGTGTCTGAATAGACTCCTTAGATAGAAACACGCTGGTGCCCAGATGTTGCCAACTACAGTTCCCATCATCCTCAGACAGAATGGCCAATGGTCAAGAGTGGTACGAGTTGTAGTCCAAAACGCCTAGAAGGCACCGCATTGATTATTCCTGCTGTAGATTTACTGTAATTAAAAAAAGTTACCTTTGTATTGCCACATGTTCCCGATTCCTGCTCTGCAGGAGGTTTTCCCTCCTGGGCACCCACTAACTTACCAACGTTCCACAAATGCCTGGAAAATAAATACATTCTGCACAGCATTCTACACAATACATTTGCATTTTGTTTCTATTTCAGGGAGGTCCTACAATGCAAAGGCTTGCAGCGATCCATGGCCTGGTTTCTGTGGTGGGTTCTGAAAGAGCCATGATACAGGTAAAATACTCGAAGATTCATGCATGAAATATGTCTATTTTTAAGTGTAGTTGAGGCCACTTTGTAAGCAGATTTTTTTGCTTCAGAATAATTTCCGCCATCACGTTGTGCTGCCAACATGCATGCCCAGCCAATGGAAACCTGAATATGTCAGCGCCATTTCCTCACAGCCCTTCGAAACGGATGAAAAATTCTCCCTGTTCTAATACACTGTTGTTTTGTAAAATGGCGGCTGGGCATTGGGTTGACACGGGTGGCTCTGTGGTCTAAACCTCTGAGCCTCTTGGGCTTGCCGATCGGAAGGTCGGCAGTTCGAATTACCTGGCCTGTTGCTGGCACCCTTGTGGCACCCTCATCAGTGGCAGCTCCCACAAACTCCCATCAGGGATGGAGAGCAGTTTTTACCTTTCTGGCAAGGTTGTCTTCAAGTCTTGCATTTCCCCCACGAAGTATAAATGAGAAGAAATCCGGTGATCCCTGCCATTGGGAATCAAGCCTGTTTCTATGGGAATTATAGTATCCTGGGATCAATTTTCTGGGTCATGCTTATCAGCATTGGAGTGGCCAAATGGGTGGCCTCCGGTGTGTGTATGTGTCCATCAATCTCTGTCTTTCTGTCCTGCCTTTTCCCACCCTATAACTCCTTAAGCAATTATTTCCTTGTTAGGCTTTGCCTTCAGTTGCTTATAGAGGGTTTCCTGGCTGCCATCCACCTCCCCTTTTTCTTTGACAGCTGAAATCTGAGTCCATCCAGTCTTCTCAGTTTCAGAGCAAACTTAATGAGGTCATCAGAATCCTGAGTCAGGTGAGAGACTTCCGTTGGCCTTTTCGCATTGATACGCAAGCCAAGATGGCCGAACAGGTGTGCTTGGTCTTAGAGGATGACATTGGTATGGTGGGCATAGCTGAAACCTAGTGGAACAGCCAGAACCAGTGGGACATTGCGGTGACATGCAGTCAGTGGACGAGAGGGACTAGGCCCGTCCCCAAACGTTCCCCAGAATGATTCCGACTAAACATTCAGAAAAACATTCTGCCAGTAAGAGCTGTTTGGCAGTGGAACAGACTCCCATGAGAGGTTGTGGGCTCTCCTTCCTTGGAGGTTTTGACGCAGAGGTTGAATGGACATCTGTCTGGGATGTTTTAGCTGAGATACCTGCATTGCAGGGGGTTGGACTAGATGACCCTTGGTGTCAGGGACTGAGCAAAAGAGGAATGGTGGAGACCGCCTCCCCATCCTGACCCTTCCAGGGAAGAGGAAGAGGAAGACGGTATGGATCTACAACAGGGGTTTTGAGGGAGGTCGCAGCTCAGAGGCAGATGAGGGAGAAAGCTGGGAAATCATGGGAGAGCCAGAGCAACACGTTGTCATTAGGAAGCATTCCAGACCCTCCATCTCCCAGGATCTGGTGAGCCTTAAAAGTAGGAGAGCAAAGAGCTCAAAGACAGAGGGCACTTAGTGGCACACATAGAGGAGGTGGTGAGAATTACAAGTGAGGAAGTGGGAGAGACGGGTGGAGATTCACTCGGGATAACACCATTATCCAAGAGGCTGGGGTCTATAGTAAAGTATAAAATGAGAAAGGACTGTAAGAAACTTACCCTTGTATTTATACTTTCCTGGGCAACCAGCCGGGAGCCTCTGACAGCATCCTGACACCTGGGTCCCTTCCAGCTAAGATTCTATGATTCTAACCTGGGAGCAATTTGTTCTCCTTGGTCTTCTGTTAAAAGCAGGAGTTGCTGTATTTAATGCTGTATTGTTTTTAACACTCGATTGGGAGCCTCCCAGAGTGGCTGGGGAAACTCAGCCAGATGGGCGGGGTATAAATACCGGTAATAAATTATTATTATTATTATTATTATTATTATTATTATTATTATTATTATTGCTGGCCTTGTGGGATTGAGCCACAGCAATAACCTCTTGGCCAGGGAGGAGGGGGTTGTGGATGTTGCGGCTTTGTATAGCCAACCCATTCTGGTTATAGGGAATACAAAATATAAATTAAGTTTGTAATCTTACTGACACGTTGCTCAGTAATGCCTGCTCAGGCAATGGAAATGACACCGTCGGCTCATATGTGATGGTTGCACCTGCAGATCATCAGCTTTTCTGGGGTGATTGGCCTTCAGACAAACGCAGCATGGCTGTTGGGACATCTGCATCTCTCCACTGTGTCCGCGACCCACAGTCGAACATCTGGTAAGCATTCTTGCAGAGAATTCTATTATGGGTGGCAAAGATGCTGACGATGTCGTTGCAAAGTCCACCAGGCTGCATTGATTGCATCCAAATCTGGGTCCAAGATTGATTTGACCGTTTGCCTCCATTCAAAAGAACAAATATTTTTGCTAAATTTGCTCTTTCAAGTGGGGGTCCATTGGCAAATGAAAATCTTGGGTCGTATTCTGATGCAATTAAGTTGACCTGAGTTAGGAACTAGGCATTGGATTGTTTTAGCACATTTTCCAAATAACATGCCACCACCTCCTTTTTCAACCCACTTCTGAAACTTTGTCATGGTGCCAAGGTGAATTGCAATTCCTGGACATCTCGAAGGCATCCATTGTTGAGGTCTGTCTAAAATCGAATCTAAAACTGGCACAAATAGTCCTCATTTGATGGTAGCAACAGAGTCTGGATTTGCAATACAATCGCTACAGTGATTCTCCATCAGCCCTGTTCATAATGTTTAGCAGGAGTTCTCAAGTGAATTGAAGCAACTATCATATAGTTGTTTTCCCACATCAATCGGGAGACTAGACATGGAAGAATCCAGGACAGGATAGATTTGACTCACGTGGCTTAACGTTAGGACTGCAGAATGCAAAACTCACCACATGAATTCCAAACTTCATTGGCTTTTCTGTGCATATACAAACGTGTGGCGGTTCTAGTCTACATTTGAAATGTCACTGATAAAAGATGTTTGTGGTGATGGGGGCAGATGGAAAATAGAATTTCACCCATCCTTTAGAAGCTGCCCAAGAAAGAGAAACAGCTGTTGCTCAGTGGTAGGACATGAATTTTAGACGCAAAAGACCCAGCATATCGCGGTTGGACTGGCCATGTTCTCTGTCTGAAATCTTGCGTACACACTGAGCTAGGTGAATCCATGGTTTGACTGGGTACACAAGGCAGATTCCTATCACCTTCTGAGTTCTGAATGTACAACATGGCACAAGATTGACATGAGGGGCACAATTTTGTTTTCACAGTTCCGCCAGACTTTAGCTACCTGCCTGAGAAAAGTTTCCTGAGGGCAGCCATCAACTTTGTTATCGAAAGTGGGAAGAAAGGTAAACAGCAAATGTCAAAATTGGGAATACCATGTTTTTCCGTGTATAAGACGGCCCCTATTTTTAAGAACCCCAAATTAAGAAATCAGTATTTATTGAACCATTGAGATTTTTAGAGGTGAGCTAGCCAAAGTTATTGAGTTGTTTAGCTCAAGGTGTGTGATCGTTTTTTACTGGCGCACTTTGAGAATGTCTAAGCTCACACACATTTGTGAGGAAAACTCTCACCATACTTAACATCTCCCGTTTTGCTTCCTTTTTGGTTGGCTGCTATAAAAGATAATATTTTCTTTGGATTGCTCATAAAAACAGATCAAAGCCTTTTAAAAATTTGATTTGGTATTTTTTCCCCCACTATATGTTAGAATATTACCTCTAGTACACCAAACTTCTGCATTGCTTTTTAAATATCCTTGTTTATTTTGAGGGCTGAGATGGGTTGCATTCATTCAATGCACAGATAATTCTTCTTTTTACTTCTTAATTCTAGTAAAGGCTTGCTTCCTTTTAGCTTTTTGGGCACAAAATGGTTCAGTTTTCAAAAAACAAAAAAAACACCAACCAGTAAAAGTTAGTTAAAATTCCATGAAAAAGCTTCCATTGCTGGTATTTGTTCTTCTGGTGCCTCTAGTTGAGACATCTGTGTTGTGTTTGGGCATTCTGTTGCAGGCCCTGAACAAATTCGGCCTCACTTGGTCAAAGCAGCTATGGCTCCCATAGCAGTGAATGGAGCAAGCTACCAGTACCCACCTGTGAACTGGGCATCGATTCTTTCCCCTCTCCTGAGACTAAATTTTGGTAAGTTGTTTTAAAAGCATTTAAAAAAATAAATAATAATAAAGTGCACCGGACTCTGTCGGTGTTTTCTTTTGTGAATAAGATCTATTTGTAAAACCACATTTTTGTGGTATGGTTGTGAAGCACTTAATTTGTTGCAAAGGCTTTGTGTCTAGCAACTGCATTTGTGCTCCAGTAATTATGTTTTAGGGAATGCGGGTGCCTAGGGCTTGCCGATCAGAAGGTTGGCGGTTCGAATCCCCGTGACGGGGTGAGCTCCCGTTGCTTGGTCCCTGCTCCTGCCAACCTAGCAGTTTGAAAGCATGTCAAGTGCAAGTAGATAAATAGGTACTGCTGCTGCGGGAAGGTAAACAGCATTTCCGTGCACTGCTCTGGTTCGCTAGAAGCGGCTTAGTCATGCTGGCCACATGACCCGGAAGCTGTCTGCGGACAAACGCCGGCTCCCTCGGCCTATAGAGCGAGATGAGCGCTGCAACCCCAGAGTCGTCCGCGACTGGACCTAATGGTCAGGGGTCCCTTTACCTTTAATTATGTTTTGTTTCCATTGCAGTGATTAGCACTTATGTTTTGTGGTTTCAACTTAAATTGAATTTTATTGTTATGTTACAGAACAGTAAGCATCCTTGAGGGTAGGTCTTTAAAAACAAAACAAAGAAACCCTGCAATAGAAATACATAAAAACAACAGAGGTCTGGTCCGTTCAGCAGTTTCAAGCTGTTTTAGCTTTTGAGCCAGGTCAGCCTCACAGCAAGAGAGGTGATCTTCTACTGCAGACAGTTTTCTTTATTTCCTGATTGGAGGAGGGTTTCAACTAAGGGGTGGCAGTAAATCACCCCAGCAGAGACTTTATTGCTGCTCCCCCCCCAAAAAAGATCTTATATGTTTTCCCAATTCAAAGTGTATAGGAATGTCATGGAAATTGTGTGATGTCCGTTGTGGTGAATGGTGGTTTTCAGTTTAGGTTTGCTATTCTGATTTTTCCCCTCCCCTCTGACGTCAGCCTTTGCTCTCCTCGTGTCTTTTAGGAGAAGAGATACAGCAGCTGTGCCTCGAAGTAGCTGTGACCCAGGCGCAGTCCTCGCAGAACGCTGCCATGCTTTTGGGGATGTGGGTGGCCCCGCCTCTCGTCAGCAGTCTAAGCGTACGTGTCATCACTCTGCGACCGCCGCGCCCAGTGGCTGCCCTCCTCTCTCTTTGCCAGGCTCATCATCGGCACATCTAAGTTTCCGTAAAAGGGGGTGTCTAAGGTCCCAGACAAATGGGGTGAGGGGAACCATCTTGGTCAAGCCATGCCCACCTGCCAGCACTGGGTGTCCAAGATGATGTCGGGTGTCAGCAGGGGGAAAGGCAGGTGGACGGGATCGAAAAGGGATTCTGAAGAAGCAATAATCAGCTGATCAATGTACAGCACAGGGATCTTTAGAAATCACTTGCAGAGATCCCTTCCTAGCAGAAGCATGGTCCGGGGGGGGGGGTCCCTGGGCACAGTTTTGGGGCTGGCTCCAGTGTCTTTTTCTATCTCCCCTCCTTCAACTAATAATGCTCCATTTAATTTGTTCAATAATAAATTATCAGTCCAATTTCTATGGACACAACTGAGAAGATTATGGATTTGTAGGTACTTAACACTCACAAAATATCGTTAAAAGTTGTGTGGTTGTTGTTGTTTTTTAAAAAAATAACCCTTTAGCAACATTACTATTCCTTAGAGACTAACTAAGTTTGTTCTGGGTATAAGCTTCTGTGTGCATGCACACTTCTTGAGATACACTGAAACAGAAGTCACTAACCAGTGACTTCTGTTTCAGTGTATCTGAAGAAGTGTGCATGCACACAGAAGCTTATACCCAGAACTAACTTAGTTGGTCTCTAAGGTGCTACTGGACAATTTTTTTATTTTTTTATTTACAGTGTTACCTCCGGTTGCGGATGGGATCTGTTCCGGAGGTCTGGTCAGATCCCGAGGTTTCCGCAACCTGAGGACTGCTTCTGCGCATGGGGCGAAACCTGGTAAAATACTTCCATGTTTGCCGCGCGCGCATCCTGAAGTTTACATAACCAGAGGGTTATGTAAACGGAGGTTCAACTGTATTTCATCTGTGTCAGACCAACACAGCTACCTACCTGAATTACTATTCCTGTAATAGAATATCACCTTCATTTACGTGTGGTATGCATGCAGTCAAACTCTGGTTCCCAAACACCTCTGTTTTGGAATGTTTCGGCTCGCGAACTCCAAAATCCCGGAAGTGAGTGTTCTGGTTTTCAAATGTTTTTCGGAAGCCGAAAGTCTGATGCGACTTCCATTTGAGTGCAGGAAGCTCCTGCAGCCAATCGGAAGCCGCGCCTTGGTTGTTGAACATTTTGGAAGCCAAACGGGCTTCCACAACGGATTATGTTTGACAATTGAGGTTTGACTGTATTCTTACAAAGAGGACATTTGCCAAGAATATTAAAGTAAAACAAGCCATTGGGTCTAATAACATTTTTCCTAATGCTGTGAGACAGTCCTTATTGGGGTTCACTAATACCTTAATATCTGCACTTTAGGTACAAGCCAAGAGATACCTTTCCACGTCCTTATCTGTGTGGATGAAACATGTAGCGGAAGACAGATTGCAGGCTTTCACAGAAGTCTTCATGGTGCAGCATTTTGAAGCCAAAAACCAGCCGCAAGACCCAGATCTTTGCTGGAGTATTTTGCAAGGGCTCAGCCAAGCCATGAAACAGCCTAGTTCTGCCCAATACAGCTGGAGCTGCCTTTGCAGGACTGCAGAGAGGATATTTGAACTTCTGCCAAATGGGATTCTGGTAAGGAAAGTAAATATTTAAAGTATTAGGGCGGTGTTGGAAAAGGGACTCCTGTTAAGATGGTAAGAATGACTGAGGAACTGGGACGGCTACAGGGAAAAGCTTTGGCCATGAAATCTGCCGCTATACCACTGTACGGGATAGTTAAAAACAGGCTTGTGCTCAGAAATACTGTGTTGTGGTGAATTGTTGTTGTTTTTTAAAGAAATGTGACCAATTTGACAATAATTTAAACACCGTTAGGAATGGAATCTGCTTCACGGATGATTATGGAGTTGAAATAGACAATAAAATCTGGTTTCCGTTGCAGCAAAATGTCAATGTTGCCGTTAGCTAGCTTTACTGCGTTTCACTTTTAGATTACACACTGCGGTGAGTTCATGGTAGAAACTGAAGCACAGGGTGAATAAAGAAAAAACAAGTTTCCTTTGGGACCCCATGCGGGTAGTACAAGCGGGGAAATGGACTTAAGACATGTGCAGTAGTCACATATCATTTAGCGTAGGTGAGGCTTAATTTGAGAATGATGGTACTTTTGCAGGGTCTTCTGGTCTCATTTTCCATTGATACGTTTATCCACAATGAAATGCTTTCTGCTAATCTGTCGTTGAAAAGACAGGTGGCTGTTATTCCAATTTCCATCTATTTGAAAGTGTTTAGTTGGTGGTTAGGGTGAACGAATATATATATGCCTTCCAAGTTGAATTTAGAAACGTTGAAAAGGGAAGTGTTGGGGGATGCTACTTTTATGGTTTGCTTAGGCTGTTGGCTTTGCCTGGTTTTGTTTTTATCTTTGCAGCAAAGTGAAGTGAAGATGTATATACATGCAGCAAAATGTCTCTCGGAAATGGCAGACACAGAAATTGACCGAATTACACAAGTTTCAAAGGTAACTGCAGTCTAGCTATCTAGATCTTTTCCCAGAGATGGAACGTAAAACCTTTCTTTGTAATGTTCTAGATTGCATTGGCATTGCAAGGCATTGGGGCATACTGCACACGCAATTTTGACTTAATCTTGCCAGGAGTTATTTTTATTTTGCAAAAGTATTTTATGGGCCATCGTTAGAACTACACCCTGTCAAAGTGAAACTTGTGGACACTGTGGAATAAATCAAATTATATCCAGCCATAAAGAAGACCAACAGAGACCTCTGTTCCAGAATGACCGCTCCCCACATCAAATGGGGGGGGGCCGCCTTTTGCGTGGTCGCACACAGCCCCCCGGAACCCAGTGCGGCTCCCGGTAGTACGGGCTGGCTTTGCCTTCCCCAGGCTGGATACCTGGAGGTCTCCGCCTACCTCAGCCAATTGCCCAATCCCGCCTGGGGAGGCGTTGCCAGGGGATTGGCCAGGTAGGGGGAGGGACCGCCCTGCCCTCATAACAGAAGGTGAATCTCACCTGCGAAGCGTCATTCAGCTCCAGAGCTTCTCCCACCCTGCCCTCCCTCAGTTAAGTCTTCTTTTGCAGGTTAACCTCTTCTCCTCAGGCGCTGCTACGTCAGGGTCGCTGTTGAAGGGCCGGAAAGGAATTTCCCTGCATTGGCAGGTTTTCCCTTTCCCGTGGCAAAATGTCACAACTTTGGCGGTTTCAGGCCTTGGGCGGAATCCTTTAGTCTATCTTCCTAAATGGGGGGGGGGGTGAAGCGGTGACCCACACCCCCCTTGCGGCGGTGATCCCAGGGTTCCCCATTAAAGGGGTCTTGAGGGGAGGCAATGGCCATACGCCAAGAGGTTGTCATTGCTCTCCCCTCTGATAGCTGCGAAATGGGGGGGCGGGCTCTCTGCCTGAACATATGTTCTCCAGAGCCAGCCCAATCCCCACATTCTGGATAACCCTGAAGTCTCCCCGATCCCCGGCTGGGGACTGGGAAGGATAATCTGAAACTTAATAAAGTTGTGGCCAATTTTAATCCCATAGCATGTTGTCTTGAGTCATTATTCCGCTCGGGGGTCGCCTGGGGTCGGGGGGACTCCGCCTGTCCACGCAAATACAAAATGTCTGTACTTCAGCGTGAGGGAATTCTTCTCCTCTTCACATAATAGCTAGTGAAAGTTTGCACCAGAGAGCCGGTTTCCTATTTCTCATCTACTTCATGGCTTGTTTTGCAGAACAATTTGGAAAAGGTCACATTTGTCAAAGTTTATCTAGTTTCCCAAGGCAGATTTCCTTTGCTGAGATGGAACGATGTGATTAGCACTGCCGCTGGGTGCCAGCAGAAAGAAACCACGGTGTGGATGTTGCTGCAGAGCTTCTACCATGCCAGAATTGTGAGCCACGAAAACACAGGTAAGAGCTCATGGCAAAAGAGATGGTGTGGCCCACAAGCTGTCTTCCTGGCTATCTCTATAAGAAGGGCCCAGGAATGAAATCTCTTGATCCCCGTTTACTGCTTGTCCTCTGCACGCTTGGAGGTTCTTCTATGAGAGGCCTGCAGAAATTAAAGCCAGCCCGCCAGTTTTTGCAGTCCCAGGCAAAAAGCAGGGAGCGGGGAAGAGGTTTGCCGAGCCGCTGGTGGACTGCATCAATGGGACACAAGTTGTGTAGGCTTGCCCTATGTGAGAGTGTAAATCCCATGTCTATATCATTCATATAGCTCTCCGTGGGGCTCCCTTTGAAGGTGACCTGGAAACTACAACTAATCCAGAATGCGGCAGCTAGACTGGGGACTGGGAGTGGCCACCGAGACCATATAACACCAGTCCTGAAAGTACATTGGCTCCCAGTTAGAGATGGGAAGGCCTGAAAAAAACCAGAAAAATTGGGGGGGGGGGGAAACAGTGGTTTTTTTCAATTTTTGGGGGGTTTCTTCCAGGCCTTCCCATCTCTACTCCCAGTACGTTTCCGAGCACAGTTCAAAGTGTTGGTGCTGACCTTTAAAGCCCTAAACAGCCTTGGCCCAGTAACCCTGAAAAAAGCGTCTCCACCCCCATCGTTCAGCCCGGACTCTGAGGTCCATCTCCGAGGGCCTTCTGGTTGGTTCCTCCCTGCAAGAAGCCAAGTTACAGGGAACCAGGCAGAGGGCCTTCTCCGTGGTGGCACCCGCCCTGTGGAATGCCCTCCCATCAGATGTCAAGGAAATAAACAACTACCTGACTTTTAGAAGACATCTGAAGGCAGCCCTGTTTAGGGAAGCTTTTAATGTTTGATGTTTTATTATTATTTTTTATGTATGTTGGAAGCCGCCCAGAGTGACTGGGGCAACCCAGTCACATGGACGGGGTATAAATAAATTATTTTTATTTTTATTTTATTTTATTTATTTCAGGTCTCTCTTTTTTGGCTTTGTTTTACCAAACAGTTTGGAAACAATGATGGTGAAATGGTGAAAAGATTCTTTTGTTTATACAGTTACGTTTTTACACCCATCAACTCTAAATCTGAATGCCTTCGCTATTTCTTCGTTGAGAGCATGGGCGGTACTGAAACTTAGAATAAGGATGAGGAAGATTCCCTTGTTATCTTTAAAGTGCTTCAAAATGCATGTGCGTTTTTGCCGTTACAGGAGTCTTAAAGAGAATGGCGTGGCTCTTGGAACTGATGGGATATATTAAAAACATTTCCTTGAAGGCAACATCCATACAAGATGTGGCTCCAAAGGAGGTACATTCCAGAAACATATAATTTTTTGTTTTTCATAACTGCGGGAAAATGACTTTATTCATGATATAGGCCCCTTCCTGTGGAACATGTGGAGATTTCTTCCCCTCGTAAAAGTCATCTTACTACTTTCGTAATGAAAATGTCAGATTGCTGACAAAATATATCAAAATGGTTGTTCAGAACACATGTTTAAAATTTGGAAATTGCCCATCTGGCCTGCCTGGATGCCTGGATGTAAAAACAGTGATGGAATCTCAAAAGGAAATATCACTGTAGATATACATCTACTGCAGTTTTTAAAAAAAAGTTTTTTGAGCACTTATAAATGTGGGAGATGAGTAGGAATGTGGATGAGGGAATATTGTTTAATATTTCCTATCCCAGCTTGTGCTAACAAGCTCCAAACTAGCAGAGTTTCTCATCCCCAATTAAGCGCAGCAAAACGTGGCGATTAAGTTCCTATGAACTTCTATAACAAGGCAGATCCTGGCATATAATTCCCCTGGTTCCCTCTCAAAAGTAAATACACGGCACAATGCTTTTAAAAGTAAAAAGGTTTTACTCACAGACATTCCAGGCTTTTACAAGTCTCAGAAGGCAGGCTAGCTTAGATTAAATGTATGTACATGTGGAGATTCTCCTTAAGGGAGAAAGGTCCACCTGGGCCCTCTTGGCTGGAAGCCAAGAGTGCATCTTCTCTTGAGATGTTGCATCGTCAAAGTCCTGATGGAGAAGAGAGAGGAGAATGGCAGCTGACCTGTGTGCTACAGGTAAGGCCACTCCCACCTCTGGTCACATAAAGGAAATGATCTCAGTCCAGGCACAGGAAACTAGCTGGAGGACCAAGACCCCTTGTGTACAATCTAGGAATGTTGTGATTGACTGCACCAGTGTTATACATCCCACAATAAAGACATCTGTGTAATTTGCTAGATTCAAATTATTCAGATGGGCTGAGCTGCTTCCTTGCTATTTCTATGCTGTACACCAGCAGAAGCTCTTGGAGAGACGCACAATAAAATTCCCGATTCAAAGACTGCTCTGCCGTAGCAAATCTTAGGGATGCAGCTTTCGTGTGCACTAACTTTTGTGTTTGTGCACCTAACAAAAAACTGCAAAAGCAGGCCTTTCCATTGCCCATTTTGCAGGTGTGCTGTTCTGTGGCTGTTCAGGAGGTCCATGGCTGAGTTGAGGTTTGAACCATGCCCAGATTCCAAAATAAAACAACAACAACAAACAACAAACAACGAACAACAACAACAACAACTTAAGGCCACTGAAATTCTTTTGAGCGTCTGAGCTCAGCTTTCTTTCCCAATGGCTGCCTTGGCTTTATAGCCCATTCCAGGCGTTGCAGAGCCCGTTAGCAAAATCTGCATCTGTTTCCTGTCTAGGCGGTCAGCTTCCTGTTGCGGATCTTTGCTGCCTCCGTGGTGGCCTGGGCTGACCACTCCGCGCCGCTGCTGCTTGGCCTCAGTGCCAGCTGGGAAGGGGAAGCAAGATCAGCGCTGCCTGCAAATCATTTGGGCAAGCGCCCAGGAGATAACCTGGCTGCGCAGGAGACCCTCACTCTTTTCCCAGGCAGCCTGCAGAGTCTGTTGGCCAAAGAGCCTTGGAAGGAACAAACACAAAAGGTATGTAGCTGGCGTTCTGGTTAGAGGGATTTCTATCATCAGTGGACTCATACTGAGACTTACGTATTTATTATTGATTGGATTAGTGTAAATGTTGTTATGAGTACTGTGCAGACAGAACATAGGGCATGTCCATGTGTCTATATTATTATTACAGGTAGGTAGCCGTGTTGGTCTGCCGTAAAGGTAAAGGTAAAGGGACCCCTGACCATTAGGACCAGTCGTGACTGACTCTGGGGTTGCGGAGCTCATCTCGCATTATTGGCCGAGGGAGCCGGCGTACAGCTTCAGGGTCATGTGGCCAGCATGACTAAGCCGCTTCTGGCGAAACCAGAGCAGCGCACGGAAACGCCGTTTACCTTCCCACTGGAGCGGTACCTATTTATCTACTTGCACTTTGACGTGCTTTCGAACTGCTAGGTGGGCAGGAGCAGGGACTGAACAACGGGAGCTCACCCCGTCGTGGGGATTCGAACCGCCGACCACCTGATCGGCAAGTCCTAGGCTCTGTGGTTTAACCCACAGCGCCACCCGCATCCCATTGGTCTGCCGTAGTCGAAACAAAATAAAAAAATTCCTTCCAGTAGCACCTTAGAGACCAACTAAACTTTTTCTTGGTATGAGCTTTCATGTGCATGCACACTTCTTCAGATACCAAATTATTATTATTATTGGGTCTTTTTGTACATAGCTCTTTTGGCAATTTGTAGCCTGAGTCTTATTCAGCGCACTTAAGTTGATATTTGCATAAAATCAGCATACAAAATTATTACCTGGAACCAAACATGCCATAAAAACAGACATTATTAAAAGCGACTCATAAATATAAATGAGAACTCTGTCAGATGCGAGCAAAATGGGATAATGAAGATGTCTCAAAAGCCATCTACACAAACATTAAGCTCTGGAGAATGTTTGGAAAGTTTCACATTTAGTCATGGTCTTATTCCTTTGTTAAATGGACAAAGCAAGCGTAAGCAACAGGGCTTAAAAACAGATCAAAAGTGTGGAGAAGGGAAATTAGCTATTTCCTTCCTTTAATATAGTTATCACTACACTAAAGTTCCATTGCATTATAACACCGGGGTCTGACTTTCCCTTCTGTTTTCTGTGCATGTGGGGTTTCTTGCACTGATCTTGCATAAAAAGTACCCATTCAGATAAAAATTGTGCTGTAATAGAAATGTATACCATACATAGTAGAAATGAAGGCTTGCACGACTTTTTATAATCTGTGTTTGAGCTAATATTTCCCTTAATATTTGTTATTTTCACTAATATATGCACTCGTCTGTGCATTTTTGTTCTTGTCTGGAGAACTGCATTGCAAAATTCAGAGAAGTGCAAATCTCAAAGAATGGCTCTCTTTCAGTTTGCATATTGTTTGGCAAAGTGTGAATTAAGCAAATTTGCATTTAAACGCAAACTGCAACGAATCTCTCCGTCATCCTTACCTGGGGAGCAAATTGCTGCCTCTGTGCATTACTAAGCCATGATGTGAGAGGTGTGTGGTGTCTTCTCAAGAGTAAGCATCCATGCACGTTTCTTGCTAAACTAGTATCTTTATTAACAACATCAAACATTCAAGCGTTCAGACTTCATCATCCGTCTCATCCGAGTCAGATACCTGGAGTGGGGGCTGACAGCTCCGTCCCCAGCATAAGAGCTTCGGAAAACCAAAGCGCCGCCTACTCTCCTTCCGTTTCCGCCCTCTGGACCTGAGTGGTGTACTGCTGGTTGCTTCCCCTCTACTCCCGTCCTGACCGCTAGGCGGCTCTGGGGCTCTTACAACATCCCAGAGCCCCTGCTTCCCTTGGTCCACCTCCATTTCCTGTCCCCCGCTTTCCGGCTACTCTGGGGCTCTGGCCAGATCGCCGAGCCCCTCCTCTGCTTCCGGCTGACCAAGGGCTTCAGCCTGATCCCAGAGCCTCAGCACCTCTTCCGGTGTACACGGGGCTCTGGTCTGCTCCCAGACCCCCACCCCTTCTGATTGCGCTTGGGTTTCCTCCTCTCCGCTGCCTTCTCCCTGGCTCTCCTGTGAATCGCTGTCAGACCTAAACTCCGCCCTTTGCCTCCAACTGCCTGTGCCTTCCGACCCTGCTTTGGGGATGGACCCATCCCTGACACATGATTTGGTCAGCATTGCATATATATGAACCAGCTCAAAGTCTGAATAACTTAAGGTTAAGGATTGTGGTTAAGAATTGGCTGCAAACCAGGACTAGGATTTGAAGTAGATTGCAAACTGTGGGTAAGTGTTCACACCTATTTTGGAGCAGACTCTAGTAAAGCACATTTCTCTTTCCTTGCAATGTGATAAGCAGATCTCCCTGGTGGCTCTCTGGACATGCTCTCTGGCGCTTGTGTAGCTCACCAGCTCCACTGAACATTTGCAAGTTTTACCAGACTAGGACAAGGAAATGTAGTTAGTGTTCTAGCTAGAGCTAAGCATTCTGTTTCCATTGAGGCAAAAGTTTGAAGCCTGCTAACTTGTATTATGAGATCATCACATCTCTTTTGCATCATTCCCCAAAAGTGCTTTCTACTTTTCAGTGGAATGTGGGAAAGGGCACATTCCGGTGTTGCTTCTCTACCCCTTTGGCACTTGCCCAAAGTAACTTTTTAAAATTTCAAAACAGCCATTGGGTTACCATTACACGTCTTTGCATGTATTATATAGTTTGGGCTTCCGATCAGAGCAGGTGTAAACTTAACGGTGGTAATGTTAGTTTTCAACCTGAACTTACTCGCCAATGCTGATTTAAGGTATGCCGGTAAGTAAATCATACTAGCGTTTTAACTTTTGATTTCTTCCTAGTTCATTGACTGGCTATTTAACCTGATGGAGAACTCAGACGAAGTGCTATCCCAGTCTTCTAGGAATCTTTTGAAAGGTATTGTTGCATTTGAGTACTTAAAGGTAAAGGGACCCCTAACCATTAGGTCCAGTCGTGGACGACTCTGGGGTTGCGGCGCTCATCTCGCTTTATTGGCCGAGAGCCAGCGTACAGCATACAGGTCATGTGGCCAGCATGACTAAGCCGCTTCTGGCAAACCAGAACGCCGTTTACCTTCTCGCTTCACGGAAACGCCGTTTACCTTCCCGCTGGAGCGGTACCTATTTATCGACTTGCACTTTGACTTGCTTTCAGACTGCTAGGTTGGCAGGAGCAGGGACCGAGCAATGGGAGCTCACCCCATCGTGGGGATTCGAACCGCCGACCTTCCGATCTGCAAACCCAAGAGACTCAGTGGTTTAGACCACAGCGCCACCCGCATCCCAGTATTTGAGTACTTCCAGCTTTTCAAATTGGATAAATATCAACATTACGTTTCAGAAGGAGGGTTACGCCATGGACTTTTATAAACGTGCTTTGTTTAGCGATCAGTATTTGGGGTGTAATTGTACGCTTCACTTAAATAGCATCTCACATCCCAGTAAACAACTTTCTCCCATATGCAAAGTATAGATTCATCTATCAGCTTAGGTTAGAAAGGAACCTGTGGCAAGTTGGCTTGAGTCGAGTCCAGCCCTTAGTGACTTGGGTTCTGATACCCACAGTACCTTGATTTGGGTCTTACGTAAAGAGGTATGTGGATGCTTAGATTTTAGCATTGGCAAATGGAATGCTTATAAGTTTTCCTCCTTTGTGTTGCCAGCATTCAACCTTGCTGCACATTCATCTGTTTAACAAATTGCACAGAGATTCTGAATGAAATAGTTTTGGGGGATGTTTCCCCCCCCACACACACACACATCAACGTATCCTTAAAAACAGGGCTGGCAAGGTTTACCTCGCCTGGGCTGGCTCAGTCCAGCAGAGATCCCTCCGTGGGCCGGATTGCGTGCGCACAATTTCTGACATCTATGCAGACGTGATTTCCGGTGCCGCGGAAGCAAGTCCCTGCGTCACGCTGCTCCAGTTTAGTGCAGCGTGCAGGGACTTGCCAAGCAGGCGGCTCGGTTCAGTTGGCAGCTCGTGGGCCAGTTAAATAACCCCGTGGGCCGCTTGTGGCCCATGGGCCTTAGGTTGCCGACCCCTGCTTAAAAGCATAATTGTGGAGGAGCAATTGCGGTGTTGACTCATGCTGTGGATGTTCCTTATTTTCTCAGCATCTCTGCTGGCCCTGCGGTCTCTCCCAGAGTTCAGGAAGAAGGCAGTATGGACAAAGGCTTATGGCTGGTAGCCCCCGGGTGTCGTCTTCGCATGTGGAGCTGTTGTCGAGACACGAGGTGCCCAGGAGGTGTTATGTGGTTACACTAAGGTGTGTTGCGTGCTTTCCGTTCCAGAAAGATTGTACCCGGAGAGAAGGTTTTGACAGTGTAACAAAAGCTTTGTGATACATTTGGGTGAGAATCGTCTGTTCCAGAGAGATTGTTTCCGTTACAGAAAGAGTAGACCGGGCAACCCGGTATCGTGATGCATTGGATGAAATTGTCTACAACTTTGTCATAAAACGTTAAAAAGCTGCCTGGAAATCTTGCCTGTTTGGAATACATGTCAGAAAATATGCTACAGGGTATTTAATAAATGCAAAGAGTTTGAATCCGAAGAAAATAACTATTTCTGTGCACCCATTTACTTGAGGTTTTGTATGTATTATTCAAATGGTAGACCCCATCCGCTGTGAAACAGTTGGAAAATGGGACTCATTGGGGTTCTGCTTTTGAAGGGTAACGAGTAAAGCCTTTGGGCACTCTTAAAGTAGCAGGTTGGATCCTGGCTCATATATGCATGTGTATGGATTATAGCAGGGGTCGGCAAGACTTACACGGCATTGGCCAGATCACTCCCGCAGATATTCTCCGTGGGCCAGGCCGGTGCAGTGCGACGCCGGAAATCGCTTCTGCGCATGCCCAGATGCCGAAAATCGTGCCTGCGCAGACACAATTCCCGGCGTCTGGGCATGAGCAGAAGCGATTTCTGGAGCTGTGGAAGAGAGCCCCTGCGCTGGTTTAGCGCAGTGCGCGGGGACTCGCTGAGCGAGTAGCTCGGTTTGGGTGTGGCTCATGGGCCAGTTAAGTGACCTTCATGGGCTGCTTCCGCCCATAGGCCTTAGGTTGCCGACTTCTGGATTATAGCATGTGTTGGTTGGCACCCTTCTGTCTTGGGAGACAATGGAGTGTGCCTTTAGGGGTGAAGTCAAACTGTAGAAAGGTTACAGCACCTGCTGTGGATGGAGAGACTGATAAGGGAGAGTCATTGGGTTTTTTTGGAGGGTGTATCTGAATATATGGGAAAAGAGAGAATCAAAAGAGAATAAACCACCAAATCTAGAGACACAGTGGAATGGAAAATGAGCAGAAGCTTACATTTTCTTCAGCCTGATTTTATTTCTGAGGCTCCCATGGACCGTAGGATTAAGAGTGTTTTATCAGCTCAAGTATTTTGCCCTTTTCCCAATCCTCACCTTTGACTTTTGCACCACTTTGCACCCCCTGGAGCAGTTTTTAAGGGGTTCAGAGGGGGAAAGCAGAAATTCCAATGGGCTAGTGAGAGTTTGTTGTGCGAGTGGAACAGCAGGCATTAGGTACAAGCCATGCAGTATTGTAGGTCAAATGCAAAGTCTGAATTTCACCTGCAATATCCCATGGTTTGTATCTAATGCTGCTGTTCCACTAGCGCAACAGACTTATGCATCGCCAACAAAAGTACTGCCCTTCTTCCCCCCCCCCCCTTAAAAATTGCTCCAGGAGGTTGTAGGACCCTCTGGAGCAGATTTTGGGACCACACAGGGGGAGAAGACGAAGTGGCCATTCTCACAGTGGAAGCAGAAGTCCTCTTGCACTATGGAACATCAATTTTCTCTTGCTTTTAGATATAATCACTGCTCCATTTTGCATATATAATAATCTTTAAACTTCTAGGTTTCATTACATAAATGTGAAAGAGACAAAGATATCATTTTTTTTACATTTAAACAAAAAAAAAAATGTTTCCAGCGGCTAGAGGTTCGTGAATGATTTAACCGGAAATTCCAATTCCGTGGGAAAAGTTAAGACAAACATTCCAAATCTTAAATATTTGCACCGATGCCTTTTGCCTGTGTAGGCTTATACAGTGGACGCTTGGGTTGCAAACGCGATCCGTCTGGGAGGCGCATTCACAACCCGCAGCGTTCGCAACCCGCGCTGCTGCATCTGCGCACTTGAGTGATGCAATTCGGCGCTTCTGCGCATGCGTGAGTGCCAAAACCCGGAAGTAACCCATTCTGTTATTTCCAGGTTTGGCGCAGTGCGCAACCCAAAATCACGCAACCTGAAGCTGCCGTAACCCGAGGTATGACTGTATAGCCTTTGAGGCAGTTGTGGGTAGGTAGCCATGTTGGTCTGCTGTAGTCGAAACAAAATAAAAAAATTCCTTCCAGTAGCACCTTAGAGACAACTAAGTTTGTTCTTGGTATGAGCTTTCGTGTGCATGCACACTTCTACAGATAAGTGTGCATGCACACGAAAGCTCATACCAAGAACAAACTTAGTTGGCCTTTGAGGCAGTTTTCACTAGGATGGTAATCCAAGTCTGGCTCTTGCTGCTTGCACAAATGGGTGGCTCACATTCTATGATGTTTCTGCATTTGGGGAAGGGTGTAGAAATATTTGTGTACATAAACAACCAGTGTGTTGGGCAGAGAAGGCTAGGCTTAGTGCCCTCCTCCCTGCTACTGGGCCAGGCTTCAGAACACAGCATCCTTGAGTAGTTGCCAAGGACCCAGGCGGGGCTGCTGGTGTTTTTTGCTCTGGGCCCCCACCTTGAGGACAAACCCTCAGAATCAGCTCTATCGCAGCTGAGTGCACCATGGCGCCATTTCCCCCATAATCCCAATCCCAAATGTACTTTTAAAAAATCACAATTCTGCACCAGATCCATGGTTCTGCTGCACACACAAACACTTCTCACGCCATGTGTGCAACGGGATCTGTGTGTGGCCGTCTTCAAGCCAAAGTTATCCGAATTACTGTCTCATGGTAGCTCGTTTTAAAGTCATGGTCTACTGGACTTAGTTTCCTGAAGGGCAATTACCACCAGACCTCCTTGAGCCACTTCCCTCACTCCCGGAGGAAAAGGTAAGCTAGCTTCTTTTCGCCTTGATGGCCCAGCTTCCCAGTTGAGCCTTTCGTTCCATGTAGAGGCATCGGACAATGAGGTACGCACCTAAATTCAAACCAGAACAGGCTCTGAGTGAAAGAAGGTAGAAACCAATATGGAGAATGCAGCGGCATCTTCTTCTTATGAAGCCCATTCAGGTCCCTCTAGGGCAGGGGTCGGCAACCTCCGGCCCACGGAGACCGTTTTACCGGCCCACGAGCCGCCCCTGAACCCAGCTGCCTGCTTGGCGAGTCCCCCGCGCGCTGCGCTAAACTGGCGCAGCGCGGTGCGGTGACTCGCCAAGAGGGGCTGGAAATTGCGTCTGCACACGTGCAGATACTGGAAGTCACAGAAGCAATTTCCGGTGTGGTGGACATGCGCAGACACGACTTCTGGCGTCACACTGCGCCAGTCTGGCCCACGGACAATCTCCGTGAGAGTGGTCCGGCCCATGGCCGGTAAACCTTGCCAACGCCTGCTCTAGGGATTTTCCAAGCCCTTTCTCCCTCGAAACACGGGCTAGAGTTGTAGTTATATTGCGAACTGCCCTGAGACCTGAATTTATAGGGCAGTATACAAACTTGATAAATTTAATAAATAATAGTGATATGTACAGTGGTACCTTCGTTCTCGAACTTAATCCGTTCCGGGATTCTGTTCGACTCCTGAAACAGTTCGAAAACCAAGGCGCGGCTTCCGATTGGCTGCAGGAGCTTCCTGCACTCAATCGGAAGCCGCACCGGACGTTTGGCTTCCAAAAAACATTCGCAAAACAGAACACTTCCGGGTTTGCAGTGTTCAGGAGCCGATTTGTTTGACAACTAAGCCGTTCGGGAACCAAGGTACCACTGTAATAATAATAATAATAATAGAGATGCCCAGATATGGTTGTTACATTATGTAGCCCCAATTCTTCACTTGCGGCAGACTGTATTCTTTTGATGCTGACTGCTTACCCCTCTCGCAGTGAGCGGCGGTTGCTTCCTTCGCCCCGCGGAGCCTCGCCATTGTGCTGCGGCCGTCGCCGCTCCCTCCCAGTGCCAACCCCACAGTTTGAATTGACCAATCCGTGGTGGCGTGGGGGCGGAGCTAGGGGAGCAGACCTGAGGGATGCAGTCTTCCCTCAGGTCCACTCCCCAGGCAGAAAAGTGGGCTGCTCTCAGCAGCACACTTGGCCCGAGAAATAGAAGACAACTCCCAATTCAGTCCCTACTGAGAGACTTGGGCTATAATACCCCCGGCTTGCCAAACTCAGTTTTTTGTTGTTGTTGTTGTTTGCCAAGAAACTAAAAACTTACCTCCAAACAACATCGCCATGTATATTTTTAGTACGTAGGGAAAGTAGACGAGAATATCGAATGGTAATGGCAGCTGGGTTGAGTAAGTGCCGTAGGTTTCAAAGTGAGGTAGCGATTCATATATGGCAAACTCTGGAGGGGGGGAAATAGATAAAAATTTGATTTAGTGGCTTGTAAGTGAAAAATCTCCAAAAGAGCAAAATTAAAGGTCTCTTAGGCCTTCCTTTATGATAAAAGTAAGCCCCTTTGGATTCAATGGGCATTACTCCCGAGCAAGTATGCCTAGGGTGCCCTCTGCCTTTACCTTCAGCCAAAACCGACAGAGGATACAAAGGAATCCATAGCGTATAATGGAGCCACGTCAATTCTGGAAAGTAGGTTCCTGTCACTGCCAGCATACAGTAAGTATATCTAGAATGAAAAGCAGGTGAAAAGAGGGTGGGCCACGTTCTGATTTTTCCCTGCTGAAGAAGCTGAAGTCTCCTTTTAAGCAGAAACTTGACTGCTGAGATAGCTCAGTTGGTAGAACTTCAAAAGTATCATTTCACTGATCCCAATCCCCAAAATGTGAGGAAGATGGGATGGCAAAGAACAAGGAGAGCCAGCGGCAGAGGAAGCCCCTTGGGCACCCGGAGCAGCAAACCCTGGGACACCCAGGGGAGGGGTGTTGATACACAGCAAGCGTGCGCATGCGTCGCAACGTACGATGCATGCATGCATGCATCGCTGTGCGCACGCTACGTAGCAGATTGCCAGAGCAGCGGTGCCAGCAAATCGCGAGCAAGCCGCTGAGCGAGGCGGCTGGCCTGCTCGCTCACCTGCTCGGCCTGCAGAGGCGAGGGGCAGGCCAGGAAGGGGCGGCAGCGGTGGTCACTGAAGTCCCTCCCCGGCCTGCCCCCGGTCCCGCCCAGGAAGCAGCAAAGCGCGCGCCGGCCGAGCAGGCGAGCGAGGCTTTATACGGGGCTCGGCTTGAGAGTTGTGGGGGGCTGGGGGCGCCGAGTGTCACCCCCTCCAGGGTGGCATCCGGGGCAGCGCACCCCCCAACACACTCCCCCTTGCTCCGCCCCTGAGGAGAGCCATTGTGGTGCCTTCAAGATGTTACTGGGCTCTAACTCATGGGGGTAAGCCCCACTGGATTCAATAAGACTTACGTCTGAGTGAGACTGCACAGTTAACCATCTGAAAACTCCTTACATTTATTTATTTTTATTTTTTTTAAACAAATAAACAATTCTACAACATTTCAAATTTGACAATTAGTCATTCCACCTACGACTTCCCCTCCCTCCCTCCCTCCCTCCCTCCCTGATTCCCTCAAAAATTCAGTTTACGCTGCATATTATTCTATTCCTTCACCTTATCACAAAAGGGGAAAAAAATCACCCCCAGTGCTGTTCTTACTCAAATCCTATTTGACATATTTACACTGGGTTTTTACGTCTTCTACATTTTCCAATCTCCTTTAAAATCAGTCTCTTTCTGATCTCTAATCTTACACATCAAACTTGCCGATTCTACATATTCTATCCATTTCAGCTGCCATTAAACGACCCACGAACTCTGGAGCTTCTGAAATGATCTTGTCCTCTCTCCCAGTAGGAAATAGGCAAACAGGCAATGTCTAAACTTGATTGTCCACGTAAAAGATAACCACTGGAATCTCTAAGGGCTGCTGTATTTGGAAGGCGAGAGAACCCACCTCTTCTCTCAAGAGTTCTATGTCGCTTGGGTTTACTAGGTAGTTGACGTTGCCCTGCGCTTGCTTTGACTCTGTTGCCTCAGGTAAATAGCAGGAACCTTGGCAAACCAGTTTGCTCACATTTTTTGCTCTTCCGACAGAACCGGGCCCCCTTCTCTCAGTGCAGCCTAAAGCTGTAGCCTTCAGCTTTATCAGACCTGGGACCCACCTTTATCCCAAACAGGCATGTGAGGACCAATTTCTTATGGTGATACACACAGTGACTTGCGACATCGATCACACGCAGTCTGCAGTCCGCTGGCAGTAGGAGTACAATATGGGCATGCCTTTAAGTTAACATCTTAGATTAAAAATCTGACAGTTCCAAATTACCGAAGGCTATTTACAAAAGCCAGACTTAACGTCTTTCCTTCTGCAGTGTTGGATGGCAGATTGAGAGGAGTTCCATACCAGGACAGACTATGCTCATGTGCCCAAGACATTGACTCTATAAAACATATTTTGCTGCACTGTGTGAAATTCGAGCAAGCCAGGGCTGAACTGATATTCCCCTTGCTAGTACCTTTCCCGGGAAAATCAGAGGCTCACTATGTCAGGTTCCTACTGGAAGACCGGACAAATGACAGAACATTAGCAGTGGTGAAGTTTGTATCGGTGGCTGCAAGAACCAATGATCCCTATTCCTAAGTCTGAACAAAATGCTTGTGTAACCTGAAGGCGGGCTGTCGAACTTGTGTACTGTTTTGTAATGAATTCTTGGGTCTCTTGACCGTAATAAAGATTGTTGTTATTGTTGTCTTATGGTGATAAAGTTGCTGTTGCAACCTGCCTTGGATCAGGCCGCGATCTGGTTGGGGGTCCCAAGCGATGGCCCAAAGCAATCAATTTAATCCACATGGTTTCTGGGTATCTCTCTATCTGTTTCTAAAAATCTAGGAAAATACACAATTTGTAGACTGCAGCTAGCAGCAAGGCCAAAGCGATAAGTAATGCTGGGAGTAAGTGAGGGAGTGCCCACTCCTTATCCTTTCTAGTCTTCCCAGGATTTGCTTTTGCAGGAGAAGCAGACCAGTTAATGAAACTTAATTGCCTGCCGCATGTAGATATGGAAGGCCGAAAGAAAAACTATTAGGTTTACTTTGGAGTGATGTGCACGCCTGTGTTAAGTTCTTACCTGACCACATCAAGGAAACTCCAAAGGAAGAATAAGATGCACACAACACATTTCCCTTGAATTTCTTCTTGACTGGCAATCACAACAAATAAGACGATTATTCTTTCTGCGATCTGGAAAACAAGGGAAGAGCAGAGGAGAAGGCGATGGATTGGGTTCTGCTTCAGCGGCTGTAGCCTCTGGTTTGTGTGACGGGAAAAGGTATGTGTGAGATTATGGGTGCTTCCGGATTGCTGGTATTTTGGGATGGGACTCAACCACATACTGGTGAAACCCATTTCCTCGAGAGATTCAACTTTTTGCAACAGGGACGAGGGCAGCAAAATGCCCTGGAAAGTGTGAGATGACACTTTGCTCAACACGACGCCATCTAACCTCCCCACAAACAAATCAGGAGAAATAGCTCTCTGCCATGTTGCAGAAAGAATCAAGGCGATAGAAGCATTTCGTACAGATGCCCCCACACAGACAGTCACACATTTTGTGTTTTACAGCTGCGTTATGTGGTCCTGCCTCTCCTACCTTATTCGCCACCCAGTATTTTATGCAAAAGCCTCTCTTTGTAACCACCTCTTTCCATATCAACCTACCTGGACCCTGAGATCATCTTCTGAGGTCCTTCTTTGTGCGCTTTTTCCACATGAGATCCAGAGGGTGACAACACCAGAGCAGGGCCTTCTCTGCAGTGGCTCCCTGTCTGTGGAATGTTCTCCCCAGGGAAGTTCACCTGGCGCCTTCATTACACACCTTTAGGCACCAGGCAAAAATGTTCCTTTTTAACCAGGTTGATTTAATTGACGTCCTATGCTCTTTTAAAATGTTTTTTTTTGGGGGGGAGCCTGTTGGGTTGTTGTTTTATTATTATTAGGTATCTTGTGGTTTTATATCTTGATTTTATTCTGTGAACTGCCCTGAGACCCCCGGGTATAGGGTGGTATATAAATTCAAACAACAACAGCAACAGCAACAACAACTGTTGCCCTTGGCCACTGGATTTGCATGCTCAGCAGACTCTCGCAATACTGTTGGAATTAATTTTATTTTGCATCTTTATATACCGCTCATTATCAAAACAGTCCATAAACAGGGTAGAAGAAATAGCCACAATATCCCCCCCCCCTTGGTGGCAACATATAAATCTATACAATGGAGCTAAAAGAATGTGCTGCCAGATGAAACAATAAAATCCCCCCCCCCAAAAAAAAAGAAGAAAAAGAAACATAGCAGCATGCTTCAAAAATGTCCGGGGAAATGATTCATCAGCCTGGCCACCCAGTACTTGCAAGGTGGGAGGAGGACTGGAGAAAGGTTGTCATCTGCTGCCATCTGGACCCCACCCCCTGCCATCTGCAATGTCTCCTACCCATCTCCCCCTGAGTAGGAGCACCATCTACTTCCTCTTGCCAAGGCACATCCTGATTCACGACATGCAACACTTACCCGGTAACATATGCACATCACAACTCATTTTGCCTGTCCTCCCGATCTAGTCCCAATTTCCCCATTCAAATCATTTGCACTACGTAAAGATCAACCCTGCACTGCCCATTACTTGCCCAATGCCGCCCGTTCCACTCTGCGCCCACACGTCTCACGCACCCTCAGTACTTGCAATGCACCATCTACCCAATCTCTCTGACATTTCCCCTTCAAGCACCAAACCAATTGCTGTGTCCGCCCTGCTAAGATGTGCCGCAAAAACACCAGGTAACACACACACACAAACCACCCAGTAACCTGGCTCCTGCCGAGGTTGCTTTCTTCCACCCAAGACGCTCAACCAACTGAATTGGGGCCTAGCTACATATGATGTTAATTTGGTGGATAAAATGGATGCATTTGGTTTTATAAATTGCAGGTACAATCAGGGGGGTTCAGAATCAGGACCAAGGCATGTGAAAGGAGAATTGTAGATCTTCCTTGTTCCAGTGAAAATGTTCCAGTGAAAATGTCCCAGCATCATTCTGAAGCTCCTATTAGCCCTGAGCAGAAAGGTCCCATCAGCTTTGGGGGTCTTGCTAATTTTTTTCCCTCCCTCACACCAAGAAGGAAGTTGTGTATCACGCAGCTCTTTTGCTATTTCAGATCCTCCAGTATTCAGCTGTAATTTTAGTAAACCACACTGGCCGTAACCACAAAACTATTAGATATACTAAAATGAAAAAATAAAAATGGATGCATTAGTTAATCATTTTTTGCTGGAAGGCAGGATTTCCTTTGTCAAATGACTTGGCTAGATGGAAAGAAATGCAGACCACTTCCTGAAGATAAAAGGTTCAGGTCACGGAAAACCGACCAGCTTCTTAGTGTACAGGACTTTCTGAAAACTTTCAACACATTAACAGCTGCCTGAAAGCAGGTGGGGACAGAGCGTGTGGTTGCAGCTGAAGAAAGTAGGCTTGAAGAACTCGCATTTCCCCTGAGATATGACCCTGGAGGAGTCTCCTCCACAAACCGCATAGTCTCAGCTTAACCTTCCTCATGAGGAGAAAATGAAGCAAGGATTAATCGCAACTTGACAGTGGTGGTGTGTGCTGGGCTGAGCTATATATGGCCGCCGAGACCATATAACACTGGTCCTGAAAGACCTTCATTGGCTCCCAGTACGTTTCCGAGCACAATTCAAAGTGTTGGTGCTGACCTTTAAAGCCCTAAACGGCCTCGGCCCAGTAGACCTGAAGGAGCGTCTCCACCCCCATCGTCCATCCCGGACACGGAGGTCCAGCTCCGAGGGCCTTCTGGTGGTTCCCCTCCCTGCGAGAAGTGAGGTTACAGGGAACCAGGCAGAGGGCCTTCTTGGTGGTGGCGCCCGCCCCACGGAACGCCCTCCCATCAGATGTCAAGGAAATATCTGACTTTTAGAAGACATCTGAAGGCAGCCCTGTACAGGGAAGTTTTTAATGTTTGATTTTTTTATTGTGTTTTTAATATTCTATTGGGAGTCGCCCAGAGTGGCTGAGGAAACCCAGCCAGATGGGTGGGGCAATAATAATAATAATAATAATAATAATAATATTCTTATTCTAGAAAAAGAGGTGCCAGAACGCCTCCCTTGTTCTCTTATAATGGCAGTGGTGCCCACCTGAGAAGGGTCAGTGGTCTGGTGAGCTCCAGCTGGAAAAAAGCCCTGGTGCTGGGGACTAAGAGCATTGTGTAGCCACTGCTCATTGAAGGCAACCAGGAAGGCTAGGAGGGCATGACATGGAACCTACTGAAGATACATAGTTGGAGAGTGAATAACAGCACTTAGGGGGCTCAGGTGGGACACAATCCAGTGATGCTGTCTACCTGTGCCACTTAGGGCTAGGAGTCGGCTAGTACTTTCTGCTAGTATTTCCCAGTGGCATTGCAGCCTCTCTTGACGTTTTGGGACTGTATGGGTGAAGAAAAATGACCAAAGAAAGGTTAGTGCAGGGGTTGACAATGTGGAGCCAAGGGGTGCAATGTCTTAACCCTTGATGTCTTCACCTTAACCTTTGAGAGGCCCCCACTGGTGAGGTTGGTGGCCTTTGTCTTCCTTGAAAGGGACACAGAACATTCTCTGCTTCTGTGTCTCTCTGTACTGTATGATTTCTGAACTTAGGAACACAGGAATCTAACTTCACACTGACTCAATCACTTCATCTCACTCAGTATTGTCTGCACTGAGCGGAAGCTGCTCTCCAGGGTCCAAGGCAGGAATGTATCCCTCATCTATGTCAGGACTTGAGGCCTTTTGCATGCGAGACCTGTGCTTCACTACTGAGCTACAGTTCTTCCTGGGGCAGGAACTCCCAAATCGTGGGCACTGGAAGGTTGGTCATCCAATGCTATTCTAGGTTACATCAACAGAAGAATAGCGTCCAGATCAAGGGAAGTAATAGTGTCACTATTCTGCCTTGGTCAGGCCACACCTGCAATACTGTGTCCAATTCTGGGCACCACACTTCAAGAAGGATATTGGCAAGCTGGAAGGTGTGCAGAGGAGGGAGACCAAGAGGACTGAGGGTCTGGAAACTAAGTCTTATGAAGAACGGTCGAAGGAGCTGGGTCTGTTTAGCCTGGAAAAGAGGAGGCTGAGAGGAGATGTTGATAGCCATCTTCAAATAGCTCAAGGGCTGTTGCATGGAAAAGGGAACAAGCTTGTTTTCTCCTGCTCGGGGGGGGGGGGGGTAGGACTCGTACCAATGGCTTCAAGACACAAGAAAGGAGATTCCGACTAAACATCAGGAAAAACTTTCTGACAGTAAGAGCCGTTTGACAGTGGAACAGTCTCCCATGGGAGGTGGTGGACTCTCCTTCCTTGGAGGTTTCTAAGCAGAGGTTGGATGGCCATGTGTTAGGGATGCTTTAGCTGAGATTCCTGCATTGCAGGGGGTTGGACTAGATGACCCTTGGGGTACCTTCTAACTCCAAAAATTCCATGATTCTATCTCAAGTGCTTTGAAAACAGACACCACACCCTTTGCTATGTTGTGGTGGGAGTGGCGAAGGAATTGGGGGGCAGGAGGTCCCAGATAGCCAAGATCTCTCCTCCTCACTCCATATTCGGATTTATGGTTTGGGCCTGTAGAAATTACAGGCTGAAATGAGGCATAAGATGAGTCCTGAGAGCAAAACCCTCAACCAATAGGGCTGTGTACACATTTCCATTTACTCTTGCTCCAGCACGCTCCCACCAGCATGTTTGGCATCTGTGTACACATGGCTTTACCCACAGTGCAGAGCTATCCTGTAGTTTCAATCCAAAAGGAAAACTTACGCCATGTTGACTCCGCAGAGGTCTATAAAGCTGAGACAGCCATTGCACATCCATGGATGACAGCTTAGTGAATAGGAGGGTTTTTTTGGGGGGGTGGAGGGTTGCAGGAGTGCAAAAAACAAAAAGGTATTCCTGCCGTTTATTTGGTGCGTACAGAAACCTGTAAATGCAACTTGAAACACAGCAGGGGGAAAGAACCTCACTGCATTTTAGAACACTAGAACCTCACTAGAAAAAGATATTTTTGCTTAAGTAATGAAAGGATGTGGTCTCTAAAGTTTTCCTCTGCTTTACTCTTGGGTCAAAAATAAATTTAAGTCTGAAAGCCCGTGCCCTCTCTTCCGAAAGCAGAAATTGAAAGCCTGTGCAGTCATTTTACAAAATGTAAACAAGGAGGTTTCATTTTTCATTAGTGCTCTGTGGAATTTCCTCCTCCTCCTCCTCCTCCTCCTCTCCCCGCTCCCTCTAACTTGACAGCAGCTCAGATTCTGCGAAATAACACAAGTTAAATCCATAGACCAAAAAAAGTGCATTGCCAAATCACAGCTTCTCTAGGAGATCACAGATGTGAGCTCCATGTTCTGCTCCAGACGGCAAAGAATTCTTCCCCTTGCTCCCCGAAGATGAAAAATGAAACCCAGACACGGTGTAATCCACAAATGACATTTTTAAAGGGGGATAAGATATAAACAAAGCAGTAAATGTATAACACGCAGCCTTTCTTGTAGGGAGAGAAGGGGCCTTTCCTCAATCAGATCATGGAAAATTAAGACCAGCCCAATAAATTTTGGTGCCTGAGGCAGATTGTCCAAATAGTTCTTGGGTGGCTTTAAAAGAGGATTAAACAAATTTGGGGAGAATATGGCTATCAGTGGCTGCTAGGCGTGGTGGCTGAGTTCCACCTTCACTGTTGAAGACAATGTGCCTCTGCATGCCATTTGTTGGAAATTACAAGAGGTGAGAATGCTGCTGCTTGTGAATTTCATAGAATCATAGAGTTGGAAGGGACCATGGTAAAAGGTAAAAGTAAAGGACCCTGGGACGGTTAAGTCCAGTCAAAGGTGACTCTGGGGTTGCGGCGCTCACCTCGCTTCCAGGGAGCTGGCATTTGTCTGCAGACAGCTTTCCGGGTCATGTGGCTAGCAGGACTAAATTGCTTCTGGCGCAACAGGACACCGTGGCGGAAACCAGAGCGCACGGAAATGCCGTTTACCTTCCCGCCACAGCGGTACCTATTTATCTACATGCGCTGGTGTGCTTTTGAACTGCTAGGTTGGCAGGAGCTGGGACAGAGCAACGGGAGCTCACTCCGTTGTGGGGATTTGAACCGCCGACCTTCTGATCGGCAAGCCCAAGAGGCTCAGTGGTTTAGACCCCAGCGCCACCCACGTCCTAAAGGGGCCATGAGGATCATCTAGCCCAATGCTATGCAATGCAGGAACCATCTGGTTGGTAAGTGCAAGAACAGTCTACTGCAATAGATGACTCAATGTGTTCCTTCCTAGGAATGCTGAAAAACTCACACGACCTTCATGACCTCATATTATCTCTAAGAACAATATTTTCTCCTCCAGGTTCAGCAAAAGCAGGCGCTCTTGTTGCAGGAGAAAAGAGATTTTCTGACCCACCCCTTTCTTTCTTTACCTTCCTTTACTCTTATCAGCCTTCCCCAACATAGTGCCCTTGAGGTGCTTTGATCTACAACTTTGATCTACAATAAAGCGAGATGAGCGCCGCAACCCCAGAGTCGGACACGACTGGACCTAATGGTCAGGGGTCCCTTTACCTTTACCTTTACTCTTAGCAGCCTTCCCCAACATAGTGCCCTTGAGGTGCTTTGATCTACAACTCCCATGAGCCAGCACAGCCATCCTGACCGGGGCTCCCGGGAGTTGTAGTTTCAGATCTCTGGAGGGCACCAGGTTAGTAAATGTTGCTCTGAGCATCTTTATCTACTTGGCTTTAACCAAGACGACAGGACACAACCGGCACCAGGACAGTGGGTACAAGAAATATTATTATTAATATCATCATCATCATCATCATCATCATCTAGAGGAAGGCACTGGATGGAGAGGCTGCACCAGATTCTGCCGTATCCTGAACTGAATTGGGCCACTTTGGGGGGAATCCAGGATTGGATCAAGATAGCCCTGGTGTGACTGCAGGTTGTCAGGGGTGGGTGCAAGGGGTGGGAAGACTGCAGGGCTCTGCTCTGCCGGCACGTTTCCTGCAAGGAATGACAGCTTTCCGGGTCATGTGGCCAGCATGACTAAACCACTTCTGGCACAACGGGATACTGTGACGGAAGCCAGAGCGCACAGAAACGCCGTTTACCTTCCCGCTGCAGTGGTACCTATTTATCTACTTGTTCTGGTGTGCTTTCGAACTGCTAGGTTGGCAGGAGCTGGGACAGAGCAACGGAAGCTCACTCCGTCGCAGGGATTCAAACCATCGAACTTCTGTGCCCAAGAGGCTCAGTGGTTTAGACCACAGCGCCACCCGCACACCTAGCAGAACTGAACCCTACTGCTCAGGGCTAGATCCAGGACTTGGTTTCTGAGTTTCCTGGGTTGGCCTAGGGCAGCTTGGAGTGGAGGACAGTCCATAACTCCACTAAGCACTTCTATGCTCCATTTATTTCAATGGGAGAGTTAACAATGCCCCTGTTGTGAAGTTCTGGTTTCACACAGTCAGTCATTGTTAATATTGTCAATGCTTATTAAAATACAGATGTTCATTAAAACGTAGTTAAGGAAGCCACTGGTTGTTCCCTGCTGTGCTGGTTGTCTGGGTGTTCCCTGCTATGCATTACAGAGGTCACCGCTGCGGACAGCCTCAACGAGGGACAGCTTCCTCACCATGAAGATGATGAGACTCCTGCATCGAAGGGGGTTGGACTAGATGGCCCTTGGGAAACCCTTCCAACTCTGCTGTTCTGTGCTGTTAAAATGCTTCATTCCATATCTCCAACACAGGGGTTGTGGACCTCCAGGTATTGTTGGGCTCCAATTCCCATCAGCCCCAGTCAGCCTGGCAAGTGGTCGGGAATGATGGGATTTGTCATCCAGAAACATCTGAAGGCTCCCAGTTTAGCTCTAATGGCGTTGACATTGCACAGGCTCTCCATATGCTACTATAACCCTAAATCCTGCTGGAACCAAAGGTACCAAAATGGATAGCGATGTGCTTAACGGTGCAATCCTACACAAGAAGTCCTACACAGTGCAGTGGCAGTAAGCAGATAGAAGATCTCATTTGCTGCCTTGCGACTAAGCTCCACTGAATCCAGGGCAACTTGCTGCTGTATTTGTTGCTGCTGTTGTTTGCTGGATTGCACCCAACCAGTTCTCTGCTTTTCCAGTCGTGACTGAGCAGCAGCGGGGGTGTTAACTGGAAACCTCCTAAGCTTTACTAATTTCTCTTTCATTGAAGAGGAAGGGTATATTCCTAAAATTCTTCTGAAAGGTCAGAACTCGTTCAGTCTTGTGGAATGTTGATCCTATCGCCCATCCGGAGTGTTCTTTACCCCACGAATTCTTATTCCATTGAATGATTTGGCTTGCTGGTCTCTAGCCAGTATTTTGAAAGGCGGATTTGCAGTGACCCAGTGGCTTACGCACGAGTAGCACGCTGGTATATATGCCAAGAGTGTGCACAATATTTGTCTAGTTTATTGTTCTTTTCAAAATATGCCCAGGCCTCTTTTTCTGCTAACCAGTGTTCAAATAGTCACCCTCCTGAATGATTTGATGACAGGATGAGTGGGAAACCCGGGTTCAAATCTCTACTCAGCCAAGATTTAGGACCACGGGTGACCTTAGGTCAATCACCAGTTCTGGATTGTATCTAGAGTTGCTGTTCCACTCCTGCAACAGACTTCGGCTTGTGCAGTGGAAGTACCCTCTGTGCTCACCTGCAGAGCAGATTTTGGGGGCAGGCAAGGAAAGGAAGGGGAAATCCTGTTGCATGTGTGGAGCTCTGCTTCCACCAGGTTTGGATATAACCCTCTCTGTGATGCCTACATCACAGGTTGCCATGAAGATAAAACGGAAAGAGAACCATGTACCTCACCTTCTGCTCCTAAGAGGAGAGGTGGGATATACAGGTAATAACCAAATCTCTGAAGTTGGCCACCTTGACCAGGACTGTCTTCTGGGGACCCTTGGGCACAGGATATCAACGGGCCCTTGGTCCCCCCCCCCTGTGATGGCCTGGGACTCAGGCTCAGACTCAGAACCAGAAGAGTCTCAGTTTGCACCGGATCCTCTACCTCAGACATCATCTGAACCAAGTCTGAACCTGATCCTGAAGAGTCCCAGTCTGCACAGATTCCCCTGCAGCAAACACCAGCTGGGCCGAGTCAGGGGCCTGAGCCTGTCCTGGCTCCAGGTGCAGAGATTACCTCGTTGCCTTCAGCTGGACCATCGCTTACAGCTGGTCCACTACCGGTTTGGTCAGGGGAGGCTGAGGTTGCCCCTGAGTCCAGTAACCCACCAGCGTCTCCCGAGCTGCAGAGACTCAGGTCTGAGAGAAGGAGAGATCTGAGTCCTCGCAGGAGGAGTGCTCGCCTTCGGGCGAAACAGGGAGGTGAGTCGCCGGGGGATCGGGACCGGCCGTTGCCCTGACAAAGATAAAAGGCTGTCGGACCCCACCTCAGGTTGTGGGAGCAACATTGCTGCAAGCAAGATCCTGCCTGAAATCCTGTACCTGACCTTGCCTGGTTTCCTGTCCCGTGTTCTGTCTTGGCTCTGTTGGACTGACACCTCGCTGAACTCTCGGATTCTGGACCGGACCTGGACCTCGTTTCTCGGAATACCCCCGGGCCCAGCACACACCCTTTCCTCCTCAAACCACAGGCCTCCCTCTTGACCCCACCCATTTAAACTAAAACAAATTATGACAATCAGAATTTCTTGTGGGATTTAAATCCCCTAAACTGACGGCAACCCAAGTGTTGACCCTCGTCTCCTTTCATGCGGTTATTCATTATGCGGTACCTGCAAAAGCCTCGGGAGAAAATGGTCTTCCGCAATGCTGAGCCGGATATGCAAAAGTTCCAGGATAGACGAAGATTGGCAAACGCGCATCACGAGCCCAATGGAATAGAAAGTATCTGCAACCGAATCTTCACCCCACGGAAAGCAAGAGAAAACATTGGATTATCATTCTGTTGCAGGCTCTTCATATTGGGCTCTCCCACTCCCGCTCATCATTAAGGGATCAGGGAATTGAAACGGCCACTGTTTCCTGCCACTAACTGTGTTCAGTGGTATGGTACATTTTGCCAGAAGGCAATCTGGCATCTTGACTGTGAGTCCTGGAGGACCTGTTCCCTGACTTGCAGATCTTTTCCCACCTGGACGGTAGGACCCTGACTGACTCCAGCTACAAAAGCTGAGGCTGCAGGACAGACTCTTGGGCTGGGAGAGTGGTGTTGTTTCTGTCATTGATATTAATTTTTATATCTTTATTTTGGATCTTATTGTGATTTATGTGGACACTGTGGTTGTGTACATTTTCATGTTTTATTTATTATCATGACTACTTTTGTTATGTTTGTGCTTATTCATTTTTTTTCATTTTGTAAGCTGCCTTGAGCAATGGAAAGGCAGCATACAAATAAAATCTTGCATGTGTGCATTCTGAACATGCTCTGACCACAACTGAGTGGCACAGCTACTATTTATAACAAAGAACGTTGCGCAAGATCTTTTGCAAACTTTCTGAAGGGAAATGGCCCTTGTTTCCATGGAACAGCATTTGGGTGTTTTAATTTGCAAAAGGTGCAGAAAATTAGCACAGAGACAATCTAGAATCAGCGTTGCCTTATGTGTTTTGACTAAATCTCCAGACAATTCTAGACCAAAGACTAGACTCAAATAAATGTTCCCTTTGGATTTTCAAACTCTTTCTGTCTCCTGATGTCTTTCTTTTTTGGTAAACATCAGGTCACTGCTATGAAGGCAGCATGTTTTGCAGAAACAGGTGTAGATACGTGAGAGATCGCATGTGGTCCAAGTGATGAGGTTGATTTTCCCCGTCTCTTTTTCTGATAAAGTTTTGTTAAGACTTTCTCCAATACAATAAAGAACAAACTAATCTAAACCAAAAATAATGAAAAAGAAAGAAGAAAACAAAAGAGAGAGTAGATTACAGCTCGTCTTCAAAGACACCGCTAATTATCTTCTCCTACTCCATGCCCCTACAGGGGACACAGGTGGCGCTGTGGTCTAAACCACAGAGCCTAGGGCTTGCTGATCAGAAGGTCAGCGGTTCGAATCCCCATGATGGGGTGAGCTCCTGTTGCTTGATCCCTGCTCCTGCCAACCTAGCAGTTTGAAAGCACGTCAAAGTGCAAGTAGATAAATAGGTACCTCTCTGGCGGGAAGGTAAATGGCGTTTCCATGCGCTGCTCTGGTTCGCCAGAAGCGGCTTAGTCATGCTGGCCACATGACCCAGAAGCTGTATGCCGGCTCTCGGCCAATAAAGCGAGATGAGAGCCGCAACCCCAGTCATCCGCGACTGGACCTAATGGTCAGGGGTCCCTTTACCTTTTTACTCCATGCCCCTACAGGGGAGAGTCAAGCATCTTCATATAACACCATTGGGGATAGCTCAGTCGGTAGAGCATGGGACCCTAAATCTCAGAGTTGTAGGTTGTGGGTTCAAGCCCCACGTTGGGCAAAAGATTCCTGCATTGCAGGGAGTTGGTCTAGATGACCCTCGTAGTCACTTCACAATTCTATGATTCTATGAAATATCTAAACTTTTATCTTGTTTCAATGCACTTGAAGACTGCTTCTTTCTATAGCATACTGCACAATGTCTTTAGATCATTAATTTCCACATTTTACAGAAGGGAACTGAAAGCTGACAGGCCTCGGTTTTTCTCCAGCCATTGGTGGATTCGAACCCAGACCTCTAGCACTATTCCTTCACTGTGGTTCCAGTCCAACTTACGCTTGTGCAGAAGAAATCCCATTTGTGGCCCATGTGTGTTGCTGCTCGCTACTCTCTCAGCCAGACCCCATTTCCATGGAGAGGCTGCTATTCAAACGATCAAATCGCAAAACAGCATAGACTTACCTTCCCCAAAAATCAGGAACCTGATGATCATATTGATAAATATCCAGGAATGTCCGCAGAACTGGATTAAATAATAGCAGAAGAGGTAGGGGTTCATTGTGCAGCTGTAAAAGCGAGAACAGGGAATTCAAATAGCAAAGCCTAACCGGAATGATGGGAGCAATGGGCATTTTGCTACTAGACCGTATTGAGAGCTCTCTGTTGGCTAGACAAGATAAACCTCTTACACCTAGGAAGAAGATAGAAAAGGGATCACCTATCAGAACCTTGGAGCAATCTCTGTGAAAGGGAATCGAGCACGGGTGGGATCCACTCTGCTTTGTTCAACTGCCACTTCACTTGGTGGCCATGATCCAGAGAGCCTTATAGCACCCATGAATGCAAGCAGCCACAGGCCACTTTATTGCTGCTGGTGCGCTCTATGGAACTGAGCCGGCCAAAACAGCGGTGTTATCACTGCCGTTCATATGTGGGCCTTTTTCCGTCGTGGTGGTGGGAACAGCACACAAAACGAACAAACCTCAAAATGACTGTACAAAGCTGCCCATTCGGCCATTATAGGCCAATGGAAATTGCATTTAACGTTTCCGTTTTCACCAGGTGGAGGCAAAGCAATAAGGAGGAGGGCAAGATTCGCTGCCAACTTCAAAGGTCTGCCCCCAGATATAGTCAAGATTAAACAACATTTTAAGAGGGCTCCTTGCCATTATCATCTTTTTATGCTCCATGACAGAATAGCATTATAAACAGTGTCAAACAGTCATTTTCTATTTCCCCTCTTTAAGCAAAGAGATTTGCTTGGCATGGTTTCTATTTTTTATTATTATATTCATTGCAAATATTTATATACTATTTAATGCCAAGACAGTATATAAGTGGTTTAACAAAACCAACAAGCATGACAGAAAGATGGAGATAGAATATGATATGACATGATGATGTGAGATACATCTGTATTGATATGCATCAATGAAACTGAAAAACTATAATACCAAATAAATCAATAGAAATCTCCCCAAAGCCAAAACAAGGCAATGCCAAGTGAACTCACTGAGGTTGACCTGTTTGTTGAATTTTCTTTCTTTCTTTTGAATAAATTGTATTAGGTTTTATAAAGAGAGATACAAAAATTATCTTTTTTTATCCAAACCAAGACATTTATCTAGGTAAAATAAAAATATAGATCCAGAGGAAAAGAAGGGGAAGGAAGGAAGGAAGGAAGGAAGGAAGGAAGGAAGGAAGGAAGGAAGGAAGGAAACTTCCATGCCTTTGTCTGTCAGCTATATAAACATCATTCAACACATCCACTCCAATATAACACCCAACACGTCTACTTTCTATAAACCAACAATAACTTCAGGAGTTTGCTATGGCATTCTCAAATGACTTAAGAAACATGCACAGGAACTTCTGAGTCCATTGTAAGATACCACACTGTGGCTCTTCATAATCTGGGGTAGCAGACAGTTCACACTGGTCTGCTACCCAAAGGGGCAAAGTGCCCCCTCCCCTGCTAGGACCAATACTTTGGAAAGTCCCATTTAGACATCAATGCATGCTTTTATCATCCCCGCTTTATGGTGCCCTCTGAAGCAGCTTCCTTCACTTTGCCT
The DNA here is from genome assembly GCA_034642065.1 of Darevskia nairensis. Classification (NCBI taxonomy): domain Eukaryota; kingdom Metazoa; phylum Chordata; class Lepidosauria; order Squamata; family Lacertidae; genus Darevskia; species Darevskia nairensis. The sequence continues at coordinate 2,294,713 of JAWWNI010000439.1, forward strand.
CCTGGTGGGGAAAGCTGGTTCCAAGAGGAGACTCCTCTGGGATCCTCTCTTTCAGACTAACTTACCTCCCGTGGTGCTTGCAAGGATAAAACGGGCCTTTGCCCACATGCTCTGGCCTGAGCTTTTTGGCGGATGGGTTTCACCCCACTGGAGATCTCAACACCACCACCCAAAGGCAGTGCTTGCTGTCCTTCTGAGCCCCTGAGATCAAGCCCCTCGCTCCTTTTCCTTGATCTCAGTGCCAAAGTGCCGATGAAGCAACTCTCCACCGAAACCAGAAAAGAGGAACTGCCCTTCCTGTGCGAGGCGAGCTTATTGGAAGGAAAGCCTCTGTCCTGTACACCGGGCAGCCTCTGCCTTCCCCATGGCAGCAAGAGGACGCTGAGGAGATTCCTGGCTAGAGGACAGCCCAGCATGTCATTGCTTCTACCGCCCTGCCCTTACCTTGGTTCAGTTGCCCCTGCTCCAGCTGCTCAAAGTGAGCCGAGATCTTCTGAGCTGTGTGTGTGTTCCTCTTCCTCACAGCTGCAACAGCTGGGCTGAGCGCAGAGAGATCTCCCCTCCTCCTTGCCTTCCCTTCTTCACCACGTCAGGCCAGCATTGCAACACACACAAATACACACACACTCACATTAGCGATGCTTTCTGAAACAACATCCAAGTTCAGCAGCAAAAAAAGGTTTTATTCCGTTCCAAAATGCACTTTCTAGAGTTGCCAGGAAGTTGTTGATAATGATGGAATTTCAAGAGTCCTTCGTGGAGATACATCCCTGGAATTGTAAAAATCTGCCCAGAAGATAGGCTGCTTAAAGGCAAGTCTGGTCATTCCCTTTCCATTCTGCTCACCTTTTAAAATACCTTGGGGGTTTTGTTTTGTTTTAAACTGCTCTTGGAGCCCAGTTCACAATTTGCAGCTGTGGCAACCCTGTCGTTTAAGCTATTTCAAATTTTAAAAATAACATGCATGCCTCAGACACATATTATGACCTCCAACATTTCTCCAATGAAAATAGGGATGTGCTATTCAATAATAATAATAATAATAATAATAATAATAATAATTCATAATAATAATAATTTCATTATTTGTACCCTGCCCATCTGACTGGGTTGCCCCAGCCACTTTGGGCAGCTTCCAACATATATAAAAACATAATTAAACATTTAAAAAACTTCCCTATACAGGGTTGCCTTCAGATGTCTTCTAAAGGTTGTATAGTTACTTATCTCCATACCCTCCAACATTTCTCTGATGAAAATAGGGATACCCTGTTCCGGGATCAAATCAGAATCCAGGATGGTGTCTGTAAATTTGGGACTGTCCCTGGAAAATAGGGACATTTGGAGGGCCTGACATATATCAATGCAGCACCAGCCCATGTCGCCCGTTTTACAAGTGAAAATGAACTTCTTATACTATTTGTCTCAGCTGTTGGATGGCTGCTCCTTGGGGGACGTTGGTGTAGCCCTCCAAGCCTAATACCCCATGTGATCCTCTTGAATGCCTGCCCCAAACCCAGATCTGGTTAGCCCCAGAAGGTAGATTAGGGCCTACTATGAGGCAGCGGCTGCCTCAGAAAAGGCAGCAAAAGGCAGTTGTTTCTTTTAATATTCTTGTATTTTTATTACTATGATGAGACAGCGAAATAGTCGTGAGCTGTTGTCATTATTATTGTTATCGGGGCTTTTTTCCAGCTGGAATTCACCTGAACTCAGTTCTGGCACATCTCAGGTGGGCGCCATCGCCATTTTAAGAGAACAAGGGAGGGATCCATTGTGAGTTCCAGCACCTCTTCTTGTAGAACAATAGCTCTTCTTCTTCTTCTTCTTCTTCTTCTTCTTCTTCTTTCTCTTTCTTCTTCTTCTTCTTCTTCTTCTTCTTTTCTTTTTCTTCTTCTTTTCTTTTTCTTTTTCTTCTTCTTCTTCTTCTTTTTCTTTTTCTTCTTCTTTTTCTTCTTCTTCTTTTTCTTCTTCTTCTTTTCTTTTTCTTCTTCTTCTTCTTCTTCTACTTCTTCTTCGTCTTCTTTATTAGATATATATATTGCCCTTCATCATAAGATCTCAGGATAGAAACAAATACCGTAGTCTTATCCTATTTTTAGCTTTTTATTGTATCCCTTGTAAACTGCTTAGAGACCGTTGTAATTAAGCAATTGTTTAAATAAATAATTTGATTTCTATGTGCCAGTTGAGCTCATTTCCACCAGCAAGCATACCGCTGTCCAGCAGTGGCTATTGGCAAGGACAGTAAATAGCTATTGTGTCCACTTGACGATTGCTTGGACTGGAGAATTGAGAAGATGCTCCCTCTTTTTGTGTGTGTGCAATTGGAAGAACATTGCGAGCACTTAGGTCCCATTCAACTCAACAGCTGGATGCCCACTGGTGTCTCCAGGTCTCCTCTCTTCAAGAAGGAACTCTCTTGGTGAGTGCCAACAGGACTGTAGCCCAAATAGGGCCACTGAAAAACAAGAAATGCAATGAGAGGTTTTTTTGGGGGGGGGGACCCTCAGAGGGCTACTCCCTCCCATGCTGCAAAGCACACCAGGGGATATGGACAGGCTCAGTGACCACAGAAGGTGGTGTGTATGTCTGGGGTGGTGGAAAGAGACTAGAAAATTGGTAATGGACAGTAGAATGGAATAGCCTGGCACAGACCATGGCTAGCTGACTTGAACCCTGAACAGCAGCACCCCACACAACCACATTCTGTTACAGGTCCCACTTGCCCTTTCAAATTTGTTCACGCTACGATACAAATTTTCAGCAAGAGTAGCTGTAGTCTCATGTTGCCCTCTAGCGTCCTGTATAGGAACACAATTGAAAATTGTAGAAAATTGCAAGCAAGATCTACAACCCATTGGGAAAGGACTTCTTTAGCACCAGGAAATAACTTTACTAGAAGTGAAGCATTAAAAAAAACAACACCAAAAAACCCTACCATATGACTAACAATAACTGTTTTAATTGACTGCATGTTCTAGCGATAGAGCATGAAGACTGTTTCGCTCTTGTTTTCAGAGATTGCATCTCTTACTATGGACTTGTAACAACACTGGATCAGTGTCGCCTTCCCTCCATAAACGCAGGAGCAAAGCTTCAAAGTTTTACCCATCCCCAAGTGTGGCCTTGGCAGCAAATGCTAATCCTAGTAAGCTAGTTCATTCTGCTCATTTGGGGACATTTGTATATCTCCCAATTGAAGTAAGAAGCTTTGGTGGTCTACACCAGGAATGGGGAACCTTCAGATGTTGCTGAAACCCATCTCCCATCATCCTGACCATTGGCTAAACTGACAGGTGTAGATGACCATTGGAGTCCCAACAGGATAGGGAGGGCCAGAAGTTCCCCACCTTTGAGCTACATGGTCTATATTGGTCCATAGAGGTCTGATCCACACATGATTGCTTGCATCTATCAAGGGCCCTTTATGGATAACATCTGAATAGCCTCTGCCCATAGGAGCTGACTCCTAAGGCTTACCTGGGGGCCTCCCCAGTATTTTATTCAAGTTGGCATCTCTGCTTCTGTTGTTTCAACTGCATACATTCATGACAGTGGCATGTGGAAGATGAAGAGACCCTCCAAGTGTCCCTATTTTCCAGGGACAGCCCAGATTTACAGAAGCCTTCCTGGTTTCTGATTTGACCCCAGAATGTCCCAGTTTTTCAAAGGATGTCCTTATTTTCATTGGAGAAATCTTGGACAGTATGGAGTTATGCAACCCCCGAGCCAAGAAGATAAGTAACTATAGAACCTTTAGAAGGCATCTAAAGGCAACCCTGGATAGGGAAGTAGTTTAGTCACTCTGGGTGACTGGGGCAACCCAGTCAGATGGATGGGGTATTATTACTATTATTATTAAATAGAATATCCCTATTTTCACTGGAGAAAAGTTGGAGGGTATGGAATATGGGACACACGGAAGGAAGGAAGGAAGGAAGGAAGGAAGGAAGGAAGGAAGGAAGGAAGGAAGGAAGGAAGGAAGGTGTAGTCTGCTTGTCAATAAAATATTTCTGAGACTAGGAAGAGTATAACAAATAAAATAATAATATAGCAACAAAACTAAAGAGAAGGATCAGGTGAACTATCAAAGAACAATTTCCAATGAGAGAAAGGCATCAATTGCAGCTCTCTGTAGAGCATCCAGAATCTACGCAAGTCAACCAGGGGGAAATTGGGATTCCATTTCATAGGAAAACATTTATTGCACACAAACATATAGAAAAATAAAGGCATTTGAGGAGTTAAAGCTATAACACCTATATAAATAATACCTGAATATTAAATGCCTGTTTAATAAATACATTTTTAACCAAAATATAATTTAAACAAATAAATAGAGGCGGTGACAAATATTTTTAAAAAATATATAGCAAGAGTCTAAGAAGGTAACAGTTAAATAAATATCAAGTAGCATTTTTCTCAAAGGTCACTTGAATCTTGTACTAGGCTGGCTTCCACGCCAATGGATCCTTAGAGCCAGCAATGGTGGTTGTGTCTGCTTGTATTGAATTGAATGGGAGGCTGAAATGGACTGTGAAGACATCTCTTCTTGAGCAGACAGGGTCTATTGTATGGCAGCCTCAGAGTTGTCTGGTGGGCTTCAAAATTTTCCATCTGGGAAAGGTCCCCCCCCCCATCTTCCTAGGCAAATCATTCCCCCAGGTCCAAGTCCACCTTGGACATAAAACTGATTCATATTGATGGAACTTGTGGGAGAGATCGTCTTTCCAGTCAGAAGCCTTTGAGATTTGACCTTCGACAGGTGATGGAGTTGCTCTTCTATGGGAAAGGTGGGTTTTCCAGTGGCCTCCCATGCTGCTCTTTTCTGTGACTTGATGAGATACTGCATTCAGTCAGTCCCAGAATCTCCATTTAGACCTTCCGGCTTCTGAATTTGTGAAAGCAATCGTAGAATGTGTGGAGATGGCAAGAATGTTTCCGATGAGATAAAAAGTGCAAATTTTAAGTTCAAGTTTTTCTTTCTTATTCATTTCTTTATTTTGCTAGAATAAGCAGAAGGTGAGATGAATGCTTCCCATAGACGAGACGGTGCATTTTGAGCAGCTCAAAGACCTCTTTGAACCACTGCCTGCAATGCAAAAGAAAATGGGACATTTTATCATGCTTGATGGACATGTAAAAAAGCATTGATTGATTGGATACAAATACATACACTGATACAGAGAATTTTTAAGAGTACCTTTCAACTGAAACCAGAATGAATATACAATTAGAAAAGGACTATGGAACTTTGTTTCAATGTACTGTATGATTACGGCAGCGAGACAATTATATGCACAAAGATGGAAAGATTCATCGTTACCAACAATGGAAGAATGGTTGTTAAAATTAACAGACTTATCTGGGATAGCAAAATTGACATGTTTAATTAGAGAAAAGTCCTTGTCAACATTGATTAAAGATAGGAAGACTCTCAGACTTTTTGCATGAAAAAGAAAAAGAAATAATGACACTTGGATTTGGGGGTTGAAGGTGATGTTTCTTTATAGAAAATGGTTTTGTTAGGTGTCATATTGGAGTAAATGAAGTGAATATTGTCTTTATATAACGAACAGATGAAGAACCAGAAGTTCTTTAGTTTCTGAACTTTATCTTTTCTATTTTCCCTTTTAAACCTTTTCTATCTCTTTCTTCTTATATCTCTCTTTCCTTTTCCTTTTTCGCTATGTTTCCCTTTTAAGCTTTTTCTATCTATTTCTTTTTATCTCTCTTTCTTTTTCCCTTTCTGCTACGTTTTTATCTTATTTAGACTAATGTTGCATAAAAAGTTATTTGATATTAAGTTTTTATTTTTATCTATAAACTCGTAACAAAAATTATTTAAAAAGGGAAAAAAAGGAAACCTTTAAGACCATTGTCCGTAGAGTAATGATTTTCTTCCCTGAGGTCAGGACACATTTTACAGCCCTGAGCTCTTTTACTGATCATATTTCAAAAGTTACAAGACAACTCTGAACACACAGGTCAGGGAACCAATAACCTGTTGTCTATGGAATGTTCTACCTCGGGAGATGATGGGCTCTGCATCACTGAAGGTATTTAAGCAGAGGCTTGAAGGCCACCTGTCAAGGATGCTGAAATTGCAAGATTCCCAGACTCAGTGGGGTTGGGACCAGATGACCTCCAAGCCACAACTGTACAATTCTATTATTTAGGAGGTATTGGGAACAAAGAACAGGAAGCTGTTTCCATCAGAGCCTGCCCACCCATGATGTGGATTGAAGCTCCTGCCTCAGGCAACAGAAATGCAAGAGACGGCACTCCACCCAACTACCCCACCACATATGCCACTGAGCAGCAGGGGGGGGGGTGCGTGGAGGCCGGGCACCCACAGAAAAAAATTGTGGGTGTGTTATGTACTGAGCTGAATAGGATCCAGAATGCAGCAGTCTGATTGGTCCTAGAACAATAGGATTCAGAATGCAGCAGTCTGATTGGTCCGCAGGAGCCACCCAATCCAGCTCCAGGTGGAAGTGAATCCACAACCTGATTGGCCTACAGGAGTATCCCAGAATTAGCCAATCACGTGGGGCCCATTGTGTAAATAATGTATTTACAGCAGACGTTTTGGGGAAACATCCATTCCTTGCTATTAGGAGCTGAATAAAGAGCATGAAATTCACACTTGACTCCGAGTATATTTCAGGGTGCCTGGGCTCCCAGTGTCCCTTAGAATTGGTGCCCCTGTGCAAAGCTAACAGCGATTAAACCCCATCTGAAAAGAGTGGGGCTTAGTACAAAGGAGAGATGGTTCCAACTGGGGCATTAATAAATGCCTTGCATCAGGCAATGAATTTAAGACAACTCGCAAAGAAATGGTTTGCCTGTGTTGTACAGTCGTGATAGTTGCCTTCATTTTAAAGAGGAACGAGGCTTCAGATATTGTTAGTCAAAAACATGCCTTGCCCACCTGGTGCCTTCCAGCTGCTCCAGACGACAACTTCCACAAGCCCTAGTCATGGTGACTGAGGCTGATGGGAGCTGGAGTCCCAAAAGATTGAGAGGATAATTATGTTGAATTAATCACTGAAAAGACTAGATGGTTAAATGACTCAAAATACAGGCTAATCTAAACGAATTACATGCACCTGTGGCATTACTTTTTCACGAAATGTATCCTTATTGTATATAAAGTGCCTCCCTTACCTTAGTTGGAGAGAGATTTCAGCAGCTGATCAAGAACAATCAAGTTGCTCACCAAAATAGTCTTCCGCACAGCTTCCCATGCACAAAGGCTGTATTGTTTGTCTCTCAGGAACGTTTGGAGTTTCCTGAAGTATATCATCAGGTTTAGTTTTACATGAGGAACTTTAAGTCTTGCCTCTCTCCCGGTGTGTGCAACAGAACACCTCTCCCACCATTGACTCTGTTGGTGGAGGTCCGTTTGGAAAAGTTCTGTGACCGTTGTGTTCCAGTTGGCTTGGGTGAAATTCAGCTGAAAGATGCGGAGGGTCTCCTTGAAGATCAGCCCTATCGCCATCCTTGCATCCTCTTTGCTGGGTCTAGAAGTGCTTCTTATGGGGGAGCCAAAGTCTGGCATCATTGGGCACTCTAGGGGAGACGCTGGTCCTCCGCTCATTGCTTCCAGAAGCTCTTTGGTCTTCCTTAGCTCTCCTTTTTGATGTTGCACAATTTCATCACAGTTCAGAGTTACAGCTCCAGAGGCAAGCAGAATCAAGAGGCCAACTTGTTGCATACCCATGGTGGCCATTGCAAGTCTCCTTTGGTGGGCTGTATGGAGAGGCTGGAGGGCTAGAGCTTCTTCAAGACCTTCTTGAGATCATTGTGCTGTAGAGCCATGCCTGTGAGTTTATGTATTGTGCTGCAGGACAGTTTCTCTACCTCACTTCCTGAAACTTCCATTTTCATTTTGTATTTAAAAAGTATCTGGTACTTTTGGGCACTTTTGGGCACCATTACATACTGGGGGGGGGAGGAGTATTTGATCCCCTGCTAAATTTGCCTGTTTGCCCCCTGATGAAGAAATGACCAGTCCATAATTTTAATGGTAGGTTTATTGTAGCTGTGAGAGACAGAATAACAACAGGTAAAACCCCAGAAACCCAGAAGACAAAAGTCAGAGATTAATGTACATGAGTGAAATAAGTATTTGATCCCTTTGCAAAAGATGACTTAGTGCTTGGTGACAAAACCCTTGTTGGCAATTACAGAGGCCAGACGTTTCTTGTAGGTGGCCACCAGGTTTGCACACATCACAGGAGGTATTTTGTCCCACTCTTCTTTGCAGATCCCCTCCAAGTCAGTAAGATTTTGAGGCTGATGTGTAGCTACTCGAACCTTCAGGTCCCTCTACAGATTTTTGATGGGATTAAGGTCTGGAGACTGGCTAGGCCACTCCAGGACCTTAATGTGCTTCTTCTTTAGCCACTCCTTTGTTGCCTTGGCCATGTGTTTTGGGTCATTGTCATGCAGGAATACCCATCCTCGACCCATTTTCAATGCCCTGGCTGAGGGAAGGAGGTGCTCACCCAAGATTTGATGATACATGGTCCCGTCCATTGTCCCTTCGATGCAGTGAAGGTGTCCTGTCCCCTTAGCAGAAAAATGCCCCCAAAGCATAATATGTCCCCCTCCATATTTGACAGTGGGGATTTTGTTATTGGGGTGTTCATAGGCAGATTCCTCCTCCTCCAAACACGGCGAGTTGAGGTGATGCCAAAGAGCTCGATTTTGGTCTCATCTGACCACAACACTTTCACCCAGTTCTCCTCTGGGTCATTCAGGTGTACATTGGCAAACTGCAGACAGGCCTGTATGTGTGCTGTCTTTAGCAAGGGGACCTTGCGGGCTCTGCAAGATCTCAGTCCTTCACGGCGTAGCGTGTTACCAACTGTTTTCATGGTGACTATGGTCCCAGCTGCCCTGAGATCATTGACAAGTTCCCCCCGTGTAGTTCTGGGCTGCTTCATCACCGTTCTCCTGATCATTGCAACTCCCCGAGATGAGATCTTGCATGGAGTCCCAGACCGAGGGAGGTTGACAGTTATTTTGTGTTTCTTCCATTTGCGAATTATTGCACCAACTGTTGTCACCTTCTCACCAAGCTGCTTGGCAATAGTCTTGTAGCCCAGTCCAGCCTTGTGCAGGTCTACAATCTTGTCTCTGATCTACAAGATCTAATACAAAAAACCAACATCTACAGCCCCCATTCAGAAAAATTGCACTGGACATCAGTATGCTTAACAATTGTTTAATTGGGCAGGGAAGTGTGTGTGTGTGTGTGTGTGTGTGTGTGTGTGTGTGTATCATCAGTGCTATTTTTCTAGAAAAAAGAGGTGCTGGAACTCACCATGAACTCCTCCCTTGTTCTCTTACAATGACAATGGCGCCCACCTGAGAGCTACTGGAGTTCCGATGAGTTCCGGCTGAAAAAAAGATCTGTATGCTACTATATCCAACTACTTGAGAGCCAGTGTGGTGTAGTGGTTAAGAGCGGTAGACTTGTAATCTGAAGAACCGGGTTCGCGTCTCCGCTCCTCCACATGCAGCTGCTGGGTGACCTTGGGCTAGTCCCACTTCTCTGAAGTCTCTCAGCCCCACTCACCTCACAGAGTGTTTGTTGTGGGGGAGGAAGGGAAAGGAGAATGTTAGCCGCTTTGAGACTCCTTCGGGTAGTGATAAAGCGGGATATCAAATCCAAACTCTTCTTCTACTTCTACTTACTTTATTATGTTCTTTCTGAGATTTTATTATTTCATATTTGGATTTCTTGCAGTGTGGTTTTAGAGAGGCAAACTAACCCAACCAGTTTAACATGCTCTGCTTGCTGTAGTTAGTTTAACTTTCCTTTTATAATCCTGCAACAAGGCTTTGCAGGGTAGTCTCCATCACTTTTTAAAAACGTATTTGTATAACATTTGAAAACCAGGAACATTTAACTGTAACGGAGCCAGGAAAATTAGAAGAGTAGAAGAAAAGCATTTTCTCTTTCAGTTAGGAATGGTAAATTCCCACTACGCTAGACGGAATAAATTGGGATTTGGCAATGGCAAATTAAAATACAACACACCCCAGAGAAAATCCGATAAATAGGGTATGTATATAGCTTAGAAAAAAAATAATCAAAATGTTTTGCAGTGTTTTATCAAGGCCAGGTGCTTATTAGTTTTTCTGTCTGCACCATCTCTGCAAAATTACTAGACAATCCATCCAGGGAGCCATGTGCCCACATTTGTGTGGTTGGGAGCTGTGGCCTAAAGAGTTTCTTCCGCACGTGTTTCAGATGATGACTCACAGAATGTGTTTTCAGAATAAAAGCATTTGTAATCTGGTGGAGTGAGGTGTCATCATTTCTGTTTTCTGCTTGTCAGTTTTGGTTTTTCTCACTGTTTCCGTCCATATACTTGTTGACTGTGCTTAATTTCTCTCTGGTCAAACTTCACTTTCAGTTTGTCAGATGCTGAGTTTGGGGAGGCCATGTGGAATTTCCACAGCTTGAGAGGAGTCCTCTGCCTCAAGCAGCAAAATGTCTTTTTCAATAAAGACAATAAAGACATCGATAAAATAATAAAAAAAACAAAATATTATCGCTGAAGGTAGAGGAAAGGTAAAGCAAAGAATGAAATGGGAACTGCACCAGATCAGAAGATGTTGGTTACCCCAACTGAGCATGGGAAAGTGGACCTCCTCAGCTGTAGCTCGCTTTTATTTTCAGAAAGGTAACCAATTTATACCAGCTGCCGTTCAGGTTTTTTAAGTGTTGTCTTTTTGGGATCCCAATATGGATACATGCATATAATAGTGATTTGGATAAGATACATTCAAGTTTCTTGAGACATATCCTTGGGCTCCCAAATTCAATCAAGTATGAGACAATATGTGCAGAATTAGGTATACACATGGTGGTATATTGAGCATGGACTAGCACTGTAAAATACAGACTGTGTTCCCATTTCCATTCCCAACCTTCAAGTCTGCTTTCCAATTTACTTAAAGACTCCTATAAATCCTGATGGTTCCAGCTCATACACAGGAAAAAAAATGGATCTATTGGTATTGACTTGGAATTATTGTATAAATCTAGTGAGCAATATATTTATCGCAATACCCAAATTAGATTAAGGGGTATTGAAAAACAAAACATTGAGTCAGCTGTAAATAAAATCTGCTCCCCCAAGTTCTATGGTTTTAATACAACCGATAACAGGATCACTTATATCTCAAAGTTTAAAATTCCAGCCCAACGCAGGACATTTATGTTAGCCAGGCTGAATGTTTTTCCCTCAGCTTCTGTTAAGGGAAGATATTTAAACATCCCTAGAAATGATAGACATTGCAGATGTAATTTGAATGTGCTGGACAGGAAAGGAAAGGAAGGAAGGAAGGAAGGTTGTTTAAAGAAGCATGAAAGGGGGAGGAACAGGTGGGAGCAGAGACTGATGAGAGCCTGCTAAGCCACACCAACACTGGCAACTTGAGCTCAGGGCTTATGTTAACTCTTTCATGCACACAAGTGTGGGTCAGTAACAGTATAGTACAACAGACTGGCGCATCAGCAGCAATCAAGTGGGAGCCAGGAACCAAGAATCAGACTTGGGATGGGTGGACTTGAGTCAGGAAACTATCCAGGAGTCAGAATATGTCAGTGGCAAATGGAAATGCTTTTGCCGTGGCCAAGAACTCCAGACTGTTATAAACCTTCCTGTTGGGTCAAGCCAACAGTGAGCCTGGGCAAGCATCTGGTAAGAGGAAAAGATACTCTTTCTCCCAGATTTGCATTTAGATCAGAGTCTTCTGCAGGCATTCAAAGTAAAGGCAGGAAGAGGGCAGTGGGGTCATGTGCACAAACACCACCCTCAACCTCCCTGTTTCCACATTGATTGCAAAGATTGGAAGTGGAAGGTTCCTAACTCACACCTGTGCTATTTTGAGCACTGTGCTCTGTTTGCAACATGCCAAGCTTTCCTTCCAGTCTGAACAGCAGGTTTGGGTAGGTGATCTAGATGGAACCAAAATGCCCTCTGCTGCTACCAAGTTCCCTATATGGATTGGTGCCCTGCACTTAACTATTCAAACTCAAAAACAATTCATACAAAGTTTAGTTGCATGAATGGTGGCATGTTTAGTTGGGCCCCCAAATGCTTGAGGGATGTAATTTTGGCAGGAGAGGCAACCACTCTTGACCATCTGGTGACAATACCATGAAGAATAGTTAAGAGCTGTGTTTCGCAACATTCCATAGGCTGTTCTTGTTAGTTTTCAGTTGCTAGGGGTGTGGTAAGCTAGTTCAGAGATTGTTGCATGAGTTGGTAAAGTTAACAGCTTAGAAGAGAACAGACCTGTGCTCAGAGCAGAACCACTGAAATTAATGGACACAACTAACTTAATGTTAGTGTGCTTGCTGAAAGTTTTAAGCAGCTGGAAACAACCGATTATATGTGATGTAAGTGAAAATTGATGGGTCTGTTGGGAATGAGTGTTGTTGTTTTTAGCTCTTTGCAAGTATATTTTATTTTGGTCCTTTATCTCTTAAGTAAGGCTTTATTGTCACATTGCATCTTATTATTTTTAACTTTCTGAGACAATTCAGAAACAAATGAAGCAAAATAGGAAACAGCAGCTGTTTCACTTTCTGGAGAAGGTCCTTGCAGGAATCCAGCAAGAGCTGAATGATTTGTGTCTTCTCTTTGAGTTACAGATTCATTCAGCTGCTTTCATTGCATCACTGATTGCAAGTTGAGCTGAAGGTAAAGAAATAATTAACATTCCATATTTATTTATCTTTTAAAATCATTATTTCAACTCCAATGTGTGGTTTGTTGGTCTGCTTTTTTAAAAAATAGAGCACCCTAGCTAACAGGGCCAGTGGTCAGGGATGATGGGAATTGTAGTCTCAAAACATCTGGAGAGCTGAGTTTGCCTATACCCGACTAAGACTTGATACAGACACCACAGAAAATTGAAGCATATTTTTCTACACAGCTTTCTGGTGATTTGATTAGAATAACTGACTTTGTTTAGGGGTTGCAATGAGAATTATCAGCATGTTGCATTTGCTAAACTATGTATCTGTTTCAATATCTGAAGAAGTGTGCATGCACATGAAAGTTCATACCAAGAACAAACATAGTTGGTCTCTAAGGTGCTACTGGAAGGAATTTTTTTATTTTGTTTCGACTACGGCAGACCAACACGGCTATCTACCTGTATCTGTTTCAATAGTGTTTGATTTGCATTGAATTGTGTCCAAACACCACCACCACCAACAACAACAACAACATAATATATAAATATAATAATTTATTAAATAAAGGCAATAAATAAAGGCATATATCAAAGTTGACCAGCAACATGACTACAATATCAAAAATGGGTGATCAAAAATGGACGGTGGGGGGAAGAAGCTTACTGGGCTTCGGGAAGAAGGCGCCAGACCTCTGACAGGACTTTGGAGCCCTCTGCCTCCTTCCCCTTCTCCTTGTGCCCTCAACCTTTCCCAAGACCCTGATGTTGGGAAAGATTGAGGGCACAAGGAGAAGGGGACGACAGAGGATGAGATGGTTGGACAGTGTTCTCGAAGCTACTAACATGAGTTTGGCCAAACTGCGAGAGGCAGTGAAGGATAGGCGAGCTTGGCGTGCTCTGGTCCATGGGGTCACGAAGAGTCGGACACGACTGAACGACTGAACAACAACAACAACAACAACAACAACAACAAGCCTCCTTCCCAAAGCTGGGAAGACTTTGGGAAGGTGGTGGGAGGGATCTTGGACCCTGTCGGAGCATGCTCTCAATGCACCATGAGAGCAGTGAGAGATGGTGGGGAAAGTGGTTCAGAGAAACTTCCGGCTTGACCATTTCTTCCCTGTTTCTCCAGTTCCATTCTTCTAATTCCATGTTAGGCTTCAATGTGGGGCTGAATGTTTCAAAATCCCACACCATCGTTTTCTGCTAGTTTCAGGGATAGAGTTAGTAACAGATGACGCAGAGCAGGAAACAGCAGCTGTTGGGCTTTCTGGCAATGTTTCGCTGCGACAATGGAGGGAAAGTGGAATCTTCTGGTCACGTTCTTCAGCTTGCAGTTTCCTTCTGCTATTTTTGTTGCCTCACCAATGGCAGGTTAAGCTGAAAGGAAGAAGAGAAGACATTAACATTACTCACGCGTTTGAAACGTTTCTGTGCTCAGCTGCTTATGACAAGAAGGGAACATTATAAACCGAAACCCAAGGTTGAGATGATTCAGAACATTGACCCGTAGTTTCCTTAAAAGGTATTGATTGGCTTTTGAAAGATACATGTGGGAAATGTGTGAGTCTGGATTAAAGATTGGTCAACCAGTTCCTCTGCAATGAATCTTCTTTTGCTAGATGTGCTCCCCTGTTGCTGGCCCTGCCTGAGAATGCAATGCTGTGGACCACACAGGTGGTCCCTCCATGATGCTAACAGGGGGTGAGTAGTATGTGAAAGTCCACACAATCTGCCCCACCCACGTTGTTCTTTTGCGCAGAGTGTCCCCATCCACACAGCATCACCTTGCAGATAAAGTATATTTCTTGCAGCAACAAGGAAGAAAGCTTAATTCACCAGAATTCTGAGGAAATCAACGTTCTTCGAGAAGAATTATGAACATTTCTTAGTTGCAAGGGAGTGCAGGTTAGAAATCCTGAAAAGGTTGCTGAGAAACTAGCTATTTTTCTTACCTAGTTCTAATCAAGTCTTAGGCATTTTTTTTTAAAAAAAATACTGTACAGTACCTTCCTTAGAGATCCTTTTGATGAGTTGATCTGTCAGCACAAAACATTGCCTGATCTGCATCTGGACAGTCACCCAAGCACACAGGCTGTACTCTTTATCTTTCAGAAGATCATGGAGTATTTGGAAGTATCTTTTTACCCTCAGTCTGGTGAGCAGAGTTTTCTGACCTCTTGGAGATGTGGGGCCACGCTCCAGCTCTGCACTCCAACATGTTTCCAGCTTCTTAATTTGCTGGTCCAGTTCAGTCTGGAAAGCTGTAGTGGAATTGCTATCCCAAACCATTTCAGTATGGTTTTGTCTGAAGACGTGCAGAGTCTGTTGGAGGATCTCTTGTACAGCTACCTTGGCATTCTCCACCTGGACTTCATTGATGTTTGTGAAGATTTCCTGATTCGTTGAGATGTCCATTTCCTCTCCTATGCATTGAATATGAATGGTTGTTCCCATTTTGTTCTTCAGACGCTCCAAGTTGGCCTTGTTGGCTTCATGTAGCCAGCTGTGAAACTGGTTACAGTCCAGAGATGAGATTCTGGAGAAGAAAAGCAACACTAGTATATGCAGCAACCATCCCTTGGTGATCATGGTGGAGATGAAGGAATGTGGTCTTTGGTAGAGCGCTGAATCTGGAAGACTGTGTCTTGAGGAAGATGTTCTGAAGTCTGTTCCATCTTTGAACCATGCTCTTGTATTTAAATGGCTGGGGAATGCAGTTTTCTTTTGTGCTTTCTAGTTCCTTGTGGTTTTTTTTACCCCTTCTGAAAATGCTCTACTTTCACTTTTCAAGTACAGTTTAAAATTATGCAGAAAGGACCAGAAATCCTGCTTTCTGTTGGGATGTTAGTATTTGGAAAACTGACTTTCATTTTCATATTTGACCAAAAAGACCTAGAATTAATATGATACTGATTTATGATGTTAGTGAAAAATCAAAACCTTTTGCCTGTTGACTCTGTTCTTTTCAAATTTGAGGTTTTTATTAAAAATATAAAGCAGTATAGTAACTTAAAATAAATAAATTTGTTTCATCAGTTTGTATTAGAAATTGCAAACTACTTGAATTTTGCATATCATCACAAAGATTATGCTAACCCATGTGGAAGAACGTGATCACACACTGCTCGCAGGAATGCTTACTGCTTGTTAAAACATACATGGGTATCATTTGGTTCATCACTTGGCTGAATGTGTGGCTCCACTCTATTGTTTTTGTATTTGAAGTGATATGAATATCCTGTCTATGGTATTTGATCTATGGTTTCTCGTTTTTGCATCACTATAGCCCCCATACCATAAGCAGTTGTTACCCTGTTGTTGTTCAGTCGTTCAGTCGTGTCCGACTCTTCGTGACCCCATGGACCAGAGCACGCCAGGCACGCCTATCCTTCACTGCCTCTCGCAGTTTGGCCAAACTCATGTTAGTAGCTTCGAGCTACTAACCCTAGGCTGACAATTAAACTGCTTACAATGTATGCAAGATGGCTGGGGACTGGGCCAATGTCAGTTCACCCTTTCCATATAACTTGCTTTCTTTATGGGTATAGGGTTCTCTACATACCTTTGGAAATCATAGAAAAGCAGAGCTTATGACCATGATATCTGAGCCCATTGCACATAGGCTGAATTATTGGGGACTCTTTATGGATCATTAATTCTAGCCAAAGCACCACCATAATCTATTAATTGCCTTCTGAACAACCATCTCAAGGCTATTTAGGCGTAAGATTATACAAAAATACATACAAAAACAAACACATTTAAAACAAGACTAAAACCGAAACCAATGTTAATTGGGTCCTCAAATCAGAGTTCAGATTTGCTCATTAGGAATCCAGCAAGACTGGGAGAAAAGTCTAGCCAGTGAAAAATATCATACTCAAGATTGTAGTTGAAAGGTTTCAATCAGTCTATTGATGCACTACACTTCAGTTCAGACATATTGTTCTCTTCATATAGAAGGTGATATTATGAAAGTTGAAGAAAATAAAGCAACTTGAACAGTGTAATGGGCAACGAAATGCCTCAAGGGAAGTGATCAATTAATTAATAGATAATATATTTCCTTTAAAAATACTGTGTTTAAAAGGCATAAGAATAGCATTATAACTGGAGAGAGAGAGAGAGAGAGAGAGAGAGAGAGAGAGAGAGAGAGAGAGAGAAATTGAACACATTTTATAATGCACAGGAACTGAACAGCAAAGGTTGAATTTGACATCAATTTCAATATTCATGGGGTGAGAATATGCAAGATACAAACCATGGATTTAAAATAATCTATCCTTTCCACTCTTCAAATGATTACTGAGAGAGGGAGTGATTTACACAACATTTAGGGCACGAGGTTCTGTCCAACCCTAGTTCTGAGTGTACTATAATGTGCCCCATTTATTTTGCCTCAATCAACAAAAACTAGAAGACACCTGACATAAACATAGAGAGAAATGGCAGCTACAAGTCAAGGGTCAAACTAAACATTAGCTACCCATCTGTGCCTTGAAGTGCAGGGTGCCTTGGTAAAATACAAATTGCAAGCATGGGTCCCTCTTCTCCAGATCACAACCATTGGGTGGGGGGTTGTAAAAAATCTCTTTATGCCAGGATCCTAATCATTTTCACACCATGAGACATTTCAGCTCTATCAATTTGATGCAATAGATGTTAACAGTGTAAGGGACCAAGAAGAATGTATTTCACATTAATTTAAGTTCCTTTTCAACAACAAAACACATGTTTTCCAAATCCTCAAAATCACTTTTGGTCCTGTGTGATTTAAAAATTCATAGGGAAGGAAAAAACCTGAAACTAGAGTATTTTCAAAAGGAGGAACCCCATCCCCACCAAAACTGAAAAAGACAAAAGAAAACTTCAGCCACTGAGCATTTAAATACAGGGACATGGCTCAAAGATGGAACAGACTCCAGAGCCTCTCCCTCAAAACGAAATCCCTCAGCACTCCAGCAAAGACCACGTTCCTTCATCTCCACCATGGTGTCAAAGGGGTGGCTTCCCTGTTTTGGCCTAGCGATGATGCTCTGCTTCACTGAAATCTCATCTCAGGACTGCAGCCAACTTCGCAGCTGGCTAAATCAAGACAACTTGAAGCTTCTCAACAGCAAGATGGGATCCACGATTCCCTTACAATGCATCGGCCATGTGGCCAATTTCGCAAACCACGGAGGAATCCACAGCCATGAAATCCAGGGGGAGGAGGCCAAAGCAGCCACACAAGAAATCCTCCAGCAGACCCTCCACATCTTCAGGCAAAACCACAGCGCAATGGACTGGGGTGAGGCTTCCATAGCTGGCTTCCAGGCTGGGCTGCACCAGGACATTGAGAACCTGGGACGGTGCTTGGGTGGCGCAGAGAAGGGCAACAGCATCCGACAGCGGGTGAAAAGCTACTTCAGAAGAATCAACGACTACCTGAAAGATGAAGGGTACAGCCTGTGTGCCTGGGAGATGGTCCAGATGGAAGTCCGGCAATGTTTTCTGCTGATCGACCAACTCCTCAAAAGGACGGGAAATGCAGGTACTTTAAGAAAATAATTTACTATACAGTGGTACCTCTGGTTACGTACTTAATTCGTTCCGGAGGTCCGTTCTTAACCTGAAAACGTTCTTAACCTGAAGCACCACTTTAGCTAATGGGGCCTCCTGCTGCACCGCCGCTGCCCAATTTCTGTTCTCATCCTGAAGCAAAGTTCTTAACCCAAGGTAATATTTCTGGGTTAGCAGAGTCTGTAACCTGAGGCGTCTGTAACCTGAAGCGTATGTAACCCGAGGTACCACTGTATTTAGGAACAAACAGTGAGAATTTGTAGATTTCAGAGTAATGCCCAGGAGTATCCATTGGTACTGGGATTGATGAGAATTGTAGTTTTCAAAGGCTTCCAGTTAAATGAATGAGGCATACAAAAATACAATTCCCGTGCATCCAAGCAATAAGGATGATTCTCATCACATTCAGGAGCATGTAGAACGAGGACCGCTTCTCTTCCTGGTCAACGTCTTCCCACTGCTTGAGTTGTGCCCCGCTTTGCAAGAGTTTCTCTGTTAATTTCTTGAAAACATTTATTCCAGAATAGTTTGTTTCTGCTAGCTTGAAGTACATTTGGTTGGGATAGGGCACTCCTGGTTTTCTGAAACAGAGAGCATGGGAAAAGAAAGTTTTATTACAAGTTGCTAGGACAGAACATTCAATGCTGCTCAGCGACAGATATAATCCATAGGACAGCTTAGCCCAGAATCTTCATGTAATGTTTTATCTGGTCTTGAGTAAAGGGATGCAGTACAATCCTGACGCATGGCATCCATTTCTGTTAGGGGCAATTCAATATCAAGTCTTAATACTATCTAAATAAAGGTAGATAGCCGTGTTGGTCTGTCATAGTCAAAACAAAATAAAATTAAAAAATTAAAAAAATTAAAAAAATTCCTTCCAGTAGCACCTTAGAGACCAACTAAGTTTGTTCTTGGTATGAGCTTTCGTGTGCATGCACACAAGTGTGCATGCACACGAAAGCTCATACCAAGAACAAACTTAGTTGGTCTCTAAGGTGCTACTGGAAGGAATTTTTTTATTTTATTTTGTTTTATCTAAATAAAGTTAGAGAGTTGCATCAATTTCATAGAGACAAGAGGAATATTTTCTCCTTTAAATTGTCACCAGGATCAATCGTTAAAGGCTTTGCAGAAAAACCTTTGTTCAGTTTTCTGAATGTTCTGAGAAGTCAGTATTCAAAAATCTAGTTTCTTGTGGTTCAGAATGTTCCATATTTGAAATAAAGGCTTTTAAAGGGAAACTACCACAAACTGAACAGGGGATGTTTAATTAATCACTTCTCTTCTTTGTTCCAGCTTAACCTGCCACCAGTGATGCAATGAAAGCAGCAGAATGAAACTGCAACTTGAAGACGCATCCAAATATTTCAGCTTTCACTCTCTTTCATCATCAGCGCATTCCTCAAAAGCAAAAGAGCTGCTTCCTGTTCTTCTTCATCATCTCTTAGGCATTGTTTCACTACTTTTAAGACGTGGCTTTTAAATATGCAGGGCTACTATGAAGCCTTGCAGAGTAGATAACGCTTAAAAAGTAGGAGAAAGCCCCAGAAACTGGGCAGCTGGAAGAGTCTCTGACACAGCCTCTCCTTGGACTGCAGCTCATCTCAAGTATCATTAGATGGATGCATCAATTCCTTAAAGTGATATTTGCCCATTTCCCACTTGTCACCTCCTATCCTGATCTGGAGGGGGATTTGAGATTTGAGAGTGGGGCGCAGGAAGAGGAAATGTGTGAAAATCACTTTCCAGACCCCCTCCAAGAGTTGGAGTTTCCATGAGCAGAACTCCGCTAGCAGTCTATGAAACAATTCCATAATTTGACATACCCTATATACTCGAGTATAAGCCTAGTTTTTCAGCACATTTTTTGTGCTGAAAAAACCGCCCTCGGCTTATACTCGAGTGAGGCAGGCAGTGGCTCCTATGAAGCTTTCCCAGGTTTTTTGTGGTAAAATTGGGTGCCTCGGCTTATATTCGGGTCGACTTATACTCGAGTATATATGGTACCTTATAATAGCAAAGAGTTCATGATTTGTTATTGGGGAAGGCTGAATGTGGTGACAGAGTTTCCAGATTTGAGGGTGGGGAAAGGGATTGCATTAAGCTGCAACATTCCAACTCACATTATTACTTTAGAAGTCTACAAATGGATGCTAGTTTTTAAATTATTTCTTATCTTACAATGCTGTGAAATGATATTTATATTTTGGAAGTGTTGTTACTATTTATTTTTATTTATTATATTTATAAGTGCCACCATTTAATGTTATTTATTGTATACTTTGGCTGACCATTATTATTATTATTATTATTATTATTATTATTATTACCATTCATTTGTTTTTTTACGTTTATTACAAATGTTTTTATTAAAGACTGCAACTCCTGCCCACATGGTTCGTTTGGATGATTTGGCAAATATGATTTGGCAAAGTATGGGAGACATTCTAAGAGAGAGTTCAGCTGTGAATTCTGGGGACATAAGATGTTGAATTACACAGAAGGTAGACAGAGGAAACATGGCCCGTTTGTGAATGAGTTTTTGGGCTTCTGTAAGAAGGAAAATCTGCACCCCCTATATCAGACATGTGGAACTTTTTTTGAGCCCGAAGACCACATTCCATTGTGGGCAACATCCTGGGGGCCAGATGTTGGTGTGGGCAGGGCCAAAGGCCTCGATGAGGGAGCCCATTGTGGGGGTGTCTCATTGCGCCCTCTCAAAATTGTGTGCCTGGGGCCATGGCCCCTCTGCCCCCACCCCCACTATGCCTCTACTGTCCAAGGCCCTTTCAATTCTACAACTCTATGGTTCTGTGATTCTATGATTCATGCCACCACAACACAACCATCGAACCAGGATATTCGCTTGCTCAAGTGCTAATGAGCAGGAGACCCAAATGCAATATACTGTACTTTTCCATCTATAAGACACCCCCATGTATAAGGCGTCCCCTATTTGGGGGGACTGTAATTTAAGAAAATGGGGGGAGATGGCTATAT
Organism: Darevskia nairensis; assembly: GCA_034642065.1. NCBI lineage: Eukaryota > Metazoa > Chordata > Lepidosauria > Squamata > Lacertidae > Darevskia > Darevskia nairensis. The sequence goes on from JAWWNI010000439.1 coordinate 2,316,013, forward strand.
TACCAGAGTTGTTGAGCTCTTTTTTGGGGGAGGATTACCCACAGTTGCTGAGCTTGGGGGGGAGGATTGCTTTTGAAGGATTGCGCAGAGTTGTTGGGCTTTGGGGGCGGTGTTGCCCAAGGTTCTTCAGCTTTTTTGGGGGGAAATGCAGAAAACCACTAACCCTAAAGACAAGAGCTCAGAATTGCTTGTGTCGCAGAAGCCGACAAGCGTCTGCCCGTTCGTAAACATAAGCCAGAAACCGAACACCCAATTGCCACCGCCGCAGCCAATCCAAGGCAGTCCTTGATGCAGCCAACAGTCACTCACCAAATTGTCGCTTACAAGCTGCAGCTCGCGGCTGCAACCAATCACCCGGTCCCCTAATGCACTGCCTGTATATAAGACGAGCCCCATTTTAAAACATTCTTTTTGAGTAAAAAACCCTCATCTTATACACGGAAAAGTACAGTACCTACCAAAGGCTCCCTCCTGAAGCCAAGAGCAACAGATCATCACCAGGTGAAACAAATCTGGGATTGATGGAAAAGCAAAACAGAAATTCCACTATGATCACAGAACCAAAATGTTGTCAATGGGCCACATATTCATATGTGGTGGGAATGCCCTAAAGTTTAACAAATACAGTTTGAGATATCTCTAGAAATTTAAACATTTTAAATTAAAGACAGTATTCAGTTCTCTCCAAAACTTGATTTACTTTTGATATTTCTGGGAATGAATGAGAACATTAAATCCAAAGAGCTGCTTACCTTCCTGATTCTCACAGGAAGACTACCTATAACTCGAATGATGTAAGTCATTTTCTGATATCGGTATTACAAATTGATGGAATAAGGTTTGGAACTTTGCTCTTCAGGAAAAAACTTACATGGCATACCAGATCCCTAAATGGAAAGGCAAAGCCAGGTTCTTAATGGCAGCCTGGTGAGACCTTTTTTGGATCTCATTAAAAACCATCAAATACACCCACTTCTTCCTCCAACAGCTATGGACATCTGGGACAAGTAACTTGTTCTGTACTTACCTCAGCCAGAAAGAAACACAACCATAAACTTCCTCCATATTTGACCCTAAACATTTTACATGTCACCTGAATCATACCGATCCTTTCTATACAGTAGTTTTATCAACAACAGTCATTGTCCTATGCCTTACATTGGGTTTTCTGTTAATGTATTTACAAAATATTTGTTCTGAAACTCCCAATAAAAATACAAAAAAGAGAGAGCCAAAATGCTAACTGCTCCCCAGAATTTCAAATTTAATGATACAAAGCCACAATGGGCAATTGCACCCTAGAACTGTTACAGAGACTTTAGGCTATCCCAGGTTGTAAAGAATACAAACAGAAAGTGGGCTTTGTGACTACAAAGGCAAAATCACTAAGGCTCGCTCCTAGACTGACTCCTGCAGCTAAGAGGAATGAGACCATAACCAACGGCCAACAAGGCCATTCAATAGCCATGGAGATGTGATGGCAGAGGA